>OZ038381.1:45418607-46018607 GCA_964036045.1 Eutreptiella sp. 'Long Island Sound 2002'
CGCGGAAAAGGCACGGTTCACTACATAGCAAAAGAACTATTTCTTGGGGTACCTGATGATGCTGTTTTTCGGCAATGTAACCTAAATCGTTTTTTTGGCACTATGCAACTCAGTGTTCCGGAATGGGCAGGGCTTTAGAATTTATGGTGATCTGAGTGCGCGAGGCCTCGCGCACTCAAGATATTCAACACAGAGTTTGGTATGGCACCATACAAACAGCAATGACTGGAGGTACATGAAAGTGCAGAGTTGTCACAGGCTATTAAAACCCACATTGTACTGACAAAGGAGGAATGAAAGTATATGAAAGGTAGACTTCCCATGTCTCGGTACAGCACGTCTACGCTACAGTGCAAATGACACACCAAATTCAGCATTCGGATGCGCGAGGCCTCGCGCACTCCAATCACGTATTGTAATGTTTTTTGGAGGTTGTATGACTGGTAAGATTGCAGATGCAGTACCATACTGACATGCACATTTGATTGTTGTGGTGTACGTGTCTGGAGACATAGCGTTGGTCACGCATTAGACGGCCCACAACATCGTTGAATGGAATCAATCAGTGCCCGAGACCTTGTGCACTCAAACCACACGACGAACGAAAGAAGCGAGCAGGTCAGGCTACGCGGGCATTTGCATTCCCTTTCAAGCCTGTCACTTGTGATTGTCGATTATACATTGTATATGTCCGTCATAATCATGGAGGGCAGGGAGATGATTTTCCTTTTTCCAACAGACACTCAATCGCAGAGGTCTCCAGTTTCAATGGCGCTGTAGGGTTCGCTGCTCAAAGGAAAGGGTTTCTTTTTAACTGCCAGTAAGAACGAAACCGAACCATGGGATTTTGGGCCGGAAGATGGTTTTCGGTTGCTGCCAACGGAGCGCTCGCAGACAGGAGGGATACTACAACTGTGCAGGCACCAGTGTGGCACCCGTTTGCCCTGTTGAATGAGAAGGTAACAGGTGGTGTTGGTCTGTGAAATTTGTTGCAGTTTGTGAAGGACACAGCACAACAGACAAACAGGGTTTTACCGCTGTTGGTTGACAAACACATACACTACAGGATACTTAACCTGTTGTATGGGGCAAAATAACAACAATGTAACATGCGTGCCTACCCCCGGCACGTACGTATTGTTTACCGTGTGTGACATGGCTATAAGTCTGCTTCTACACAAACATTTGGGGTGTTCTGGCCTATTCTAACCTACCTACGAAAGGGTTTGCAGCACCCCGGTTCAACCATACTATCATACCCAAAACTGATAGTTATGGAGAAAATGTTTGCTGCGCTGATGCTTGCAACACGCAGGATACTACGGCCATATCATCTCAAGGCAGAGGCTGCATCTGCAAGGAGAGGTGGTGGTACAGCTCATGCCAACAGGGAAGCAGTGGCAAACACAGTGTTGAGTTTGTTGTTCGAATGGTGCCCATTGCAGTTGTACTTAGGTTACCCAGTACGGTAAGGGAACTAGGCAGGGGAAAAGAACGGTACAGGGTCACGGGCTCAGTAGGTGTGGCGGTTGAGTTTTCGTCTGTTGCGGAGGTTGCCGAGGGCCCGCGGACCGTGTAACACCGTACAGAAGTACGAATGCACCATCATGTGCACATTGCTGTACAGCAGCAAGTGGCACCAGGACTTGCGATGCCAGGCACACTCAAAGGAATTCGGCGAGGGGATGTTGAGCAAGCTCCTGCGCGACAAGGCGAAAAACACTGGTTCTGTTATTGTTGAGGAAGTGGAAAACCATCACTTGTTACTACAAATTCGTCCAGGTGGCAAACGTCTGGGTGTGCAAAACGTTCCCAAGAACCTAGTACAGAGGATGCGACAACCACTGGCGAGACGTTTGGCAGCCGGCCGCATTTGCATGGCCTATGTGGAGTGGGAGACGGGCAGCACTGTGGCAACCGCGTGGCCCAGGAGGTTACTTCCAGTTCCACCGTCACCAGCACAACCTTTTGGTCACATAGGATTTTATGACATCCGCTTTTCCCAGAACTGGTTGAACCGCGAGATGAACTACAATTTGACTTTCAATGTCCCACAAGGTGTGCTTCAACGTGCGTTTCAACTGTTTCTTACCGTTTGATTGCTTGCTGAGACCATTTGGTGGCCAGTAGGGATTGGAGATGATAAGGATTGCTTTCAAGAGACAGAATGGTTCCTTCATGTGCTTCAAATACCCAGTAACTCTGAAATGGTAGTTCAAATTTGTAAACAGCGTAACCGCCGGTAACTTCGCGGTCGCGATCTTCACGCTGCCTGCAGAAGATTTGAAAAGCAATATGCCCATTTTGCGATGTATTGTCTGAAGAAAACTATGAAAATGTGTTGAAATATTGTCCCAATTTCATTGACATTTATCATTTCCCTTCAACTGTGCCATTTGCGCCTCTTTGCGTCTCAGCGGAGACACAGTACAGCGGCACCGGCGGCAGCGGAGTCGCAGCAGTCTAAGAGAGACCAGAAGGACGACTTCGAGGTACAGTCTAAGAAGCAATGTGTCCAAAAAGACGACTCTGAGGTACATGTAACTCTTTCACCATTACTATTATTACTGTTACTTTTCGTCAGCTACGGATGATAAGTTATGTATCACAGGAGTCACAGGTTTCACACGACGACGGCAACGATTCCTCAACAAGCGTTAGCGACTCCAGTGGATCCGGCGCCGATGAAAAGCCCAAGGCTGCAGAGTGTGCAGGTTGTAACAACTTCTGAGTGCAGTTCTAGTTTTTTTGTTTGTCCGGTTGAACTGCGCTTTGAGACGCAAACATGACTTTCAGATTCTGTCGCTACTTTTCTCGCAGATCCAACGTTTGCAGACAGCGATCACGAAGTTGAGCCGCCAGAGGATGATGAATATGATTCATCGGAGCGTGCTGTACGCTACTGGGCAACACAATCCTCGGTGCAGAAGAAGGTGGAAGTTTTGTGTAAGGTTTTAGCAAAGCAAAAGTCCCACGCATGGACGACACAAGACGATAGTGGACTGCATGCACTGTTGAAACCGGACAGCAAGAACATCAAAGGACTGCTGGATGGACTGTCTTGGCTCATTCGTTTCCATGGCCTGAAAGCAGACCCAGGGGTCACGCATGTATTCCGTGTCAACGAAGGAAAGGACAATGTCATCATGGATTTTGATGGTGACACTGAGAAGTCGATAGTTATGATGGTTGTGGGCGCTAAGAAAATTGTTGAGATTCACAGTGTTGATGGACAAAAACGCCAGGCAAAACAGGCCACATGCTGCATCTTCCACGTGCTCAAACTGTGTGACACTCTGATTGTGCCAAAAAACAGTCGCGGTTTCATTTATCTGCTATTTGTGGAATACGAAGGGAACCTTGTGGTCCAACCAAGGGCGAAGGAGGTGACTGAACAAGCGGGGAGCCGGTACCTGCAACGAATTGAACGGAAATTGGACTTGCTGCTGGACGGCTTCAACATTGATCATTGATCATTGATTATTTGTGGCCTGCTCACTGCTTTTTTGCACTGCTTCCACAACTGTGTTAGGGCAAGTCACTGTTACATGAGTCCAGAAGCCTGCAGCTCCAGCCTACCACCCTCAATCTACGTTTGCTTAAATAGTTACTTGAGATACATTTTGAAACGCCAAGTTGCGCTTCAATTATTTGAGACGCACGTTGCAACGCCAAGAAGCAGTTCATTTCAAAAGTGACTATTTTCATGACTGAAGGCCAGCTTTTCTCAAAAAACTACACCTGCTGGTTAGGACAGGGTGACACCAGAAAAAATTGATGAAAATTCAAAGCATCAGTAACAGAACAATACCTCCGGTGTGCAAAACAAAGGTTGAGCCGCACATTGAAAGTCGAATTGTAGTTCATCTCGCGGTTCGACCAGTTCTGGGAAAAGTGGACGTCATAAAATCCTATGTGTTACGACCGCTATCGGCTACTTGGTCACAGCGTGCTGGATGCCGTCATTGACCAGAGGACAAACCCAACAAACCAACTGAAACGGAAAAGGGATGCTGTTGTGGGGAGGAGCACATATATGTATGCTAACAGATAGGAAGCAGCAATGCGCAACGTGCGCCAAAGAGTGCGGTAGCCAACACCCGCATTGCGCAAGGCCTCGCGCACTAAAGTACTAGAGAAACAGGTTTGTAGTGCGGCGTGAGTGCGCGAGCCCTCGCGCACTAACTAGTTCGCTAAGTCCCGTGGAACTGGTAGCTGCAAATACTGTTGTTGAACAGATTTGCGAAAATAAGTGCCAAAAACTGCGATTCCACTAATTTTAGAGCCTAAATGGATGTGTTCTTGCAATGCCACTTGTCTCCTTTAGGCATTTTTTGGCACAATGAGGGAACAAGCGTCGCCAGAAAGGGGGCCAAGGGACACGGAGACAGTGGAATCATCAAGCGAACCGGGGGACACGCCTAAGAAGGGGCGGAAGAAGAATGGGGAAAAGAAGGCAATACAGGAGATGAAGCTCACAGTTGACATTCAAAAGGGGTTACCAAAGGAGAATGGCAAGGAGCGAGGACAGATCAAATTAATCAACTACGACGCCGTTGCCAAGAAAGTGGTAGGATACCAAGCGTGGCCGCCACCAGGACCGTTGCGCGTACCCGCATGGGAGTATAGCGGTATGCCTCGTTCTGCATTTTTGCATAAGGCGGGCAACATCTCTTCGGCCTGCTATGCTGTGTTACATGATTTGCACTGTAGATGGCTCAATGTACGTTCCGAACGGGCAACACGGGAGAGAGACATGCTTGAAGATTCAGAACAAGGGGCTAGCAGACGGCCAAGAGCTGGAGGACTGGCAAGAATATGCATATGTTAACATTCTCAAGTACCAAAAGCCTTGGAGGCTTCCGGCCAAGGTTGTAAGAGTGCAGCAGTCTCGCAGCCAGTCTGTGACGTGGATTCCCCTATCGGAGGCGTTGCACAACATGCTTTTGTACGTTGAGGACCAGAAGCGGGAAAAAATCCAGGAGACTTCGATGGATTTAAATGTGCTGGTGTCCAAGCTGCCGCCAACTCCGCGTACGTTGCACCACAGAATTCAAAAGAACCACGGCACACGGTATGTGTTGAAGCGTCAGGCAATTCCAATGCCCGATGTCACGCGCACTGTACGCTGCTAATTTTGTCTTCTTAGGAGGCAGTATTCAAGCAATGGAGGGTCATCATCTGCCTGGCATACTACTGCGGCATAGACGTGATGAACGGTGTGAAGAACCTGGACAGTGGGAGCAGGAAAGGAGAGATAACAAGGAACGCCTCCACAGATATGATTTTACGATGTCGCCAGATCCCAATATTCAGTTGCCGCACTATCGCAGAAACCGCCGCGGTCGCGATTTTCCCGCCACCGTGAGCATTTTTGGCTCATTTTGCTAGATTTTTGCCAATTCTGTTCGTATTCAAGCCGATTCAAAAAGCCTGATCCGCCGTTCGCAATCTTATCGTGCTCCTGTAATGGAATGACGGTCATCCCATCAACCTTTAGGGAGACATTTCCAAAATTTACCGCCTTTTTGGCCCTTTTTGTGGCACTTTCTCACCAACAAAGTGGCATGAGTGGATTTGGGGGAGGTCTCGTGAGATTTCAAATTGGTCAAAGTTCTCCCTAAGGTTAGCTTGGCCTTAGCAAACCACCATATGTGACCCTAAATGGTTGTGCATCAGGATAATTGAGTAGCGGGTGCCAAAACTGCCCCAAAACAGCCATATTTAGTATTTGCCCTGTTTAACTTCCAATTCTGGCATAAGTAGATTTAGGGGAGGTATCATGAGATTTCAAATTGCTCACCCTTGTTGCTAAGGTTAGTATGACCTTGGCAAAACACTATTAGTGACCGTACATCCTCTCGCATCAGAACATATCAACAGTGGGTGCCAAAAATGCCTCAAAACAGTCATATTTGCCCTTTTTGACGTCTAGATCTAGTATAAGTAGATTTAGGGGAAGTGTCATGAGATGTCAAGGTGCTCCACCCTGTTCCCAAGGTTACTTTGGCCTTGGCAAAACACCATATGTGACCCTACATGCTCTTGCATCAAGATATATCAACAGCGGGTGCCAAAACTGCCTCAAAACAGCCATATTTGCCCTGTTTGACGTCTCATTCTAGTATAAGTGGATTTGGGGGAGGCATCATTAGATTTGGAATTGCTCACCCTTGTTCTTAAGGTTACTTTGGCCTTGGCAAAACACCATATGTAACCCTACATGCTCTTGCATCAAGATATATCAACGGCGGGTGCCAAAGCTGCCTCAAAACAGCCATATTTGCCCTGTTTGATGTCTATTTCTAGTATAAGTGGATCCAGGGGAGGTATCATGAGACCTCAATCTGCTCCACCTTGTTCCTAAGGGTAGCTTGGCCTTGGCAAAACACCATATGTGACCCTACATGCTCTTGCATCAAGATATATCAACGGTGGGTTCCAAAATTGCCTCAAAACAGCCATATTTGCCCTGTTTGATGTCTAATTGTAGTATAAGTAGATTTGGAGGAGGCATCATGAGATTTGAAATTGCTCAATCTTGTTGCTAAGGTTAGTTTGGCCTTGGCAAAACACCATATGTGAGCCTACATGCTCTTGCATCAAGATATATCAACGGTGCCTGCCAAAATTGCCTCAAAACAGCCATATTTGCCCTGTTTGACGTCTAATTCTAGTATATGTAGATTTAGGGGAAGTGTCATGAGATTTGAAATTGCTCAATCTTGTTCCCAAGGTTAGCTTGGCCTTGGCAAACCACCATATGTGACCCTAAATGCCCTTGGCTCAGAATGAATGAACACCGGGAGCCAAATTGCCCCAAAACAGCCATATTTGCCCTATTTAACGTGTAATTCTCGTATACGTAGACTTAGGGGAGGTATCATGACATTTCAAATTGCTCAACCTTGTTCCTAAGGTTAGTTCGGCCTTGGCAAACCACCATATGGGACCCTAAATGCTCTTGGCTCACGACTAATGAATGGTGGGTGCCAAAACTGCCTCCAAGCAGCCATATTTGCCCTTTTTCACGAGTAATTCTAGTATTGGTAGATTTAGGGGAGATGTCATGAGGTTTCAAGTTGTTCAACCTCGTCCCTAAGGTTGGTTCGGGCCTAGTAAACCACAAATTATGACCCCAAATGCTTTTTGCTCAAGATAAATGCTTGGAGGGTGCTAAAGTTCCCTCAAACGGAAATTTTTTTCAATTTCATGTTGAAAAACGTTTTTCAAAACAACCATTTTTGTGTTCGAAAATTTTGTGTTCAAAAGTTTTGTGTTGAAAAAAAACCTTTGTGTTGAAAAATAGAGGCCACACAACCTAGTGGCCCCAAATGCACTAGCATACATAGCCACAAGTCAAAAGGGGATGGCTTGCACCCCCCGGGACCCCGAGTGTGGCCGTGTTTTCTTCATTTTTCTTGATTTTGGCCAAGGTTCCCCCCAGCCATTTCTGGCCAGCCGTGGCCAGCCAAGGGGGGGGGGAGGGGAGGGGGGGTCAACCCACCCAGCCGCGGCTAGCCGCGGCTAGGAACACCCCCATAGCCATATTTGCACTTTTGAAGCCACAAATGTGGATTAGAGTAGTTTCGTTGTGATTTTGTCCTGATTACCAACCTGAGCAATTTGTGGAACCCAACAAGACAACTTCATGCATGCACACACATTTGCATTTGCATATTGATGGTATGTTGGGTGAATTGTATGGGAATGCTTAGGTTCAACCCAGTGGTGGAGGACAGAGGCAACCGTTAGGGAGCTTGTTGCTCCATGCTTGAAATATCATAGTTGAAATATCACAGTCGTGTCTGTCATTTTTTGCCCGCCTGTCCGATCTCTTCATTCAAGTGGTGGTTTGGCTTGCCGTTGTGGTGGGTGATGATTCTGCTGCGGTTGCAATCCATGATGCATGATGCATGATGCTTGACTTCTCTTCTCAAAGCAATGTCGTCCATCCCGCAAATTGGCGGTACTCTTCCAGTGTTTGCAAGGGAGCACCTGCGCATGTGGCTGCTGTGTTGAAGTTCCTGAGCAATGAGACATTGGAGCTTGCGGGCAACGCATCAAGAGAAAACAAGAAGTAGCAACGTATCACGCCTCGGCTCCTGATGGTCTGCACCGTGTGCCCCGTGCACATCCCATGTTGCACGCACACACCAACTGTGCACACTGCACGCACGCGCGTGCCTTTGGCATTGTGTTTGCATTGTGCACACTGCATGCACGTATTGTGCACACTGCAAGCGGGCACACATGCACTGTGCACACTGCACGCACACATTGTGCACGCTGCACGCACGTGGCAGAGGTGGGGCATGCATGCGTTGTGCGTGCCCTGTGCATGCTTTCTGCATGTTGGGGTGGCTTCGGGGCCCAGGCAGGTGTGTGTCCAAGCATTCTGAAATGATGCCATGAACGAGGCCAGCCAAGTGGCCCTGCACGACCTCGAAATGGAGAGAGATGGGGAAGGGTTTTAGGGATGGGGACTTGCTATGAGATCCTACAAATTAGTGTCCTACGCATCATAGTCTTCCATGACACAGAGCTCGATCTGTACCAAAGAGGCCAGCCGGTGAGGGTGCATCATTACACTGTACAAGGTTCAGTGGGGCATAGGGTTGCATACACACACCGGTGTAGAGACTGTGATGCCAATGCTAGACACACCAGTTTCTTTCTTGCAGATCCTCAAAATCGGGCACGCCCAGTACAAGTACTTCACGGACAAGCACAAGGCTTTGCTGAGACTGCCACACAGCGGCAGAAGTCCTTTGTGGAGAAGCTCAAAGGGCAGCTGTGTGAGACCTTGGAGCTGGTGTACCAGTACTACACTAGCGGACAGTACCTAGGGAACGATGAGGAGGCAGACTCCACCTTCGACGCCCTGAAACCAGTGCTGCCCTTCGAGATGCTGCAGGACCTCCTTAAAAACTGCTTTGACCGCACCGACAGCCGCTGGCAGGACCAGCTCTCTCCCCTCATGTCCCGGTACTGCCTGCCACAAATGATGTGTCTGTGTGTGTGTGTGTGTGTGTGTGTGTGTGTGTGTTTTGTTTCATTATCCATTGTTGCATTGTGTGTGTGTGTGTGTGTGTGTGTGTGTGTGTGGTGTGTGTGTTGTGTGCAAGCTGTTTCACTGAGGTCGCCCATGTCACAGTGACAGGACATAGAGGTGTGATAAGGGGGGGAAGTCCTGCACGCACGAATTGTGGACGCTGCACGCACGCACTGTGCACACTGCGCGCAGGCATTGTGCATGCTGCACGCCCGCATTGTGCAAACTGCACGCACGCATGGTGCACGCTGCACGCACGCGTGGTGCATGCTGCACGCACGCATTGTGCACGCTGCATGCACGTATTGTGCCCGCTGCACGAATGCATTGTGCACAATGCACGCACGCACCCACTGTGCAAGCTGCACACACCCATCGTGCACGCTGCACGCCCGCATTGTGCATGCTGCTCGCACGCATTGTGCACACTGCACGCACGCACTGTGCACACTGCGCGCACGCATTGTGCATGCTGCACGCACGCACTGTGCACACTACATGCAGGCATTGTGCACGCTGCACGCCCGCATTGTGCAAAGTGCACGCAGGCATGGTGCACGCTGCACGCACGCATGGTGCACGCTGCACGCACGCATTGTGCACGCTGCACGCACGCATTTCGCACGCCGCACGCACGCAATGTGCACACTGCACGCACACACGCACTGTGCACGCTGCACGCACGCATTCTGCAAACTGCAGGCATGCATTGTGCACGCTGCACGCACGCAGTGTGCACACTGCAAGCACGCATTGTGCACGCTGCAGGCACGCATTGTGCCCGCTGCAGGCACGCATTGTGCACGCTGCACGCACGCATTGTGCACGCTGCAGGCACGCATTGTGCACGCTGCACGCACGCATTGTGCACACTGCACGCACGCATTGTGCACGCTGCACGCACGCATTGTGCACATTGCACGCACTCACCCACTGTGCACGCTGCAGGCACGCATTGTGCACACAGCACGCACGCAGTGTGCACACTGCACGCACGCATTGTGCGCGCTGCACGCACGCAGTTTCTGAGTGTCTTTTTTTCGATCTTTGTTGGAAAATGTTGAGCCGGTGCAAATGCCTTGCTGCTGTGCGCTGTGCCACGATCGGATGCATTGCTGGTCACGGAGTGTGATTCTGTGGGTGTCACATGCTCAACGACATCTCTCCCAACTCGTATCCGAGTGGGCCACAAATTGATCCCGAAGCCATACCACATTCTGCCTTTTACTGCCGACGGCTTGGGTGCAAGTGGAATCTACTTCATGCCTAGGGCTGCCAACCGGCAGCTCATTTTTGGATCCGTTGCACACAGGTTTGAGAGCGAGATTGTCGACCCTGACAACTACAACACAAATTTGGATCCAGATTTCAAGCAAGTTTATTTGAGATGCCTCTTCCATCCGTTGCCTGGCCTTGAGACTTCGGGGGAGATTGTGAGAGCATGGATAAGGAAACAAATGCAATGGACCCGTGTATTGGGGCTGTTCACCCACATCCTCTTTTTTTTTTACATAGACCAGTTCGAAAAAAAACTTTTGCCCGGGGCACCACCCCATGCTAAGTACATTGGTTGGGGGTATAACATACAAGAGGGGGGGTAAGGTCGCGGGTCATGGGTCATGCATGGCTGTTGTGTGTAAGGTTAGCCCTGTCCCTTCTTAATTCCTCTGAAAGCGATGCTGCACTGTGTCGGTGCATGAAGCTTGCCCCTGGGTATCAGCCAGCGGGTATTTTTCTGTCAGCGGTGTTAATTCTGCCAAAGCCTAGTTCGGTCACAGCATTTCCGTTAGGTTTGGAGATACTGATTGATTCCAATTGAATACATGAAAGTGTTCGGGAATGCCATGCCTCCCCTTCTCCACAAGGAAAACGTCTTGTGCATCATTTGTTGCGTTTGAAAAAAAGAGTATCCCAAGCCCCCCCCCCCCGTATTTCAGGCTGTACCATGGGTCCAAAATATTGCCTTTGCCCCCTGAACGCAGGGTCAGGGACCCCCGTCCCCTATTTTGAGGGTGCTGGATGTGAAAAAAGAGATTGTAGGGACACAAAGATCGTGACTCACACAATTTACAGCATCTCCATGCACCAAAATCTAAAGTCGGCCAAAAATGGGCAGTTTTTGGTCAAATATTCATTTTTTTGGCTTCGGACAAGCAGTTGAAGACCCCTCCCCCCTATTTCGAGGGTGCTGGATGCGAAGAAGCAGATAGTAGGGACAGAAAAATATCACAAACACAATTTACAGCATCCGTATGCACCAAAAATTGCCATTTTTCATGAAAAACCGGCCAAAAATGGCCGTTTTTTGTCAAAAATTGAGTTTTTCGGCTTCAGACAAGCAGTTGAAGACCCCCCCCTATTTTGAGGGTGCTGGATGCGAAGGAGCAGGTTGGTGAGGCATGTATAGTTCACGAAAACACGATTTGCAGCATGTGTATGCCCCAAAATGTGCCGTTTTTCATGAAAAAACGGCGAAAAATGGCCATGTTTTGGTCTAAAATTGAGTATTTCAGCCTGAGACAAGCAGTTGAAGACCCCCCCCCCTATTTTGAGGGTGCTGGATGCGGAGAAGCAGATTGTAGGGACATAGAGATCACACAGACACAAATCACAGCATCCGTAGGTACCAAAAACGTGCCACCTTCCATGAAAAACCGGCGAAATATGGCCGTTTTTTGGTCAAAAATGGATTTTTTTGGCTTCAGACAAGCAGTTGAGGACCCCCCCTTCTATTTTGAGGGTGCTGGGTGCAAATAAGCAGGCTGTAGAGGCATATGGATCGCGAAAACACAATTTGCAGCATGTGTTTACTCCAAGATTTGTCATTCTTCATAAAAGAAAGGCCAAAAATGGCCAAATGGCCAATTTGCAGCATGTGTATGCACCAAATTTTGTGATTTTTCATGAAAAATCGGCCAAAAATGGCCGTTTTTTGGTCAAAATTGAGTCCTTTGGCCTCAGAAAAGCAGTTGAAGACCCCCCTCCCCCTATTTTGAGGGTTCTGGATGCAAATAAGCAGGTTAGAGAGGCAGACAGACCAAGAAATATAGATCACCCAAACACAATTTACAGCATGCTAAGTACTTAAAAGGGTGTTTTTTTTTACGCTGCAGGTTTTCGGATTTTTGGACGTCATAAAATCCTATGTGCAAGAAGCTGTACGGGCTGGATTTGCCAAGTTCATTGGAAAAGGTCTCCGCGCACATGAAAATGAAGGATGCAACCATACGTAGTACACAGGTCCAAATTAATATGTTGATTATGGAACAATGGGTCACCTTCCACCTTGACCAATCAGACAACAAGGATTTCGTCAACCAGACCGCAGGTATGCGCCAGTTTCGCAGCTACAGTGCGCGAGGGCTCGCGCACGCGACCTCCATATTTGCCACATCTCCACAGCTGCTGATGCAAAATTTCGAGCAGAAGTCGCAGCACTGCGCACGTCGGAACTGAAGATTGGGCTGGGAAATTGGGTTATTACGACGCAAAAAGTACAAAGTACCGGTCGCAATGGCCAAAGTGGTAAACGTTGACCAGTGCACCTCTGTGGCGGACTGGGGACAAGGGAGCGGCTCCAACATCCAAGAGCCTCTCTGGGCGGCAACCACCTCAAAGGAAGGCCGAGGGACCAACATCGGCGCCGCCGACACAGACATAGTTGAATACTGGCAGAGTGGTACATGTTTCCAAGCTGAACCAGCAAGGGACCAAGTACAGCGTAACGACATGCCGTGTCGGGGATATTGAAGAGGCTCCACCGGCCTGTTTCCGGGACTTGCAGTACCCATTGTGAGTTGTCAAGGCCAACCTCTTCGTGGAATACAACTCTGCAGGATTCGTTCCAATGTGGTTGTTCGATGTGATGATGTTTGGCAAGGATCCGACTTTCTATGGCGAGACCGATGTATTGATCGGGACATACAGAGGCTCTGGCGTGTCGAGAAGGAGAAGGACCCAAGTACAGTGTCTTTTTATCACGCCAGTATACTCTTGGATGTCCGGTCCCGTCACCACCAAAATGTATCTGTTTGACGAGCACAGTGTGTGGACTTGTACAACAGACCGCTGGGACAAGAGGCTGTATTCTTAGCTTCCGCTGTTTTTGACGCCGTTGAGTGCGCGAGTGTAATAATTCCGACCTTACCTTGAGCATCTATCTTCCCTGCACAGGCAAGACATCAATTGTACGTTGCACAGATCACATGTTAAAACTGTAGTTCTGTGCAACACAAATATGCATTGTTTTAATAAATAATAATAAAACAACAGCTACAATTATGCCACAGCCACAGATTTTGAAAAACAAATATCTGTCTGCCTACGCCTTTGGATTACGTGCGCGTCGTTGGTCCTGCAATTCTGCAGTGCGCATTCTGGGCATTCAGAACTATTACACTCCCCTCACAAGCTCAAGCATGGGTATCAGAGCCTCAAGGCCCCAACACCCTTGCTTGGGCTGAGTAAAAATATATAGGTTCGAGTGCCCGCAGCACGAGTATATATTCATCTGATTATGCTTAAAAATAGACACTCAGAAAGTGTGGGTAAAAAAAAACTGGGTTGGGGAAAAGCCTTACCTGCATTAGGCTATTAAAAACCCCATTCGTAAAAATGCAAAGCAGGGGGTGTGGTGAACACTCCCCTCGCAGATTGGTTCCTAGGGGTAATCCCAAACTGCAAGGCAGTTGTAGAAACTGTCCCCTAACCATAAAACCACTAGTTTGAAAAACCCTGCAAAAGTTTCCCAGCCAAAGGGGAAAACCCTGCACCGTTTTTCAAAACCTGCGTGTAAAAAACCTGTGTGAAACTGCCAAAACTGAGCCATACCTGTTGGTGTTTTACTTTCCCTGCTATTTTTTGGCTCAACACCAAAATAACAGAAAAGCTCAACACTGACCCTGGCAAGCTTTGCAATAAAAACACATGTAAACCTCATGCTTGCGCACAAACAAAGTGCAAAGAGAGTCACTGTGTCCTCAGGACAGGGCACAGTCTGCCCACAAAGGCAGCGGCTGCCAACAGCAACCCTGTCCCCATACTGGCCACTGCAAAGGTGTACAAAAAGACAATGACCAGCCAAAAAAAAGCGTAGCCCACTCATATATTCGCCCAGGCAATGCCTTTAAAAACATTGCTGAGGTGAAAAAACACCTCTGCACGAGCTCGAAAATTTGTCATCTACAAATCGTGGCGCAGATGCATGATAAGCAGTGCCACCAACAGCACTGCTAACACAGATGCAACAACAGAAACAAACATAGCACCAAAGCCATGTCAGTGAAACCAAATCAAAAGAATAGCCTGAGCTGCAAACCCGGCAAAGCTTGGGGCTCGCTTCGACACACGTGGGCCGAAGCTGTGCGCCTGTCACAGGCAAAGGGTAGAAGTAGAAAAAAGCATATACAAATGAACTTATAGATATGTTATGGTCGACCTTCGGAACCCCGTCAAACGCTTGGGGCAGTCCGGCGTCCTGTCCTCGCTGCTACAGCACCCGGCATCCAGCTCGCCTTAAACTTGCTTGGCTCGCGCCACAACCGGCTCCATCACTGGGCATTCAACTTCGCTCACCCACCCGGCGCGTCGCTCGTAGTCACGGGCACAAAGCCGCGCTCTCAGTGGGTGGCTCGTCGTTGCAGCGCCGCTCCCAGCAGCTTTGGCGCTCACCAACGCTCTTGAGTCACCGTGCGCAAAGAACACCGCTCAGAACTCAAACTTGTATTGATGAATCAGCTTTTTTGTGAGGAAGGGCATGTCTGTCTGTTTGAGGAGGGCATCGTAGGGTCTGACGAAGAAACAGGGTGCATACTGTGGTTTGTTTGGACGCCCGAACTGGGTCTTGTTGACATTGGCTTGCACTGGCACTCTATGTGTGCCGTTTGGTTGGCGCACTTTGACAGCGGCGGCTGCCATGCTTACGGCTATGGCGCCGGCCACGGTGGGTCTTGCGCGGCTCCGTGCGCTGTGAAGGAGGGCGTCCATTTCGAATGTTATCTTTCAGACGCTGCAGTTCCTCTGCCGTATTGTTGCGTTCACGCCGTAAGCGCGTTACGGTGTCCTCCAAGTCGTCAATCTCGTCCCTTTGACGGCGCTGCGCGGCGCGTAGCCTGTCCAGCTCACTTCTGGCTTCATCTCTCTCTTGGCGGTACCGATCCACCTTGTCGTAAATACTCTCCTCACTCCTGCGTGAACTGCACTCGCTGCGCGACAACATTTGTTCTTGTGTCCTTCAAGACTCTGTCCGCACTGTCCTCGGAACTTCAAGACGACTCTTCAGGACTTCGGAGATCTCACCTCACGTACAGAAATCGACTACAGTTTTGTAATAATTCCGACCTTACCTTGAGCATCTATCTTCCCTGCACAGGCAAGACCTCAATTCTACGTTGCACAGAACTCGTCGAAATCATCACATGTTAAAACTGTAGTTCTGTGCAACACAAATATGCATTGTTTTAATAAAGAATAATGAAACAACAGCTACAATTATGCCACAGCCACAGATTTTGAAAAACAAATATCTGTCTGCCTACGCCTTTGGATTACGTGCGCGTGGTTGTTCCCGCAATTCTGCAGTGCGCATTCTGGGCATTCAGACCTATTGCAGCGAGCCCTCTTGCACTGTAGCACCAGTTATGTGTTTTTCCTCCCATCACATTTTGCATTTGCAGTTGCCGAACAGTCTGATGTACTCAGCTGGACATGCCAAAGAGATGCAAAACAAGAGCGTCTGTGGTTTCATGCCTCTGATTCACATGCTGTGGTACCTTGACAAGTTTGTGGTTGATTGTGGAAATATTGATGCATTGGGTGTTGTGGATGAGACGCCGGCCATTCCAGTAAGGATTGTGGTGTCGGACGGGAGGCGTAAGCGATTTCGCAAAGGACCTTAGGAGTGCCGTTGCAGGTGCTCTGCAACATGCCATCGTCATGCAGTACATGTTTGACAACGATCGGATGGAGGATGGATTAAAAGGTGCACATTGAGATACTCAAGAACACTGGCTTTTGCGTGGCATTCCGCTGTGGGTTTGGGATAGCGACCGAGGTCACCAAGGGCACCAGAAGTGGCATGCTGCAGAGGCCACCCAAGAACACGTTTTGTCTGAGGCCCGCGTTGATGACAATGAGTCCACTGCACCAAACCTGCCAAGGCTGATAAAGGACTGCCCAAGTTGTGCCACCTCAGGGTACTGCAGCAGGTACAGGAACCCCCTCAAGTAGAAAGAAGCAGGCAAAAGAAAAAGGAAAGGAATGGGACAAGGCGGAACAAACAGTCCCTGAGGATGCGGACAAGGGGGAATAAAGAAGAAGATCCGGCGCAAGTACTGGGGACACGGACACAGAAGCGGAGACGGGTGCCCACCTCTGACTTTGATGCAAGTCCCCATGATGTGCCTGGGGCCCAGCCGAAGAAAAAAGCGAAGACTGCAAGTGCAGAGTTCAAGCCAACATCGGGTTCTGCTTCTCAGGGATCCCTTTGTACCGTTGCCTCTCTGAGTGGGGAAGGATCGGTGGCAAGAAGCCTGTCTGCCAAGTTGACCAAGGCGGCAGCACCGAAGAACAAGTAAGTTAACATGAACCCAGTTCATTTTTCTCACTTTTCCAGTCATGTGTGCGCGAGGTCTCACGCACTGGCTTTCGACGCAAATGCATTTATACCTCCTTCAGGGCAGGTACAGTTTTGCAGAGCTTTTACTTCAGTGTATGCATGTGTTCACTTTCCTGTCGTGTTTTTGCTGCCTTGTGTCCACAATTGGTTCCACGACTTTGAGTGCGGGAGGCCAAAAAACACCAATTTATTTTGTAGGACAAATTTCATTACTACTGGTGTTACGCAGAATCAGAATGTTCAAATTCAGTTTCTGGAATTGCAGGTGCTTACGATATTTACAAATAAAAAAACACAACTTTGGCAGTACCGACCTTTCAAATCAAGGAAAAAATATTTCACTTCAACAAACAAAATGTTAAAATAAAAGCGGCGAATCGCGTGAAAAGCCATTTCTTTGTGGTGTCTGCTTCATAGGTGTTCCAAATGTACAACAATGATTTGTTCCCGGTTGCGATTTTTGGTGTCCGCCCCTTCCAAAAAAGGGTGCAGTTTGCGTGGCCTAAGATGGTGGTAGTGAGTAGTCACGGCAAAAGCTACCACTCACACGGGGTGTCTTCCAAAGGGGACGAGAGGTCAGACCAAGGGAGGCAGGGGTAAGCGCACCGCTGGTTTTGGGATACATTGGTTGTTGCCCTGCAATTGGAATCAATTGGGGTGCCACACCATTTTTGGTTTTGAGGTCTCATGCATTCATTCTAAGAGCTGACATTGCATTTTTCATCCATGCCTGGTTCATTTGTGTCCTCATGGTGTGACTCAAGTTTGGTGGTCCTCATGATTCCATGGGCAAGGTGGAAATAAGGTGTCTCCTCTCGCCAAGGTGGATTTAATGCTTCCCTCACTCCCTCTCTCTCCCAATTCCTCATTCTCCTCAAGACATAAATTGAGCGTTGAATGTGCCATGTGATCGTTGTCTTTGATCCTTTGACACTCTTGGGCTCTTTCACCTCGTTCAAGTGCCCGTGGCTTGGGGGATATCCAATTAAGTCATGCCGTGCTTTTGCGATCTTATGATTCGACTCGCGGCTTTCGGGACTCTCTTTCGAATCGCATGCATGCTCTCTTGGGTCAAAGGTAGGCGATACTCTCTCCATATGCACTTTCCCTTGGGTCAAGGCTAGGCGAAGCTGTCTCCATATGCATGCTCTCTTTTATCTTAGGCAGCCAAAACAGGTACACATTTGTACCGGGGTCGGTTGAAAAATCAGCAGAACAACATGGTTGGTAAATTCTACCAAATACCCACTCTTTTGTGAACAATTTTTCGAAGCGGGAATGGGTCTCAAAACAGTCTGTTTTTCAACAAGGCGGTACAAAAGAGGTGCCTTTTCACACCTCCTCATCAGGGATTGGGAGACCTCACACTCGAAAAATTCTTTTTTCGGGGAAAATGGAGCGATTTACCCACTTTTTGGATTGCGAGGCCTGGCAATACACTCAATTGGAATGTGTAAAAGGACCCTGTTTCACCAATATGTGATTGCTGTTCAGTGCAGCCAACAATGCAAATAGGTGTATTTCTACATATGCATTCTGGGAATGGGGAATACAATGGCCAAATTAGCCAGTTTGGAATGGGACGCCTCGCATTCCAATTCAGAATGTGGGTAATTCAAGGGCCTTACCTACATTTTCAATTTAAATTGCGAGGCCTTGCAATACAAATTGAAAATGGCATCATTTACCTACAGTCTTCAGTCAGTGAGAATGGAAAGGATGAAAGATGTAAGATGTAAGATGTAAGATGTAAGATGTAAGAAAAAGTCACTGCCATGTCTTTCTTGGAGGGCTTGATCCAGGCCAAGCCCCCCTTAAAACCCTTTGGTTGATGCTAAGACAAACTTGGGACGCCTCGCATTCCAATTCAGAATGTGGGTAATTCAAGGGCTTTACCTACATTTTCAATTTAAATTGCGAGGCCTCGCAATACAAATTGAAAATGGCATCATTTACCTACAGTCTTCAGTCAGTGAGAATGGAAAGGATGAAAGATGTAAGATGTAAGATGTAAGATGTAAGATGTAAGAAAAAGTCACTGCCATGTCTTTCTTGGAGGGCTTGATCCAGGCCAAGCCCCCCTTAAAACCCTTTGGTTGATGCTAAGACAAACTTGGGACGCCTGGCATTCCAATTCCGAATGTGGGTAATTCAAGGGCTTTACCTACATTTTCAAATTAAATTGCGAGGCCTCGCAATACAAATTGAAAATGGCATCATTTACCTACAGTCTTCAGTCAGTGAGAATGGAAAGGATGAAAGATGTAAGATGTAAGATGTAAGATGTAAGATGTAAGAAAAAGTCACTGCCATGTCTTTCTTGGAGGGCTTGATCCAGGCCAAGCCCCCCTTGAAACCCTTTTGTTGATGCTAAGACAAACTTAAGTGTTTTTATCTCTCTTTTGTTGCCTAAAGTACACTTTCTCAGAGTAACTAGGGTTGTGACCCTAGCCCCCCATGAAGCTCACCCCTACCACTCAACTGAGCGGAGGTGCCTTCCTTCATGGAGGATATACCGACATAAAACAGGCATTTCATGCTTTAGGCCTTGGAGGTTAAGCCTAGTGGTCTCCAACCCCAAGACCCCTATACTCAATTGTTTCTACCACTTATTGTGGTCCTACTTTGTAACTGTTTCTGAATTCAGTTGCTTGGCCAAGTCATTTTCTGTGTGATCCTGACATCTATGCCCCACATTCCTAACCAGCACCATTTCACCCAAAAGAGTGCACATGAAGTGCTTAATGCAACCTCTGAGGCAAGAGTCAGACCAGTTTTCATATAAAATCCTTTGTATTATCCATTTGTGATTGAATCTAGGTGTATACACCTGCTTTGTCTATCTGCAGCCCTTCTGTGTTACACTGGATTCCAAAACCAATCATTGATTCCATCCATATCCTGTTCTTGCTCTACTTGCTGCTTTGGTTTGGGTTTTCAACTACAAAACCTGCAGGAATACATCAAAAGATCTAGGGCATTATTCAAGGACATCTTTCGGGTAGCAGAGACAGTCCCTTGTGACCTTTTGAACCGACCCTGAGAAGAAGTGCAGCACAAAAGCTCAACAACAAGTTCATCATGTCCACGCCAAGCGTCAGGACCTGGCCCATCAGAACTGTCCAAGTGCAAATGGGCAGCATGGCCCACCCAATGAGTGAACCACCTTACCGAGCCCCACATCATCTCAGTGGCGCATCGGGGTCCCAAGGAGATCCAGAACGCAGAAGGGCGGAAGAAAATAAAGGCCTTACCATCGAGGCCTTAGCAGCACACGGTGGAGACAGCTTCAGTCACCTCCACAGACGTGTAGCTGCCTCAGTATCCAGATCCAATTGTCCGGCTTCATCCTCTACAGCGATTGAAGGACCTGAGGAGTATGAGGAACTGAGGAAGAAGATGGATGAGTACACCCTACATGAGGAGTACTACAAATCCATCCGTGCGGAAGATGGAGAGGAGCCATTGGCTGTACATGGATCCAGACCACGTACAGACCTGGGGTCCTACGCGCACTCTGGTCCTCCGTCCACTGCATCCCTGCCAAGACGACTAAGACCTGAGTATCCAAGACCATGTTGTCCAACCCCAAGGGCTCCCGAAGTGGGCCCGACACGAGTCAAAGAACAACATCATCCACAGCCTACCTACGGTGCCCTGAATCATACGGCCGAGCTGTTGGCCAAACTCCTGTCTGGATCAGAAGGAGGCCATTAAGGGTAAACTGGGTATTGCAGAACCCTTACCCAAGCCAGAATTGCCCTCTCCCTCTCCAGGACTGAGTACCCTGGCCGAAGATCTCAGGAGATCAAGGGTCTCAAGGCTGTTGCCTAAGGTTACCTGCCCCAGCCCCTTTCACCCCCGTGCCAGGACAGTACCTATGGCTGATCTACAGGACGTGCCTGTCACAGAGATTGAGAGAAGAGGCCCGTCAGCCCTGGCACTTCTTGCCGGCGTGTCGCCTTCAGGCCTAACTCCGGGGGGTGGGAAGACGGGCAGACCAATTGCCGAGGCGAACATCCAGCTGGAACTGCCGGAGTTCGACCCCAAAAATCTGCCCGAATGGGCAGAAGAATTTGCAGAGTTCCTCTTGTTGACTGGCCAATCTCATGTGGATGTGGCCACCAAATGTTCACTGCTTAAACGCTCATGCAAAAAGAAGTTTTTGCAAAAACAGGTTAAACAGATTGTTAAAACCTGTTCTACCTGGGCAGAGGTACTCCTGAGGTTGGAGAAAACATTCCCAGTCTATGAGACTGACCTCAGCGTACGCACACAGATCGAGGAGCTACCTATGCTCCCTGAGTTTCCATCCGCTGCGCGAATTTCTGAGTATGTGTGCGACATGGAGTACTTGTTTTCGAGGATGAACGTGGGCTCCTACGGAGCCACTGAGCCCCGGCTGTGGCTCATGAGTAAGATCCCCCAGCGTACGTGGGATGATTGCCGCTCCACCTCTGAGAGGAAGAGCAGGACCCACTCGTACGATGAACTGGTGGATCTCTTGATTGAGCTGGCTTTTGAGAGAGAGAATGACTCCCACATGGAGAAATTCCTCAAGAAGCATTTGGGACGAGGTGGTACCCCTACCCCCGAACGTGGCGAAGGGAAGGGGCATAAAAATCCAACTAACACCAACCAGGGAGGTGGTAAAGGGAGGGGCAACCTACGTGCCATGAACGAGGTTCAACCTGATGCAGGCACACCCCCCCTGTTCTACTGCAGACCTGTCAATGACAAGGGGGGACCTTGTCATGCCTCTGACTGCGATCTCTGCAGTGGCTGTATGCTGCAGATGAAACGTCAGCAGCATACCAAAGATGGGAAAACTGTGACCCATCAAGACCATTTCAGGTGTACCATCACCTGTGGTTACTGTGGCAAACGTCGTCACTACGAGGACGAATGCCACATCAAGAAACGCGAGAGTGACAAACTCAAGCGTCAGGAGGAGGAATGCCAGAAGACCCAGACGCCCGCCAGAAATCCCCCGAATAGGGATAAAGGTGGTAAAGGAGGTGGCAAGGGGGGTGGCAGAACTGGACCCCATAACCCCCAGAGGCGCTCATCAGCGCCCGTTGCTACACCCACTCCTGCTGCTACACCCGCTCCTGCCGCAGGTGACCCTGAGAAACGCCCCTAAGGGGATAACGCTACCCCTGAGGGGAAAAATTCCAAGAAGAGGCGCTTGGCCTGGATGGCCAAGTCCCTCATGGCTGCAGGGGTGGATGTGAAGTTCCCCGATGAGGAATAGGGGGGCGGCTCCGAAGAGGAGGACTTGGTTTTTCTGGATCCTCGTGAAAATCGGGGAGCAGGTTTTTCGAGCGGTGCTTGATACCGGTGCAACACTTTCCATAGTGGCCCGGCGCCTGCTTAAGACTTTCAGGAAAACTAAGACCGTGGCCATAAGAGTAGGGGATGGGCGTACCATCCATTCCTTGGGGGGGGTCGATGTGACTATATGTCTGGGCGACGAAACCGTGACCCAACACTGCAGAGTGTTGGACACTGACGCCTTTGACATCGTCATTGGCACCGACTTTCTACGAAGAAACCCGCAGGTAAAAATGCTGTCCCTACAGCGTCCCTACTCTTTGCACTGCGACTTTGGCAGTGGGCTATTCTCCGTTGTTTTGGAGCTGTCAGGACGAAAAGAGTCTGGGCTGCGCTACGCAGCCAAGACGAACTATCGTACTGAAAACTACCAACTGGCCTGTCACGTTCTTGAAAATAGACTGGCGGCCCTTCAGGTAAACCTGGATGAGATCCAGGTGGAATTGTTTGCGAGCCAACAACAGCACATCATGCAGTTGTACTGCTCGAAACAACTGACCAATGTTTTCTGTTTCTTCTGGAAAGCAATTGGCCTAGCCTATGCTAACCCTCCCTTCTCCCTGCTCGCGAAGGTTCTAACCAAAATCGCTTATGAGGGAGGAAGGGTTGTTATGTGCACCCCTGTCTGGGGTTGCTCTGGTGAACATACTTACTGGCGCCGTATGCTAGATCGAATGACCGTGGGAAGAGTGCAACTCCCCGACAGCCCCATCTATGTGCCTCGCGCCAGCTAAACACCCACCACCGGCCACAACCCGAACCGCACACAGGGGCAACACCACCGGCCAGGACAGCCACGAGCGTGCAGCCACACACCACAACCACGCCAAACGGCGCGCCTCCCCCGGCGCACGACCCCGCACCGGCCGCCGCACGTGCCCCGAACACCAGCATCACACGCCCACCGTGCCATGAAGCAGCACCCCAACACATGAACACGCACGATGACCCCATGGCCCTGGACATCGACAGCCTGCTAGAGCTGGAACTCCAACACACGGAGGACACGGAGCATCGTATGGACCTCACCCCTGCCGGAGCTCGAGCCCGCAGCAAGCGGCTACGCGGACCCCAGCCCGCTTAATGCCCCCCCGCGCCCCCCCCCCCCCCGAGAGCGGGCGCCCTGGACGCACCTGTCCAACGTCCTGCGGCGCCACCACCCCACCCACGAAGCCAGCAACGGGCCCGCCGAGTACCGGGTGTCCCTCGAGCACGACCTGCCCGACGTCACGGGGCCGGGACTCCACGGGTACACCACCGCCCCCCCCCCCTCCAGGCACCCCCATACAAGAATGGGAGGACGAGTACGCCGTCGACGTCACCGACATGAGGGCATACGTGGAAAGCGTGGAGGACCCGGAGCAAGACACCGTCCTCAGCCTCCTCGCCTTCCACAGCTGGAGATGGGGCCACCAGGTCACCCTCCACCGACCGCAGGACGGGCCCCACCAGTGGTCCCCAGAGCAAACGGCGAAGTGGGACATCGTCCTCCAACTCACCCCCGAGGGCTTCTACCTCCTCACGCACAGCGGATTACCCGACGCCACACCCAATGCACAGGCGCTGCCGCTGGCCCAGCCCCAGGAGGACGACGCAGACGCACCCCCCCGCGGAGGAATGTAACTGGGACCCCCCCACAGCCACCACCGAACGCATGCCGCACCGGCTCACCAAACGTCACCTCCGCCACGACTACCATGCCACCAACAACTCGCGGGGACGCCGCACACTGCCCCTGCAGTGGGCATCACCCGAAGGCACCTTCACGTGGGGGGAAATCCTCCCCGGCACCGTGGCGCTCACGTACCTGTGGCTCCGGGACGCAGAGACGCACGCGCAGCCCCCCGGCACACACCTCCTCCTCACCCTAGAGGGAGAGGCCGCCGTCAAAAAAGTCCACACAGCGGAGGGAGAGGACTACGTGACCGCGAACGCAGACACCGCAGTATGGCCGCACGCTCACGAGCACACCATACCCCCCACCGTAGTACCGGGGTCACACCCCTGGCACGTGGTCATCGTGCGACTGCCGGCAGGAACAGACACAGGAAGCGCCCAACAGGGATGGCGGGACAGGTGGGCACACGTGTGCGCCTCCCTGCACGAAGGGCTACACAGACCCTCCCTCACCAGTCACACCCTCGAGCTGGCCCCCACCACGGCCGAATCCCACACCGGGGCGGCCCCCCCCACCGGAGTCTGGGCCTACACGCGCACCCTCCACCGCGAGGCAGCGGAAGCCCTCAAGACCGCCATCTCCAACCACCAGGGCCTCGTGCACACCCCCCACGATAACACACAAAAGGGCTACACCCTATGGTGGCACCACCCCACACCAGAAGGGGGCCTGCAGCCACCGGCAGACCAGCCTCGCATCCACCCAGACCTCACGGCGATCGCCCGCGCCGTCGCTGCCATGGTCCAGCAAGTTGGGGCGCCACCCCAGTGGGCACCATCCATCATCAAGAAAATTGCGGCACGCCACAACCCAGCTTTCACACACTTCCGGGGACGCCCCATTCATCCCACCCTACCGGACCTCGACCCCCCCGCCCACGATGCGTGGGCAGTCCACATCCTCGTGCCCCACGACACCGCGCCAAATACGGGGGAGGCGACGGCACGCATCACCAAACAACTCCCCAATACCGCACTCCACTACGACATACCAACGCCAAACGTCATCGTCACCCACAACACGGGTCGCGACCACTACTACCTCCAGGCCACGCATGAGCGCTCCCCCGTCACCATATACACCTTCACCACCTACCCTGGCCTCCAACCACCGCAACACCACCCGCGCCCGGCATGGAAGCATCCCCTACACGTCGCCCCGACCCCGCGCAAAAGGCCCACCCACCACGCGCCCCCTCCCGCCGACAGCACCGCCCTCCACACCGCCCGCAGACGGGCCGCGACACACCACCAAAACCACCTGCTCCCACGCATTAACGCTGGACCCGGCACCGTCACCGAGGCCACCCACAAAAGCACCTTGAACCCACTGGCTCGCAAGGTACGCCCCGAAATGGCACTGGAGGACACACTCTGGATATACTATGGCGAAAGCCGCACAGCACGGTTGGCGGACCTCCGCACCATCATCCCCCGCCACATCCAGCGCGCGGTAGGGCCCTTCACCGTGTACGCGGTACTGCACCCCATAACAGCCCAATGCACCCACTGCAACCCTCGGTGCGCGCTACCATGCGCAGGCGCTCTGCAGCAACCCCTGCCCACCCCTACCTACAGGGGGGGCATATTCCTCGGCAGGATACCCGGGGACCCACACCCCTACCTCCTGCCTGCAGCAGACCGCCACCACGCCATACCGCTACACCTTGTCGAGCACAAGGCGGCAGGACCCTCCCCCCTCCAGAAGCGCCCCCCCCACACCCCATCCGACGGACGCCCGCCAGATGAGCCGACGCACGCCACACCTGGACCCAAACGCGCCATCGCACTCCTCACCCTAAAGGCGGAAGCCACCATCCCCCGAAACCTGGTGGGGGAAAACCACCTCATGGTGGAAGGGCTGACGGAACACGTCCTGATCGCAGCGATGTACGCCACGGCGTCCGCCTCCCGCCTCTGGAAGGACCGCCCCTCCACACCTCTGGCCCAAGCAGCGCAGGACGCCCCCGACGCGGGCCCCACCGCCGAGGACATCCACCAAATCTTCAACATGCGAGCACCCCCGAAGACCCACCCTGCGGTTCGCCCCATCCAGTTCGTCCGCTGGGACGCCATGGACGACCCCCCGACCACCACGGAGGTCCACATCCTCAAACACCGGGACACCTGGTGGACGGTGGAATGGGACGACCACGGCAAGGTCAGACGGGCAACAGCACACGCCCCCGACGACGAAGTCCCGCCCCCACCACGCAGAGGAGACCGCTTGCGACTCGCCGCACGCATCCCCCACGCCCCAGAGGCAGCCTGGGAAGCGCTGTACTACGCCCTCTACTGGGCGCAGGGGGCGCCAGAAGGCCCCCTCCCCCGGAACGCACCCCAGCATGGACACGCCACGCCACCCGCTACACGGCCCACATGCGCCGCCACGGGGCAGGCACCGGGCCCCAGCTCCTCACCTGGCCCACGGACCAGCCCGACTCGCTGCAGGAGGCCGAGGAAGTGCTTGGTCTCATGACCAAGCAAGTGTTCAAGCTGAAGGACCCCGTCCCCACGTCCAAGCCTGACGTCCCAGCCGCCCGCGAACACCCCGTGTTTGCACCGGGCCACGCACCCGTACAGCAGCCCCAGGGCGCACCTCCCCAACGGGGACAACCCGCTGCCCGACGCCGCCAAGGTGCGCAGAAGCGCAAGGCCCCCACACAGGCCAAACCCGCGCCAAAGCCAAGGGCCAAGCCGAAGAGCTGGACCAAAGAGGAGGCGGCTGCCCTGTATCCCGAATACGCCATCGGCACCCGGGTGCAGCTGCCCTTCGAGTACGCCACGGCCGCGGGCCCCTCCAAGTGGATATGGGCCGCAGGGGAGGTCAAGCACCGGTACCTCATCACCGGGGACCACCAGGGGTTCAAGATCCACGTGAAGTGGGACCCGGCCACCCCCAACGACAAGAAGCTGGGGCGCACCATCGAACTCTGGCGTGACCGAACCGGTCGTGAGATGGTCCCCATGCAGCTGTGCACTCCCGACACGGAGCACCTCACCGGCACCAAGTACACGGGCGAAGTCCACAATGCATGGGCCCTACCCCAGCCCCAGAAGCGGAACCGCAAGGCACCCGCAGCTCAGGGCGTCATCGACCTCCTCGACGCCTGACGGGGCCAGGGCCGGACACGGCCCGCCCCCCCAACTACCGGTCCCCAGAAACCGGCACCTGCGGAAGCCCACGCCCGCATCAACATCCTCAACGAGCCCGCGGTCACCTACGACCCCACCAAGGCCGCCACACTGCAAGCCATGCCCGGGCCCCACTCCCAAGGCGCAGACCTCCTGGGGTTCCTGGAGCAAGCCCCCCGCAGAGCGGACCAACCCGAACCAGCACCGATCCTGGACCCGGAGGGGAACACATATCACGCCCACTGGGAACGGGGGGTACCCCTCTACCACAAGACGTCGGTCAAGGTACATACCCACCCCGACCTCGGAGTGGATGGTCGCCTCGGGGCGTACGAGTGCGTGGGGCCTGGATGGCAGCTAAATGTGCCACTCACGCACGTCCCATTCGGGGAGGAGACCAAAGACTTCCTGGATACCCTGAGCCTGGCGTACCGCCGACTCTCCCTCCTGGCACCCACCATCATCATAGGCGACCTAAACGCCGCCCCCACCGACGACGACCGCACCGGCCCACCCACAGCCACCGACACAGCTGTCCGGGACGCCATGCACCAACTGGGCCTCACCGACCTCACGGCAGGACTCACCGGCACACCCTCCCATTACCCCCACCAAGCCGGCACCCACCCATCCCGCATCGACACGTGCTACGGGGACCCAACCACGGTGCGCATCCACGAAGCAGCCTACGGGGACCTCCCGCCCACAGGCACGGGCCACCGGCCCCTCTACATCGACCTCATCATCCCCAACCTACCCCCACCCGCGCCCACCCTGCGAGACGACACCCTCCCACCCACACTGCAGTTCCCGGCCGAGGACGACCACGGCGCCTGGCACAGGTATAACAGGGATCTACACGCCATCCTGCGCCGCCCGGGTGCACCGACAGTCACCACCGCCATGCGCCGGGCGGCACAAGCATGCGGCATGGAGCGTGACACCAACCACACGGGAGCACCACCAGACCTCAGCCTCCAGCAACTCGTCCATGACATCTGGACCACGAAAGGGGAACTCGCCACCCTGCTACGCCCCAGCACACCGGAGGCACGAGACCGGGACGCCCACCTCCGTGCGCTCCTCACCACCCGCCGCCACCAACTCCAGGAATGGCACGCCCACCGCATAGCGGCCGCAGCCCAAGAACGCGAAAGATACGGCAGAAACGACATCCCGTACAAGTCCCTACGGTACGTCAGCCGCATCTTGGAGGACACGGGGCGCCGTACCATCCACGCGGTACGCACCCCCGAAGGGGGCCTCACCAATGACTCCGACGCCGTCCTCCAAGCAGTCCTGGACAGCTTCCAGGCACAACACGGGGACGCCCTCCCCGAGCTCGACCCCCACACCAGAAACACCATCCGCGAGCATGTGCCCAGGGTCTTCAACCGGGAACAGCGGCGCGCCATGGAACACGACCCCTTCAGCATGTCAGAACTGCAACGAGCCCTAGACCGCCTGAAGAAGGGGGTCGTGCCCGGCGTCGACGGTTTGCCGGCCGAAGCGTACCAACGTCTCACCCTGCCCGTCAAACGCCGCCTGGCAGCCCGCCTGTGGGACATCGTCACGGGCGCCACGCCCATCCCCCCTGAGTGGGCCAACCTGGTCCACCCCCTCTACAAAAAGGGGGACTGGGCGCAGCCGGGGAACTGGCGGCCCATAGTCTGCGCCACCCCCGAGGTCAAGCTGGTGTGGACGCTCATCCTAGGCCGCATCGCGCCAGCGGTCTTCGCCCACGTGCCCGCCAGCATGTGGGGAGCCATGGCCGGCAGGTCCCCCCACAATGCCATCATCCTCCAGGACACCGCACTGGACATGAACCCCTACGAGATGATTTTCGCCTCCCTCGATGTCCAAGGCGCGTTCCCCCACGCCCCACACCGGCTCCTCACGGAGGTATGGGATGCCATGGGCCTCCCATTCCTATCCTTCATGACCGGGTACGTCCAGACCCGACTCTACGCCGTCATCACAGCCGCAGGCCTCACCCCCTGGACCGGCACGGACAGCGGGGTCCCCCAGGGAGGCGCCGCAGGCCCCTTCCTCTACCTCCTCGTCACCCTGCCACTGGCATTCGAGCTAGCACGGGTATACCCGGGGTACGCCCCATACCCGCTACGGTCCCCCCTCATCAACTTCGCGGATGACAACCTCCTAACTACGGCCACCCGCCAGCGCGACCCTGAGAACGCAGGGCTACCAACGACCACCGAACAAGCGTCCGCCATTCTCCAACTCACCACAACCTACCTGGACGCCTACCAGCTCCTAGTGCACCCCCGCAAATCGGTCGGGCTGGCCGACGCCAAGACCCCCACCCCTCACATCCGGAAAGGCGAACCCCTACACCTGGAAGACACCACAGTCCACCTGGGAGTCACACAGGCCACGCGACACCACCACATCACACTCCCAAGCAAGCTAGAAGAGCGCCTCGCCCGGCTACCCCAAATTGCCAGGGGGGACCTCCTGTCTACGCAGGGCCTGGTGTACTTCATGGAAGCAGTGCTCAACGCGGCCATCAGGTACCAAGCCCTGCACCTCCCGCGCCCCCAAGACGCACTACGCCACGCTCGACAGCAAGTGACGAAGGCATGGGCGCAACACGGAGGCTGGCCCACGTCTTTCCCCAAGGAGGCCATGATGGCCCACTTGCGCTACTACGGAGACAATACAGGCACCCTGGTCGACATGGCCTATGCCAAACACGCAGCACACCTCCTACATAGGGTAACACACAACCACCAACCAGAAGTTCGCGAGGCGGCAGTCATACGCATAAAAGAAGCGCAAATGGCCCGCAACACCTGCCCCCGGTGGATACTGGCGCAACACGGCGTCTCCACCTCAGTGGGCACTGGCATCTGGGCCCAGCTACAACTCCTCCTACCGCACCACAAACACGCCATCCTGACAAACCACCACTGCGATCAACAGGGGCCACTCGTGGCCACAGACAACGACATCCACCGACGCCCGGCAGGCGAGGTGGACACCCTGCGCCTCGTGGGGGCCACCATCACCATAGTGTATATCACCCCAACACAGATGAAGATCATGGCCCAATGCGACGCCCACCACGCCCCGTTCCTTTCCGACCCACAATGGTCAGCACGCCACGTCTTCCATGCGTACCTCCGCGCATGTGCTACGAAGGCAGGGCGCGACATGCCGGGGCCCAAGGACATCGACACGGCGTACACAGCCTTCCAGCGCCAGCACCCCCGGCCCCGCCCGAGCGAGCACGAGACCCCCAACGACGGCGGCACAACGCAGGGGGAGCCCACCCCGTCAGCCGAAGGCTGGACACCACCAGCCATCCTGCTACTAGCACCAAACAGCCACGAAACATGCTACCCGCGCTGTCCAGCGACACCATGCCCCCTGGTCCATCCCCAAACACAATGCACCGGAGATCGATATACCACCAGTCAGACACAGTGACCAGGGCATACCACGCACGTGCTGGCACTGCGGCCGGGCAGCCCTCGACACTTCGTGGCCCCTGCTGCACCTCATTTCCACCCACTACCGCACCCCCACCGCCGCCGCCACCGCCGACCAGCAGGCATGGCTCTCCCCCTGGTTTCACACAGTAACCCCAGACCACCCGGCGCACGTAGCCTGGACCCGAACACCCACGGCGACATGGACGTTCACCAACGAGCGGGCAGACCCGGACAGCGTAGCCATAGAGTACGACCGCTGCGACCCACACCGCGCAGGACCTCAGGAGGCGCCCATGCGCCCCCTACAGCACAAATACCCCACCCTCCGCGGCGACAAAGACGACAAGGAGCGGCGACAGACCAGCACGTGCCAGAAGTTCCACCCCAATACGGGATACCTCTTCCACCTGATGTACGCGTATATCAACCAGGGGCGCCCAGACAGGGGCCTCCTCCGCCTCACCCCACAAGCCCAGGCCATCATCACCCAGGGGACAGGTGTCTATGAAGCGCAACTACTGCAACCCGCCTAAATCACCGCCAGAACCGCCCAGGGGAACCCCATCTACATCTATCACTTCACAGGAATCGCCCGCCTACCCATACCCAGCGACACCGACATCATCTACTTCACTGACACATCCGGCACCCAGCAACGCACCCCCACAGTCGGTTGCGCCTCCGTGCGCATCACCCGGCACGCTGACGGCCTCCACGTGGAACACCACACTGGGGCCACCATCTTTGGGGTGTCCTCCAACGGCGAACTGCGCACCATGGCAGACGCCGTCACCGCCACACCGCCACCCACGACGATCCGGCCCCGCAACATCTGGGTAGTCCTGGACGCCACGGTCGACATCCACCTCACCAGGCGCCTTGCGGACCTGCCCCTCCACAAAACACTCGAGTCCGGCCTCACCACACAAGCGTTGGGACTATGGATGGCCTTCAAGGGCATGCACCCCCAGGACGCCCTACACATCGTCAAGCAGGAGTCACACCGCTACGCATACGGCAATGGACGCGCAGACACGCAAGACAAACACCAGAACACCAACCACACCCCAGGGCTCGAACGCGTGCGACTGGACACCCCACACCACAGCCACCCACAACCCCTTGCCCTGATACCCCCGGCCACACAGCCCCCCCAATGGATGCCCGAGGACACGCCGTACACGGATCGAGACAAGCAGTACCACTACCCCACACCCATCCAGCAACTGGCCACCACACTGGGCCACCCAGCGAACACCGAACTCCTCCGACGCCTCGAAGACTCCGTCCACACCCCCCTCTACTACTCCGCCTCGCGCCCGGATAGCCTTCCAGCACACCTACAAAAGCCCCGACTCCAACTCGCCCTCGAACAACTTCCCCTCCTCACCCGATACCACCGATGGTATACGCGCCGCTCGATCCACGTCCCCGCAGGATACACCAAATGCATCTGCAGCCACGCGGAAGAAGAAACATGGGACCACTTCAAGGCGTGCCCCCTGTACAGAGGACTGGACACCCTCAAAGACTGGAACCCAACCCACACCATGGCACAGCACGCCGGATGGCTGACGCAGTCCCTGGCGACCCAGCAACTCACCACCGTCCTCAAGCAGACTGAGGTGCTCGAGGCGGTCCGCAGGGGACTCGTCCCCACTGCCGTCTACACCTTGCTACGCACCCACGCGGAGGACCCCCAGGCCACGGCGGCGCACATGCAGCGGACGGCCGTTGCCAAGACGGCGGAGCAGCTCACATACCGCACCCACAAATACCTGCAGCATGCGGCAACCCTGCCCCCAACAGACCAAGCCCACCTCCTCAAACTCCTGTTCTACCAACCATGAGAACCCACCCCGTGACATACCAACACGGAACCCCCACCACGTCTACACACCGTCCAACGAGCACAGCACTGGCACAGCACACACGGACACCACAGGCACCGCACACACTCCCACCAGCATGCGCGCGCCACCAGCTCCAATCCCCCCACGCCGCCGTCCGTCCACAGGTACCACCAACAGCCAGCCACCGCATGTCCCCTCTGTGTTCGCCAGCGGCTACCACAGACAGCCCTGCCCTGCAACCCAGACCACTGGGTCTGCCTGGGAGCCGCGCACCGCCTCAGCCACTGCCCCTACTGCGGGGACCTCAACCCCCGCCACCGCGAGCGGCCCGCGGCCCCAGCCGCACCCCCCCCCGCCAGCCACCCCAGTTTCTTCGGGTTCCTCACCGACACCCTCCGGGACCACCTGGGAGGGTACTACGTGGCGGACGCAGCGGACCACGCATGGACCATGGCCGTGGCCACGGGCAGCACACCCCTGCCCCCCCACAGCCCACCTCTACGCCACAGCGGAGGCGGCTTGAACGTGGCGGCCCGCCACATCTTCCTCGCCCTATACCTCCACCACCGAGACCTACACCTCCCAGACCCACAACTCCCGGCCCCCCAAGCAGCAGCCCTGACGCCGGAAGCGTGGGCCGACACGGCACCAGAGGAGATAGCAGCCTACCTCCGAATCACTTGCCGCCGGTTCAACTACGCCCTCGGCCGACAGAAGGGAACACCTTACCCACTCAGCGCACTCCTCTACCCGGCACACCACCCCCACCCCGCACAACGGAAGCCCCCGGAGGGCTGGGCGTCTTTTCGGGACGCCCACCTGGCCGCCCCCGACGAGGCCACCGCCACGCGGATGGGCCTCACAGACCAGGAAACCTACGTCAGAGGCCTCAAGACGAGCCTCCAAGAGGCACACTGCTGGCACGCCCCTCACTGTCGCCCCCACGGGGACAGGGGGGTTCACCCGCCCCCGACACCCACCAGGCCAAGAAGACCAAAACAGGCCAGGCGGCCCGCCAACGCGCCCGGCAGCAGGGCGCGACGCCCCGACCAAGGCCCAGGTCCAGCCACACCGCACCACCCCACGCCCAGACCCCCGGGGCACACCAACAACACCGCCACCACCAGCGCCCACCACCACCACCGTACCGCAGCACCCAAACGCTGCAGCCCAGTCAATTACCACCACCCACACGCGTTCACACCATGCCAGGACCACCATACGCGCAGAGCCAGGGGACATGGCACCACCAACACCACCACCACGCCCCAGTCCCTCCCAACCCCTACCCCCTAATGCCCCAATGCTACAGCGACCCCCACCAGCTACATCCCCACCACGCCCCAGCACAACCAGGCCCCGCGAACCACCCACCCCACATAGCGCACATCACCGCACCACACCGTCACGTATTCCACCACCACCAGCCCCTGCCACCACACCCACCAACGCCGGGGTACCACACACAACGAGCACACCATCCACACCACCACCACGCGGTCCAGCACCAGCCGCCGCCCCCGCTACACGGGCCCACGACATACGAGCCACGGTACACCCCCATGGACCCGCGAAGAGCCGCGCACGCACACCAGCAAGACCAGGGCCTAGTAGGAGCGCCCCACCACCACCAACAGCCCCCCCACCCACACCCCATACCAGCGAGCACCATCACCCAGCAGCCACCCATTACATACGGACCACAGCCCCACCCGAGGGCTCATGCGGCCGCCTCCCACCCGCACCCCGGCACCACAACCAGTCAAGAACCGCAAGGGCCGCAGAGCGCACACACGCAACACCCAAACGACCCACAGGGACGCCCTGACCCCCAACCAGCACAACACCCACCCCCGCCCCCCCCACCCCACCACCACCAGCAGCCCCCCCACCCACACCCCATACCAGCGAGCACCATTCACCAGCAGCCCACCATTACATACGGACCACAGCCCCACCCGGACGCTCATGCGGCCGCCTCCCACCCACAACCCGGCACCACAACCAGTCAAGAACCGCAAAGGCCGCACGGCGCACACACGCAACACCCGGACGAAACACAGGGACGCCCAGACCCCCAGCCAGCACAACACCCACCCCCGCTTCCCCAGCCACCAACAGCGCCATCCCCACACCACCCCCCCCCCCGCCCCCCCCCCTGAGACCAGGCCACGGACACAACACGCGGCAGCCAACACCAGCCAATTGACATCGATATCCCCGCCGACGGACGCCACCGCGAATCCCCCCTCCCGCGACCGCCACAAGAGACGCCATCACCGGACCCCACGCACGACAATGACGACCACCCCCCCCAACCCACACCACCCCCCCCATCACACCCCGCACCACCAGCCGCCGCACCGGCCGAACCCTACGCCCTACACAACCCCGCAGCGGTACGGCAGCACCTCCGGGGACTCGGGAAACAGGACGTCGTGCTGTACCTCCGCACCTCCGGCACCAGCACCCCCATCCGGGCGGCCACCCTGGTCCAGGCGGCCACCCTGGGGGAAGGCGTCAGAGACCTCCTCTTCGACGCCTTCCTCCACGTCGCCCGACACGAGCGCCCCCCACGCGCCACCCCAGACGGCGAGAGCCCGCCCCCCGCGGGGAGCCGGATCTTGGTGCCCCCCATCGACTGGGGGCGACACCTGGTCGGACACCCCGTGCCGGGGCGGGTGGACACCAAGGGCCGCACCCGCTACCACGAGCCCGACATGGCCCACCCCCCACCCGGCGCCACCCCCGACAGCACCAAAGAGTGGGAGCGGGAAACATGGGTAGCCCGGATGGCCTCCCTGAGCAACTTCCTGCACCACGTCCCGGGGGACATCCCCACCCCCGACGAGCAGCAGCCAGCCCCCTCCACGTACATGACCCTCATGTACAATCTGCACTACACCCTCTCCACCACCAACTACCACGCACCCACAGACCACTGGGTGGTACACGGCACCGACTTCCTCCTCCCCGCCGACTACACCCCCCCCACACACAACAAAGGCCCCGACACATACGCCAGGGGGGACGACCCGGACGACCCCCACATCTGGGGCACGTGGGAACCCAAATCCCTGGACACGCTGTTCTCCATCCGCAGCGGCTACCAGGGCCTTGGTAGGGCGATGTATTGCCTCGCCAAGTGGACCCAACGGACCTGGGGGATCCCCACGGACCGATGGGTGTGGGTGGTCACGCTGCGCCCCCAGCAGAGGGAAGCCCCCCCAAAGCGCAGGGGACCCACCCCCCCACGCCCCACCACCCTACAACCATGCCCGTACATGGTGGCAGCTCGCCTCATGACGCAGCTGTGGCCGGGCCCAGACACCCCCACCCAAAACTACCCCCACCTCACAGAGGAGGACATGCCCGGCATCCAGCGATGCTTCTTCCAGACCCTCGACTACCTCCAGCAAACACACCCGCACGTCCTGGAGCAGATATGGCCACCGCCCGGGTAACCCACGTGCCCGCACAGCCGAGACAACGCCGCCAGGCCAGCACCAGCACGCACGGATCACCAGGGAAAACGCGCGCACACGCCCGGTGCCCGAACCTGCACCCTCGTTCTCGCTACTTACAGGACCCAGCATCATACACCTGCCCCCGAAACCCAGGACCCTCCGCCGTCTCCCACGGCCCTCTCCTCCGCCTCCGACTCCACAACCTCCACCACCATGACCACCTCATCCACCACCACCACCACGTCCCCATCCAGCACTCCAGCCCCCAGGCCGCGGGGGACACCTCTCAAACGGGCCCCCAAACCCGCCCCCACCGCGAGCAGCCCCGCCGCCGCCAAGGCCCACGCCCCGACGAAGCCCACACCAACGACCCAGCCGAAACCCAAGACCGCCGCCAAACAGCCACCCAAACCCGCCAGCACGCCACGACCGCAACCCGCAGCCAAACCCAAACTCAAGCCCAAACCCGGCGCCACGACGGCAGCGCGAGCCCGGCCCCCCGAGGACGTCCTGTATGACATCCAGCCCCAGCCGTCCCAGGCCCGACGGCAGCAGCGCCCAGCGCGGCGCCCCCCCACTGTCACCGACGCAACCGCCACCACCTTCATGGCGGAGCGCGCCGCGGCCGAAGCGCGACGCACCTAGTCCCGCCACCTCTCAAAGCCCGCACCCCAGGCCCACGGACCGCTCCCGACCAAGCCAGAAGGACGCCAGGGTCCACCAGCAGCGTCCCCGCCCCCCTACCAACCCTCGATGACAGCCCACCTACAACGCATGCCCCACTACCGCCGCCGCCGCGAGTCCCCGCCCGACCCCGAGGCAGAGACCGTACGCGCACACCCGCGGGTCCACATCCGCGTGCGCCCCCACTCCCCACGCACCCCGACGGAACAGGACTACGAGGAATCCCGCAGGCCCGCCACCGCCACCGGTCTTCACGACCCCGTCACACCCACCCACGCCCACTCCTGCGCCCAAGACCGCAGGCCCGCCCAGGAACAGTGGTGGCAGCGCTGGACCCACACGCAGCTCAGGGAGCTGCGAAAGTGGGCCCGGGGAGAGCCCTCCCTCGAGGGCCTGGTCCATCGGCCCCGCAAGGGGTCGGTGGAGAACTGCCGCCTCCGGCCGGCGGGGGGGTGGATGCCGCAGGCCGCATGGGATGCCATGCTGGCCGATGCGCTCCACCCCCTGGGAGTCCCCCCCCGCAACCTCCCCGCGCCCCAGGACCACCCGTATGTCCTCAGGCGCCTGCGGGAGACCCTCCAAGAAACGCAGCGAGACGGCATCCGCCTGTGGGACATTACCCAAAGCCCAGCCCCGCACAAACACACCCCCTCACCACCCCACAAGCGTCGGCGCACCGACACCGGCGACACCCACAGCACCCCAGGAGCCCTGCGCGCCACACAACACGACGCGCCCGACCCCCCGGCCAGCGGCGCCGCCATCTAACCCCGTTACCCAGCAAACCACCACCACAGGGCGCCACGCCAGGTCCGGCCCAGATATCACCAAACAAACCGGACGCCGAAGGAAGCCAACACACACGACAACGAGCACCACTACGCCCAAAGGCACCGAACCCAGGCCCGCTAACGTCGCAATCGCTTAACCGAGCCAGAACCCAAGCACAAATCAAGCCCGAGCCACACCCCGAAACCGCTAACCCTTGACTCCTAACCAAGCCCGCCGAGGGAACAACTTAACCACAGCCCACACCCACAGCCCACACAGCCGCCTAACCAGCCAGCTCCAGAAGCAAAGAGACACCTCACCAAACCCACCCTGACCCAAGCCCGTGTACATCAGGACGCGCGAGCCGCACCCCTGGGGCGCGACCGCCGCCACCACACCGACGACACACGCCAGAGGACACAACGCTATTGCACCGGCGCACCAGCTGCCCATGCCTGTGCCTGCAGTGTACGCGCGCCCCCGTTTTTTTTTTTTTTCGTTTTTTCTTTTTTTTCCCAAAAAAAAAAAACAAAAAAAAACAAGAAAAAAAACACGAAAATTAGGGGGGGAGGAAGAGGGACACAACCACCCATGGCACATGCGCACCGCACACAGCACGCACACCGGTGAACAGGAGCCCAGTGGCCCAGGACACCGCACATACAACACAACACAGCGAGCGAGCACACCGGTGAACAGGAGCCAGCCGGCCCAGGACACCGCAGATGCACCACAGCAAACCGCGCGGGCACACCGGTGAACAGGAGCCCAGCGGCCCAGGACACTGCACACACATAGGGCGGCCGAGGGACAGGAAAGAACCAATACCCCATGGGTCGGACGCACTGGGGCGACCCAGCCGACCCACCGGGCCAGTGGCAGGAGCGGTACTCCAAGGCCACTGGTCCGAGCCCGGCCAGGCTGCATCAGGGACCATGGCAAACGTCACTCGGAGCCATGGAAGCAACCGGTGACAGGCGAGCCGGTACACAGTCCAGGAGGGGGTCACCTGCCAAGCAGAGTGGCCCCGCAACTCAAGCCACAAGGGTGAGGCGGTCGTACCGTAGACAAGCGGGAGCAATACCCCTTGTGGTGGGAGATACTCCACACGGCTGAGCAGCCCCCCAGAGCTGCCGCCCAAAGGAGGGGGCATGTGGCCCTACCCATGGACACATGTGGGGACACCCTCCCACCTGGGACACATGGACCGGGTGGCCGCGACAATGCCTTCCCAAGCACATGCGGGAGCGGCTCAAGAGGCACCTGACATAGGGCAGTGGGAGAGACAGGACGTCCCCTTGGTAAGACCTTCTTCCTGCAATGTCAAAGGAGGCATCCCGAGCTCCCGAAGATACCTACCTACCTACCTACCTATGTGCCTGAGGACTCAGACACAGCTATGCAGACCCCTGAGTGGGCCAGTTTCCTGTCCATCTTCGATGGATCTTTCAATCCTGTACCCCTGTGTGACCTAGACCAGGTGCTACTAAAAGAGGTCATGGCCGAAAATCATGGCCTGACCCTTTATGATCTCAAAAATCGATCTCCTGAGCACCTATCTGCCACACTTACAGGGTGTGAGTCTCCTGATGACTATCTGGAACCTGCCGCTGTAAAAGAGGATGCTGACGACCAACTGTCTGAGATCGCCAGCACTATTCCCTCTGTTGATCCCAGCTGTGTTGACCTAAAACATAGTGCTTTTCTAGCCCAGCTGTTGCTAGAGGAAGTAGATCTAGAGTCAACCTCTGAACCCGCTTCCCCTGTTGTGAAGCCAGTACTACACATGCAGCCTTTGCACACAGGTGAACCCGTGGCCCGGAGTGCTGATGCTCTGGCGCGGCCTGCTGCTAATAACATGCCATTGTCTGAGCAAGACACTCAAGAACTCCGGCGGCTGTTGTACCTGAAGGCCAAAGGTATTGAGCGCCAAGAGCGGCTGCAATACCTCAGACAGACCTGGAAATACTCCATCTGGTCTGGGGAGGACGATGAGTCCTATACTCTGCCTGATTCTGAGATACCTCTAGTGTATTCTCTACACTATGGGCAGCAATGTCCCCCTGAGTGGGACGATGGTACTGTGCCTGCCGAGACTGCTGATCGGCAGAAAGAGAAAGAACATGGAAAAAGCAACCTCCATGCTGAGGAGGATTTCCTTCAGAAACTCGAGAGTCTTAACCTTGACCCCCGCCTGAAAAAACTGCTGATAACCTATGAGGAGGTGTTCGGCGCCTTGCCGCCTCCCCTTTCTTGTAAAAAACTGGTCCAGATGGACCTGAAATTGAAACCAGAATTTGAAAAGACGCGAGTGAGGCGTCGTCCCTATCCCGCTCCACAGGAACAGGTTGAAGAAATCGAGCGCCAGATCCAAGAATGCATTGATGCTGGCCTCGTTGAAGAGTATAAACACGGGGACTATCCCCATCACTGCAGTCCCTGTTTCCTTGTTGCTAAACCAGGGTCGACTGCCTTACGTCTTGTTGTAGACTATGGTGAGGTCAACAAGAAAACCCAGAACCACTCAGGGAGTATTCCTAACATGGAAAACACCCTGGAGCGTATTGCCAAATGCAGGTATAAGACCAAAATGGACAAACGCTCTGATTTCTGGCAGGTGGACCTAACCGCCGCAGCTCAGGAGCTGTTGGCCTTTATAACCCCTAAGGGTCGTGTTTTCAAGTGGAAGGTTATGCCTTTCGGGGCGGCTAATGCCCCAGCGCTCTTCCAGGAGCTTATGAACAAAATTTTATACATACTGAGGCGCAGGCCTCTAGTACAGGAGTTGATTTCTCGGGGTGCAGAAATGGAGGCTCACATCGACGACGTGAGTTTGGGTACTAATACCAAAGAGGACCATGTCCTTCTCCTCCGTGAATTTTTCATTGTCTGTCAAGAAAACCATCTCCGAATCAAACTCGAAAAATGTGAGTTTATGAAAGAAGAGATGGAGTATTAGGGTTTCAACGTGGGGTATGGCTGGTGGAAACCAGCCGCGTCTAAGATGCAGCCCCTACAGGACATGCAGATTCGCGATGACCCTAAGGAGGGTCTAGACAATGTGAGGAGTTTTGTGGGCGCCTGTAATTTCTATCGGCGTCACATCCACCCTTTTACTTACTCCTCTGCACCCCTCACTGACCTGATCAAGAAAACTACTCCCTGGAGGTGGACCTCCAGAGAGGAAGAGTGTTTCCAGGAGTTGAAGAAGAAGATTGCCTCCTCCAACTGCCTGGGAGTCCCCCGCCCTGAGGGCGAGATAGTCCTGATCACTGATGCCAGTGATGTAGGGGGGGGTGGTACGATCTACCAATGGCAGGAGCTTAACCCTGCTGAACTAACCCACATGCATTATCGTACTACTGGACTGAACCGTGATGGTTCGTTGAAACATGACTATCCTACCAGTGAGTGGCGACTGGTACCACTAGGACACTCGAACTGGAAATGGAACCAAGCGCGTTCCAACTACAGCACCTATGACCAGGAACTCCTGGCCGGTATGTTGGTGCTATCGTCACAATCCCGACTCCTGGGATCTAACCCTATTGTCTGGCTGTGTGACCAAGAGCCTGTGAAGTCTTTTCAGAAGGGCCCACCACCAGAAAAAGCAAAGCTAAAACGGTGGTGGACTTACCTGAGCCAGTTCAGGCTGACAGTGCATCATATCCCCGGGATTAAGAATGAACTGTCTGACTATATATCGCGCAACAACTTCGATGCGCTTATTGGTGAGAGCTCTGAGGCGCTCGCCAAAGAGGCTTTCCAGCGTATGGATGTCCAGCTTGACCTGTCCATGCGCACTGCTGGAATCCTGGAGGGTTGGAGTCTAACCGACTATCAGTCAGAGTATGAAGAAATTCTCCAAACCCTCAGCACTGGTCTCGAACCCCGTGTCATTGACGGGCACCAGTGGCATAAAAACAATCAGTACCTCTTCTACGAGGACCGAATTGTTGTGCCTGAGGCACAACTGGATGGGTGCCTACAGTGGTCCCATCTCAGTTCTGGTCACACTGGCGCTAATCGCTCAGTGGACTTCTTCCGTGAGTGTTTCTACTCTAGTCTAACCCTGACTGAACTGAGGTCGCGTATGCAGACCATTGTGGATGCTTGTGGCTGTCATGCCAGCAAGCAGAGCGACAGTAGGGATAGGGGCCTGATCTCCAGCTTACCCATACCCTATTGTGCTAACTCTCTTCTCTACGTGGATTTCATCCACGGCCTACCACGCTTTGGCGGCCATGATAGTTGCCTCGTGGTCACCTGTGGTCTATCACGCTTCACCCGAGTGTTCCCTTGTAATAAGAAAATCACAGGTGAGCAGACTGTGAAAATGTTGGTCGAACAATGGTTCGAACCCTATGGAGCACCTAAGCAGGTGCACTCTGATGAAGATGTACGCATCCGCAGTGACACTGGGTGGTACAAACGAGTGCTAAATGCCCTCAACGTGGAGGTAACCACAGGTGTCCCCTATACCCACACGTCTAACCCTCTCTGTGAGAGACAGAACCGTGTGGTGGAGCAAAACTTGAGAATCCTGATGAAACAGGAGCGCACCAAGGACTGGGTACGCCTATACCTTGGGCAGTGCTGTCCATGAACTCACAGCGGAGCTCTTCTACGGGTTTAACCCCCCACGAACTGTTCCATGGAGGACGACCTGCTTGGTTCTTCAAAACCCCCTTTCCTGAGGACTTCAAGAGCCCTTTCGGAGATTGGCTGGAACACAAGCAGTCTCTGGCTAACCAGGCTGGTACTAACCTGAGGCACATTCGTGACCGTGAACAGAGCCGACAAAACCGCCTACGGCAACCTGCCAGCTTCAAGGTTGGTGACCTTGTTTTGGTACACCATTCACGCCTACCCTCCTGGCCACGTAACTGCCTACAGGACCCTTACTTTGGACCCTATCGTATCATCAGGATAGATGGATCCAGGATCCATGTCACGTGCAGTCCACGTCTAGGTGGTGAACTGCTGTGTGCACCTAAGCAGTTGAGGCACTATCACTCCCCTGACGACTTGTCTTGGGATGAGTGGCGCCTCAGCGACAGTGAGATTGAAAGTATAGACCCAGGAGACGCTGCCAGTCCAGAGGAGGCAGACAAACTCGAAGAGATGACTGCCGGTGAGATGGCAGTCGATGGTTACTACGTGGTTGCAGGTATTGCTCGCCACGAGTATAAACAGGGCTGGACATTTCCTTACCCTGTGGGATGGCTATGGGTTGTCTGAGGCGACCTGGGAACCTATGTCAGCCTTCATACAACCTGATGGGAGTATCAACCCCATCTTCCGCACTTACCTCGTTGAGAACAACAAGGGGCAGCTCCTAACCCGTGCTGGGACTATGTCCCAGCGTAAGAAGCGAAACTAATCTCCCTGTGTCAGTCTGTGCCCTGCAGACCCATGCCTATGGTTTCCAGCGTGAGCCAGGTGGCCGCTTATCATGATTGCAGCCACCCAGCGAGTGTGTGCCTTGTTGACCATGTGTTGCATGGGTACTGCCCCAATGTAATGACCTTGGAGAGCCAACGAAGAACGGTGGCTTACTACACCAGGGGGGAATGACAAGCAAGGTGTTATGAGGCAAGGTGTGTCTTCCTCCCTTGGGGACAAGCGAGCCCACAGTTAGGACCCCTGACTGGTCCAGACCCATGGGGTTCTACCCTTCCTTACAGGGTTTACCATACCCCTAAGTGTGCTACGTATGTCCGTATGTGTCTCACTTCTCTCCCCAGCGTGGCTCCCGGAGACCGGGCTTCGCTGACGTCGGACCGAAGGTCCTAATCAGGTACTATTACCACTCCTATGGCGCCCAATTTCTGTGCTTGCGCCTATCCTTGGGGTAAGACGGCAAAAGCCCTACCTACTAGAGGGAGGGGTGGCCAAGTGTGCTAAGGGCATACAAAACGCCCATTTTTGCTACAGGGCAAAAGCTAACGCACTCCCCTGCCCACGAGGAAAAGCACGCGGGACAGGGGACACCATTACACTACACACACTAACGCCAGCACCGGCCTTCGAATGCAGGGTGAGCACTCATCACTTGCACTCAACTCCTGCCAGGCCTGCTGACCCTAACCCCTACACACGCTACTGGGTCCTGCTGTCGAAGATCACTCAGGCCCTAGTGGCCCCCCTGTGAAGAGTACAAGAGAACACAGCGCTCCTAAGCAGCTGTGGCCTAACAGGGGGCGCCACAACGCGTTTCCCCTGCTAGGGCTTGGAGGGAAGGGGTGCTCTCGTTGCGTGCACAGCGCAGATGTCGTTGAAGACGAACTGCCCTCGCCAGTCCTGGCTGAGGCACAGTCATTTGATTTGTGATCAGCGCCCCTGTTTTGCTGGGGCAGAAAAATGGGTAGCCACCGAAGGCAGCTGCTGCGTGCACCAATCTCCCTTAACCTCTCCCACCTGTACAACACAGGCAAATGAAGGGGTGTTTGCGGCGGAGGAACCAAGCCACACTCCAGGTATTATACCCTTCTCAGTGTGACCTATAATACACTGTCCGCAAACACGCTGACGGAACAGCTCCCCTGTCAAGCAAGCAAGCTTTAAGAGACTCCTCAGGTTCTCTTAAAGAACGTACCGAGGAGCCTCTGGGTAATCTAAACAAGGTTTACCGTGCGCAATTCGCGTGGCCTACCCTTTAATGCATCATGTGCACGCAGGGAAGGGAGGCTGAACCACTGACTCAACCAGGAGATGAGCTCCTCCTGGGCTAACCTACCTTACTCACCATGCATCGTGTGAATGCCGAATTCAAACGAACACAAAACAAGCCTAAGCGTTTTAAGCAACCCTACTTTAATGCCACGGCCACACACGAACAAAGGCTTTCTTTACTTACCTGTGAAGAAGAAAACAAGGGTGATTTTGGGGTCAGGGAAAGCGTCACAGCGTGTGAATGTCTCGATTGGGCACATGCATCGCGAGCACAGCGCATATTCTAACCGTACGTGCGCGCTGCGCGCTTCATTCGCATCACATACCTTTCATTCCTGTTTTTACCTGTGCAGAGCACGAGAGAGGAACACCCGACCCGAACGCAATGCGTGAGTGTGAGGTGACACTGACATACCTGAGAGATGGGTTGTTGACCTGCTCTGTGGTGTGGGCTGAATTTGAATACTTGACTCTGAAGTTTATAAAAATTTTGATGCAACTGTGCAAAAATTTCCTTTAGAAGTTTAAAAACTACGGCTCATACCTTCTTTTCCAAAAGCTGTTTACGCTTGCGCAACCCTTTTCTTGGAGTCCGCCTCCTTTGCGCTTGTCTGCGACTTTGAGTTATGTGTAAAAATGACGATTTCCCGCGTGGTTTCGTCGATTTTTAACAATTTCACTTGCTAAATCGCAACCCCTTCCGCTAAACCGCATGAATTAATCCCTGCTGGTTACATTTTCTATGTTTTCCAGCACCTGGAGGTTTGTGTCCTCCATTGGGAGTATTGCTCCGCCCTGGCCCTTGGTCAGGACGTATACTAAAACGCTGTTTATACAGCGATAGTCGTCCGCATTAGAGCGTTCGACTGTACCCTAGTGGGCAAGCATATGCGCTCTAGGGAGGGAGTCCTGGGTTCAAACCCCACTACCCCCAAACTTTTTCCAAAAGTTTTCGTCGCACGCAGGCGACTTTTGAGGAATGCCCCTTCGAAGGGACATCATTCACGGTACATTACACTGTTTTTCAAGGGTACCTACAGTGTGATAGGCTTCTATGAAGTGATGAGGATGTTTTTGGTAAGTTTAATGCATTTTCTGAGGTAAATGTGGGAATATTTGAGCCTTTTTCCTTGGTCCTACTAGCTTAGCTAACTAGTACTCCAGGGGGGAGTAAGAAACAGTCACTGCCATGTCTTTCTTGGAGGGCTTGATCCAGGCCAAGCCCCCCTTAAAACCCTTTTGTTGATGCTAAGACAAACTTAAGTGTTTTTATCTCTCTTTTGTTGCCTAAAGTACACTTTCTCAAAGTAACTAGGGTTGTGACCCTAGCCCCCCATGAAGTTCACCCCTACCACTCAACTGAGCGGAGGTACCTTCCTTCATGGAGGATATACCGAAAGAAAACAGGCATTTCATGCTTTAGGCCTTGGAGGTTAAGCCTAGTGGTCTCCCACCCCAAGACCCCTATACTCAATTGTTTCTACCACTTATTGTGGTCCTACTTTGTAACTGTTTCTGAATTCAGTTGCTTGGCCAAGTCATGTTCTGTGTGATCCTGACATCTATGCCCCACATTCCTAACCAGCACCATTTCACCCAAAAGAGTGCACATGAAGTGCTTAATGCAACCTCTGAGGCAAGAGTCAGACCAATTTTCATCTAAAATCTTTTGTATTATCCATTTGTGATTGAATCTCTGTGTATAAACCTGCTTTGTCTATCTGCAGCCCTTCTGTGTTGCACTGGATTCCAAAACCAATCATTGATTCGATCCATATCCTGTTCTTGCTCTACTTGCTGCTTTGGTTTGGGTTTTCAACTAAAAAACCTGCAGGAATACATCAAAAGATCTAGGGCATAATTCAAGGACATCTTTCTGAACATCATGACAAACAGTTCTGAGGTTGGAAGGTACACCAGGTAGGGTATCTAACTCAAAACACCACAGATTTTGGGCCTCTACCAGAAAAATGTAGGTAATTCGCGGAATCCAGCATATGCTTTTTTGGGCCGAAAACATGCAATTTGGGGGTAATTGGACCATAAAGCTGACTGCTTAAGTTTTCCCTTGGCAAAACGTAGGTAAATGAGGCAACTTACCTAGTCAAAATTTGCAGACACCCCGGTACAAAAGTGTACCTGTTTCGGCCGACTAAGTTCATGATGGCCAGGTCAATCTCTCTCAAGGGGTTTGGTTGGGGAATATCTCTCCTCGGGCATGGTTAGGTGACTTTTTCTGCATCCATGTACTCTCTCTGGGATGACACCAACTCTCCATGCGCGTGCTCACTTTGAGTGGGATCAACTCTCCATGCAGGTGCTCCCTTTCCATAGGGGCTAGGTCCAATGAGTAGCCCGTGAGGCCATTGGCCTATTGTGTGCTTCTTTGCCCAAGAGGTGGATCTCCATGTCAATGTTGTACTGCTCATTTGCTAATTTGGTTTAGATTACTGGTTGATCCTAAGAGCTAACAAGGTCATGGTTTAGTGTCTTTGTTCGTGCGTTTACATGCCCCATGTATGTGAATGTGCACTTCCGTCTCTCACCTCGGTGTAGTCGAGACGTCCGGAGACTCAAGTCTGACTGATGTGCTCTTTCGGGGTTGGCTTGACGGCGGTGTCATTTCTTTCCACTCCTCCGCCCCTGGAGAGACCATCCATGTTGACGGGTAGAAGCAGTGTGAATTTTGATTTACACTGTTGTATGCACGATTGAAGTCCATAGGATGATACCCGCGGCCATGAACTCTGCGTTCTTGCATTGCATGTAGTCCGACCGGATGAGTTGGTTGAGTCTTACTCACACTTGTGAATTTTTTCTTCTTGTCAAAGATGGATCCGTGTTTGACCCGTTATGGACCTTTGTAGAGCGGTGTTGAACCACTGTTTGAGCGTGGACCATTTGTGGACCAGTGGTGGATCATTTCTGGATTGTTGTGGACCATTGGTGAACTTTTGTGGGTTCATTGTTGGACTGTATTGGATTCTTGGGTCTTTTCGTCAGTTGACTTTCAACTGGAATTGTTTGTGTCATTGCCGTGCTCTGAGGGACTTGAGTGGGATGGAGCCTGGAAAACGCTGCTGGTTATCTGGAAATTGGGAAAAAAGGAAGATTCACGGGAATCAAGTTACCTCGAGTGCGAAATGTTGGTAGCAGAGGCTTACCCAGCAGGGGGTTCAGCCTATGGCTCTGACACGGGTACTGGAATGACTCTCGGAGACTAGGTTACAGCCATGAACGGCATGATCACAGCATGGCCAGAGGAATCGGATTCTGAGTATGCGGCAGGGCATGATTCGACCGTTGCGTCTCCTTTAGAATTGGCAGTTGGACGTAGGTAGGGCCAGCCATCCTACCCAACTGAGGAAGACACCAACATGGAATCAATAGCATGGGAATACCGGTCCTTTGAGAGGATTCGGAAAAGGAAGAGATTTGGAGAAGCAGCTGAAAGGATTTTGATTCATGAGTTGACACCGGAGACTCATGATTTAGCAACCTTGCCGGCTCAGGTTGATGAGCAGTGGTGCCGTCATTGCATAAACACCCCCCTCCCTACCCTCGAACACCCTGCATAACACAAATGCTGGTGCTTCGGCGATAAACTACCTATGCAAAGCCCCCAAACGTGCCATTGTTGATGCAATGCCCGTACCTGTGCGGATTTTGCATAAACAGCATGTCAGCATCACTTTTTGCTTGTGCACTGTTACTGTTTTTGGAGCTCGCTCGCTTTCGTTCGTGCAAGCATTATTAGTTTACTGCACCTGCTTTTTTGTTCGCATAAGGGTTAGTACGTCTGTATTGGCTATATGTAATATGTGATGTCCCATTCCAGTGAGGATGAAGGTGCAGATGGCCATTCTTTTGCATGCAATGATGAAAGTGACCACAGCCACTGGTGGGATGCAGCCATACGCTCTGACTCGACGAGATCGCAGCTCACCGAGCTCCTCAGCTTGCAGCAACGAGGGTTTGACACCAACGGGTACCAGGGCTTGTATACAAGAAGATGAACAACGAAACCGTTATTCGGAACCAAGGTACGATGAGCAAAATGGCCAAAATTCTTAGATTGGCTTTGTTGGCCTTAGCACCAGCAACAGCAGCAACACACGCTGCAGAGCTGGAGAAGCACAGGGGCAACGCTAACAACGACGTAGGTTGCCAAAACAGCGAGCTATACAAGCAGAGTTTCATGCAATGTGAGTGAAAAGTGGACGTATTTTTAATTGTCTGCATTCCCAATTTCCTTATTGGTGTTACCGTCGAATCTATGCCAAAGCCTCCAGTGTCGAAAGTTCATATATGCTTCAAATGAGGAGCCTCTATTGTACGTTACTGTGTTCGGTGGCGAGTTATGCCCTCTCTTTTGTTGTAGTTACTGCATATATTTACCGATGATGCCATCAGCAGATGTTCAGAGGATTGGACCAGCAACCCAGCCAATAGCGATTTCAAGTTCCAGTGCCCCTAACGTACTAGAACAAATTCCGCCTCCGGGGACTCATGTAGGTGAAGTTCCGGATATGCCTGCTGTAGAAGGTGCAGGCTCCGATGAAACTTTGCACCTTCTTTTCCGCTTGCATTGGGTTGTCCTTGATGATCTGGGCATCCATCAGGGGCTTGGGTTTGGATACTGCTGGCGTCCACCAGCCGTAGCCCACATCAAAACCTAGGTACTCAGTCACTTCACACAGGAACTCAGATGTCTTCAGTTTGGTGCGCAGGTTGTGTTCCTGGCATACGGGAAAGAACTCTTGGAGCAGCTCACAGTGTATACAGGGGCATATACAGCATAGGGGCAGCAGGCATATACCCTGTAACGTAATTCTCTTGCTTTGTCTTCCCATGTGGCCATCGCGGATGTATGACCAAGCCACTGCCCTGTCCAAGTCAAAAAAGGGTAGGTTTGATAATCCTTGTGCCGGTGGTGAGTGCTTGCAATCATGCGCAGGTGTGTGTCAATTGGCGCTATTGTTAGCACGCTTATTGTTCATTTGTGTGTGTATGAGCACCAGAACCTGACTGAGAGCTAGCGTTACCACCTTCTTGTGCATGCATAAGAATGTGCAAGCACTTGCAGAGCACCCTACTGTGTGGACAAGCTTGTGTTGAGTTTGGGGTTGATTCATTTTGTTGCTACTGCAAAAAACCACTTGTACCTTGGACTCTCCGTTTGCAGTCCATTCCTTTGAACCAAGAATCAACAAACAACTTGACATGACAAAAAGACTGGCAACCCGATATCCGGAACTAGCCCCTTCATCTGCTATGGGGCACATCAACAGCCACATTCAAATATGCAAGTCCCGAACTAGTCCCTTAATGTGCTTTGGGGCACATCAACAGCCACATTCAAAGGTGCATGTCACGAACTACCCCCTTTATCTGCATCCGGGCACATCAGCAACCACATTCAAATAACGACGGCCCAAATTACCCCCTTCATCTGCTTTGGGGCACATCAGCAGCCAAATTCCACTAGCGTGCGTCACACGGTATTTTGACACTTGTGACAATCCTTGATAGATCATTCTTTGAAAGCAAAGCAAGGTGCAGAAAAATACATAAGACAGCGATGAGGGGAACAACAAGCAGTGGGGCAAACTCTCCCGCGACCCTGGCATTATGGCAAAAGAGGGGGACAGGGGCAAAAATTATTTCATTTGTGCACTTTCTTTTGCGGAACGCATTTTTGCGTAAGGAGTGAAGCGAAAAATTAATTGTCTTCTGTTTTTTTTGCAGACAACAACATCTTGTGCCAGGAATCAAATATTGTCGCAAATCTTTAGACTTCAGCTGGTATACTCTGGATCACCCATATCACGCAAGCAAGAGTGTACGCACGCCTAGCGTTGCATACAAACCAACAAAAAAAATGCAGGGTGCAGGCATGAACCTTGCTGCAAAACACGCCCAACACATATGGACATCACACAGACACACAGACACCTGATTGACATTCGCGTACATACGCGAATGTGCAAGTATTGCTGTGTACGCAACACAAGCGAAGACAACAACACAGGTGTGAGGAGAACACACATTTGCACACAGGCAGCATACCAGAATCAAAAGCAAGAAAGCCAGCACACAGCATCTTGAATCTCCAGACAAAAAGGGGTGTTGATGAGTGGAAATCATGTGCCAGGCGTTTGAACCGTCGCCTACCAGCCCGATCAACCCTTTACCCACATTCGTGACATAAAGCGGTACAGTCCGCACACGCACCACCTTGGACGAGTCAGGCCTTGGAATGGGGAAGGGAGGGTGGTCGAGGCTAAAAACTACTGAAACCACGCTATACAATCTTGAATATGTACATATAGTAACCTCAAAATGTTGTAAATTGGACCCATTACACAACTAAGAAGCACAAAATAAAGACCCACCCCTGCGGCAGCTGCTGGCCTCTTGTCCCCGCCTTTCGGACAGCCTCCAGCTGCTGGTGCATCATCATTGTCATCCACATTCGCTTTCGCAGGCAGCTTTCTGACTCCAGCAAGCATGCTGGAAGCTGTGAATATGGCACAGGATGCACGGTCCAGCAACAGAGGCAGGGACTACATCTAGGAGTACACATAAAGCATGCATGCGTACACATCTCTTCTGGGCAAAAAGCTGGAGCCCGAGCTTGCAGATGCAGTAAGGAGACGTGTGTGCAACCCTTTTCCTGGGACTAGAGAGAGACGTTGTGTCAATCTGTAGATACTAGAGCAGAACTGGCATATTGCGCTCGTACAAAGGGGCTTCAAGAGTATTATTGAGCCTCAACGCAGGTGATTGCAGACACAGGCACAGTCACTGGGTTCGGAGCAAGGAAGCCCCACACTGCCTGCAAGCGAAGCTGCTATGAAACCTGCTGCTACTCGGGGAGGCGGTGCCGAGACCAAGGCCTTTTCTAGCTACAGGGGGGATTAAAATTGTAAACACCCACCCACTTTCCAAGGCCGGCCCACCCACCTATGGGCCTACCCCCTTCGAGTCAACCACCCAGCTGGACCTTTCAGAGTCACAAAGTTTGAGAGAAATCAGTATGGCCCCACAGGCCCTGCCTTGTTGATGTCCCCATAGTAAACAGACACTGATACAGTGATACCGCTGCATAATTGACCACGTGCTGCCTCTGAAAAGATGTACTAAACTGCCGTCCTTGAGGACCACCTCAAAAGAGAATAAAAACCCCTACCCACTCCTTAGTCCCCTGCGTGCTTAATGTGATGCAGTTGGGGCCCTTGTGCCAACGCTAGCTTTGTTCAGCGAAGAGCGCGGATCAGCGCGCGTCAAGCGCTCCGCGCGAAGCGTCGCTGGCGCCAGAGGACAGGCAAGACCAACATGCTATAAATGGGTGCTGGAGGCCTTTTTTAAGGATTTCAATGTCTTTTGATGATATATTTCATTATATTAAATTTGGCGATGACAGTGCAGCGTGTCTTTCAGATGGCGCTGTTTGCATGTTTACATGTTTGCATGTGTGCATCTCAGGCATGTAGCCGGAGTCACGCAAGGCTCCTAGATTTATTTGTTCAAGCCAAGCGCTATCATCACCGCTCGTGGCTGAACCTCCCGGTCACATCGATGGTGCCAAGGCCGTGGAGCGGGGCGTGTAGCAAGCCGCAGATGGAGAGTCCCCTCGTTGTTGGACTCTGCGAGCAACATCGTGGACAGCAGCGTCCTGGTTGAGGGCAAAAGGTGTAGTGTACGCCGGCGGCGCCCAGCATCGTGGAGCTGAGCACCAAGAGTGCTTGAAGTTCTCAGCCTAGGAACGTACTGAAGAAACTTTCCAAAGGTTGGACCTCTGTTGACTTGTGCTGCTGTTGTTGTATGGGCTGTCTGCTTACGTGCAATAGAGCTTTTTGTTTACGTGCGACAAGAGTGCAACCCGTGGTGCATTGCAAGGCCAGAGATTCGGGGAGCAAAAGGCCAAGTTGGAAGATTCAAGTAGATCTACTGTGGATTTTGAAGAAGCTTCAAGGGCTTTCTCAATTGAAAGCAATCTGTGTCAGCGAAAAGGTTCAAAGTGGAAAGAAAGAATCGGAAGGATGACCCCACACCTACAGAATCTGCTTCAAATGCCAAGGTGCACAAGAGAGGGTTCAATTCAGTTCTAAAGACCAGTGCCGCTCCGATTTGTATCAGCTACTCAAAAGCTTGGACAAGGCTGTAGATGCCCAGGTTCAAAAAGAGAAGATTGTACGGTGAGGTGGTGCAAGAAAGGGGAATGTAATGCACAAATATCCTCAAAAATCAGAGCGATGTGGGCTCAAGTGGGCAAACACTCACAACAAATGTGTCGAAGACCCTATGTAAGTGGCAAAGTTGTCACCAATTTGGCGTCTTATCTGGCTGCACTACATTTGTACCGAAACAAATTAGGTACCAAACTAATACGATCCCTATACCCTCTGTAGCTTGGACAAGGGCGTATGTAGCTTATACAAGGGGGGGCCCGCTCCATTCTTTTTGGAATTTGGGGCATGCTGAGCATTTTTGAATGTACAGAGGTTCGGAGCCACACCAAAATGGGGTTTGATTTGTGGCTGCATTAAAACCAGACCGGGTGGTCAGGAGCAGAGGTCGCAGTGGCATGGGCAGCAACATTGCTTGGCACAGAAGACATAACGATCATGTTGACTGAATAGTATCCTGCAAACAGATATGATACACATAGCCAATGAAATACCTGATATGCACAAATGAGAAATCCACCCTAGGATACACTAATTGATATAACTACTAAACATCCAAGATTGCCTTATCTATCCCACATCCTATGTTCTTAACAAGGGAATGGAATACCATATACACTATCCCATATATATCCCATGTATACCGCCCTATAATGATCCCGTAGGGGTAATATGCCAGGGTAGGGTTGTGACCTGCTTCACCCCCCCACCTGAAACAACTGCCACAGGCAGGAAGCATATGCCCGAGAGGAACGTAGCAGTCACAGACAGCAGCAAATGGTAGGTTAGCAGGATTCCCCCCCACAGGGAATCGAACCTACGCAGGCAATCTCGGAGCCGGCTGCACGGCCGCTGAAGTAGCTCCGATCGGTGGGAATCGAACAACGACCAAATTCTGGAAATTCATCCAAGGGATCCTGCAGATCCCTCAAAAAGTAGTAGGCGAAATCGCGAGCTGTTGCGCGCAGAGTCTGGTTCTCCGCGTGTCGCCTAAGGCATTGTGGGGTCCAGCAGGTAAAATGGGTATTTTTCCTCAGAATTAAAACTAAAGGCAAAGTGAAATCACACTTCTAAACAAATCTGAGGGTAATGGTACCCGCAAAGCGGCGCAACGCGACAGTGCCAAAAATTTACTTTTGAGAAAGAACTGACAGCAACAGTGACGGAAGAGCCTGACAGTAGCATAGGACTGTGCCTGCAACAGGAACACGTGGGGAAGCAAAGTTAGAGGTCAGGGAAACAATAATGCACTACTGTCTTGTGCCTGCCTCTGCCTTGTGCATGCTTAGGTCACTAACAAACACGCCCACGATGGCCCCACCGTGCGCGCGGTAGCCCACTAAATAGAAGAAGGAGGCTACGATGGCCTCGGGGTAAATCACTGCAAACACTAGGCACAAATGAACACACGGGTATGATGCCCACACCTTCCACCTTCGTGCCTCAGACCATTTATGAGGGCTTGTATGTGCTTGATGTGCTTGATGTGACTTGTCTAACGCTTGTAGTAACGAGTGAGCTCTTTCTTGTAAGATGTAAGCTTGCTCCCTCACTTGCTTGAAAATGTCCAGACAAGGCCTAGCCAAAGGACCACTTGCAAACAGAACCGACACACAGGAAACCAAGACCGGCGTGCCTTTTGAAATTTGGGAAAGCCACGGTTGTGGCTTGATGATTCTGCTCACGGGCACGGCTCAGCCAAGGGCCGTGTTCTTGTAGGTGCGTAATGTTAGCATGTGTGTCACACGTGATGCATCACGTAGAGGGTAAAGGAGGAGGCACGGAGATGGGATGAGGGTGTGAGTAGACACACATAAATAGACAAACCTCTTAACCATATCATAATAACCTGACCTCACTACTGACCCTCCACCTAGGAGCCATATTACGCATATATATCATATATACACATAATAGAGCCATGCACGCCAAAAAACACAGGACACACTTGTGCCGGCACATCCATTGGCAGGGCCCGGAGGTAAACACTCGCCCTGAGGGCATCACAGGGTATGGGCCTCGCGGTGGCGGCCTTGGCACACGTGGCGCTACACGCCTACACAAATAAAGTCTCCCACAAACCACTCACGTACATACCACAAACCGTAAACATACCCCCAATAGAACATGTTTATAGATATGCCACCTTGTTGCTTGGTGTTTGTGTGTGTCTTAGGGGCGTGCGTATAGACACTTAGGTTAGCTTGAGCGTTACCTTTGACGGTGGGTGTGTCACCGGCAGGCAGTAAGGAAGGGGGTCACGTCCAAGTGCAAACCACGGGAGGTTGCCCGTACTGTCTCGCTGGTGTATCAGCCCACCCAGCTCCCCGGGGGCACAATGACACGCCCGGAAGGAGCATATACTCCCCCCACCCCGATACACCGTGTATGACGGTGCATGTTTACCAATCCGTGTGTAATCTTCCGACGGTGTACACAGTTACAAAAGCCAAAGGTAGGTCAACCTAGGTCTTGCTTGATCGGGGGGCGGGTGATAACCCACGTAATAGGCAACCATATACTCCTGTAATTCACATAAGCGCATGCACACACACACGCGCGATCAAACGGACACGGGACACACCCGGCTTTTGTGTTTCACGGAGAGATAGGTCTGTGTGTGTTGTGGAAACCTAAATCCACGCACGGGCCTCTACAAAAACATGCCACGCCAAAATCCCAAACCGTTTGGTTGGGCATTGGGATAGAGAACCCCTCTGGTGTTGTGCAAACCCAAGTCCACTTGTGGGGAACTCTAGAGAAAATATCAACATATATATTCTCTCATAGATATATGCATGTGCACACTCGCTCTTTTATTCCTGTTGTTTGTTGCCCTTTCGTTGCAGGCAGGAATATCCCCCATGGCATTTGCCAAAGACATGCATAAAAAACCCAGCCAGCATGCGGCCCCATGCAATGGCAATGGAGGGTACCCACTCCCAACCCGGGCACGCATAGCGACCAGGGAAAAATACCGAGGCGGCGGAGATGGCAAAATCCGCAATGCCATTGCCTTTGAAGATCCCACGCACTCACAGAGTGACAGGGCAAAGGCACCCATTGCGATTCATATTGGAATACTTGTACGTAGAGGACGACCCGTCCCTGTAGGCTTAAGTCCTCGTTGTATGTAGTGGCAATTTTGCACGCCACGAAATTCTTTCGATGTAATGTGAGCCACACGAGTACTTCGTACCTTGTATACTTTACCCTCGTGTGGACAAGGGCAAATCGATTGAAAACCATCACGCCCAATACAAAACGGGAAAATGGGATGTACCCGGCAACCCAACGAAGTTTTCAAGCCTTCGCCATTTTCCAGCAAATGTTTTAGCTCGTTGGGTTGGGTCACGGGTCAAGGACGGTCGTGGGGTTGTGGTTTTGGTACGGGGCGGCACTCGGCAACCTTGCAAGAACAAACATACGCACAACCCGGTAGAGTCTTCGGGAAGTGCTTGCCAGGTTGTTAGCACCCTTGAAGGGGGGCGTCATCGTGGGCAGGACTTTGTCCTGGTGGTGGTAGAAGTGCTCCAGTAAGACCCAAGGATAGGGGTTTGAATGGCATTAAGACCCCCGAAAGAACACGTCCCACTTCCACCGCAGGCTATATACCACGCCACCCCACCCCAAGGACTCTCAAGCCTTCAGCGGTGAGAGACGTAGACGGCGGGGTAAACATGCGGTAGCCACCGCCCTGCTCTGGTGGGGATTTGTGTAACCGAGGGGTGCGCCGTGCATGCACGTTGTGTCCACATCTTCTTCCTGTCTCCCACCGCTTCTCGCTCTCTCCTTCCTTCCCGAAACAACAATAGATCCCCATATAGATTAGGGTTTTCCTTCCGTGGTACGCTCCTGAGAGGGTTCCACCAACGTGGGCGAGGAGGTCAATGACTTGGGTGAGATTCTGCTTCTGCAAGTAATCTCTTCAAATTCTATTGTAGGACGGTGAGATGGTTTCAGCGGGCTCCTGAGTATCCCAGTCCTTGGTATAACACTCCCAACGCACCTTGAAGAGAAGTCTCTTGCAGTGAGTACAGTGACCCAATATTTTCCTCACGTTATAAGTGTCCTCCTCAAATTGGGAGTGCACTCTAGCAACCTCCTCCGTGTAATTTAATGGCACGGGGGAGCGAGGGGAGTTGACCGTCTTCATTAGACAATCCACGTGGACGTCAACTAACCTCTGTTGGTCCACTTGTAAAACATAGAGACCGTGAGCCTTCTTGGCCACAACATCATGGGGCCCATCGCAATAGGGGCCAGTCTGATCGCCAAAGTTTTTACGTTGGCGACAGACCCATACGCGGTCCCCTTTTGAGAAATTGGGGGACATCATCCTCGTCTTATTATATTTATGAGCCATTGTCTCTTGCACGTGAATCATAGCCCTACGTGCAAGAGCAATAAGCTCCTCAGGCCGCTGGAAGTAGTGAGCGGCATCTTGGGCAACCCCCTTAGGCTCAGCAAGAGGGGGCCCCTTGGTACGGTTGTGCTTACCAGACACAATCTCGTTAGGCGTATAACCTGAAGGACCTGTAGTCTCATGCCACACTCGTACAACAGCGGGCAAAACCCCTACCCAATTAGTACCCCTCTTCAAGGTAAGGGCTTTAGCAACGGCACGCCGTAGCTGCCTGCCAGTATTTTCGGCTTTGCCATTAACTTGGTGCCTACCCCCGAGACACATAGTCGAGCGGGCACGAATATTGGAACAAAGAGTTTTAAAATATTGGCTCACAAATTGTGGCCCACGGTCGGAGCATATTTCACGAGGGGCCTAACCTATCAACCCAGCGTTCCATCACCAAATGGGCCGGTCTTTTCCATCTCAGCCCTTCATCCTTGTCTTCATGACGAGGTTTAGAAATAGGAATCGCGATGAGGTAGCCGGAAAGCCGGCAAACACATAGACGTATTTGATCATACACCTCCCCATGATGGCAGGTGGAAGGGTAGTGAAACACATCAAGGGCGATGGAGTCCATGGGCCCCATAGGTATAGGCATAGGGGTCATGTACCCTCGTCTGCGCTTGGTGTCATTTGTGTGAATGGCACATGAGGGACACGTTTGACATTGCAGTTCCACTGCTTTGTACAATCTCTCACCCTCCGAGCCATGGTTTATTTCCTTCCAGTGTTTTTCCACACTGGAGGTAGTTAAGTGGAGTGCATTGTGGTATTCGGCCACCAAACAATGCACTAGCGACGTAGGAACACACCACCGTCCATTACAGACGAGCTTGTTATCCACCGACCTCACCGGATCTTGGAAGCTCCCATTCAAGGCATCTTGCCACCTTTTTTTATAGCGCTCACAATTTGGGTAGTGTTTCGCCCAATCTATCTCAAGGGCATTGGGAGCATCCTCCCCATCTATAGGTGTTGCCTGCTTGTGGGACTTCCAAGATTTTTTTATCTGGGCAATTCGCTCCAGTCTGCGAAGTTTTTTCTTTTGCTTTGTCCCCCCCCCCCCAACTAAAGCTGAAGCCAGAGGGGTTGGATCACACGCGGACTTCAATAGCCCGGGGTGCCGCCTTAGACCTAGTAACAACGGGCGCCGCAACCGCCAGGAGTTTAAGGGGGCGAGGGAGAAGTTCCTCTTTCTCGGCCGCCATCATATCCCGCACATCCCCGGCTGCTTGGGCCGTCCCATGCATGGAAACATCGCCCAACGCCGGGTTAGCAGGGTAAGCCCAACGGGACAAGAAATCACCCACGGGGTTCACAAGCCCAGGGGTGTAAACCACATGGAGGTCAAATTTAGAGAATAACTCATGCCAACGCGCTTGGCGTGGAGAGGGACCCGCCACGGTTTTGAGGTCCTCCATAGCCCAACCTTCAAGGCTACGGTGGTCCGTACGGACCTTCACTCGCTTGTTCCCCACCCAACCATGCCACTTTAAAAGCGCCGCCACTATGGCGTAGCATTCTCTTTCCCGCGGGCTCCAATGCAATTGGCTGCCTGACAATTCACGGAAGAAAAAGGCAAGGGGGCGAAGAGCACCATCAGGACCCTCAAGTTGTAGGGCCGCCCCCACGGCCCAATTACTAGCGTCTGGGGTGAGGACAAAGTCCTCCTCCCAGACGGCTAGTTGGAGGGGAACAGTATCGGTGATAGCACGCTTGGGCTTCAAAAAGGCCTCGTTAGCCGAAGCATTCCACGTTAGGCCTATATTTTTCCCATTCTTATGCTTTGGCAAATTCTTCAACATTTCAATCAAAGTGGTAGCTATAGAGGCGTAGTTTTGGACATAACCCAAATAATAGTTCACGAGCCCCAAGAACCCTCGGAGCTCCCAAACATTACCCGTTTTTTTCCCAACGTTCAAGCGCCTACATTTTCCCTGGCGCCGGCCGGCGTGCGGCATTTTCCAACACATGGCCACAAAACTCAACCAAATGAACAAAGAAATCGGTTTTGCTAACCGAAGCAACCAACTCCTCTTTCCTTAACCTAGCCAACACGGCGCGCACATCGCGGTCGTGGCTACTCAATAGCTCCTCCTCCGTATCACCGGAGGAACCAATGATAATATCATCAATATATACGTCCGCACAATCCAAACCCTGCAAGACGTGGTCCATGACCCCTTGAAAAATAACGGGCCCATTCTTGAGACCCATAGGCATAACACGCCGTTGGTATCTCTTACCAGCCAAATTCATGGCGGTCTTAGCCCATGACTCAGGGTGTAGGGGATTTCGATGGAACCCTTTATTCAAGTCCACAATAGTAAAATCTTGTGCTTGGATTGATTCTCCAACATATTTCCAATGAAGAGGAGGGGGTGCGCGTCGGGCAAGGAAGTCTCATTAAGCTGGCGGTAGTCCACAACCAGGCGCCATTTTCCTTCCTCTTTCTTGGGCACAACGAAACCGTTAGACGCCCACTCGGAGGCAGGACACGGCCCAATCCAGCCACGGGCCAAAACATCCTCCACTATCTCTTTTTTCTTTTTTTGGAAATACATGTCCACCGTCCAACGCAGGAAGTCCGGTTGCAGAAAGGGCCAGGAGGCGCCATTTTTGTTTGTCTTTCTTGGGCACAACGAAACCGTTAGACGCCCACTCGGAGGCAGGACACGGCCCAATCTAGCCACGAGCCAAAAAATCTTCCACTATCTCTTGCTCCGCCGCGGCACGCTCCCCCAAACAACCGAATAGGCTTCACGGACTTGGGCTTAGCGTTCGGGTATAGGTCAAGCTTAGCAAACCCAAACCGCTTCGTACCACGGACCTTAGGATGTTCCTGGCCCGGACGGAGACGAACCTCCCCACTAAAAACATCCAGCTCATAGTCCGCGAGGATACGTTTCCTCATGAGCTCCACTTCCGGAGACACAAGAGGTTCTTTGGTGATGACAATGCCACCGACACGAGAAGCCGCCAACAATTGTTTGGCGCCATTAGATTTTCGGTAGCGCTTAACGGTAGTGGCCCTCCCAGCCAATAACTCTTTCTCAATTTTCGCAATGCGTGAACGCACGCATTTTTGCGCCTCAGAAACTTCGGGGGTAGGTTCAAGAGTAACGGGAGCGAGGAGTTTTTTATGGGTCGCTTGATATGTGAGGGTGCGCACCGAAGTCAAATGGTTCGGCACCCTTTCATCCTCCGACTCCTCCTCCGAGGTCCTGCCCGACTCGTCATCTGTATCGGGGTTAGTGACAGCCGGTGCCAAGATGGAGGCCACATGACATTTGGTGGCCACCAAATTTTTGCGGCAACACCACACAGCACAAGGCACCACGCACGCACCGGGGTTTGGTTTGGGGGGGGGGCAGCAGACGGTAAGAACCGCCGACGAGCGCCAAGCAAGCAGGCGGGAGCAACACAGCAGAGGAGGGAAAAAAAAACAGAGCACTGAGCGGCAGCAACGAAAACCACGAGACACAGAAAGGGGGGGGGGGGGGCAGCAACCACCAGGGAGCAGCCAACGGCGGGGGCGGGAAACACGAAAGCAACGAGAGCACACGGGGAGCCGAGCAGCGGGAGACCAACAACACAACCAGCAGGAGGGGGGGGGGTGCAGCAGACGGCGAGAACCGCCGACGAGCGCCAAGCAAGCGGGCAACAGCAAAGCAGCTAATGAAAAGAAAAGAAAAGGAAAAAAATGGAGCACGGCGAGAAACCGCGAGACACAGAAGGGGGGGGGGGGGCAGCAACCACCAGGCAGCAGCCAACGGCCGGCTGGGAAACACCAAAGAAGCAAGAGCACACGGAGAGCCGAGCAGCGGGAGACCAGCAAAACAAACAAGAGAAGCGGGGGGGGGGGGGGGGGCAGACGGCGAGAACCGCCGACGAGCGCCGCGCCAGCAGGCAGAAGCAGAGCAGGCAGAGAAGAAAAAAAAAGGGCACGGAGCGGCAACGCCGCAAGCCGCGAGACACAAAAGGGGAGCGGGGGGGCAGGCGGGGGGGGCAGCAACCACCAGGGAGCAGCGAACGGCCAGGCAGGAAACACAAAAGGAGCGAGGGCGCATGCTGAGCCGAGAAGCGGCGGACCAACAAAACAAACAACAAACAGCGCCAAGGCCCAGGACTGACGCGTTCCCGTGGGGGGCCTGGCCACAGGACGCTGCGGTGGACACGCGCAAGTGAGCAGGCAGGCAAAGAACTACGCTCACAGGGGCATCATTGCGCTCATGTCATGTGACAAAGCGTTTCAGGATCCTTGCCACTCTGAAACAGGGGAACGAAAGTATGTACAGCAACACATCAGGATATGTACACATGGGGTTCAGACTGGACTGAGGTAAGGGCATCACAGGACAAGAGACACTCAGTCCCAACTCGTATCCCAATCCCAGGTCCGACCCTCTCAGTGGCTGGTGGGGGCGGGGGCTCAAACACAACCCATGCCCTGCTCAGTCCGGACCCTCAAACCCTGCCAATGGGAGAGGTGTCCCGCCGAGCCACAGGCAAGTTCCTGGAAACCAAGGCACTCCAAGGCTGACCAACAGTGACTCCCCATGCTCCCTTAATTGCAGGTCCGAACTCCCTTCTGAGCCAGAGATATGGCCCCGCCATTATCCCCTAGGAGTTGGTAGCTGAAAATGGGCTGTTTCAGCCAGAACTGATATTAGCTCAAAAATCTCCAAAATTGACCCTCGTGCTGACCCGCCAGAGGTAGGGACGAGGCAACTGACCCTATGCCCTTTGAGTACGAACTCGCTGGAGCCCCCACCCAACCTGTTTTCCTCTGAGGTCCTTGCATCAGGGCACCACGGGTTTGTCAAGTGGGGTCAGCATGCCAAAATCACCAAAATTGGCATCATCCTCACGCGTGGCTCGCCCGGCCAGGGCAAGGCCAATGGCTCACAGTATAGGAGGCAGGACCTAGGACTAATATCTGAGTGTACAACTTGAAATTAGGTCCGGGCTCCTGGTGGGCAAAGACATATGGGGCCGCCAATTGACCACACGGGGGGGTGAAATTGGGCTCCCAAAAGGGGGTCATTTTGCCTACTCAAAATGAGCCAAAATTCAGGGGTTGCTCCGAATAGTATATCTCCACGCCGGCTTGGAGATCGGATTTGCCATTCCAAACGCGATCCACCGGGAGTCCAAAGTGAAACTTCCATGTCCTTGGCCCTCGAAGATCTCCATGCCACGCGGTGTGGTGACAATCCCAATTGGGTCCATAAAAGCCAAAATGGCAAAAATGCCCACACTCACTTTGGGCTAGCCCCCTAACGAAGGTTGCTCCGCTTCGCCCACGTGGTGTGCGAACCATGGGGACCAATATGCATAACACCCATGTCATATATGGTCCATTGGTCCATGCGGGCGGCGTGCACGGGTGGGCTGGACATAGTGCACGGCGGGCACAAAATGTGGAAAATTGCTCAAAATGGCCGAAAATGCGCACACTCATGGTTGGGGCGATTGAGGCACATGCCCGACTTGGACCGGAGTGTGCCATAGGATTGGTATCAAGTCATATGCGTCCCACATATCTTTTGGGCGTCGCCCAACTCCTCCGGTATTGGGAATGGCAGGGTCGCCAAGTGAGCCCATGATTTGGGATAGTCCCAAATCGCCAACATGGCAGCAACGGTATGCCAAGCCCAAGAGGAGTTATTCGCCGGGTTCAAGATATGTTGGGCACTGAAGTATGTACCCCCATAACATACTTGAGTCATGATGTCAATTAGGCGCAACGTTGAGATACACGGTCGCCACTTGACATCATGACGGGCAAAGAACAGCAATATTGGCGAAAAAACACCCAGAAGGGCCATTAAAGGCGCACAAATATATTATGATATCTTCGGCTTGGATTGAGTAATCAACCAATCCTTCTAAACACAATGACTTGACACCAATGACCTCCGGCTCCACATATGTGCTCCACTTGGGGCGCTTTGAAAGGTCACGCGCGCTACTTCCCAAGTGGGCACATGAAAATATGGAAAATTGCAAAACACACACCTTGCTCCCAACGCATCGCTTTGGGATCGCCACACAAGCTTCCCTCCACGAAGGTTAGGCTTGCAATTGCTCGTAGGGAGTATGGAGAAGGGGCTTGCGCAAAATGAGGTCCATTGGCGGGTTTGGCTTGGAGCGATGGACCCGCCAAATGGGCACACAACACAACATAAGGCACATACTCCATATTGCCCAAAACGGTAGCTCCCCCCACGATATGTCATGCCCCTCCAAGGGCATAACCTTGTGTCAATCGCTCATAGGAACTCAATGAGAGCTCCTATGCAACACCAACACTGGCGCGCTACACTCAAAAGTTATCTTAACGCACGCAATATCATGGCCAAAGAGTTAGAACGCAAACTCTACCCTCTTGACCATGATCCATTACACTAGCGCGCAGGTGTGGAGACGCAAGGCATATAAAGCTTCCTAAATTACGTCGGGAGTATTGTGAATACATCCCAGGTTTTCTTATTGTCATTCCTCGCAATTGGCACGAGATATGACCCTCACAAGTGGCCTCATGAATCAACTTTGTTTTGCCCGTATCTCTAAGACAAATGGAGGGCAGGACAAAAGGAAAGTTGATTCGTGCATAAGGAAGCACGTAGGTCCACTCGAAAGAGGTCAAATCAAGTGCGGGGATGTCGAAGTCAAAAATCCGATTTCGACATCCTGACAAATTCGGATTAAGGTTGCGAGTGTAGAATGTGAAAATTGCGGATGCATCAATGCAATTCCTGAAGACTTTAGAGTCTTCGTCACGATTTGCGCTAAAATATCTGTATATAACAGTTAAACTGGCGGTTACGCTAAAGTCGCGAACTGACCGCCAGCTGTCAAAACAGTGAATATCAGAACGGAAGCGTAAAAATTGACGGAAACAATATGGAAATAAAACCCTGTTGATTCCTGATATTCTGATATATAAATCTCCGCTGGCGGTGCATCGGTTGCCGATGCGGGGCTTTACGGCACGGAACACGCTCCCGCCGGGCTCGCACCGGGCGTCAACGGGCGTCTTCCCTTCCGTACATGGGGTTAGTGGACCGGAGACCGGTTGTATGCCGTAACCTAGCCATGGGGTTCTGGGTACCGCCTCACCCCCCTCCTTAGAGCAAACCCTCGGGGGGGCTCCATAACACCCACGCATGGCAGCGGGTACCCAGGACCATGTCCTGAAGGGGGGGGGGTGTCACATCCTCACTTCAGGCTGATTTGCAGGTTAGGCTGCCCAAATCCCACAGTAAGACAGGTACGGTGCTGTAGCTGTTAGTAACTGCAAGTATAGTATCAAGTATCAAGTCCCGGGTCCTGGCGGTGATTGTTCGGCATCCAAAGGACCCGTTAACCCATACCAGGCGCACCGGGTGCCGGCTGCTACGGTCACTACCACAGTGGCAGTGGCAGGCACGGCCAACATAGGCGTCACACGACGACCGAGGTGGTCCCACAGGTCGAAAGCGACCACAAAGATCCATCAGGCTACCCCATGTTCCCAAGGCCCGCCAGCCTGGGGGGGAGAGTCCCCACGGGTCCTTCCTCGGGCGCACCATGTCCATATCCACGACGCGAGTCCAGAGTGGTACAGCCAAACGAGCTCCTCCTTAAGGAATCGGGCATCAAGGCCGTCTTTTCCCTCGCCCTATTACCACGAAGGCCATACATGAGGGAGTCCCCACCCAGTGTAGGCGGAGGCGTCGACTCCTCAAACTACCAGTTTCCCAGGCAAACCTTCCCCATCCGATTGCAAGTGCGTCTGCGATTCGGCAGGCTCACACTGGGACTGACAGTGGCGGACCGCTGGGAGTGTAGTCAGGCAGCTGGGCTTCCCGCCTGGCGCCATCAGGATCTCGACATCACAGCGAATAGGGCACACGGTATCACGGGCACTCAAACAGAAGAATCTGTACTTAGGTACTGGTCCAGACTGGACCTTAAGTAAAAGCATGTAAACGGCGACTCAGGGCGCCTTCGTATTCGATTTGCATCCCATCAGGGGGAAAAGAGTCCACCTTTCGGTGATGGGCTGACATACAGATGCACATATCCTGGGGGGCAGAAGAACCCGCAATAGGTGGGGTAATAGGCGTGTAAACACACTCTGGATAGAGCGCCCAACCACGCCCCAGTTATAATAAGGCAATGCAGGAGGGTGGACAGGCAAACACCTGAGTTCAGGCCATATATAGTCTCGAGACACACGTCGACTGGTCTGGATTCCGCAAGTGCCATGGAACCAGACCACACACCAAAAAATCGCAATGCCGATGACAGCGGCATCCGTTGCGCAACGTCGTAAGGGCTTCAAGGCCCCAAGAGCTCAAAAAGTGTGAAGGTCAGTCGCCCTACCTGGTTTGCCAAGGATTCAGCAGGGGGGGGCGTGACTAATAGAAGTGAAAGAGAGGGGCCATCCTCCTCTGGATTCAGCAGAGGGGGGTATATGGCCACTCTGATGGCACGTCACCGAAAGATGTAAGAGAGCAAGCAAGTGAGTTACGATCCGTCGACCACACAAGCGCTCAAACTGCATCAGGGGAGAGCTCAGGGCGCTGATCAGGCACCCCTGGCTGCAATTGCCCGGGTGAGTGCTGCCAAGTCCGAGAGATGGATATTGGTCTTGTGCTTGCGGATGTACTCCATGAAGGGAGTATTGACCCGCGGCACGAACGAGGAGACAGGTTCCCAGGTGTCGTGGGACGGCCCATAGCCTCGCCAACGAACCTTGAACTCCAGACCTCCGGGTGCCGAGGCGTTCGGACGCTGAGCCAGGATTTTCTCGACGGTGTAGTCGTCCTGCTCAGCATAATCGTCGTCCGAATCAGCCTCATGTGCGGCGTAGTCCAGGGACACATGTTGGCCACGGAGGTCGGGTTCCCGCACACGGAGCTGACTCTCGTGGCGCTCCCTGAACTGTCAGTGACCCACCTTGATGCGGTAAGTGTCCTCACCAATCCTGCAGACCACCTCTCCGGGTGTGAACCAGGTCTTGGTGCGGTGGGTGCCCATAGGGCGGGGTCTGATCACCCACACTGGGTCTCCCACCCTGAATCTTTGCGCTGTCGAGCTCGGGGCGGACTTCTGACGCTCAGCATGCTCCTTCTCGAGCTGCTGGCGGATGTCCCGCGCCGTTTGCTCTTGCCGCGCAAAGAATTCCTTGGCGTCCATAGCTATACCATCACCAGACAAGGGAAGTCCCCGACCCAGGGGGTCCCTGCCGAACAGAATCTGGTGAGGGGACAAACCACCCGGTGTGGGGGTGTCATGATGGGCCTTCAGAGCGGGCCACATCTCCTCAAACCAGTTCCGGACCGGATTGGTGATGTGAATCTTGCGCAGCTCCTCGAACAGCTGCCGTCCAGCCACTTCAGCTCGGCCGTTAGACCGGCTGAGATAGGCAACGCTCTTGGCGTGACGTATTCCCATGAGGGAACACATGGTCTTGAACCAGCCACCAGTAAACTGGGGCCCTCGGTCACTGCAAATGGTGCGGGGGATGTCAAAGACAGTCAGCCAATGACGAATCATCATGGCTGCCAATTCCTTGGCAAGCAACCCCTTTTTGCGTGCCGGAACGGCTACTACGTAGCCACTGTGGCGATCCACACAAAAAACGACACAGTCAAAGGTCTCCTTGCCAATGTGCACTTCGCTCATGGAGAAGACTTCCATGGCCACACTCTCCATGGGCTGGTCAGGAACCGGGGTCCATTGGGCTTCCCCCCTGACGTTCCGGTTATCGGGATTGCAGGCCTGGCAGACCGAGCAACCCTTCTTGACCTTCTTGATGGCGGTGTAGAGAACGATATGGTCGATCTCGAACTGGCGCTGCATGTCAAGGGCTTGCTTCTTGACCCCTGGGTGCAGCATGTGGTGGTGCCAAGCCTCACATAGCTCGAGCACCCGGGACTCTGGTACTAGCAGCTTACCATTCCGGTAGAGCTTGCCATCTTCCTCAGTTAGCCCCTTTGGCCACTTCTGCCCGTCATCAGGGTCGGTCACAGCCCTATACTCGGCCGCAAAGGCCTCAGACTTGGCGTAGTCGTCGGTCCAATCGTCCTGGAGGCAAGACTCAGGGAAGAGGTGCTTGTCGGACTCAGCTCCATCAGGGGCGAGTACTCTGACCGCTCTGCCCATCCTCCTTCCGAGGGGGGCATCCGCAGCCATGACGACGAAGCATTTTACACCCTCCTCCTCCATCAGGCGCTCCATTTCAATGATCTTCCTGGCCTCGGCGGTCTCAGCCTCATCCCCATGGGCAGACACGTCCGTCATGCCCTTGCTGGCGGGAGAGGCCCACCTGCTGAGACAGTCCGCCACGGTGTTGTCCTTTCGAGGAATATACACAACCGTGAGGTCGAACTTGGCAAAGGTCTCATGCCATCTTGCCCGTCGGGAGGCGGGACCAGAGGGGGTGTCCACGTGCTCTTTGTGCCACGACTGCAGACTCTGATGGTCCGTGCAGACGGTGACTGGATGGAGGGCTATGGACCCAGCCCATTTCCTGAGAGCCATGACGATGGCATACGCCTCCTTTTCTCGGGGCGTCCACGTCCGTCTCTGGCCTTCCGCCAGGACTAGGCTCCAGAAGGCCACGGGCACGTGCCTCCCATCGTCAAGCACTTGCTCCAACACAGCGCCAACGGCGAAGTCGGAAGCGTCGGTGCGCAGGACGAACCCTCGGTCGAGATCCACGAGGTGCAGACCCACTGCGGATAGCAGCGCCTGCTTCATCCCCTCAAAGGCACGGTCGGAATCAGCATCCCAGACCAGAGCGTCCTTCGACCCCTTCTTGGTCTCCTCTCGGTTGCCCTTGAGCATGGTCGTCATGGGGGCTGCATACTCGGCATACATTTTGATATCCCCCGAGTAGTAGTTGCAGAACCCCAGATACGCCCGTAGCTCAGAGACCGTTTTGGGCTTTTCTCAGTGCTCGATCGCGGCCACCTTGCCAGGTATGGGCTTTCGCTGCCCGTTCCCGACTACGTGGCAAGCGAAGACCACCTCGCTTACCGCAATGGTGGCCTTGTCACTGCTGCCAGTGAGTTTGTGCCGAACCAGAAGGTCCAGCACTCGAGTGACGTCCCTCTCATGTGCCTGCAGGAGCTCCTCGTAGCTCATACTGGGGTCCCCGGACGCGATGATAACGTCGTCCACGAAGGGGTCCGCACAGTCACGCACCGGCTCAAGCAGGTTCTCCAGCATCCGCTGAAAAGCCGCATTGCCGTTGGTAACGCCCATGGGCATCACCTTCCACTGGAGAGGTCCAAGTGGGGTGCTCATGGCTGTGCAGGCACCAGACTCCTCGGCGAGAGGCATGTGATGATATTAATGTGTTTCAGGTCAATCACCGTGAAGATCCGGCGCCGGTGTTGTTTCTGCAGCATGTCCTCAATGAGGGGCAGCGTATAGCTGTCGTGCTGCGTTTGGGCGTTTAGGCCGCGGTAGTCGACCACGAGCCGCCACTCACCGGCCACCTTCTTGGGGACGACGAAGCACGGAGAGGCCCACTCGGAGTGGCACGGCTCAATCCAGTCTCTCTCATGGAAGTCACGGTGGATCTTCTCCATGGCCTCTTTCTTCTCGCCCCTCAGGGCAAACTCCCGGTGCCGGTACGCATGGGGGTCCTGCTTCAGTCGTATCTTGGCCTCGCCATACGGTCCACGCACCGGTGGGGGAAACACAGGCTTTCTGCTGAAGAAGGTATCACCATACTTCTTCTTCAGCCTGGCCCTCAATGCCTCGATCTTGGGGCAATCGTCGGACTCCGCCCTGGCTTTTCCGGGCACCTGGACCCCTGAGCTTACTTGAGGGGTAGCGACCCCGCTCGTCTTCGGCTCAGGCAGTCTTCCCCGGTGGCCCAATGGGCCATCTCTGGTCTTGCCTCGGAATAGGTCGCCGTAGGTGGGTGGGTCACCCCCGATTGGCTCGTCCTGGCTGGACATGTGGTCCAGTACCCTCCGAACGAAGATATCCCCATCATAGGAACCAGAGACGATCGCGTCCACTTCCAACCAGGCTTTGTCCTGGCCTTTGCCCTCACGCTGGTTTCCCCAGTCGTGAAAGGGCTGATCCATATACCCCTGAACCAGATCCAACTCCTCTTCAGTGAGGGGGTCTTCCGATTCTCCGATGTCAACAGGGGGAGCCGCAAAGCATTGCCTCCAAGGCTCCGCTACGATGCGGTTGACACACACGAAATCCGTGGCGTCGGCCTGATCAAGGCCCCCATCCACATAGTGGAATTCTGTTGGCCATCTCTGGGGTGGACTGGGCTGTCCCTTAGCGTCCTGATAGACACTCTCTCCAGCCGGTAGGATGACCTTGTTTAAGGTCATGTTGGTCAATGAGGCTACCCAATGTCCGGTACTTTCCTCCTCGGTGCATCCCATAGGAACAACCAGCACTGCCTTGGAGCGGTCCTTGCGAATCTTCGCTATCGCTCTTGGAATGTCCCAACGGGGGCAATGGATCCACATCAATCCCTGATGCGGACCCGAGTGCTTCTTCCAGGCGGAGTCCTGTGCGCTCCAGTACTTCTCACACACCCGAAGATGGGCGGAGGTTCCTGAAGAGAACGCATCCAGGGCTAGATCCGAGGCTCCCAGGTCCGCAACCACTCGGCTCGCCACTTCCGGCATTACGCCGTACTCCTGGTTTGCTGGCCCAGTTGGCTCAGTGTCCAGCGCGGCTACTTCGAGCTGATTGCGTTCGGGGTGGATCCATTGGCATTCCACATGGTGCTCAGGTGAAGAAAGCCACTAGAGCTGGTCGTCCTGGTACAGGGTCATGGAGGCCTGGGCCGGGAGGACGCCAGAGTCCGTCTCCATCATGAAGTCGTACCGAACGATCATGTCCCAGTCGACCTCGGCCTCGTAGAAGCGACCTTGCAGGAGGATTTCCTTGCCGAGGTCTGGGCGGCTCAGCTCACAGTGGTTCAGGAACTGCAGCCCAATGGCTGCTTCCTTCGTGCCTCCCACCATGTACTGGCTGTTCGCCACCTTCAGCCTGACAGGTTTCCGACTGTCGGTCAAACACTCTGGTGGAAGTAGGCCAGCCTTGACCAAGCTGACCTGTGGTCCCGTGTCGACCAACACGTCGAAAACCTTTTCCACTTCCCCGCATAAGGCACGGACCTTAAGGTGCAACTGTCGCTCACGCCCCACTCGGCAGACGGCGTGCAAGCTCAGGATCTCCGGCCGTTCGGGAAGCTCAACAAGCGACTGGTGCAGGTCGTGGACAATGGGCTCAGGCTGCCCATCTGCAGCATCCAGCTGAGGTCCGGGTGATCCTCTGATACTCTCGGATAGATCTTGTAGTACATCAAACACATTCTTGGTCGCGAAGGATGGACGGGTGCAAGGGTTCGTGCCTTCACTTGCCCTCACCCCGCCTCCGCGACTGGGTGCCGGACCGGGCCTTCCGCCGGCGGCAGTCCCTTTGTGCTTATCGACTCCCGACTGGGATGGTTCGGCGCTTCCCATGTCACCATCCTGCGACCGCCCTAGCTGGGGCCTTTGGCTGCAGGGGATCCGCTAGGGGGCGTCGGTTGTGGAAGTAGGGGTGTTCTCCTCCGCATCAACCTCGTTGACGCCCTTCTTCCTTCCCCTTCTAGTTTTCTTGTCTTTGTCCTTGTTCTGGTCGTTCTGGTTGTTCTTCTTGTTCTTGTTGTCCGACCTGGGGACCCAGTTCCTCTTGATCTCCTGGATCTCCTTGGCTAACTCGGTCCCCTGCGACATCAGCTTGGAGAGCTCGTCCTTGTCCAGTTGCACGCTTCTTCGACCCGTGCGCCTTCTTGTATGCCTCCGAGTTAGCCTGGTGGATGGGGCATGTTCGGTGGTCATGGTTGAAGCCTTTCTTCCTCCCATAACACACGAAACAGCCCTTAGGGTGAGCTCGTATGAACTCCCCAAAGGACAGCGGAGGGTCGCCAATGCGGCGAGGGTCCCTCTTCTTCTTCTTCTTCCAACCCGGCTGCAGGGGCTTCCAGCTTCCCTGTTTGCTCCCCGCGCTCAGGTTGTTGGCCACGAAGGCAAAAACGGCCACTTCGGCGGTCTCATCGTCGTCGTCATTGTCGACGACAGTCTCATCGGCGCCGGCTCCCGCTGGGTCCATGGCAGCTTCCCCGCCAGGTCCCTCGCCAACATAGTTGACGTCGCGGTCGCCGGGCCTCAACCCGCGGGTGTGGTGGATGTTCCAGTACTCTTTGAGCACCTCCTCTCCAACCCACTCCAGGATCTCGTCACAGCTCATCCGCGCCGGGATGGCCTGCAGACGGATGGTCTGGCCGCTCACGTCACACTCGTCAAGGCGCCACATCGCGGTCTTCTCGCGATCGCCCGAGACGGTGATGAGGAGAGCGTTCCGCAGGGAGTGCCGTTTGACATCCCGGGCCACGTTCTTCCTCTTCCAAGCCACCATGTTCGTATGATACTCTTTGGGGAGCATCATCTTGACCGTGTGGTTGGACTTGGCCCGCTTGGCTTCCTCCTTGGTGACTCTCTTGATCCATGCTTCCGGCAGCATGGAGAGCAGGCGAGCCTGCTCGTCACCCTCGTTCCAGTCCTCCACATTGCGGCGGAAGAGGGTGTATTGCCCTCGGAAGTCTCGCCAGTCCCGTAGGCGAATCTCCCGTCCATCATGCTGAAACTTGATGGACTTCCACCGCTTGGCAGCCACCTGCGGAGCGTCCACCCGCTCCTGCTCGTTGAGCCACTTCTTGGCTTCCTTGAGGGTCTTGATTTTCCCCTCCTTGGTCGCCACGAAGTATAGCTCTTGGAGCACTTCCGGCAGGCGGTACCTGAACCGTCTGAAGACATACTTCTCCGCATCAGCGGGATGCATGTCCTCAGTAACGGTTACCCCCGAATCGTCCAGCTTCTCCAAGAAGCGGTCGAGGTTGAGGGGGTTGCCGTCGTACATGGGGGGCTTGATGTCCTTCAAGTCTTCCCACACGGCCGCATCCGCGGCCTTAGAGACCATGAACGCCGGGCGCGAGGTCTACCGAGGTTCCCATCGGCCTCTCCCATGGACTCCCACGGCTGCCACGTCCATCTCCTCCATGGAATCCCTGTGGCTATGCTGCGGTTCCTCCATGTACGCTGAACCCAGATGTTCACGCCGTACCCCTTCCATGTATGCCTCCTCATCACGGCGCCGGCGGCTGCGTTCAGCGGCCTCCCGTCATACACCAAGCGGCGGGCTGATGTCGAACTCCTCCGGGTCCAGGTCCAGCTCCTCACCTCCACCGACGTCCCATTCCACGTCTCCTCCGGGGACCTCATCCCTGAGTCCACCATAACGTCCTCCAGCCTTTGGGATTGGCTCCGGGGCTGGTGCGGGGCGTCAGGGGCGTACAGGCGTCCACGGCGGGGCACGACGGTTGTGGTAGTCCGCCATGAGCCACTCATCACGCCACTCCTCACTGCCACTGCCGGGCGGCACGCGCTCGTTGCGGCAGCCCGCGCTGTGGTGAGAGGGGGCGGTGAGAGAGGGGGCACTGGCGCTGGGGCGACTCCTGGGGGTTCTGCCGGGGGCGCGGGGTCTGCCTGGACCTGGTCCGGGACTCCAGCCGTCGTCCGACGAGCCATACTTCAGGAGTGGGTAATCGCTGCCGACGATCCCACGGGCTTCCAGCGCGTCCACCCTCTGCTGCAGGCCGCTGATGACCTTGTTCAGCGACCTGGTCTCGCCCCTGGCGATGTCCAGCAGCTTCTGGGTGGCGGTGGCGACACCGGCGCTCTTGACCATCTCGATCTTGGCGATGTCCAGCTCCCTCTGTGCGCGCGCGGCGACCCTGGCGATGCGAGTCATCTCGCCCTTGCCCGTGTCTACCTCGCGCTCGAGGAACCGGACCCTCCTGCGGAGGTAGACAATCCACCGCCGGGTGGCATCTGGGTCGCCGTCCCCTGGTGGGTCGTCGGGGTCCCCAGGGAGTCCTCCAGGAGGGCCTCCGCCGGGTCCGCCCGGTCCAGGGGGTCCTCCCCCGCCCGGTGGTCCGCCTCCAGGGGGTCCACTTGGTGGGCGTCCTCCAGGGGGTCCTGATGGTTCTCCGCCAGGGGGTCCCGGTGGGTCTCTGCCGGGTCGCCTCGGTGGGTCCGAGGATGGGCGCTTCCTCGTGATGTCGAAGTCCATGTCGTCATCCTCGTCCATGTCGCCCCACCTGGGCGTCTCGGTCTCGGAAGACTCCGAGCTCCAGTAAGGAGGAGTAAGATCCTCATCCTCACCTTCCGGCTCCATGGGGACGTCTCCGCCTCCTCCGCCCGTCCAAGCCACCACTCGGCGATGTCGGCGGTCTCGTTCATCCCCGTCGCTGGCGGTGAAGAAGGGGTCACTGTCGTGGGGGTGTCCACCTGCTGGCCTCCGCGGCCTCTCGGGGGTCTTCCCCTGCCCCTCCCTCCGTCGATGGGCAGTGGGGCCACTGCTCCCACTGCTGCCCGTGTCCGCCTCCTCCAGCGTCATCTTGGAGGAGGCGTCCCCTTCGAAAAGCCTTCGAAGGGTCTCTACTCGTGATCCTCCCGGGGGAGTCTCGCGGCGGAGTTTGTCCTCTGCCTCCTCCATTGCGGCGGCGGTTGCTGCGACAGCTCGCCCTTCGGCTTCCTCCCGAGCACGAGCCGCTTCGGCTCCCCGGGCCTGCTGCAGCCGAGCCTTCTCCGCTTCCAACGCCGCCAACTCCGCCTCCGTCTTGGCCCTCTCCTCAGCGACCTTCCGTCGCGCGGCCTCGATGGCGTCTTTCTTGGCAGCGTCCGCCTGGCCCTTCGCCGTTGCCTCGGCATGGGCCCTTTCCTCCGCCTCCTTCGTTGCCCTCTCTTGGGCAAGCGCCTCTTCCAGCGCCTTCACCTCGGCCTCCTTGCAGGCAATGGCCTCCTGCGTCAGGCGGGCTTCCTCGTCAGCTGCCGCCAACTCACCGTTGACCTGGGCAGTCGCTGCCCCATGGGCGGCTACGGCCGTGAGTCCGGCAGCAATGGCCGCCACGGTCGAGGCGTGGATGGCCATGCCATGCGCCCACTCCGCAGCCTCCTCCTGGGCGATGCCGACGGCGCCCTCCATGGCAGCGCTGTGCTGCTTGGCCCGTTGCCGGGCAACCCGAAGGTTGCAGGGCACCCCACAGGCGCGCTCACAGGCGCGCGCCACGTCCCTTTGGTCGGGAGCGACGCTGCTGCTGGAGCCGGCCTGGTTGGCCGGCATCCTCCCGCGGTGGGCCGACTCCACGTCGCTGCTGGGGCCTGACTTCCTCAGGAGCAGCGGACGGGGCTTGGCCTGGTCTGCTATGCGACTTGGATGAAGTCGCCAAGGGTGGTGTGGCCGGGGTGGTGACCACCATTGGCCCGTTGGGGGCTGTGGGCTGGGGTTCCGCCCCTGGCGCTTTGGGCGGCTTCGGCGGCCAGGGACTCCTGGTACTCCTGCCGCTTCCGGTCCCGCTTCCTGTCCCCGGCGGACCGCTTCTCCTTCCCCGGAGACGCGCTGCTGCTGCTGCCCTGCAGCCTGCGCTCGCTCCCCGGTTCCGGGAAGTTCTTTTCCATCATGTCCCACATGGAGACATTGATCGAGGCGCCCGACGGGTACTCGTTGGAGTTCACCTCCTCCTCAATCCCGTCGGGGCGCAGCCCTTCGCCGGGCCTGTCCGGCCAGGTCCAGGTCCTCCAGCGCTTGTGGCGGAAGCGGTACTCATACCCTTCCGCCCGCAGCCACTCCTCCACTGCCCGCAGGCGGTCCTCGCCCATGTCCTCGCGGAGCTCGAAGCTCCCGGGCATGCCGCCTTCGCACTGGGGCTTGCTGTGGCTGTACTGCTGCCCCCACAGCAACCCACGCAGTAGGCGCGCCGCATGGGGGTGGGGCTGCAGCCACGTCTTGCCCGCCTCGTCTCAGTTCACCATCGTTCCTCTCGATGGAGTGGTCCTGGGGTGGTTGTTGAGGTGGGTGATGTAGCACTGGACTGGGAGTGCGGCCGGTGCTGGTCGGCCGGTGGTTGTGGAAGTGGTTGACGCAACTGGGTGTGCGGCCTTGCTGGTCGGCCGATAGGACTCGCTGATGAGGGAGTCCTGGTCAGTCCACCTCCTTCACATTCGCGGCCCTTCCGTGGTCGCTCAGGGCGATGCTCTGGGCAGCGCTGCGGACCGCTGCGCCGCGCTGCGAGCTGCGAGCTGCGAGCTGCTGCGCCGCGCTGCTCGGGGTTGGTGGCCCCGAGTGGCACGCGAGGGATGGGTAACCCCGCGGCGGTGAAACCCCTCTGACGCGTTCCTGTGGGGCGCCTGGCCACGGGACGCTGCGGTGGACACGCGCAAGTGAGCAGGCAGGCATAGCACTACGCTCACAGGGGCATCATTGCGCTCATGTCATGTGACACAGCGTTTCAGGATCCTTGCCACTCTGAAACAAGGGAACGAAAGTATGTACAGCAACACATCAGGATATGTACACATGGGGTTACGACTGGACTGGGGTAAGGGCATCACAGGACAATAGACACTCAGTCCCAACTGGTATCCCAATCCCAGGTCCGACCCTCTCAGTGGCTGGGAGGGGCGGGGGCTCAAACACAACCCATGCCCTGCTCAGTCCGGACCCTGAAACCCTGCCAATAGGGGAGGTGTCCCGCCCAGCCACAGGCGAGTTCCTGGGAATCAAGGCGCTCCAAGGCCAACCAACAGTGGCTCCTTATGCTCTTTTAACTGAGGATCCCAACTTTCCTTCTGAGTCAGAGATATGGCCCCGCCATTATCCCCTAGGAGTTGGTAGCTGAAAATGGGCTGTTTCAGCCCAAACTGATATTAGCTCAAAAATCTCCACGATTGACCCCTCGTCCGGACCCGGCAGAGGAAAGGACGAGGCAACTGATCCTATGCCCTTCGAGTACGAACTCGCTGGAGCCCTCACCCAACCTGGTTCCCTTTGAGGTTCCGGCATCAGGGCACCACGGGTTTGTCAAGTGGGGTCAGGATGCCAAAATCACCAAAATTGGCATCATTTTCACACGTGGCTCGCCCGGCCAGGGCAAGGCCAAGAACCCACAGGATAGGAGGCAGGACCTAGGACCTAGGACCTAGGACATCTGAGTGTACAACTTGAAATTAGGTCCGGGCTCATCATGGGGATAGAGATATGGGGCCGCCAATTGACCACACGGGGGGGTGAAATTGGGGTCCGAAAAGGGGTTCATTTTGACTACTCAAAATGAGGCAAATTTCGGGGGTGCTTCCAATAGTATATCTCCACGCCGGCTTCGAGATCGGATCTGCCATTCCATACGCGATCCACCGGGAGTCCAACAGAGACTCCCTTGGCTCTCAAGGATCTCCATGCCACTTGGCGTGGTGACAATCCGAATTGGGTCCGCAAATGCCCAAATGGCAAAATTGCCCACACTCACTTTGGGCTAGCACCTTAACGAAGGTTGCTTCGCCTCGCCCACGTGGTGTGTGAACCATGGGGACCAATATGCATAACACCCATGTCATATATGGTCCATTGGTATATGCGTCCGGCGTGCAAGGGTGGGCTGGACATAGTGCACGGCGGGCAGAAAGTGTGGAAGATTGCTCAAAATGGGCGACAATGTGCACACTCATGGTTGGGGCAAATGAGGCACATGCCCGACTTGGACCGGAGTGTGCCATAGGATTGGTTTCAAGTCATATGCGTCCCACATATCTTTTGGGCGTCGCCCAACTCCTCAGGTTTTGGGAATGGCAGGGTCGTCAAGTGAGCCCATGATTTGGGATAGTCCCAAATCGCCAACATGGCAGCCACGGTATGCCAAGCCCAAGAGGAGTTATTTGCCGGGTCCAAGATATGTGGGGCACCGAAGTATGTACCCCCGGAACATACTTGAGTCATGATGTCAATTGGGCGCAACGTTGAGATACACGGTCGCCACTTGACATCATGAAGGGCAAAGAACAGCAATATTGGCGAAAAAACACCCAAAAGGGCCCTGAAAGGCGCACAAATATATTATAATATCTTCGGCTTGGATTGAGTAATCGACCAATCCTTCTAAACACAATGACTTGACACCAATGACCTCCGATTCCACATATGTGCTCCAATTAAGGCGATTTGAAAGGTCACGCGCGCTACTTCCCAAGTGGGCACATGAAAATATGAAAAATTGCAAAACACACACCTTGCTCCCAACGCATCGCTTTGGGATCGCCACACAAGCTTCCCTCCACGGAGGTTAGGCTTGCAATTGCTCGTAGGGAGTATGGAGAAGGGGCTCGCGCGATATGAGGTCCATTGGCGGGTTTGGCTTGGAGCGATGGACCAGCCAAATGGGCACGCAACACAACATAATGACGCGTTCCCGTGGGGGGCCGGCCACGGGACGCTGCGGTGACACGCACAGGTGAGCAGGCAGGCAAAGCACTACGCTCACAAGGGCATCAATACGCTCGTGTCATGTGACAAAGCGTTTCAGGATCCTTGCCACTCTGAAACAAGGGAACGAAAGTATGTACAGCAACACATCAGGATATGTACACGTGGGGGTGAAGACTGGACTGGGGTAAGGGCATCACAGGACAATAGACACTCAGTCCCAACTCGTATCCCAATCCCAGGTCCGACCCTCTCAGTGGCTGGTGGGGGCGGGGGCTCAAACACAACCCATGCCCTGCTCAGTCCGGACCCTGAAACCCTGCCAATAGGGGGGGGTGTCATGCCCAGCCACAGGCGAGTTCCTGGGAACCAAGACACTCCAAGGCCAACCAACAGTGGTCCCCGATGCTCCCATAACGGCAGGTTTCAACTCCACTCTGAGCAAGAGATATGGCTCCGCCATTATCCCCTAGGAGTTGGTAGCTGAAAATGGGCTGTCTCAGCCCAAACTGAAATTAGCTCAAAAATCTCGAAAATTGACCCCTCGTGCGGACCCGCCAGAGGTAGGGACCAGACAACTGACCCTATGCCCATCGAGTATTAACTCTCTGGAGCCCTCACCCAACCTGGTTCCCTCTGAGGTCCCGGCATCAGGGCAACACGGGTTCGTCAAGTGGGGTCATGATGCCAAAATCACCAAAATTGGCGTAATCTCCACGCGTGCCTCGGCCAGCCAGTGCAAGGCCAACAGCTCACAGGACAGGAGGCAGGACCTAGGACTTTCATCTGAGTGTACAACTTGAAATTAGGTCCGGGCTCCGTGTGGGCAGAGACATATGGGACCGCCAATTGACCACACGGGAGGGTGTAATTGGGGTCCGAAAAGGGGTTCATTTTGGCTACTCAAAATGAGCCAAAATTCGGGGGTGCTCCCAATAGTATATCTCCACGCCGGCTTCGAGATCGGATCTGCCATTCCATACGCGATCCACCGGGAGTCCAACAGAGACTCCCTTGGCTCTCAAAGATCCCCATGCCACTTGGCGTGGTGACAATCCCAATTGGGTCCACAAATGCCAAAATGGCAAAATTGCCCATACTCACTTTGGGCTAGCACGTTAACGAAGGTTGCTTCGCCTCGCCCACGTGGTGTGTGAACCATGGGGACCAATTTGCATAACACCCATGTCACATATGGTCCATTGGTCCATGCGTCCGGCGTGCACGGGTGGGCTGGACATAGTGCACGGCGGGCAGAAAGTGTGGAAAATTGCTCAAAATGGCCGAAAATGCGCACACTCATGGTTGGGGCAAATGAGGCACATGCCCGACTTGGACCGGAGTGTGCCATAGGATTGGTTTCAAGTCATATGCGTCCCACATATCTTTTGGGCGTTGCCCAACCCCTCGGGTATCCGGAATGGCAGGGTCGGCAAGTGAGCCCATGATTTGGGATAGTCCCAAATCGCCAACATGGCAGCCACGGTATGCCAAGCCCAAGAGGAGTTATTTGCCGGGTCCAAGATATGTTGGGCACCAAAGTATGTACCCCCAGAACATAGCTGGGTCATGATGTCAATTGGGCGCAACGTTGAGATACACGGTCGCCACTTGACATCATGAAGGGCAAAAAACAGCAATATTGGCGAAAAAACAACCAAAAGGGCCTTGAAAGGCGCACAAATATATTATAATATCTTCGGCTTGGATTGAGTAATCGACCAATCCTTCTAAACACAATGACTTGACACCAATGACCTCCGATTCCACATATGTGCTCCAATTAAGGCGATTTGAAAGGTCACGCGCGCTACTTCCCAAGTGGGCACATGAAAATGTGGAAAATTGCAAAACACACACCTTGCTCCCAACGCATCGCTTTGAGATCGCCACACAAGCTTCCCTCCACGAAGGTTAGGCTTGCAATTGCTCGTAGGGAGTATGGAGAAGGGGCTTGCGCAATATGAGGTCCATTGGCGGGTTTGGCTTGGAGCGATGGACCCGCCAAATGGGCACGCAACACAAGATAATGACGCGTTCCCGTGGGGGGCCGGCCACGGGACGCTGCGGTGACACGCACAGGTGAGCAGGCAGGCAAAGCACTACGCTCACAAGGGCATCAATACGCTCGTGTCATGTGACAAAGCGTTTCAGGATCCTTGCCACTCTGAAACAAGGGAACGAAAGTATGTACAGCAACACATCAGGATATGTACACATGGGGGTGAAGACTGGACTCGGGTAAGGGCATCACAGGACAATAGACACTCAGTCCCAACTCGTATCCCAATCCCAGGTCCGACCCTCTCAGTGGCTGGTGAGGGCGGGGGCTCAAACACAACCCATGCCCTGCTCAGTCCGGACCCTGAAACCCTGCCAATAGGGGGGGTGTCCTGCCCAGCCACAGGCGAGTTCCTGGGAACCAACACAGTCCAAGGCCAACCAACAGTGATCCCCTATGCTCCTATAACGGCAGGTTTCAAATCCACTCTGAGCCAGAGATATGGCTCCGCCATTATCCCCTAGGAGTTGTCAGCTGAAAATGGGCTGTTTCAGCCCAAACTGAAATTAGCTCGAAAATCTCCAGAATTGACCCCTCGTCCGGACCCGCCAGAGGTAGGGACGAGACAACTGACCCGATGCCTTTCGAGTATGAACTCCCTGGAGCCCTCACCCAACCTGGTTCCCTCTGAGGTCCCGGCATCAGGGCAACACGGGTTCGTCAATTGGGGTCATGATGCCAAAACCACCAAAATTGGCGTAATCTCCACGCGTGGCTCGGCCAGCCAATTGCAAGGCCAACAGCTCACAGGACAGGAGGCAGGACCTAGGACTTTAATCTGAGTGTACAACTTGAAATTAGGTCCGGGCTCCCTGTGGGCACAGACATATGGGACCGCCAATTGACCACACGGGGGGTTGAAATTGGGGTCCAAAAAGGGGGTCATTTTGGCTGCTCGAAATGAGCCAAAACTCGGGGTGCTCCCAATAGTATATCTCCACGCCGGCTTGGAGACCGGTTCTGCCATTCCATACGCGATCCACCGGGAGTCAAACAGAGACTCCCTTGGCTCTCAAAGATCTCCATGCCACTTGGCGTGGTGACAATCCCAATTGGGTCCACAAATGCCAAAATGGCAAAATTGCCCACACTCACTTTGGGCTAGCACCTTAACGAAGGTTGCTTCGCCTCGCCCACGTGGTGTGTGAACCATGGGGACCAATATGCATTACACCCATGTCATATATGGTCCATTGGTCCATGCGTCCGGCGTGCACGGGTGGGCTGAACATAGTGCACGGCGGGCAGAAAATGTGGAAAATTGCTCAAAATGGCCAAAAATGCGCACAATCATGGTTGGGGCAAATGAGGCACATGCTTGACTTGGACCTGAGTGTGCCATAGAATTGGTATCAAGTCATATGTGTCCAACATATCTTTTGGGCGTCACCCAACTCCTCCGGCTTTGGGAATGGCAGGGTCGCCAAGTGAGCCCATGATTTTGGATAGTCCCAAATCGCCAACATGGCGGCCACGGTATGCCAAGCCCAAGAGGATTTATTCGCCAGGTCCAAGATATGATGGGCACCAAAGTATGTACCCTCATAACATACTTGGGTCATGATGTCAATTGGGCGCAACGTTGAGATACACGGTCGCCACTTGACATCATGACGGGCCAAGAACGGCAAGATTGGCACAAAGAGACACAAAAATGCCTTGAAAGGTGCACAATTATATTATAATATCTTCGGCTTGGATCGAGCAATCAACGAATCCTTCTAAACACAATGACTTAACACCAATGACCTCCGATTCCACATATGTGCTCGACTTGGGGCGCTTTGAAGGGTCATGAGCGCTACTTCCCAAGTGGGCACATGAAAATATGGAATAATTGCAAAACACACACCTTGCGCCCAACGCATCGCTTTGGGATCGCCACACAAGCTTCCCTCCACGAAGGTTAGGCTCGCAATTGCTCGTAGAGAGTATGGAGAAGGGGCTTGCGCAATATGAGGTCCATTCAGGGGTTTGGCTTGGAGCGATGGACCCGCAAAGTGGGCACGCAACACAACATAATGACGCATTCCCTCGCTACACTCCAAAGTTATCTTAACGCACGCAATATCATGGCCAAAGAGTTATAACGCAAACTCTACCCTCTTGACCATGATCCATTACACTAGCGCGCACGTGTGGAGAAGCAAGGCATATGAAGCTTCCTAAATCACGTCGATTGTATTGTGAATACATCCCACTTTTCCTTATTGTCATTCCTCGCAATCGGCACGAGATATGACCCTCACAAGTGGCCCCACGAATCAACTTTGTTTTGCCCGTATCTCTAAGACAAATGGAGGGCAAGACAAGAGGAAAGTTGATTCCTGCATAGGGAAGCACGTAGGTCCATTCGAAAGAGGTCAAATCAAGTGCGGGGATGTCGAAGTCGAAAATCCGATTTCGACATCCTGAAAAATTCGGATTAAGGTTGCGAGTGTAAGATGTGAAAATTGCGGATGCATCAAAGCAATTCCTGAAGACTTTAGAGTCTTCGTCACGATTTGCGCTAAAATATCTGTATATAACAGTTAAACAGGCGGTTACGCTAAAGTCGCGAGCTAACCGCCAGCTGTCAAAACAGTGAATATCAGAACGGAAGCGTAAAAATTGACGGAAACAATATGAAAATAAAACCCTGTTGATTCCTGATATTCTGATATATAAATCTCCGCTGGCGGTGCATCGGTTGCCGATGCGGGGCTTTACGGCACGGAACACGCTCCCGCCAGGCTCGCACCGGGCGTCAACGGGCGCCTTCTGTACATGGGGTTAGTGGACCGGAGACCGGTCTTCCCTTCCGTACATGGGGTTAGTGGACCGGAGACCCTAGCCATGGGGTTCTGGGTACGGCTTCACCCCCCCCCTCAGAGCATGCGAATAGGGCACACGGTATCACGGGCACTCAAACAGAAGAATCTGTACTTAGGTATTGGTCCAGGCTGGACCATATGTAAAAGCATGTATACGGCGACTCAGGGCGCCTTCGTAGTCGTCTCGCATCCCCTGGGGGGTAAGAACAGTCCATACTTCGGTGATGGGCTGACAGTAGAAACATACAGATGCACATATCCTGGGGAACAGAAAAGCAAGCAACAAGCGGGGTAAAAAGGCGCGTAAACACACTCTGGACAGAGCGCCAAACCACGCCACGGTCAGGATAAGGCAGATGCAGGAGGGTGGACAGGAAAACGCCTGAGTTCAGGCCATATATAGTCTCGAGACACACGTCGACTGGTCTGGACCCCGTAAGTGCCATGGGACCAGACCACACACTCAAAAATCGCAATGCCGATGACAGCGGCATCCGTTGCGCAACGTCGTATGGGCTTCAAGGCCCGTAGAGCTCAAAATGTGTGAACGTCAGTCGCCCTACCTGGTTTCCCAAGGATTCAGCAGGGGGGGGAGTGACTAATAGAAGTGAAAGAGAGGGGCCATCCTCCTCTGGATTCAGCAGAGGGGGGTATATGGCCACTCTGATGGCAGGTCACCGATAGATGGAAGAGAGCAAGCAAGTAAGGGACGATCCGTCGACCTCACAGGCGCTCAAAATGCATCAGGGGAGAGCTCAGGGCGCTGATCAGGCACCCCTGGCTGCAATCGCCCGGGTGAGTGCTGCCAAGTCCGAGACATGGATCTTGGTCTTGTGCTTGCGGATGTACTCCATGAAGGGAGTGTTCACCCGCGGCACGAACGAGGAGACGGGTTCCCAGGTGTCGTGGGACGGCCCATAGCCCCGCCAACGAACCTTGTACTCCAGACCTCCAGGTGCCGAGGCTTTCAGACGCTGAGCCAGGATCTTCTCGACTGTATAGTCGTCCTGCTCAGCATAGTCGTCGTCCGAATCGGCCTCATGTGCGGCGTAGCTCAGGGACACATGTTGGCCACGGAGGTCGGGTTCACGCACACGGAGTTGACTCTCGTGGCGCTCCCGGAACTCTCCATGACCCACCTTGATGCGGTAGGTGTCCTCACCAATCCTGCAGACCACCTCTCCGGGTGTGAACCAGGTTTTGGTGCGGTGGGTGCCCATGGGGCGGGGTCTGATCACCCACACCGGGTCTCCCACCCTGAACTTCTGCGCTGTCGAGCTCGGGGCGGACTTCTGACGCTCAGCATGCTCCTTCTCGAGCTGCTGGCGGATGTCCCGCGCCGTTTGCTCTTGCCGCGCGAAGAATTCCTTGGCATCCATAGCCATGCCATCACCAGACAAGGGAAGTCCCCGACCCAGGGGGTCCCTGCCGAACAGAATCTGGTGAGGGGACAAACCACCCGGCGTGGGGGTGTCATGATGGGCCTTCAGAGCGGGCCACATCTCCTCAAACCAGTTCCGATGTGGATTGGTGATGTGAATCTTGCGCGGCTTTTCGAACACCTGCCGTCCAGCCACTTCAGCTCGGCCGTTAGACCGGCTGAGATAGGCGACGCTCTTGGCGTGACGTATTCCCATGAGGGAACACATGGCCTTGAACCAGCCACCAGTAAACTGGGGCCCTCGGTCACTGCAAATGGTGCGGGGGATGTCAAAGACGGTCAGCCAATGACGAATCATCATGACTGCCACTTCTTTGGCAAGCAACCCCTTTTTGCGTGCCGGAACAGCTACAACGTAGCCGCTGTGGCGGTCCACACAGAGAACCACACAGTCAAAGGTCTCCTTGCCGATGTGCACTTCGGGCATGGAGAAGACGTCCATGGCCACGCTCTCCATGGGCTGGTCAGGAACCGGGGTCCATTGGGCTTCCCCCTTGACGTTCCGGTTATCGGGATTGCAGGCCCGGCAGACCGAGCAACCCTTCCTGACCTTCTTGATGGCGGTGTAGAGAACGATATGGTCGATCTCGAACTGGCGCTGCATGTCGAGGGCTTGCTTCTTGACCCTTGGGTGCAGCATGTGGTGGTGCCAAGCCTCACATAGCTCGAGCACCCGGGACTCCGGTACTAGCAGCTTACCATTCCGGTAGAGCTTGCCATCTTCCTCAGTCAGCCCCTTTGGCCACTTCTGCCCGTCGTCAGGGTCGGTCACAGCCCTATACTCGGCCGCAAAGGCCTCAGACTTGGCGTAGTCGTCGGTCCAGTCGTCCTGGAGGCAAGACTCCGGGAGGAGGTGCTTGTCGGACTCTGCTCCCTCAGGGGCGAGTACTCTGACCGCTCTGCCCATCCTCGTTCCGAGGGGGGCATCCGCAGCCATAACGACGAAGCATTTTACACCCTCCTCCTCCATCAGGCGCTCCATCTCAATGATCCTCTTGGCTTCAGCGGTCTCAGCCTCATTGCCATGGGCAGACACGTCTGTCATGCCCTTGCTGGCGGGATAGGCCCACCTGCTGAGACAGTCCGCCACGGTGTTATCCTTTCCAGGAATATAAACAACCGTAAGGTCGAACTTGGCCAAGGTCTCATGCCATCTTGCCCGTCGGGAGGCGGGACCAGAGGGGGTGTCCACGTGCTCCTTGTGCCACGACTGCAGACTCTGATGGTCGGTGCAGACGGTGACGGAATGGAGGGCTATGTACCCAGCCCATTTCCTGAGAGCCATGACGATGGCATACGCCTCCTTTTCACGGGGCGTCCACGTCCGTCTCTGGCCTTCCGCCAGGACTCGGCTCCAGAAGGCCACGGGCACGTGCCTCCCATCGTCAAGCACTTGCCCGAAGACAGCGCCAACAGCGTAGCCGGAAGTGTCGGTGCGCAGGACGAACCCTCGGTCGGGATCCACGAGGTGCAGACCCACTGCGGATAGCAGCGCCTGCTTCATCCCCTCAAAGGCACGGTCGGACTCAGCTGTCCAGACCAGAGCCTTATTGGACCCCTTTTTGGTCTCCTCTCGGTTGCCCTTGAGCATGGTCGTCATGGGGGCTGCATACTCGGCATACATTTTGATATACCCCGAGTAGTAGTTGCAGAACCCCAGATACGCCCGTAGCTCAGAGACCGTTTTGGGCTTTTCCCAGTGCTCAATCGCAGCCACCTTGCCAGGTATGGGCTTTCGCTGCCCGTTCCCGACTACGTGGCCAGCGAAGACCACCTCGCTTACCGCAATGGTGGCCTTGTCACTGCTGCCCGTTAGTTTGTGCCAAACCAGAAGGTCCAGCACTCGAGTGACGTCCCTTTCATGTGCCTCCAGGAGCTCCTCGTAGCTCATACTGGGGTCCCCGGACGCGATGATCACGTCGTCCACGAAGGGGTCCGCACAGTCACGCACCGGCTCAAGCAGGTTCTCCAGCATCCGCTGAAAAGCCGCATTGCCGTTGGTAACGCCCATGGGCATCACCTTCCACTGGAGAGGACCAAGTGGGGTGCTCATGGCTGTGCAGGCACGGGACTCCTCGGCGAGAGGCATCTGATGATAACCATGTTTCAGGTCAATCACCGTGAAGATCCTCCGCCGGTGTTGTTTTTGCAGCATGTCCTCAATGAGGGGCAGCGTATAGCTGTCGTGCTGCGTTTGGGCGTTCAGGCCGCGGTAGTCGACCACGAGCCGCCATTCACCGGCCACCTTCTTGGGGACGACGAAGCAAGGAGAGGCCCATTCAGAGTGGCACGGCTCGAGCCAGCCTCTCTCGTCGAGTTCACGGAGGATCTTCTCCATAGCCTCCTTCCTCTCGCCCCTCAGGGCAAACTCCCGGTGACGATACACACGGGGGTCCTGCTTCAGTCGTATCTTGGCCTCGCCATACGGTCCACGCACTGGTGGGGGAAACACAGGCTTACTGCTGAAGAATATATCACCATACTTCTGCTTCAGCCTGGCCCTCAATGCCTGAATCTTGGGGCAATCATCGGACTCCGCCTTGGCTTTTCCGGGCACCTGGACCACGGAGCTTACTTGAGGGGTAGCGACCCCGCTCCTCTCGGCTCAGGCGGTCTTCCCAGGTGGCCCAAAGGGCCATCTCTGGTCTTGCCTCGGAATAGATCGCCATAGGTGGGTGGGTTACCGCCCGGCGGCTCGTCCTGGCTGGACATGTGATCCAGCACCCTCTGTACGAAGGTATTCCCATCATAGGAACCGGAGACGATGGAGTCCACTTCCCACCAGGCTCTGTCCTGGCCCTTGCCCTCAGGCTGGTTTCCCCAGTGGTGAAAGGGCTGATCCATATACCCCTGAACCAGATCCAGCTCCTCTTCAGTGAGGGGGTCTTCTGATTCTCCGATGTCAACAGGGGGAACCGCAAAGCATTGCCTCCAAGGCTCCGCTACGATGCGGTTGACACACACGAAATCCGTGGCGTCGGCCTGATCAAGGCCCCCATCCACATAGTGGAATTCAGTTGGCCATCTCTGGGGTGGCATGGGCTGTCCCTTAGCGTCCTGATAGACACTCTCTCCAGCCGGTAGGACGACCTTGTTTAAGGTCATGTTGGTCAATGAGGCTACCCAATGTCGGGTACGTTCCTCCTCGGTGCATCCCATAGGAACAACCAGCACTGCCTTGGAGCGGTCCTTGCGAATCTTCCCTATCGCTCTTGGAATGTCCCATCGAGGGCAATGGATCCACATCAAGCCCTGATGTGGACCCCAGTGCTTCTTCCACGCGGAGTCCTGTGCGCTCCAGTACTTCTCACATACCCGAAGATGGGCGGAGGTTCCTGAAGAGAACGCATCCAGGGCCAGACCCGAAGCTCCCAAGTCCGCGACAAATCAGCTCGCCACTTCCGGCATTACGCCGTACTCCTGGTTTGCAGGACCAGTTGGCTCAGTGTCCAGCGCGGCCACTGCGAGCTGATTGCGTTCAGGGTGGATCCATTGGCATTCCACATGGTGCTCAGGTGACGAGAGCCACGAGTCCTGGTACAGGGTCATGGAGGCCTGGGCCAGGAAGACACCGGAGTCCGTCTCGGTCATGAAGTCGTACCCAACGATCATGTCCCAGTCCATCTCGGCCTCGTAGACGCGACCGTGCAGGAGGATTTCCTTGCCGAGGTCTGGGCGGCTCAGCTCACGATGGTTCACGAACTGCAGCCCAATGGCTGCTTCCTTCGTGCCTCCCACCATGTACTGGCTGTTCGCCACCTTCAGCCTGACAGGTTTCCGACTGTCGGTCAGACACTCTGGTGGAAGTAGGCCAGCCTTGGCCAAGCTGACTTGAGCTCCCGTGTCGACCAACACGTCGAAGACCTTTTCCACTTCCCCGCATAAGGCACGGACCTTAAGATGCAACTGCCGCTCGCGACCGACACGGCGCACGGCGTGCAAACTCAGGATCTCCGGCCGTTCAAGAAGCTCAACAAGCGACTGGTGCAGGTCGTGGACAATGGGCTCAGGCTGCCCATCTGCAGCATCCAGCTGCGGTCCGGGTGATCCTCTGATACTCTCGGATAGATCTTGTAGTACATCAAACACATTCTTGGTCGCGAAGGACGGACGGGTGCAAGGGTTCGTGCCTTCACTCGCCCTCACCCTGCCTCCGCGACTGGGTGCCGGACCGGGCCTTCCGCCCGCGGCAGTCCCTTTGTGCTTATCGACTCCCGACTGGGATGGTTCGGCGCTTCCCACGTCACCATCCTGCGACCGCCCTAGCTGGGGCCCTTGGCTGCAGGGGCTCCGCTAGGGGGCATCGGTCGTGGAAGTAGGGGTGTTCTTCTCCGCATCAACCTCGTTGACACCCTTCTTCCTTCTAGTCTTCTTGTCCTTGTCCTTGTTCTGGTCGTTCTGGTTGTTCTCCTTGTTCTTGTTGTCCGACCTGGGGACCCAGTTCCTCTTGATCTCCTGGATCTCCTTGGCCTACTCGGTCCCCTGCGACACCAGTTTGGAGAGCTCGTCCCTGTCCACCTCCACTTTGGCCTCCCGGATACCCGCAGGTGCACGCCTCTTCGACCAGTGCGCCTTCTTGTATGCCTCCGTGTCGGCCTGGTGGGTGGGGCATGTTCGGTGGTCATGGTTGAAGCCTTTCGTCCTCCCATAACACACGAAACAGCCCTGAGGGTGAGCCCGAATGAACTCCCCAAAGGACAGCGGAGGGTCGCCAATGCGGCGAGGGTCCCTCTTCTCCTTCTTCCTCCAACCCTGCTGCAGGGGCTTCCAGTTTCCCGGTTTGCTCCCCGCGCTCAGGTTGTTGGCCACGAAGGCACAAACGGCCACCTCGGCGGGCTCATCGTCGTCAACATCGTCGACGAGAGTCTCATCGCCGTCGGCTTCCGCTGGGTCCATGGCAGCTTCCCCGCCAGGTCCGTCGCCAACGTAGTTGACGTCGCGGTCGCCGGGCCTCAACCCGCGGGTGTGGTGGAGGTTCCGGTACTCCTTGAGCACCTCCTGTCCAACCCACTCCAGGATCTCGTCGCAGCTCATCCGCGCCGGGATGGCCTGCAGACGGATGGTCTGGCCGCTCAACTCACACTTGTCAAGGCGGCACATCGCGGTCTTCTCGCGATCGCCCGAGACGGTGATGAGGAGAGCGTTCCGCAGGGAGTGCCGTTTCACATCCCGGGCCACGTTCTTCCTCGTCGAAGCCACCACGTTCGTGTGATACTCTTTGGGGAGCATCATCTTGACCGTGTGGTTGGACTTGGCCCGCTTGACTTCCTCCTTGGTGACACTCTTGATCCATGCTTCCGGCAGCATGGAGAGCAGGCGAGCCTGCTCGTCATCCTCGTTCCAATCCTCCACGTTGCGGCGGAAGAGGGTGTAATGCCCTCGGAAGTCTCGCCAGTCCCGTAGGCGAATCTCCCGTCCATCATGCTGAAGCTTGATGGACTTCCACCGCTTGGTAGCCACCTGCGGAGCGTCCACCCGCTCCTGCTCGTTGAGCCACTTCTTGGCTTCCTTGAGGGTCTTGATTTTCCCCTCCTTGGTCGCCACGAAGTATAGCTCTCCGAGCACATCCGGCAGGCGGTACCTGAACCGTCTGAAGACACACTTCTCCGCATCAGCGGGATGCATGTCCTCAGTAACGGTTACCCCCCAATCGTCCAGCTTCTCCAAGAAGCGGTCGAGGTTGAGGGGGTTGCCATCGTACATGGGGGGCTTGATGTCCTTCAAGTCTTCCCGCACGGCGGCATCCGCGGCCTTAGGGACCATGAACGCCGGCCGCGAGGTCGACCGAGGTTCCCATCAGCCTCTCCCACGGACTCCCACGGCCGCCACGTCCATCTCCTCCATGGAATCCCTGTGGCTACGCCGCGGTTTCTCCATGTACGCTGAACCCAGATGTTCACGTCGTACTCCTTCCATGTATGCCTCCTCATCACGGCACCGGCAGCTGCGTTCAGCGGCCACCCGTCGTACACCACGCGGCGGGCTGATGTCGAACTCCTCCAGATCCAAATCCAGGTCCTCACCTCCGCCGACGTCCCACTCCACGTCTCTTCCGGGGACCTCATCCCTGAGACCATCATAACGTCCTCCAGCCGATGGGATTGGCTCCGGGGCTCGTGCCGGGCGTCCGGGGCGTACAGGTGTCCGCGGTGGAGCACGGCGGTTGTGGTAGTCCGAAGTGAGCCACTCATCACGCCAATCCTCACTGCCACTGCCGGGCGGCACGCGCTCGTTGCGGCGGCCCGCGCTGTGGTGAGAGGTGGCGGTGAGAGAGGGGGCACTGGCGCTGGGGCGACTCCTGGGGGCTCCGCCGGGGGCTTCGGGTCTCCCTGGACCTGGTCCGGGTCCCCAGCCGTCGTCCGACGAGCCAGACTCCAGGGGTGGGTGGTCGCTGCAGACGCTCCCACGGGCTTCCAGCGCGTCCAGCCTCTGCTGCAGGCCGCTGATGACCTTGTTCAGCGACTTGGTCTCGCCCCTGGCGATGTCCAGCTCTCTCTGCGCGCGCGCGGCGACCCTGGCGATGCGAGTCATCTCGCCCTTGCCCGTGTCTACCTCGCGCTCGAGGAACTGGACCCTCCTGCGGAGGTAGACAATCCACCGCCAGGTGGTATCCGGGTCGCCGTTTTCTGGGGGGTCGTCGGGGTCCCCAGGGGGTCCTCCAGGAGGGCCTCTGCCGGGTCCGCCCGGTCCAGGGGGTCCTCCCCCGCCCGGTGGTCCGCCTCCAGGGGGTCCACTTGGTGGGCGTCCTCCAGGGGGTCCTGATGGTCCTCCGCCAGGGGGTCCCGGTGGGTCTCTGCCAGGTCGCCTCGGTGGGTCCGAGGATGGGCGCTTCTTTGTGATGCCGAAGTCCATGTTGTCATCCTCGTCCATGTCGCCCCACCTGGGCGTCTCGGTCTCGGAAGACTCGGAGCTCTGGTAGGGAGGAGGGAGATCCTCATCCTCACCTTCCGGTTCCATGGGGACGTCTCCGCCTCCTCCGCCCGTCCAAGCCACCACTTGGCGATGTTGGCGGCCTCGTTCATCCCCGTCGCTGGTGAAGAAGGGGTTGCTGTCGTGGGGGTGTCCGCCCGCTGGCCTCCGTGGCCTCTCGGGGGTCTTCCCCTTACCCTTCCTCTGTCGGTGGGCGGTGGGGCCACTGCTCCCACTGCTGCCCGTGTCAGCCTCGTCCAGCGTCATCTTGGAGGAGGCGTCCCCTTCGAAAAGATTTCGAAGGGTCTCCACTCGTGATCCTCCCGGGGGAGTCTCGCGGCGGAGTTTGGCCTCTGCCTCCTCCATTGCGGCGGCTGTGGCTGCGGCAGCTCGCGCTTCGGCTTCGTCCCGGGCACGAGCCGCTTCGGCTTCCCGGGCCTGCTGCAGCCGAGCCTTGTCTGCTTCCAACGCCCCCAGCTCCGCCTCTGTCTTGGCCCTCTTCTCAGCGACCTTCCGTCGCGCGGCCTCGGTGGCGTCCTTCTTGGCGGCGTCCGCCTGGGCCTTGGCCGTTGCTTCGGCGTGGGCCCTTTCCTCCGCCTCCTTCTTTGCCCTCTCGTATACAGGTACACTGGTGTGCAGCACTGTTCTGCTGCACCACCCCAGAGCAGACAAAAATACTCCAAAATAGGCCGAATTCCAGGGTTTTTGATGGTTTGGGAGAAAGCTCGGGTGGGAGGAACCCCCCCATCCCTATTTTGGGGCCAGAGAATCCAAAGAAAATTGGAATTTCTGTCGACAATCCTCTATAGGCAGGTACACTGGTGTGCAGCACTGTTCTGCAGGACCAGCCCAGAGGAGGCAAAAATACCCCAAAATAGGCCAAATTTCAGAGTTTTTGATATTTTTGGACGAATTTTGGGTAGGAGGACCCCCCCCTTATTTTGGGGCCGCAGAAACAAAAAAAATAGGTCTTTTCCCGCGAAAAAACCCCTTTTTGTCGACATTTTGAATTTTGGGAAAAAACAGCTGCTAAAATCATAGGTGCTTGGGCAAGCGCCTCTTCCAGCGCCTTCACCTCGGCCTCCTTGCAGGCAATGGCCTCCTGCGTCAGGCGGGCTTGACCGTCGGTTGCCCTGATCCGAGCAGCCACTGCCTCATGGGCGGCCGCAGCCGTGAGATTGGCCGCGATGGCTGCCATGGTGCCCCACTCGGTGGCCTCCTCATGGGCGATGCCGACGGCGCCCTCCACGGCAGCGTTCTGCTGCGTGGCCCGTTGCTGGGCAACCCGAAGGTTGCAGGGCACCAAACAGGTGCGCTCGCAGGCGCGCGCCACATCCCTTTGGTGGGGAGCTACGCTGCCGCTGGAGCTGGCCTGGTCGGCCGGCATCCTCCCACGGTGGGCCGACTCCACGTCGCTGCTGGGGCCTGACTTCCTCAGGAGCAGCGGACGGGGCTTGGCCTTGGTCTGCTTGGCGACTTCCATGAAGTCACCAAGGGTGGCGTGGCCGGGGTGGTGACCACCATTGGCCCGTTGGGGGCCGTGGGCTGGGGTTCCGCCCCTGGCACCTTGGGCGGCTTCGGCGGCCAGGGATTCCTGGTACTCCCGCCACTTCCTGTCCCGCCTCCTGTCCCAGGCGGAACGCTTCTCCTTCCCAGGAGACGCGCTGCTGCCCTGCAGCCTGCGCTTGTTCCCCAGCTCCGGGAACTCCTTCTCGATCATGTCCCACATGGAGACGTTGATCGAGGCGCCCGACGGGTACTCGTTGGGGGTCTCGTCCTCCTCCATCCCGTCGGGGCGCAGCCCTTCGCCGGGCCTGTCCGGGCGGGTCCAGGTCCTCCAGCGCTTGCGGCGGAAGCGGTACTCATACCCTTCCGCCCGCAGCCACTCCTCCACTGCCCGCAGGCGGTCCTCGCCCATGTTCTCGCGGAGCTCGAAGCTCCCGGGCATGCCGCCTTCGCACTGGGGATTGCTGAGGCGGTACTGCTGCCCCCACAGCAACCCACGAAGTAGGCGCGCCGCATGGGGGTGGAGCAGCGACCAGGTCTTACCCGCCTCGTCCCCGTTCACCACCGGTGCTCTCGATGGGGTGGTCCTGGGGTGGTTGTTGAGGTGGGTGTTGCAGCACCGGACTGGGAGTGCGGCTGGTGCTGGTCAGCCGGTGGTTGTGGAGGTGGTTGACGCGACTGGGTGTGCGGCCTTGCTGGTCGGCCGATAGGACTCGCTGATGAGGGAGTCCTGGTCTGTCCACCTCCTTCACGGTCGCGGCGCAGTCAGGGCGATGCTCTGGACGGCGCTGCGGGCTCCGTGACGAACTCGGCGCTGTTGCTGGGCGGCGCTGCGAGCCGCTGCGCTGCGCTGCAAGCTGCTGCGCTGCGCTGCGAGCTGCGAGCCGCGAGCTGCTGCGCCGCGCTGCTCGGGGTTGGTGGCCCCGAGTGGCACGCGAGGGATGGGTAACCCCGCGGCGGTGAAACGCTTTTGACGCGTTCCCGTGGGGGGCCGGCCACGGCACGCTGCGGTGACACGCACAGGTGAGCAGGCAGGCAAAGCACTACGCTCACAAGGGCATCAATACGCTCGTGTCATGTGAGAAAGCGTTTCAGGATCCTTGCCACTCTGAAACAAGGGAACGAAAGTATGTACAGCAAGACATCAGGATATGTACACATGGGGTTGAGACTGGACTGGGGTAAGGGCATCACAAGACAATAGACACTCAGTCCCAACTGGTATCCCAATCCCAGGTCCGACCCTCTCAGTGGCTGGTGGGGGCGGGGGCTCAAACACAACCCATGCCCTGCTCAGTCCGGACCCTGAAACCCTGCCAATAGGGGGGGTGCTACGCCCAGCCACAGGCGAGTTCCTGGGAACCAAGATGCTCCAAAGCCAACCGACATTGGCCCCCCGTGCTCCCTCAACGGCAGGTTCCAACCCCTCTCTGAGCCAGAGATATGGCTCCGCCACTCTCCCCCAGGAGGTTGTAGCTGAAAATTGGCTGTTTCAGCCAAAACTGAAATTAGCTCAAAAATCTCCAAAATTGACCCCACGTTTGGACCCGCCAGCGGTAGGGACGAGGCAACTGATCCTATGCCCTTCGGGTATGAACTCTCTGGAGTTCCCACCCAACCTGGTTCCCTCTGAGGCTTCTGCATCAGGGCAACACGAGTTTGTCAAGTGAGGTCATGATGCCAAAATCACCAAAATTGGCGTAATTTCCACGCGTGCCTCGCCCGGCCTGGGCAAGGCCAACGGCGCACAGGACAGGAGGCTGGACCTAGGACTTCTATCTGAGTGTACAACTTGAAATTAGGTCCGGGCTCTCTGTGGGCATAGACGAATGGGACCGCCAATCGGCCACACGGGGGGTTGAAATTGGGGACCCAAAAGGGGGTCATTTTGGCTGCTCGAAATGAGCCAAAACTCGGGGTGCTCCCAATAGTATATCTCCACGCCAGCTTGTAGATCAATTCCGCCATTCCATACGCGATCTGGCAGGAGTTTACCTGAGACTCTGATGCCCCTGGCCCTCAAAAATCTTTATGCCACCTGGCGTGGTGACGATCCCAATTGGGTCCACAAATGCCAAAATGGCAAAATTGCCCACACTCACTTTGGGCTAGCACCTTAAGGAAGGTTGCTTCGCCTCGCCCACGTGGTGTGTGAACCATGGGGACCAATATGCATAACACCCATGTCATATATGGTCCATTGGTCCATGCGTCCGGCGTGCACGGGGGGGCTGAACATAGTGCACGGCGGGCAGAAAATGTGGAAAATTGCCCAAAATGGCCAAACATGCGCACACTCATGGTTGGTGCAAATGAGGCACATGCCCAACTTGCACCGGAGTGTGCCATAGGATTGGTATCAAGTCATATGTGTCCAACATATCTTTTGGGCGTCGCCCAACTCCTCCGGCTTTGGGAATGGCAGGGCCGCCAAGTGAGCCCATGATTTGGGATAGTCCCAAATCGCCAACATGGCGGCCACGGTATGCCAAGCCCAAGAGGAGTTATTCGCCGGGTCCGAGATATGTTGGGCACTGAAGTATGTACCCTCATAACATACTTGAGTCATGATGTCAATGGAGCGCAACTTTGAGATACACGGTCGCCACTTGACATCATGACGGGCCAAAAACGGCAAAATTGGCACAAAGACACACAAAAGTGCCTTGAAAGGTGCACAATTATATTATAATATCTTCGGCTTGGATCGTGCAATCAACTAATCCTTCTAAACACAATGACTTGACACCAATGACCTCTGATTCCACATATGTGCTCCACTTGGGGCGCTTTGAAACGTCACGAGCGCTACTTCCCAAGTGGGCACATGAAAATATGGAAAAATTTCAAAACACACACCTTGCTCCCAACGCATCGCTTTGGGATCGCCACACAAGCTTCCCTCCACGAAGGTTAGGCTTGCAATTGATCGTGGGGAGTATGGAGAAGGTGCTGCGCAATATGAGGTCCATTGGCGGGTGCATCGCTCTTAGCCAAACCCGCCAAATGGGCACGCTATACAGCACATGGCACATACCACATCATGCCCAAAAAGGTAGCTCCCCCCACGTTATGTCATGCCCCAGAGAATCCAAAGAAAAATGGAATTTCTGTCGACAATCCTCTATAGGCAGGTACACTGGTGTGCAGCACTGTTCTGCAGGACCAGCCCTGAGGAGGCAAAAAATACCCCAAAATAGGCCAAATTTCAGAGTTTTTGATATTTTTGAACAAACTTTGGGTAGGAGGACCCCCCCCCTATTTTGGGGCCGTAGAAACCAAAAAAATAGGTCTTTTCCCGCGAAAAAACCCCTTTTTGTCGACATTTTGAATTTTGGGAAAAAACAGCTGCTAAAATCATAGGTGCTTGGGCAAGCGCCTCTTCCAGCGCCTTCACCTCAGCCTCCTTGCAGGCAATGGCCTCCTGCGTCAGGCGGGCTTCCTCGTCGGTTGCCCTGATCCGGGCAGCCACTGCCTTATGGGCGGCCGCAGCCGTGAGACCGGCCGCGATGGCTGCCATGGTGCCCCACTCGGTGGCCTCCTCATGGGCGATGCCGACGGCGCCCTCCACGGCAGCGTTCTGCTGCGTGGCCCGTTGCCGGGTAACCCGAAGGTTGCAGGGCACCACACAGGTGCGCTCGCAGGCGCGCGCCACATCCCTTTGGTGGGGAGCTACGCTGCCGCTGGAGCTGGCCTGGTCGGCCGGCATCCTCCCACGGTGGGCCGACTCCACTTCGCTGCTGGGGCCTGACTTCCTCAGGAGCAGCGGACGGGGCTTGGCCTTGGTCTGCTTGGCGACTTCCATGAAGTCACCAAGGGTTGCGTGGCCGGGGTGGTGACCACCATTGGCCCGTTGGGGGCCGTGGGCTGGGGTTTTGCCCCTGGCACCTTGGGCGGCTTCGGCGGCCAGGGATTCCTGGTACTCCAGCCACTTCCTGTCCCGCCTCCTGTCCCAGGCGGAACGCTTCTCCTTCCCAGGAGACGCGCTGCTGCCCTGCAGCCTGCGCTCGTTCCCCAGCTCCGGGAACTCCTTCTCGATCATGTCCCACATGGAGACGTTGATCGAGGCGCCCGACGGGTACTCGTTGGGGGTCTCGTCCTCCTCCATCCCGTCGGGGCGCAGCCCTTCGCCGGGCCTGTCCGGGCGGGTCCAGGTCCTCCAGCGCTTGCGGCGGAAGCGGTACTCATACCCTTCCGCCCGCAGCCAGTCCTCCACTGCCCGCAGGCGGTCCTCGCCCATGTTCTCGCGGAGCTCGAAGCTCCCGGGCATGCCGCCTTCGCACTGGGGATTGCTGAGGCGGTACTGCTGCCCCCACAGCAACCCACGAAGTAGGCGCGCCGCATGGGGGTGGGGCTGCGACCAGGTGTTACCCGCCTCGTCCCCGTTCACCATCGGTGCTCTCGATGGGGTGGTCCTGGGGTGGTTGTTGAGGTGGGTGTTGCAGCACTGGACTGGGAGTGCGGCTGGTGCTGGTCAGCCGGTGGTTGTGGAGGTGGTTGACGCGACTGGGTGTGCGGCCTTGCTGGTCGGCCGATAGGACTCGCTGATGAGGGAGTCCTGGTCTGTCCACCTCCTTCACGGTCGCGGCGCAGTCAGGGCGATGCTCTGGACGGCGCTGCGGGCTCTGTGACGAACTCGGCGCTGTTGCTGGGCGGCGCTGCGAGCCGCTGCGCTGCGCTGCAAGCTGCTGCGCTGCGCTGCGAGCTGCGAGCCGCGAGCTGCTGCGCCGCGCTGCTCGGGGTTGGTGGCCCCGAGTGGCACGCGAGGGATGGGTAACCCCGCGGCGGTGAAACGCTTTTGACGCGTTCCCGTGGGGGGCCGGCCACGGGACGCTGCGGTGACACGCACAGGTGAGCAGGCAGGCAAAGCACTACGCTCACAAGGGCATCAATACGCTCGTGTCATGTGAGAAAGCGTTTCAGGATCCTTGCCACTCTGAAACAAGGGAAAGAAAGTATGTACAGCAACACATCAGGATATGTACACATGGGGTTGAGACTGGACTGGGGTAAGGGCATCACAGGACAATAGACACTCAGTCCCAACTGGTATCCCAATCCCAGGTCCGACCCTCTCAGTGGCTGGTGGGGGCGGGGGCTCAAACACAACCCATGCCCTGCTCAGTCCGGACCCTGAAACCCTGCCAATAGGGGGGTTGCCTCGCCCAGCCACAGGCGAGTTCCTGGGAACCAAGATGCTCCAAAGCCAACCGACATTGGCTGCCCATGCTCCCCCAACGGCAAGTTCCAGCCCCCCTCTGGACCAGAGATATGGCTCCGCCATTATCCCCTAGGAGTTTGTAGCTGAAAATGGGCTGTTTCAGCCCAAACTGAAATTAGCTCAAAAATCTCCAAAATTGACCCCTCGTGCGGACCCGCCAGCGGTAGGGACTCTCTGGAGCCCCCACCAAACCTGGTTCCCTCTGAGGTTTCTGCATCAGGGCAACACGGGTTCGTCAAGTGGGGTCATGATGCCAAAATCACCAAAATTGGCGTAATCTCCACGCGTGCCTCGCCCGGCCTGGGCAAGGCCAACGGCGCACAGGACAGGAGGCTGGACCTAGGACTTTTATCTGAGTGTACAACTTGGAATTAGGTCCGGGCTCTCTGTGGGCATTGACGAATGGGACCGCCAATTGACCACACGGGGGGTTGAAATTGGGGATCCAAAAGGGGGTCATTTTGGCTGCTCGAAATGAGCCAAAACTCGGGGTGTTCCCAATAGTATATCTCCAACCCAGCTTGTAGATCAATTCCGCCATTCCATACGCAATCTGGCAGGAGTTCACCTGAGACTTCGATGCCCTTGGCTCTCAAAAATCTCCATGCCACCTGGCGTGGTGACGATCCCAATTGGGTCCACAAATGCCAAAATGGCAAAATTGCCCACACTCACTTTGGGCTAGCACCTTAACGAAGGTTGCTTCGCCTCGCCCACGTGGTGTGTGAACCATGGGGACCAATATGCATAACACCCATGTCATATATGGTCCATTGGTCCATGCGTCCGGCGTGCACGGGTGGGCTGGACATAGTGCACGGCGGGCAGAAAATGTGGGAAATTGCCCAAAATGGCCAAACATGCGCACACTCATGGTTGGGGCAAATGAGGCACATGCCCAACTTGGACCAGAGTGTGCCATAGGATTGGTATCAAGTCATATGTGTCCAACATATCTTTTGGGCGTCGCCCAACTCCTCCGGCTTTGGGAATGGCAGGGCCGCCAAGTGAGCCCATGATTTGGGATAGTCCCAAATCGCCAACATGGCGGCCACGGTATGCCAAGCCCAAGAGGAGTTATTCGCCTGGTCCGAGATATGTTGGGCACTGAAGTATGTACCCTCATAACATACTTGGGTCATGATGTCAATGGAGCGCAACGTTGAGATACACGGTCGCCACTTGACATCATGACGGGCCAAAAACGGCTAAATTGGCACAAAGACACACAAAAGTGCCTTGAAAGGTGCACAATTATATTATAATATCTTCGGCTTGGATCGTGCAATCAATTAATCCTTCTAAACACAATGACGTGACACCAATGACCTCGGATTCCACATATGTGCTCCACTTGGGGCGCTTTGAAACGTCACGAGCGCTACTTCCCAAGTGGGCACATGAAAATATGGAAAAATTGCAAAACACACACCTTGCTCCCAACGCATCGCTTTGGGATCGCCACACAAGCTTCCCTCCACGAAGGTTAGGCTTGCAATTGATCGTGGGGAGTATGGAGAAGGTGCTGCGCAATATGAGGTCCATTGGCGGGTGCATCGCTCTTAGCCAAACCCGCCAAATGGGCACGCTATACAGCACATGGCACATACCACATCATGCCCGGAAAGGTAGCTCCCCCCACGATATGTCATGCCCCTCCAAGGGCATAACTCTGTGTCAATCGCTCATAGGGACTCAAAGAGAGTTCCTATGTAACACCAACACTCGCGCGCTACACTCGAAAGTTATCTTAACGCACGCAATATCATGGCCAAAGAGTTAGAACGCAAACTCTACCCTCTTGACCATGATCCATTACACTAGCGCGCACGTGTGCAGAAGCAAGGCATATGAAGCTTCCTGAATCACGTCGAGAGTATTGTGAATACATCCCACGTTTTTTTTATTGTCATTCCTCGCACTCGGCACGAGATATGACCCTCACAAGTGGCCTCACGAATCAACTTTGTTTTGCCCATATCTCTAAGACAAATGGAGGGCAAGACAAAAGGAAAGTTGATTCGTGCATAGAGAAGCACGTAGGTCCACTCGAAAGAGGTCAAATCAAGTGCGGGGATGTCGGAGTTGAAAATCCGATTTGGACATCCTGAAAAATTCGGATTAAGGTTGCGAGTGTAAGATGTGAAAATTGCGGATGCATCAATGCATATTCTGAAGACTTTAGAGTCTTCGTCACGATTTGCGCTAAAATATCTGTATATAACAGTTAAACAGGCGGTTACGCTAAAGTCGCGAGCTAACCGCCAGCTGTCAAAACAGTGAATATCAGAACGGAAGCGTAAAAATTGACGGAAACAATATGAAAATAAAACCCTGTTGATTCCTGATATTCTGCTATATAAATCTCCGCTGGCGGTGCATCAGTTGCCGATGCGGGGCTTTACGGCACGGAACACGCTCCCGCCGGGCTTGCACCGGGCGTCAACGGGCGCCTTCCGTACATGGGGTTAGTGGACCGGAGACCGGTCTTCCCTTCCGTACATGGGGTTAGTGGACCGGAGACCCTAGCCATGGGGTTCTGGGTACCGCTTCAATAAGGCACATACTCCATATTGCCCAAAAAGGTAGCTCCCCCCACGATATGTCATGCCCCTCCAAGGGCATAACTTTGTGTCAATCGCTCATAGGAACTCAAAGAGAGTTCCTATGTAACACCAACACTCGCGCGCTACACTCGAAAGTTATCTTAACGCACGCAATATCATGGCCAAAGAGTTATAACGCAAACTCTACCCTCTTGACCATGATCCATTACGCTAGCGCGCACGTGTGGAGACGCAAGGCATATAAAGCTTCCTAAATTACGTCGGGAGTATTGTGAATACATCCCACGTTTCTTTATTGTCATTCCTCCCAATCAGCACGAGATATGACTCTCACAGGTGGCCTGACGAATCAACTTTGTTTTGCCCATATCTCTAAGACAAATGGAGGGCAAGACAAAAAGAAAAGTTGATTCGTGCATAGGGAAGCACGTAGGTCCACTCGAAAGAGGTCAAATCAATTGCGGGGATGTCGAAGTCGAAAATCCGATTTCGACATCCTGAAAAATTCGCATTAAGGTTGCGAGTGTAGAATGTGAAAATTGCGGATGCATCAATGCAATTCCTGAAAACTTTAGAGTCTTCGTCACGATTTGCGCTAAAATATCTGTATATAACAATTAAACTGGCGGTTACACTAAAGTCGCGAACTAACCGCCAGCTGTCAAAACAGTGAATATCAGAACGGAAGCGTAAAAATTGACGGAAACAATATGAAAATAAAACTCTGTTGATTCCTGATATTCTGATATATAAATCTCCGCTGGTGGTGCATCGGTTGCCGATGCGGGGCTTTACGGCACGGAACACGCTCCCGCCGGGCGTCTTCCCTTCCGTACATGGGGTTAGTGGACCGGAGACCGGTTGTATGCCGTAACCTAGCCATGGGGTTCTGGGTACCGCTTCAGGACACCCGGGACTCGAAACCAGAAGAAGCCAGAGACAACGGGGGCGCACAACGAGCGAGAAGAGAAAAAAAACACAAGACGGGGGGGGGGGTGGAAAGAAAAACAAAGCGCCAAGGCCCAAGGCACTCGGGGCCGGAAACAAGAGAAAGCAAGTGACAACGGGGGCGCGCAATGGGAACGACGAACCAAAAGTAGAAAAAAAAAGAACAAACAAAGGAACAGGAAAGGGGCAACCCCAGCCCAAAGGGCCCAGCAAGGCAGAAAGACAAAGCCGGCAAAGAAAACGGTGAGGTGCAGCAGAACGCGCCCAGGAGGCCGGCCCGCCCGACTTGGCCAGGAAGGACAAGCACACACACACACACACGGGACTCGGGCGTGGCATCCTCTGACCCGCAAGGGGAGGTGTCGGCGTCCAAAGAAACAGCCCCGGTGCACCAGCCGAGTCCCCCGTCGAATGACGGACGGCACTGGAAACCAGACGCGTCAGTGACCGGGTCCGCACACGCCAACCACCGCAGCGCACGCAGCGCAAGACCGACGCGGGAGGGACCCGCCAAGGACAACGCCATCGCGGGGCCCCGAACGGGTACAACGCGGAGCGATCCCAGCGCCCCCGCCTGGGCGAGGGCCAGCCGCAGGCACAATGAGCCCGGTTCTCAGCCGGCCTCCGCGCGCCCCGCGCAGCCACCCAATAAAGCCGGGGGCGCAAGCCCCCGGGGTGGGGAAAGGCACCAGGGTGTCGGGAAAGCCAACCAGAGCACCGAGAGCGACCAGACCGGACGAGTCGCGGCGCACCATGCGGGGCCAGGATGCACGCCAGCCAGGCACGCCGCCGGCCACAAACCAAGGCACACGGACAGGTGCCAAGCAACAACGGCCGCCGGGTGCCGCACACCCGGAGAGCGCGCACAACACGCAACGAACCACGGCACGAGAACAAGTGCCTAGCAACAGCAGCCGCCGTCTGGATGGACGAGTGCGCGCCCGGAGGGTACCAAGCCCCTGCCGGCTACGAACAGCCGCCGTCCCCATGGACGAGTGCGCGCCCGGCAGCGTACCCAGCCCCTGCCGGCTATGAAACAGCTGCCGTCCAGATGGACGAGTGCGCGCCTGGAGGGTACCCAGCCCCTGCTGGCTGAAGCCGGTTTGGACCCCCGTGGCGATCTTTGGGTCACTTGGGGCGTGTATCTATGGGCCGGCAAGCCGCCATTCACTGATATCATACTCTCCCATCCACCTGACCTAACCTGATGTGATAGTGTGATAGGCTTGGCCATTGCAGCTATGAGCGGCCATATTCAATACCGAGGCGCCGCCGGCTGAGATTTATATATCAGAATATCATGAATCAACAGGGTTTTTCTATCATAATGTTTCCCTAATTTTTCAGCTATCCGTTCTGATTGTCAATGTATCGGCGACTGTCAGTTGGCTCGCGATTTGGCGGTAACCGATTGGTTAACTGTTATTTCCGGATATTTCAGCGGAAACCCCGATGAGGGGTCAATTTTCATCAGAAAAGCGTTCGTTGCTTCCGCAATTTTCATGTTATACACTCACAAAATCAATCTGATTTTTTCAGACATTCAGAATCGGATTTTTGATTTCGAGGTCGCCGCAGGGGATATGATGAATTTCGGTTGGTCCTACATTTTTCCCCGATCACGAATCAACCTTCTTTTTGTTGTCTCCTTCATTTTTCTTGGAGATATAGTCGAAACAAAATTGATTCGTGAGGCCACTTTGAAGAATCATATATCCGGCTCATCGCGAGGAATTCCAATTTTGAGATATGGGCTGGAGTCGCCTTGGTCTCAACTTAATTTCGAAAGCATCAAACGCTTTTGATGTGTACACATGCCTGATGTAGCAAGGGATAATGGTAAAGGGGGTAGAAAGTGATTTATAACTCTTGGACCATGCAACTGAATTTTTTTTGCGAAGTTCGAGTGTACTGCATGAGTGTTGGTGTTGCATAGAAACTTTCCCTTGGTTACCACGTATTTTTAACGTGAAGTTATGTCCATGGAGGGGCATGGCATACCATGGTGGGAGCCACTTTTTAAGGGTATGTGTTATATGGATGGTATGTGCTTCGTTATGCTCACTGCCATGTTATATATCTCCGTTTGTAGGAAGATATGTGGAGTCATACGTGGCAAGGGCCTTGCCCATGTCACAATGGTGAGCTCCATAGCGCTAGACTAAGTCTACCGCACATATAGTGCATGTGGGAAGGCTTAGGGAGCGACCCACAAGCGCCACCATCAATCTTCCCATTTTAATGGTGCGTGTCGGGAGGAGGTTCGAAGGTGTCCTTATGCGTCCATGTGGTAATCCAAGTGGAAGGATTGTTTGCAAATGGCCCCAAGCAATTGTGATTTGAACCATATGTTGATACCATGGGTGAGCGAAGTTATATACTATTGTGATTACTTTGAATTTGGCATTATTTGCATGTTTTTGACCTCATTTTATGCTCATCTTTGTCTTTTTCGTGCTCAACTGGTCGGGTAACAGTAAAGTGCCTAGAGATCTGTGAACTATGGTATGTTGCTCATATGTTGGCATATGCTTCGGTGTTGCACCTCACCATATGCCAGATCACGGAGTCACTTTGGCGTGGCATACGAGGCCTCACAAAATCGGGTCCCAAATTCGTGAGTTGACTTGTGAAGCACGGCATGTGTATATCCGGAGGGACTTGGGGGCCAATGTTGGGATATTCTTGGGCATGGCTCTTTGGTCTGTATCACCCTTGTAAATTACTTTCCGGTTTGACAGATGCATGGAGCATTTGAACATTTGCTGTATGCTATTTTGAGTATATAATTGAGTTTTGGGCATTATGGTGTGATTTGCCTACTTTTGCTATGTTGTGAGGTCATCTTCATGGGGCGATTCTTGAAGCTCAATCGACTCCAAGTCCAACCAGGGTTATGTCAGGGTAGGGCATGGTCCTCGGTGCCACTCTAGGCCATGACATGCCACTCCCCCTCTTGGGCTGGAATATAGAGGCTTGGGAGTGAACACGTTTCTGGGGTTTGTGTAGTGACGTTTGACACATGGCATTCAGCCATCTTATTTGACTTGGTTCAGGGCATCATGTTGGCGAGTCAAGGGGAGGTCCTGAGTCCAGAGGATGAGGGGTCTACGGCTGTGATTGTGTATGTTTCCATCTTTCCCTAATGTTGCTTGATTTGTGTTCATATGCCAATTTCAGGGCTTCTTTTTCCATTTTTCTATTGGTGCAATTCTATGTACATGCCCAACGCCCGTGTCTCCGTGTGCACCGTGAGACAACCGGCGTATTGAAAGGAGTTGTTGAGTGTCAACGCGGGACCTCAAACACCCTTGGAAGCCCTCAGTGTGGATTATTTGGATTAGAGCTATTGTACTTGGGAGTTGGTTATTGCAAGGGATCAGGAGGTGTGTGAAGGAGCCATATTTTACTATTTTTTGTTGGAAATTGTGCAGGATAGGGCAAGATCATGCAGAACCTGGTGAGAAGCAAGACCATAGGAGTGACAGGAAATGGTGGAAGGGGTACAGCAGGGGCCGGTCCTGGTAGAGACCTTCATTATGGTAGCAGAAGAGTACTTGCCCCCTACCGCCGCACCGGGGACTTGGGCCCTCATGAGCCCTGCCCAAGGACGCCCCGGGTGCAGATCGTTTAGTCCGTGGGGTTGACGCCGGACTCGGAAGCCCCAGAAGAGCAAAGATGCTCAGAACGGAGAGCCCTTGCAGGACATGGGCTAGACATGGAGGACCTGGCTTCCATGTGTGAAAGGCAATGCCGCAAGGCTTGCAATCTCCGCTCCGCTGCGGAGGAGATGGAGGAGACTGGCAGCAACGGCTGGGACCGGCGTTACCGGAAGCGCGGGTCCCCAAAACCCGCGGCGGAAGCCAGGGCGATGGGAACGGATCCCAGCCCGGTCAGGCTGTGGTCAATTGCAGATTCCGAGGGGCATTCCGATGGCTGTCGGACCGCTTTCCCTTCTGAGTTGGAGGAGATGGCCAGACCGCCCACAGGGGCACACACGGCCCCAGAACCAAGCCTGGAGCATGACGTCGAGGCGTTGGAGAGGCCTACCAGAGCCAGAACGGCGCCTGTGGCCCGGCACACGGAGCCAAAGCGCGATGACATGGGCGACACACCCGTGGCGGAGGAGTTCGAGGCGCCAGGAACCGTGGGATGCGCCAGATCGGGTGGGGATTTAGGATGACCAGTCAGAAGCGGAGAGAGACATGGCGGAGCTGCGAGCGGAGCAGGACCGGTACCGGGAGAAGCTGGAGATGGCCCTGCAGAAGGAGCAGCGAGTGGTGGACAGCCTCCTCCACCTGGTGGAGGACATGTCGGGACGCCTGAAAAGGCTAGAGGAGCTACAACCCCTCGCCTCGGGTCCGGAGCTCCCGGCAAGGCCGGCAACAGCAGAGCTGGTGGAGTGGGTTAAGACCCTCAGGAGCGCCATGGATAAACCCATGGGCGGCCCTGCAGAGGCGACATACGCGCCTCCGCGTGTTGACCCGGGTGCGCTGCCGTTTGTTCCCATGTTCAGCGAATCCATAATGCTCGGGGAGCATACGGCACCAACTTGGTCCATGCGGGAAGAGCACGCAACCACGGACCTGAGGAGCCAGACAGTACAGATGTCCCATGATGCCCAGGATCAACCGATCGCTACGACTGTCCATGCAGTTTATGCGGAAGAGGAGATCCAGACCGTGCAGGGGCGAACCATGGCAAGGGCCGACGGACATGGTCGAGGCCATCCAGGCGGAAACCTGTGGGTGAAGAACCCCACTACGGGGATATGGACAGCCGTTAGAGCAAGTCCTTCCCGCATCTCAAACCCCATGGGTTCAGGCCCAACTGGACCGCACTCCATGGAGGAGAGGGATGTACGGGGAGTGTACTCACACCCCCCGGCCACAGGTGGTATCCGTCTCGGTGGTGTGGTGGCTGCTGACGTCGGAGACGCCATCAGGATTGACGACCTCAGGGGAATCAAAATCCCCAATTACGATGGCAACCCCTCCAACCTAGATGACTTCATCCTGGATTGGGAGGACTTCGCCGAGGAGGTCGTCGGCGAGATGAAGAGAGCGCCAAGGGACAAGTGGGTATGTCGGACATTCCCACACAGACTGGCGCAGGACCTGAAGGAGGAGCTCAGGGATCTGATCCGCGAGGGATTGATCCAGACGGAGCAGGCCTGCCTCCAGTGGATGGAGGACGAGGACCGAGTGGACGCCCCCAACCAGAAGTTGGAGGATTTGTCGTCCATTAGGCTGCCGCTGGAGCACGGTGAGCTGCGGGTCCGGGAATGGAATCGGTACATCCGCAAGTACCGAAGAAGCCTCAAGCTGGTGGAGGACTGGAATGAGGCCAGCGAGATCCGACACCTGCTGAAGGACGTCCTCCCCAGCCACTGGAAGGGGAGAGTGGAGGACGAGGAAAAGAAGAGAGCAAAGAAGCGCGTGGCTGTACGGATCATGGCATCGGAGGATACCCACGCCGGAATAATGGAGTTTTTCCGGCGAAACCTCGGCGAGCCCAGCCGAATGTTTGGGTTGAAGAACGCCGTCTACGTGAAGGTATTCGGCGACACCGTGGGGCAAAGGCTGATGCGCCTCAACAACGCGGAGTGGAGGCGCGGAGAGCCGCTGAGGATGCAGGTCATCTTCGCCCGTATGAGCCTGGAAGAGATCGTGAAGTACATCACGGTGGAGCTGAAGCTCAACGCCAAGAACGAGGCCCACGTGCAGGATCGACAGGGCCAAGGACATCGAGGTCATCGGGAAGATTGCCAACACCGAGAGGTCAAGGGTGACACGGCTGGCACCGCAGAGGAAGGGAGTGGAAGCGGCCAAGATGTCTGGACCGCAACGACCGGAGAGGATCATGAAGCCGCCCAATTCTTCGCGTTTGTAGCGCACAATATGAAGGAGCATGGGCAGGACAGGTCCAGGTGGAACCGCCTGGGCCCAAGGGTCAACCAGAACCACAAGGAACCGAGGAGGATCGGGAACCCGCCGCTCTCGTTCCACGAGTACAGATCACAACACACCGGTTGCTGGGTCTGCTACGGCAAGGGGAACAACCATGCACATGACAACCGGCATTGCAAGGTGTATGAGGAGGACAAGAAGACCTACTGCGCCGCCCATCCCGACAAGAAGCCCAAGGAGCAACGAATTGCCGATTGGAAGGCAAAGGGCGGAGACAGTGGAAAAGGCCAAGGAAAGGGCCAAGGGAAAGGCGGGGGAAAAGACTATGGTGGAGGACCCGGCCCAGATCGATGCGTGAGGTCGATCGAGGAGGTTGCTGAGGACATGTTGAGGACGTTGGAGGAACTCAAAGCCCAGCAACATGGTGGACAAAGTCTGGGCGGATCGCAGCAGGAGGGAGCTGCGGCAGGCCACGTCTAGAGGAGCCCCCACGGGAGTGGGAACCCGGAGGTCTCTCCTCCAAAAATCAGTGGAATCCTAGAGAAAGGGAAGGCACATCGGGTGCCAAAGAAGGCTCCAGAAGAGCCCGAACCACTGAATTTCGCCACTCCCAACCCCTGGAGCGCCCTGCCAAGGGAAGTGTATGTTGGCAAGGGACGTGGCAAGAAAGAGGAGCGACCACGGAGAGCGCCGTGGACGGGCAGGACCAGCCCAGGATCTACACCATCCGTGACCATACCCTCGAAGTCCTGATGCACCCAGATGTGCTAGAGTTGCATGCCATGAGAGTCGTCCATACACCGCAGGTTGACGAGCGGCAGTTGCACTTGAAGCTGCGTGTACGGTGCGGATAAGAGGAGTTGGTGGTGGATGTTTTGGTGGATACGGGTGCCCAGGTGATCCTGGTCCGGAGAGGGTTGTTCAAGGAGGAATCCCTGCAGCCCAGCCGTAGACCTGTACGCCTGATGGTGGCCAATGGAGAGATGATGGGTGGTGGCACCCATGAGGCCACTATCAGTATGGAATTCTGGGAGCATGAGCGCTTGAACCGCCCTGATTTGGCGAAGAGAAGCACTCCATCCGGAAACTTCTATGTGGCCGACATTACAGATTGGGATGTGATCATTGGCCTACGACTTCATGGTGGGAAATGCCATTGGAGCCCCTCACCATGGTGCAACGCTGGTCCGGGAGGATAATGAATGCCTTACATGGCTGTCCACGGACTATGCATGCGGATCATCCCAATGGAATGCTGAGGAAGAGGATCGGATCGTCCAAGCGGTGCAAGCTGTGGGTGCCAAGTCCAGAGGGAACCGCGGAGTTCAGCTCACGGAGTATGGAATGGCGCCGCAGGTGTAGGCCAGGATGATCCAGACGCTGGGAGCCGAAGGTCCCGAGACGGACATCTTCGCTTCCCAGGTTGCCCCACTTTTGCGGAAGTGTAGGAGGCATTGGCATCGAGGAGACTCAGCTTGGCACAGGCATTGGGGTTTGAAGGAGTGGGGGCCCATGTATTGGCATGGCTCCCTGGAAAACACCAGACGTACGGTAGAGAAGATCATCGCGGATAGGGCGAAGGGGATCCTGGTCATAACCGGTATAGGATCCACCCCATGTCCGCTGGAAGGTCTCAAATCGACACTGGATTCCATCACCCTGAACGAGATGTCATTCGGGCCAGAGGAGGAGTTGTTCATCGATGCCAATGGTTTATCAATGCTCTCACCGGGTAAAGCTTGGGGTACCAAGGCTTTCCTGGTGGATGGGGCGCAAGCCCAGCCCACTAGTGATGAAGCATTCATCCGTAGGGTTGAGGCTGTGCCCATGCGGGTCATGTTTGAGCCCAAGGAGGAGACGGATCAGCCAATTGATGGCATTGATGTCCTGTCCCACGCCGAGATCGACCACGTCGTCAAATACATGCGGATGGGGATGCACGACCGCATGGCAGCCAAGAAGGGGCGGGCCATGGTCACATGTCAGCATTGGTCGGATGACAAGATGTTGGTCACCGGCAAGTACGAGAAGAATGAGTTCGTGGCGAGGGTCATGGATCACATCGCGGACCAATATGATGGTCCGGTTGGGTCGGACCCGCCGACGTGGGATTTTCCAAGAATGGGGGCCGGTAGCGACGAGAACCAGGCCGATGCCGCAAATTTCCGAAGAGTATCGGTGGGAAGTGCACCCCACGACGAGGATCGGACGAGGAGAAGTCGGACTCGGACCTGAAAGAGGCCTATACTCCAGTGCTGTCGGTTGTATCGATACCAAAGCAAGCGGCTGGAGAGGCCCGGAAGAACCTGAAGGTCGCCGAGCTGAAGTAGAGGCTGATAAATGCCTATCCGCGGCTATTCAGTGGCGTCGCCAACAAGAACCCTCCAGATCGTGGGGGGTTTGGCACAGCGAGGATCAAGCTGCAGCCGAACCCCAAGATCTATTGTCATCGGGAGTACCAACTTCAGGGCGGTCGGGCCGAGGCCAAGAAGAAGTTGTTGGCCGAGTTTATTGAGCGGGGCTGGATCGAACCCTCCGACAGTGAGTGGGTCAGCCCAGCCTTTATTGTGCCCAACAAAGAGAAGGGCGAGTGGAGGTTGGTGGTTGATTACAGAGGTTTGAACGAGCAAACCGAGCAAGACTTGTACTCGCTTCCTCTGATCGACACCATCCTCCAGAAAAAAAAGCGGATCTTCAGAGTGTTGGACCTGAAACACGGCTCCCACCAGATGCCGCTACACCCGGACTCCAGGCCCTGCAGAGCGATGTCGACGCCGCTGGGGCCCATGCAGTCGAAAGTGGTGCCTATGGGCGGCAAGAATGGCAACGCCGCTTTCCAGCGCATGATGGAGGACCTACTCGGGCCTGTCCGCGACTGTGCGGACCCCTTTGTGGATGACATCATCATCGGGTCCGGCACGGAGGACATGACCGAGGACGACCTCATCGAAGCGCATGAGAAAGATCTGCGCCAAGTGCTCAGTGAGCTGGACAAGCACAACATGCTGTGCAAGCCCACCAAAGCCTCACTCTTCGTGAAGGAAGTGGAGCTCGCGGGTCACGTGGTTGGTCACGGGCAACGCCGTCCCATGCCTGGGAAGCTGGCGTCCCTGCACCACTGGGAGAAGCCCCAGACCATCAGCGAACTCCGGTCCTTCATGGGGTTCTGCAAATACTATTCGGGCTATGTCCGGATGTATGCAGAACTCTCGGGGCCGCTGCACAGGATGCCGCAGGTGGGGAAGTTCGATGGCCAGAAAGGGAGCAAGAAGAGGCCGACTCCTGAGGCCGAAGATGCGTTCAGCCGCCTGGAGGAGCGACTCCTGGGGCAGCTGGGGCTATTCCTGGTGGACCCGGACGAGGGATTCCTGCTACAGACGGACGCCTCGGACTATGCTGTAGGGGCAGTCCTCGAGCAGGTCCGGGACGACGGGTCGCACGTACCCATGGCGTTCTGGAGCCGGATCCTGGCCGAGGGCCAACGTCGAACCTGGACCCCGAGGGAGAAGGAGACGTACGCCATTGTTTGCGCGCTCAGGAAGTGGTCTGGTCACATCGGATTACAACCGGTGGTGGTTTGTACGGACCATCAGTCCTTACAGAGCTGGCACAAGGAGCACGTGGACACCTCCTCTGGACCGGCGGCGAGGAGGGCCCGATGGCATGAGACGTTCGCCAAGTTCGACCTCAGCGTCGTATATGTCCCGGGGAAGGACAACACTGTGGCAGATTGCCTCAGTCGATGGGCCTACCCCGCGGCCAAGGCATGGATGGACATATCCAGCCATGGGGACGCCGAGGAGAACGAGGACGCCAAGTGCATCATCGAGATGTAGAAGGCCATGGAGCAAGAGGGGGTCAAGTGCTTTGTGGTGATGGCAAACCGTACAGACCTGGCCAAGTTCCGGGGCGCCAGAGTCCAAGCTATTCGAGAGGATACCCTCGAGCAATCGATGGTGGCCCCCGTAGAGCTAGTCAGGTTTGTGCTGACAGAGGACTGGTTAGATGACTATGCGGCATCCGACCACTGGAGCAGGTACTGGAATGCCGTGAGCGCCCCCTCGGACGACGAATGGCCTGAGGGCCTGACCGAGGATGGGGAGAAAATTATTCCTCAAGGACAAGCTATTGGTCCCTGAGAATCGAATAGAGGAGCTCATTGACCACTGGCATAACGCCCAGCTCATGCATCCTCGTTGGGACAAGATGCAGCAGGACCTGGAGTGGCGTTTCAAGCTCCCACGGGGGTACTACGCCATCATGGACAAGTACTGCAGCGACTGCGCCGTGTGTCAGGCCACGAAGAGCCCCAACCACTCCACAGCTGGCAACCCGGTGTATACAGCTATACCGGAGGCCTCTATGCGGTCCGTGGCCATGGATGTATTCGCCATGCCTGATGTCACCGTGGAAGAAGAGATCTACGACTGTGTCATCCTGGCGGTGGATAGGCACAGGGGGTATATCGTGGCGGTCCCTGGCAAGAAGTCCAAGAAGAAGGACAAGAAGGACAAGCATGGAGTGGGTCTGCAGGCCAAGACCGTCGCTAATGCCATGATCAGGCATTGGCTGACAATTTTTGATGTCCCGGCTGTCCTCTGCAGCAGACGGGGAAGTCAATTTGTGGGGACGTGGTTCAAGACAATGTGCAAGCACATGGGGATTTGGCACGCCAAGACCGTGGCGTACCACAGCCGGTCAAATGGCTGGGCTGAGGTGGCCGGGCGGCAGATGTTCGAAACCTTTCTGCCAGCTGCACATTGACGAACCGGGCCGGAATTGCTATAATTCGCTGTGGAGAGTACTCCAGGCATACCACAACCTTCTGGAGCCCACTGGACTGTCGCCCCATCGTATCCTGTTCCTACGGGATCGAGTGTCACGCACTCTCCCGTGGATGAACCATGGCGAGGTAGCCCGGGATGCGAGTGCTATGATGACTGAGGCGGACGACACGGCGGCCGAGGTGTGCAAAGCACTTCAGGACGAGCATGAGAACAGGGCCAAGTATTTCAAGCAGGGAACGCCCTCAGAGATACCGTATGGGTGGAGCGGCACCACAAGAATGTCCTGTCCAGGCATCAGCAGGCGTCTTGGTATGTGCCGGGGGTAATCGTGCGGAAGGTCGGGCAGGATGTGTATGCGGTTCGTGTGGGGGATAACAAGATCCTTGACCGTGACCATACCGAGCTTCGACCCCGAGCACCCGTCCCGACACCTTCGAGTTCACAGCCGGAGATCTGGACTCGGATGATGAGGGTGAGGACGACGACTTCACCGCCGAGAGGATCCTGACGGACAAGCCGGACCCGGGGACGCCCGGGGGGAGGCTATATAAGGTCCGTTAGAAGGAATTTGCCGCATCCAGAGATTTGTGGGAGCCTCCGAGCAGTTTTGTGCCGAGGTATACCACGGTCTGGAAGGATTATCTAAGGAGGAAGAACATCTCTTTGGATGTCAAGGACGTGTTGGTCCATTTGGTGGCTGCAGTAGCAACGTAATGGATCCCTCTTGGCGTCTTTGTTTGGTTTCGTGCTTGGGAGACGGGTGAGGGCGTTCATCCGGGGATTTTTCGGCCTTGATTGGCCATATACCCCCTTCACTCGGTCTCCACATATATATTTCATTGTGGTATACGTATTTAGGTCGACAGACGACGTTTCTCTATCTTTGATCCCCTTGGTCCATGTTGTAGATCAAGAGGAGACCGAATATGGCGGAGGGCACCAAATATGAGTGTCCTCACCCCTCCCTTGGGGCATGGGGGACGCCTACGCCATATGTGGGGCCTCCATGGGTCCTTGGGACATGGGGGGGGGGGGTTGCAGCCCATTGCGGTCCTCCTGTCCTCTCTTCAATGACTTCCGAGCGGATACAACGCTCAGAGAAGGGGGGTGAAGCCGGTTCGGACCCCCGTGGCCATCTTTGGGTCACTTGGGGTGTGTATCTTTGAAGCGACAAGCCGCAATTGGCTGATATCATACTCTCCCATCCACCTGACCTAACCTGATCTGATAGTGTGATAGGCTTGGCCATTCCAGCTATGAGCAGCCATATTCAATACCAAGGCGCCGCCGGCTGAGATTTATGTATCAGAACATCAGGAATCAACAGGGTCTTTCTATCATAATGTTTCCGTAATTTTTCAGCTATCCGTTCTGATTCTCATTGTATAAGCGACTGTCAGGTGGCTCGCGATTTTGCGGTAACCGATTGGTTAACTGTTTTTTCCAGATATTTCAGCGGAAACCCCGATGAAGGGTCAACTTTCATCAGAAAAGGGTTCGTTGCTTCCGCAATTTTCATGTTATACACTCACAAAATCAATCCGATTTTTTCAGATATTCAGAATCGGATTTTTGATTTCGAGGACGCCGCACGTGATATGATGAATTTTGAGTGGTCCTACATTTTTCCCTGATCACGAATCAACCTTCTTTTGTTGTCTCCTCCATTTTTCTTGGAGATATAGTCGAAACAAAATTGATTCGTCGGGCCACTTTGAGGAATCATATCTCCGGCTCATTGCGAGGAATTCCAATTTTGAGATATGGGCTGGTGTCGCCTCGGTCTCAACTTCATTTGGGAAGCATCAAACGCCTTTGATATGTAAACATGCCCAGTGTAGCAAGGGAGAATGGGCAAAAGGGTAGAAAGTGATTTATAACTCTTGGACCACGCAACCGAATATTTTTATGCGACTTCCGAGTGTACCGCGTGAGTGTTGGTGTTGCATGGAAACTTTTCTTGGGTTCCCACGTATTTTTAACGTGAAGTTATGTGCGTGGTGGGGCATGGCATACCATGGTGGGAGCCACGGTTTAAGGGTATGTATTATATGGATGGTATGTGCTTCGTTATGCTCACGCCCATGTTATATATCTCCGTTTGTAGGAAGATATGTGGAGTCATATGTGGCAAGGGCTTCGCCCATGTCCCAATGGTGAGCTCCATAGTGCTAGACTAAGTCCAACGCACATATAGTGCATGTGGGAAGGCTTACTGAGCGACCCACAAGCGCCGCTATCAATTTTCCCATTTTCATGGTGCATGCAGGGAGGAGGTTCGAAGGTGTCCCTTTGCGTCCATGTGGGGATCCAAGTGGGGGGATTGTTTGTAAATGGTCCGAAGCAATTGTGTTTTGAACCATATGTTGATACCATGGGTGAGCGAAGTTATATCCTATTGTGATTACTTTGATTTTGGCATTATTTGCATGTTTTTGACCTCATTTTATGCTCATTTTTGTATTTTATGTGCTCAATTGGTCGGCTAACAGTAAAGTGCCTAGAGATCCGTGAACTATGGTATGTTGCTCATATGTTGGCAAATGCCTCCGTGTTGCACCTCACCATATGCTGGATCACAAAATTGGGTCTCAAATTCGTGAGTCGACTTGTGAAGCATGGCATGTGTATATCCGGAGGGGTTTGGGAGTCAATGTTGGAATACTCTTGGGCATGGACCTTTGGTCTATATCATTCTTGTATATTACTTTCCGGTTTGTCACATGCATGGAGCATTTGATCATTTGCTGTATGCATTTTTGAGTATATAATTGAATTTTTGGCATTATGGTGTAATTTGCCTAATTTTGCTATGTTGTGAGGTCATCTTCATGGGGCAATACTCCAGGCCAAATCGACTCCAAGTCCAACCAAGGTTATGTCAGGGTAGGGCATGGTCCTGAGTGCCACTCTAGGCCATGACATGCCACCCCCCCTATTAGGCTGGAATATAGAGGCTCAGGGGTGAACACATTTTTGGGGTTTGTATAGTGACGTTTGACACATGGCATTCAGCCATCTTATTTGACTTGGTTCAGGGCATCATGTTGGCGAGTCAGAGGAAGGTCCTGAGTCCAGGGAATGGAGGGTCTATGGTTGTGGCTGTGTATGTTTCCATCTTTCCCCAATGTTGCTTGATTTGTGTTCATATGCCAATTTCAGGGGCTTCTTTTTCCATCATTCTATTGGTGGAATTCTATGTACATGCCCAACGCCCGTGTCTCTGTGTGCACCGTGAGACAACCGGCGTATTGAAGGGAGTTGTTGAGTGTCAACGCGGGACCTCAAACACCCTTGGAAGCCCTCAGTGTGGATTATTTGGATTAGAGCTATTGTACTTGGGAGTTGGTTATTGCAAGGGATCAGGATTCGTGTGAAGGAGCCATATTTTACTATTTGTTGTGGGGAATTGTGCAGGATAGGGCAAGATCATGCAGAACCTGGTGAGAAGCAAGACCATAGGAGTGACAGGAAATGGTGGAAGGGGTACAGCAGGGGCCGGTCCTGGTAGAGACCCTCATTATGGCTACGAACAGCTGCCGTCCAGATGTACGAGGTCGCGCCCAGAGGGTACCCAGCCCCTGCCGGCTACGAGCAGCCGCCGTCCGGATGGACTGAGTGTGCGCCCCGCAGCGACGCCCCGTACACGCAACACCGCACAAACAACCCACAGCACAACACACCGAGCGAGCACACCGGTGAACAGGAGCCAAGTGGCCCAGGACACCGCACAAACAACACACCGAGCGGGCACACCGGTGAACAGGAGCCAAGTGGCCCAGGACACAGCACACACAAAGCAACGCACCGAGCGAGCACACCGGTGAACAGGAGCCAAGTGGCCAAGGACACCGCACAAGCAAAGCAACGGACGGAGCGCGCACACCGGTGAACAAGAGCCAAGTGGCCCAGGACACCGCAAAAGCAACACAAAAAACAGAGCGGACACCCCGGTGAACAGGAGCCAAGTGGCCCAGGACACGGCACACGCAACACAACGCACCGAGCGGGCTGACCAGTGAGCAGGAGTCAAGTGGCCCAGGACACCGCAGACGCAAAGCAACGCACCGAGCGGGAACACCGGTGAACAGGAGCCAAGTGGCCCGGGACACTGCACACGCACCACAACACACCGAGCGGGCACACTGGTGAACAGGAGCCAGGTGGCCCAAGAACACCGCACACGCAACACAAACCACCGGGCGGGTGCACCGGTGAACAGGAGCCAAGTGGCCAAGGACACCGCACACGCAACACAACGCACCGAGCGGGCACACCGGTGAAAAGAAGCCAAGTCGCACACAACACCGCACAAGCAACACAACACACCGAGTGGGCCCACCGGTGAACAGGAGCCAAGTGGCCCAGGACACCGCACACGCAACACAACACGGCGAGCGGACACCCCGGTGAACAGGGGCCAAGTCGCCCGGGACACCGCACACGCACCACAACACACCGAGCGGGCACACCAGTGAACAGGAGGCGAGTGGCCCAGGACACCGCACACGCCACACAACACACAGAGCGGGCACACCGGCGAATAGGAGCCAAGTGGCCCAGGACACCGCACACGCAAAGCAACGCAGCGACCGGGCACAACGGTGAACAGGAGCCATTTGGCCCTGGACACCGCGCACGCAACACAACACACCCAGTGGGCACACCGGTGAACAGGAGCCAAGTGGCCCAGGACATCGCAGACGCAGCACAACACACGAAGCGGGCACACCAGTGAGCAGGAGCGAAGTGGCCCAGGACACCGCACCAGCAAAGCAACACACCAAGCGGGCACACTGGCGAACAGGAGCCAAGTAGCCCAGCACACCGCACCAGCAGAACAGCGCACCGAGCGGGCACACCGGTGAACAGGAGCCAAGTGGCCAAGGACACCGCACACGCAACACAACACACCGAGCAGGCACACCGGTGAACAGGACCCAAGTGGCCCACGATACCGCACACGCAAAGCAATGCACAGAGCGGGCACACCGGGGAACAGGAGTCAGGTGGCCCAGGACACCGCACACACGTGAAGACGAAGGGCAGCCGAGGGACAGGAAAGAGCCAACATCCCATGGGGCGGACACACTGGGATGACCCAGCCGACCCACCGGGCCATCAGCATGGGCGTTACCCCAAGGCCGCTGGTCTGAGCTCGGCCAGGCTGGATCGGGGACCATGGCAAACGTCACCCAGAGCCATGGAAGCAACCGGTGACAGGCGAGCCGGTACACAGTCAAGGAGGGGGTCGCCTGCCAAGCAGAGAGGCCCCGCAACTCAAGCCACAAGAGTGAGGCGGTCGTACCGTAGACTAGCGGGAGCAATACCCCTGTTGGTGAGAGATACTCCACACGGCTGGGCAGCCCCCAGAACTGCCGCCCAAAGGAGGGGACATGTGGCCCTACCCATGAACACATGTGGGGACAACCTCCAACCCGGGACACCTGGACCGGGTGGCCGCGACACTGCCTTCCCAAGCACCTGCAGGAGCGGCTTAAGAGGCACCTGACATAGGGCAGTGGGAGGGACAGGACGTCCCCTTGGTAAGACCTTCTTCCTGCATCGTCAAAGGAGGTCCGGAAGATACCTACCTACCTCAAGCGCCAACATTTTCCCTGGCGCCGGCCGGCGTGTGCCATTCTCCAACACATGGCCACAAAACTCAACCAAACGAACAAAAAAATCGGTTTTGCTAACCGAAGCAACCAACTCCTCTTTCCTTAGCCTATCCAAAACGGCTCGCACGTCGCGGTCGTGTTTAGCCAATAGATCCTCCTCCGTATCACCGGAGGAACCAATAATAATATCATCAATATATACGTCCGCCCAATCCAAACCCGGCAAGACGTGGTCCATGACCCGTTGAAAAATAGCGGGCCCATTCTTGATACCCATAGGCATACCAACCGAATTCATGGCGGTCTTAGCCCGGGACTCAGGGTGAAGGAGAATTTGATGGAACCCTTTACTCAAGTCCACATTAGTGAAAATCTTGTGCTTGGATTGATTTTCAAACATATTTTCCATGAGGGGGAGGGGGTGCGCGTCGGGCAAGGTAGTCTCATTAAGTCGGTGGTAGTCCACAACGAGGCGCCATTTTCCTTTGTCTTTCTTGGGCACAACCAAACCGTTAGACGCCTACTCGGAGGCAGGACACGGCCCAATCTAGCAACGAGCCAAAAAATCTTCCACTATCTCTTGCTCCGCCGCGGGACGCTCCCCCACCAACCGTATAGGCTTCACGGACTTGCGCTTAGCGTTCGAGTATAGGTCAAGCTTAGCAAACCCCAACCGCTCCGTACCCCAGAACTTAGGATGATCCTGGCCCAGACGGAGAGGAACCTCCCCACTAAAAACATCCGGCTGATAGTCCGCAAGGATACGTTTCCTCATGAGCTCCACCTCCGGAGAGACGATAGGTTCTTGGGTGGTGACAACGCCACCGACAGGAGAAGACGCCAACAATCGTTTGGCGCTATTAGTTTTTTGGTAGCGCTTAAGGGTAGTGGCCCTCCCAGCCAATAACTCTTTCTCAATTTTCGCAATGCGTGAACGCACACATTCTTGCGCCTCCAAATCTTCGGGGGTAGGGTCAAGAGTAACGGGAGCGAGGAGGTTTTTATTGGTCGCTTGATATCTGAGGGTGCGCACAAGAGCCAAATGGTTCTGCACCCTTTTTTTTTTGGCATGGCGGTTTCCCGCCCAAAGTGTAACAACAAACTGAGTTCAGTGCTGGGTCGGTGGCAGTGACATAGGAGTCTCCCATGCTAATCCGCCATTTCCCCAAATTTACAGAGTAAATGAACACTGAAGTGCTGGATGAATGCACTGAGAGTCTGAATTCCTGCCCTGGAAAGTTGAAGGTGCAATGCACTGCCCTAATGGCACCATAGGCTTGCAAAAATTCTAGGAGGCCACATTGTGGCTGGCTACAGGGACCTGAAAATCCCAGTTAACAAAAGTCCTGCTGCTCAGAAAAACCTGCTGTGGGGTCGTGGTGGGAATGACTTGTGGTGCAAATGTTAAAAAGAAAGTGAAAAAGAACCCGGCTAATCAGTGCGTGAGACAAACTTACCCTCCAGGCAAATACCAGCCCTCCCTCTCACGCAGGCAAGCCGAAAGGTCAAAGTGAGTGATGTCGCCAGAAAATACAAGTAAATGCTTTCGCCATCTCAGCAGGGTACTGACCTGCTTCACTTTGAATATATTTGTTACTTTTCCTTACTGAGCACCAAGCCTTTACAACACATAGCGTATCCTCGTGCATGAGGACTTCTTGTAGTTTGTCCAAGATCTTTGGGTTTTTAATGTCAAAATCACTAATTGTGGGTAACTGCTCGAGATTGGACTCGTCAGTGTTGGATGCATCTTTCTTGTTGGATTTCCCCATCGTTGTACGCGTTGTAAGTGAAGGCAATGGGAGAGTGGGCTTGGCTGACGTTTGGCGAATTGCACGTTTTGAAGCGTGAGCGTTCAGAGCTTGTCCACCATCGCGTGTTGGCGGCGGGCGCTGAGCGCTGGGCGCTTGACCCTGGACGTTGCGAGATTGATCAGCGTCAGAAGGATCAGCGTCGCTGAGAAACGATTTTGCTTCGCCATCGATTGAAGAATCACCATAGTCACACGTTGACGATGAGCGCTGGGCGCTTGGCGCTGGGTGTTGGGCGCTAGCTTGGACGTTGGGTGTTGCTGGACCCTGGGCGTAGCAAGAATGATCAGCGTCAGAAGGATCAGCGTCGTTGAGAGTCGAATCAGCGTCGCCGTCTTCTGGAGACTCAGCATGGTCGCGCGCTGGTTGTGGCTGAGAGTGCAAGAGAAGCTTTGTTTCGCCCTCGATTGAAGAATCACTGTAGTCACACGTTGACGATGAGCGCTGGGCGCGTGGTGCTGGGTGCTGGGCGTTGGCACCGGCGCTGCGAGGCTGTGACTGCAAGCGTGGATACTCCTGGTCACTAAGGACTGACATTGTAGGACTGACTCTGTGCCACTGTTTGGTGGTGGTTCTGAAGTGCGCTGGAGGGCACGGACGCCGTGGTTCGTCTGCAGGCTCGTCTGTCTTCAGTTTGCGAAACTGGCGGCACTGTTTGCATCGCAGTGGAACATGTAGTCCTCTCGCTGTAAACCAGGCGCGGCAGTTCTCTGTCAGGTCGTACAGGTCGTTGCAGTCCTTGCATCGGGCCATGTCTGGCGGATTTTTCTTTCGTTGGGGTCGTTCGCGATGTTTGACTGTGGTCCACGAGCCGCTGTTGATCGAGGCCTCAGAGTCATCTCCGCGTTCTGCACGTAAAACGTTGAATTGATTAAAATTTGAAAAAGAGCTAGTGAAGACCTCACTTTCAGACCTTTGGGCTTGTGCTCGAGAGGTAGAGGCAATACCTGGAGATGTTGATCGCGACGATTGTGTTGACACATTCCGAGTTCTACGTCTTTCTTTCTGCCCTTGGCGCTGAGAAAAAGAGGGCGGTGGAGCGTATGGGTCGTGAGTTTCTAAGTGAATCGGTGGTTTCATTGTTGTTTCCAAGTGTTTGAACCAGCACTTCTCCCCGTAACGACAGCTGTCCTGGTATGAACATAACGTGTCGCTTCCGAACAGATGATTTACGACTTTTATCAGATGCAAGAGAATTGGTAATTGCAATGTCGTTGGGAGTATTGTAGAATGGTGGAAATTGCGGTTATAGTGGAGAGTTGTTCATTAGCATCATAATGAAGGCAAGCGAAATGGCTGCGGATGTTGGATTAGTGGTTTTTGCCTCTGCGGACGTCGATCGCTGCGGAAAAAGTGAGAAAATATATCAAAATTAATTAGCTTCAGTCGACAGAGTCTTCTGTTGCTGAAATCTTGCGATTCCTCAATTCTTTGTAGCAACATTGTTCTGATTTACGATCATTGTCGTGATCGCGCGCGACCCGCACATAATGGTTCCGCACCCTTTCATCCTCCGACTCCTCCTCCGAGGTCATGCCCGGATCGTCATCCGTATCAGGGTTAGTGACGGCCGGTGCGAAAACTGAGGCCACATGACATTTATTGGCAACCAAATCTTCCTCCGCAATACAACCGTCCAGGTATAGCGCCACCGTGGACCAAGCCCGTTGAGGAAGGGGTGTGAGGTGGTCATTGTGATGGAGACGGGCCTTAGTCTCCGGCCCAGGAAGGTGGTACCCTTGCAGAGTAATTTCGGTAAGGGTCCTCCACCACTCTCTTTGTGTCCAGCAGCTAAATGCACACATCCAGACCTCAGCGAAAACAGAGAGGACAAGCAGACAAGACAGTGTATCCCGTGCGTGCCCCAAAACACCTAGCAACGTGCATGATGTAGGACTAGGGCGACGGAGCGTGAACACAAAGAACATCGGCAAAGAATAAAAAAGTACGTTCCGACGCGGCTAGGTACGTAGCTGCCAAGAGATCGCCACCCCCCCACAAGCACGACGCCGAAGCAGCACAAGACCAACACGGGAAAAGACAAATGGACGATTTCAAGATTACACTACGGGCGAGGCAAGGAAATACAAGGCAAACAAACACCCAAAAACACACGTAAAAGCTCTTACTCTTGGGCGCCGCCAAAACCAAAGAGTGGAGTCACCAGGCATGAAGCATCTTGCGCTAAATACCGACAAAACCTCTCATCCCCATGCCCTTGTTTTTTTCTACCACGTGATACCTACCTTGCCCACGGAGCAAACCGAAGTGAAGGAGGACACGAGGCGGAGCAAACACCGAAAAGGACATGACGACGCGCCAATGAAACACCAAGCCGCTAAACAACACACGGCAACGAGACGTGACACAACGGTATCTCACGAACACACCACGACACAACGAGCAACCATACAACACCACACGACAACGCAAGAAACGGCATGCCAAGACACAACACACACCCGAACACCGCACAACACCACTCAAAACAACACAACACGATGCAACACAACACCACAACGCGCGCACCACCACAACACAACGCAAGAGCCGTGCAACACCACGCAACAAACCACAACACGACGGCACTGCATGACAAAACAATAGCGCACAACCAACATACCTACTACACAACACCACGCCACCCCGAGACACAACTCGAAACAACAAACCCGCCAACAAGCCGCACTACCCCAAAACGAACAACCGAACAACGATACACAACAATGCAAAATACTACACCATGCAACCAACCGCCAAGCAACAACACACAGCATCACGTGACAATATCCAACTCCACGCACCAACATACAACCAAACGCAACACAACGCAACACAGCACCAGAGCACACGTAACGCCACGACACAATGCAAGAATCATATAACATCAAGGTAAAACACAACACCACATAATGTAACACAGCGCCACACGACAAAACAATGACCCGCAACTAACATACCAACAAAACAACACGCCACTAAACAGCACGCGACAACGAAAAGAGCAACAAAACAAGCCACAAACTTAGGCGGCTCAAGTTGCGTGGTCAAAATCACACCAAATGCACCCATTTTGGACTATGCAAAAAAATAGCTTTTCACAGGCTCTGCTTTTCGAAAACAGAATATTAGTCCAACGAAAGTATCTCTCTTACCATTTGTGCCATTCTATGCATTTTTTCAGACAGCCGAAAACAAAAAAAAACATAAAAAAATAAATAAATCTTATGATTTCAGTGGAAAATGATGTGCTTTTAGCGGAAATTGACCAATGAATACATTTTGTGTTCCCCTTGTTTTTTTGGATGAACATGGTCTGCAGGAAAGATGATTGTAACATCATTTTCTGTTCAGCATGTTCATTGCATACCTGGAAAAATGATTTATTGATCGAATTCTATGCGCGAGGCCTCGCGCAATCAAGACCAAGGATCATTAAAACAGAGGCATGGCGGATGTAATATCAATGCAAAGCATATGCAACATGTTGTTCAATGGCTGACCCATGCGCGAGGCCTCGCGGATAACTTACTAAACCAGAAACCTCACCCGATTCATTTTCCTTTGGAAAGACGGCTTCAGGGTGGAGTGGTCTTATTACCCACCCCACGGTTTGATTTTTCATTTCCACTGCCTGAAAAAAGAGGTATGGGTTGTGAATTTCAAGTTCTTGGACTGCATTGCAGTCCTCCTTGCACGAGGCCTCACGCAAAAAAAGGCCCAGAAAATATATTCTTTGTACCATTGTGATGGGCTCTCATCTGAAAGCGCTTGTGCACAACTTTCACTGCAGCAACGAGTACCTAAATTGTCGTTGAGTCATTGAAATTTACCAGAACCTTGCCCCCCCCGGAGGCGGATAATCTCTTCTTAGGCTTGGTCAGCCCCTCCGCTTGGCAGACTGCTTCCCCCAGGGCACCTCCTTTCTCCAGGTATCAAACATCATCTTGATAATTGGTGTGGTTTGCACTACATTGCATTTGACTCTCCAAAAAATCCGTTTTTTTGGCCCAGAACAAACACTCAAAAAAGTGCCACGCATGGCAAATTCATATTTTCTTTGCACATTTTACTTTGATCTATAGTCAACAACGGAAGGGTTAGTTTTTCTTCAGCCAAAGCTACAAGGGGGGTCCCTGTCCAGCTCAGCGTCATCTGTTGACTGCACATGCCTCATGTGTTAGCGGTGATATTCTTTTTTTTGCGTCACACTCCCCATAACTTGTGGCAGGTGTGCATCATGAGCAATGCCGAAGGATGCACCTGGTGCAACACCTCAAACGTATGTGCCCCTTTTGTTAGGAATGCAGCAACATTAGAAATGATTTCTCGAGTCATCAATTAGATTTGCAAGGCTTGTTTAGAGCGCTGAATGTCCGCCCGCGTAAACATATTGTACAATGTGATCAAGTCAAGGGTGCCTGTAATGTCACTCCAGTGTGGGCGCCTGCTTGATTCCTCAATTCTACCATCATTACCTGACTTTGGAGGGGCCATGGACTGCTCTTTGCGCGAGGTCAGGGTGGAGTGGTCTTACTACCCACCCCACGGTTTGATTTTTGATTTGCACTGCCTGAAAAAAGAGGTATAGGTTGTGACTTTCTAGTTCTGGGACTGCATTGCAGTCCTCATTACGCGAGACCTCGCGCAAAAAAAGGCCCAGAAAATATATTCCTTATACCATTGTGATGGGCTCTCATCTGATAGCGCTTGTGCACAACTTTCACTGAAGCAACGAGTACCTAAATTGTCGTTGAGTCATTGAAATTTACCAGAAGCTTGCCCCCCCCGGAGGCGGACAATGTTTTTCTGGGCTTGGTCAGCCCCTGCGCTTGGCAGACTGCTTCCCCCAGGGCACCTTCTTTCTCCAGGTATCAAACATCATCTTGATAATTGGTGTGGTTTGCACTACATTGCATTTTACTCTCCAAAAAATCTGTTTTTTTGGCCCAAACAAACACTCAAAAAAGTGCCACGCATGGCAAATTCATATTTTATGTGCACATTTTACTTTGATCTATAGTCAACAACGGAAGGATTAGTTTTTCTTCAGCCAAAGCTACAAGGGGGGTCCCTGTCCCTGGAGTGCACATGCCTCATGTGTTACCAGTGATACTCTCTTTTTTTGGGTGACACTCCCCATAACTTGTGGTAGGTGTGCATCATGAGCAATGCTGAAGGATGCACCCGGTGCAGCACCTCAAACGTATGTGCCCCTTTTGTTAGGAATGCAACAATATTAGAAATGATTTCTTGAGTCATCAATTAGATTTGCAAGGCTTGTTTAGAGCGCTGAATGTCCGCCCGCGTAAACATATTGTACAATGTGATCAAGTAAAGGGTGCCTTTAATGTCACTCCAGTGTAGGCGCCTGCTTGATTTCTCAATTCTACCATCATTACCTGACTTTGGAGGCCCAATGGACTGCTCCTTGCGCGAGGCCTCGCGCAAGGAACAGTCCATTGCCCCAAAAAAAACATTGTTTGGACCCATGAGGACTGAGAAAAGGCCAAAATTCCTTATATAAGAGTTTTTTTGGTGTTTCAAAAACGGCTTGATTTTTTGGCAGGCCAAAGAATGGTTCTTTTGATGTTTTTTGAGCCCCTGTTTTTTCGGCAGGTTTTGTCGTTTCATACCATGCAACTTGAGCCGCCTAAGACAAAACAATGCCGCAGAACAAAAACCACCAACATCAACCAACGAACAACTGTAGAACACAACGCATCAAACCACAAGGCAACGCACCACAACGGACCGCCACAGGACACGCCACCACACCAAATGACACAGCACGGCAACACACAACACAACAAGGCGTAACCCAACACCAATCCAACCCCAACGCGACAAAACACAATACCAAACACCATGACACAACGCAGCACCACGAAACACGCAACACAGCAAAAACACCCAAGGAAAAAACGCGCAACACAGCAACACGACAACTGACGTATTCCATGGAGCCCACCAAGTACCAACACGAAACACGACAGACCACAACACACTGCAACACCACACCACCCCACACAACGTAAACACCACCACATACCGCAACCCGGCGCCCGACGCATCCACACACCACAACCCTGACACAACCCGTCACGACGCAACGCGCCACAACACGCCACACAACACGACAGCTACACAACACGCCACAAGGCGGCACGCGACAGCAACCAGCGATACAAGACAACGTCACAAAGCAAGAAACACCACAACCCAACGAACAACCACACAACACCACACAACACAACACAATACTACACCACAGAACCAACCGCCACAAAACAACACACAACGCGACATGACACAACCCAGCACAAAACGACACCACCCAACACCACACGACACAACACAAAACACGCCACGACACAACACAACGAGACAATTACGCGACGTGACACGACCAAACGCAATGCTACGCAACACAACACAACGACGTGTGATACGACGCAGCGCCACACCACCAACCGCAACATTATCTAAAACCTACGTGCCACAACCCGCCTGGACATGGCACGACGCAGCGCACCACCTGCGCCTACCCCGTGTGACGCAGCTCTTCCACATGGCTGACCGGCTATAAGGCCTGGAATAGAGAGCGCAGCGCAAAGGAGGTACAGCGCTGAGACTGAAAATCCCCACTACAGTGGACGGGCAGAACCCAGGAGACATCGAAGCCAAGGGCAAGAGGTATGCTGCCTGCCCGCCCCGTGTGTGGTACACACGCACATCTAACAACATGCAGCATGAGGTGTACGGGCTTGCGGCACCTCGACGCCCAGATACATGGCGCGCAGGAAAGACCACAGACGCAACACAAACAGAGGGCATGATGGAGCAGGAGCACCAGAACAACGACGCCCGGGGGAAACACACAATGCCTACGCGGAGCACGCCGACAACAACAACAACGCGACAATGCCCCCTAGCACCCCAGGGGTAACGCGGGGTGGCACAGTGCAAAAAAACAACGCGAGAAGAGAGACAGCGCCCGGCCGACCCCGATGACCTCGGCAGCCCCAGCAACAGGAGCTGGGAATATGCACCAGCCGCACTCGGCCCAAGCCCCACCGAAGCGGTGTACAGCGCAGACCAGGGACCAACGACCCAATGGCACACGGGCCATTACCCCAGAACCACCGACACAACCGGGTTCCAAGGGGGGAGGGCGACAGGGGAGGGAACGACACGACGACAACTGGTCGACCCGGAACCAGGCCACACCCCATCACAGCGTACCGGCTACAGCGCCACAGAGCGAACCGCAAGCACCACAACACGCCAGCGCACCCCGAGCCTGGACCGCACGGAGTATAGCACCCAAGTCACGGACTACAGTCACATGCCCCGGCGCGACACCAGCGACCACCACAGCCGCAGCAATAGAGGCCAAGGGCGGGCACCAGACGCATACAGCCCAAGCTCCACAAACACGGTGTACAGCGCACAGCGGGAAGAACCCCAACACACCTACACAGCGACCCAATGGCACACCGACCACTGCGCCGGGACGGCCGACATAAGTGGGCCCCACAGGCAAAGGGCAAATGGAGGGCAGAGAGCACAGCAACGGCTGGACCCGGAACAGGACCACACCCCATCGCGACGCATTGACTACAGCGGCCGAACCACGAACTGAACCACAAGCACCAAACTGTGTCGGCGTACCCCGAGCCCAGACGGAACGGAGTATAGCGCCCAAAACACGGACCACTGCCACACACCCCAACAGAGGGCGCAGCACCACGACAACCCGGACAATGCCCCGAGGCCAGAACCACCAACGGCGCCGTTGGCCACGGAGGCAACGCAGCCATGCGCACCAGCGGACCACCCACACGAAGCACCACTATCCGTGTCAAGTCGAACATCCAGCACCGCGCTGGAAACCCACTCCCAAGTATCCAGCCCTGCGGAAGCCCCTAACCCGCCCCCGGCATCACTGCCCAGTGGCCTCGACATCCCCGCGAACCACGACCCCATGGACCTAGACAACGATCCACTGCAGGATAGCATCCGATGCAAACTGCAGGCGGCGGCCGCCGCGCACCGACGACGTACATGGAGCTTGTACCGAGCACTCAACGAGACGGTCCAACGAACAACGGGAACAGAAGAAAACCGCGACCCAGGGGCGTACATCCAGGAGCTGCAACAAGACATACAAAACGCCCACCAACAGTCACCGGAAGGAGTGGTGGTGCAGGGACGGGAAACCAAAACTGGAGCCTGGACGAACCTCGCGGGATCCCAGCGCGCGCAGGAATCCGATGCCCCACCGCCAGCAACCCACGAGGAATCAGCGGCAGCAGTCGTCCTAACCCTGCAGAGCTGGACGCGGGGCCACACCATCGTCCTGCATGACAAAATGCCCCCCCCCTTACGGACGCAGCGCAACATGCCAACCGACCAACGCGCCCACCTAGAATGGACATCCGAACGAGAAGATGACGTATATACTCTGGTGCACGCCACCCGCCACGGAAACAGGGCAACCGAGAGGAAGGATCCCACGCCCGAACCACCCGCGACCCCGCCACACAGACGAGCCCCTGACACTCGACCCTATACAAACAGCTGGCCCATGCCCGCACCCTAGCGGAGCACAGTATCCAACCGTACACTAAAGCTGCGTACGTGGAACGCATGCTACAAGACTGGACCAAGTACGAAACGGAGGTCCTGGAAGGACACACAGGACCACCGGGTACCACGTCCCATACAACATGGGACGGCGTAGTGCCAGACGGAGACATCGGGCCACTGGCCACGACTGAGGACTGTTCGAGGCCCCACCACCCGTTCGGGGACGACTACAACCCCGCCATCACAAACGCCATCCTCGCCTATCACAGCTGGTCCACTGAGCAAAGCATCCACCTCCACACCCCGCACGACGACCCACTCGAGTGGCACCCTTGGGGCACCAGCGCTGGAGTTCTACCTGCACGAAAATGCAACCACCAGGGCGCACGGCATCACCAGCCTTCGGCTGACGGCGCCACAACCGATACCGGAGCCACACATTCCCCCAAGCCCAACAAAGCCCCACGCGCCCCCGCAGCACAATTTCCCTGCAAAGAGGACAAAGCCCACCAGCAGACAAGGGGACCGAACCTCCCAGCGCCACCGCGACCGTTCAACAACTCGACAAGCCCCTCACCACACGCCACGTCCCTGATAACTACCAAGTACCCCGAGGGGGGAACCACACGAGGAGCACGGCAAAAGTATGGCAACTACCAAGGAGTAACATCGATTGGAAGAAGATCCTCCCAGGAGTAATAACGATGGAAGTCATGCGCCTCCTCACGCCGCACCAAGTACAACATACAGAGGCCATGCACCTTTTCATAACCACCAAGGGCACGGCAACCATTGAAGGCACAGCCCTGGGAGACGACGACCAACCGCCCCACGCGAGACCCACACAACCTGTCTGGGTAAACGCGACAGCGGACACCGCCATTGCCGCTGACCCCGACCCGCGTTCGACAGCTGTCCACTATACCCTCAACTGCACCGAGAACGACCCCACGCTGACGGACTGGCGGACACGGAGGGCCGCTGAAGTCGACCGCCTCGACGACCCCACCCTTGACAACACCCTCCCACCGCAGACCATGGAGCCCGCGGAACGTCCCGCCCGTACACACCAGGACCCGACCAAGCACAACCTCTGGCACTACCCTACCACCATACACCCAGATGCAGTAGCCTAGATCAAAGAGGCGCTCTCCGTGACCCTCCCAGACACCCACAACGCCCACCAGCCGGGGATGTGCACAACATACTGGAACTTCCCAACAGACACCGGCATGGTACCGTAGGTCACCGAACCCACACTACCGCCCACCGTCACGGCACTCGCCAAGGCAGCCCAAGGCTTGGCGCACAGGGAGGGTGCCCCACAGGACTAGACGCGGAACGTCCTCGTCGAGCAACGCGCCAACCACAACGCCAACAAAGCACAGCAGACAGGGCGCCAAATACACCCGCCGATACGCGACGAAGACAGCAACCTCCAGCCCCACAGCCAGTGGATGGTGGACTTTGTACTAGACGACCACGGGGACAATCGGAAAGGCACGGAAGTACAAGTCTCACACGCCCTGGTACACACACACCTCAACTACACCTTCCCCACCTCAAACATACTCGTCACCTACGGCGAAGCACGGAAGTCCACGTACAGATTGCTGGCCCCGACAGGGCGCTGCTACACCTTACCATGAACCACACGGCCCAACTCCCAACCACCCTGGCGGGAGAAAAGCACTTCATCGTGGAAGGCCTAACGGAAGATGTCATCACCCTAGCAGCCAACACCCTGGTGGCCACCACGGACGCCTGGGACGATGCCGTGGGACACTCCACGGCACGTAAGGACAGGGTGCAGGAAATGGAGGACACCCTGAGACCGGACCTTGTGGACCATCTGGTGAACCTAACCAGCCCACCAGAGCAGCACAACCGAAAAACTGAAGGTCTGAAGGTCACTGATTGGACGATCCTCGACAAGCCCCCAGACGCCTCCATGGTGACACTAACGTGCCACCAACGCACCTGGTGCGTAGCACAATGGAACACCACGGGCACAACCGACAGAGTCCACACATTCACGCCAGAAACGCAGACGGCAACCCCACTGGCACTGGGGGACCGTTTTAACCACTCCACCCACCGCATCGACCACCCCCGGGCGCACTGGTTGGCCCTCAAGACGGCTATGCACTGGACGGTGGATGCCCCAACCACAGACACCACGCTGCCCGCGGCGTGGCTCACACTAACTCGCAACCTGGCAACCCACATAAGAAAACACGGGACATCACGGGACGAACGCTAGATGTCCTGGCCCACGGACACGGAACAAACCCTCCAACCCTGCACCACCAGCCTGCAAGAACACGCGAACCAACTTCGGGGTATACACCGACCCCGTGAGGGACAAGGACCGACATAAAGCATCTTTCACAACCGCAACGCGCCGAATCCAGCCCCCAAGCCGGCGCCAGAACAAGCCCGGCCCAAGCCGAGGCCTCGTCCAGAGGGGGCGGGCATCTCGGCCCGCCGGGCCAAACGGCCCAGGCCGGAGCCGGAAAGCAGCCCCAGTGCAGCCGCCGCCCGAGCCACAGCCAAAGCTAAAGCCCCAGACGTGCCCATTCTTCACGGTGGCGGAACGTATTGCCATGCACCCTGAATGGCCACACGGCGCGGAAGTACAAGAGGTGTTAGGGGCCACGCTCAAAGGACAACCAAAGCAATTTTTATGGTTCCGGGGCAAGATACAGGGTAGACTAGCCGCTCCAGGCCAACATGGCAACCTGCAGCTGAAGATCAAATGGCAAGCGCTCCCGGAGTGGGGCGAGAAAGCGGAAACCTCAAACCTCAAACTCTGGGATGACAGGCAGTTCCCAAGTCCCCGGTACAGCTCCGCACACCCGCCAACCATGTACCGCCGGGCACCGTCTGGACAGGTGACGTGCCACAGGCATGGCTGGAGGAGCCGAATATACCCGAGGAGCAACAGCTGGCAACAGCGATCAACCTCAAACTGCGCCTGGGACAATGACTACTACCACGCCACGCAAGGGGCCCCCCAGGGGCCACCAAGGCGCAGACCCACAAAGTCACCAATGCGCTCGTCACTCTCATGTCCCTCAACGAACCAGGCACCCTGTACGCCGCGGCCAAAGCTCCAGACCTGCAAGACGTGTCTGTCATGGCGAGCTGCCACCCAGACACCATGGTGTGGCAGGAACAGGCCCTCAAAACCCAAGCAGTCAACCCCAGCCTAACCCCCATCCCCGCCAGGACAGGACACCAATACCGCACCACATGGGTCAAGGGAGTGCCCGTATACCACAAGAGTGAGGTCCAAGTACATGTCCACCACCACCTGGGCGTAGAAGGCCGCCTGGCACCATACGAACTGGTCGGCCCAACGTGGCAGCTGAATGTCATTAACGTACATGTCCCCTTTGGAGACGCCGCAGAGACATTCCTCGAGCACCTCATGGAGGCCTACCGGCAACTTGCCATGATGAAGCCGACTGTCATCATAGGAGATCTCAACGCGGCCCCATCTGCGGATGATCGCGGGGGGCGGCAACTGCCTGAGCAGACAGCGGTGCATATGGCCATGCAACACATGGGCCTACAGGACCTCACAGCCCCTCTACAAGGCCAGCCCTCACACCGACCACCGCAACCTGGCTCAGCAGATTCCCCCATCGACCTCTGCTACGCGGACTCGGCACACGTCGAGGTAGCACGGGCGCGATACCACGACCTGCTGTCCGGAGGTCACCGGACATCGGCCCCTGGAGGTACAAATCAAGGTACTTCAAGTACCCCCGGCCTCCACTGAAGACATGGACCATGACGAACAACCACCCATTAGACCACCAGACGAGCACAACAAACAGAGATGGAGTACGCACCCGGAGAGCTGGGAGGCACAGTGCAAAAGAAACACACAGATGGATGGTGTATTACCGCACGGTGCAGCGCATCCTGGGCCAACAAGATGAGACGGACCTCAACCTGGCCATGCGACAAGCAGCCACGGCGTGCCGCCTCCACGGAGGACATCGGTGCACACAAGACGACGCTACCCCGCATCAGGACCTACGATCGCTGGTTACCGCCATATGGCGCGGCAAGGGGGCGCTACATACAGCGGTACACTCCCATGACCTGCAAGCCGAACATGAAGCCCAGGACGTTGCCGCAGGGCTGGACACCGCACGCCGGCAACTCAGGGAGTGGTACGTTCGCCGGGCAAAGGAGCTGGCACAAGAACAGCAACGCTACTTTCAGAACCCCCAGCCCTACAAGTCCTTAAAACACGTGGACAAAGTCCTCAGGGAAACTGGCCACGGAGGCATCAAGGCGGTACACTTGCAAGACAGCACAGTGACCAACGATCTCAAAGAGGTCCCGGAAGAAGTCCTCAACAGGTTTGAGGTTTGAGGTTCGATTTTGCGGGGAAGTCCTCAACAGCTTCGGACGCCAACACAACACCGAGGACGAGGAGTTATCCGCGTACACGGAGGAATTGACATCACATTTGCCGAGACTCTACAACCAAACACAGCGACAAGACATGCATCCCAGCCCTTTCACCATTCGGGAACTCGATGAAGTGCTGTACAAACTACAGCCAGGAAAAACAACGGGAGTGGACGGACTCCCGGCGAAACTCTACCGCAGGCACCCACTGAACCTCAAGAGACACTTGGCCGCGCGCCTGTCGGATATCGCCATCAGGAAAACGGACGTACCACCCGATTGGGCGAAGTTGGTACACCCGCTGTATAAGAAAGGCAACAGGCAACTGGAGACCCATAGTATGCGCCACCACGGAAGCCAAACTTATATGGATGCTCGTCCTCAAACGGGTGGCGCCGACAGTATACCAAGCTATACCGCCCACAATGTGGAAAGCCATACCGGGTAGCTCCCCGCTGGAGGCCACATTTATGCAAGACGCTGTGGTAGACATTGACCCGATCAGCCTCATCATCACGTCCCTGTATGTCAAGGGAGCCTTCCCCAACACCCCGCACCGCCTCCTACGGGCTGTCTGGAAACACATGGGACTCCCCTTCCAGGGTTTCCTACAACCGTACCCTGCCACCGGCATGCATGCAGTGAAGATCGATCCGGGCACCACCCAGTGGGTACACCCCGCCAGTGGAGTCTCGCAAGGGGGTGCGGAAGGCCCATTCCTCTTCCTACTCGTCACCCTTCAGCTGGCCTTTCACAACCGGCGCACATACCCGGACGTGGCGGCATACCCCCTACGGACCACGTTCCTGGCATTTGCGGACGACATGGCGGTGGTGACTGCCACCGCCCGTCAACCCCTGCCAACCACCCCGGACACCACCAGGGCCATCAAAGTACTCCATGATGTCACCAACTATCCGGAGGGCCACCAGCTACTGGTGCACAACGTCCAATCTCCTACCATGGTGCAAAACGCTCCACCGCCGCCCCTCCGCCCCGGAGACCCGCCCACGAACCCAGTAAGCACGGCCACCTACCTGGGGGTCCAACAAGCGGCAACCGCCAGCGGGGTCACCCTACCACCAAACCTGATACGGCAGCTGACGCGGACACTAGTCATAGCGCGCATCGTGGCACTCTCTACCAGAGCCCTGGCATACTTCCTACAAGCCGTGCTTAACGCAGCTATAGGGTTTCAGGCCCTGCACCTAACGAACCCCAACAAATGCTACAGGAGGCCACCACCACGGTATGGCGAACATGGACCATCCATGGCCACCGACCCACGTCACTGCCCGCGGCGGTACGCGCGGCGTCGCCACCATGCTACGGGGACAACACCGATCACCTTGTCAACAATGCGTACACGGCTCACACTGCGACCCACCTGCACCGTCTCATGCACAAACATGAGCCGGAGGTGAGGGAAGTCTTCACGTTGACACTACGAGAGGCCCAGTACCATCGCAACACCTGTCCCCAGTACATACTTCACCAGCGGGGCCTCCCCATCAAGGCAGGGACCTGCATATGGAACCATCTACAACTCCTGCTACCCCACCACCAACATGGCATCCAAACGAACCATCCTTGCAGGGAGACCAGCCCTATGGCGGTCCTACACACCGATGTGGGTGGAGGACCAACAGGAAGCACCACCACTCTGGACCTGGTGGGCACCACTCTACACCTCGTAAGATGCGGGCCCTCCAGTGAGTGGGCACACACCACGTCCCCTTCCTACAGCACCCGGAGTGGCCCAACAAGTTGGTCCTGGAAAGTCACATGCGCAACGCGGCCGCACAAACCGGACACCCACAGCCCACCGAAGGGGAGGTACGTGAGGCATTCGACCTGTTTTAGTGCACGCACAAACGGCCGCTACCACAGGCCCCACCACGCCGGAACCCGGCCCACCACCGGCAGCAGGAACAAGTGGAGTATGTACCAGGCGCCACGGTGCCAGCAGTAGCCCTCCTGGCACCCAACGGACTCAAAGCTACTTTGCAACCTGGCAGAGCGCGCGGCAACTTGTGGATGCTACCGCCGCCCACGGCACGCAACTTCTGTCCGCCACTGCTGTCGCAGGACAAGCTGACTGGCACCCCCACCACTTGCGCTAGCCCCCCCATGGCCCCTCTTCTAATACCACCACATACCAACGGCCCACGGTGGCTGCACACGCACGTTGAACGGGCCTCAGCGAAGGACACGGCCACAATAGCGTGGGGACCCCGCGCCGCGGCGGAATGGAGATTCCTCCAGGGAGCGTGGGACACCAAGCACCCAGCCATTACCCTCCCGGTGCTGGCCAAACACAGCACCACACTGGAGGCCCCCGCCTACCCGGTTGAACACGGCTGCTCCCAAGTCCAGGACTGGCTGACAATCGAATGGACCACATTCCACCCACAGAAGGCGTACCTGCTCCAACATGTGTACGGCTACCTCACACAAGGCCACAAAGGGAACAACGACTATGCACGCATTAACCGGGCGACAACCAAAATCATCCGCCAGGGCGTAGGCGTCTACGCTACCCCAAGGCTCCAACCAGCCACGACCACGCCGTGGGCCACCACGGAACAGGGGGCACGCGTCCACGCCTACCAGCAAGCGACGCCGTGCCGCCTGCCATGCCCGGACGACCGCCACACCGTCATTTTTGCGGATGCCTCCGGCACCACGAGCCTCATTCCAGCAGCCGGGGGGGCAGCTTTGGAGTTGCGGACAGACGCGACAGGCCAACTGCACCAACACCACCTCACACCATCTTGGGGGCCTGCTCTCACGGGGAACTAAAGACACTGGTGATCATCGTGGACGCCGTCAATGACACCCGCCAAAAACCGCAAGACCACGCGCACCATGTGTGGGTCGTAGTAGACGCGGCGGTGGACTTTCAAATCATCCGCAAACTGGCCTGGCAGCCCCTGCACAAGGCAACCGACTCCAGCCTGAGCACTCAGACCATACACCTCTGGGCGGCTTTAAGACCCCTGCCCAAACACGTCGTCTTACACCACGTCAAACAAGAGTCCCATCGGTACAGCCTAGGCAACGGACACATAGACTTACACGCCCAAAACCAGCTTGCCGAGCATATGCGGGACAACGAGGACCCAGCGCTACAGGACTACATGCACACACACCTCCAACACCTACGGCTGATCCCACACCCCGGGGAGCCCCGAGCCTGGGTACCAGACGGCCGGATCTACAATGACAGGGGACAGGCGTACCACTACCCGCAACTCATCCGCACCATGGCGCACATCCGAGGCAGCCAGGCCGACAACACCCTCATGAACCACCTCCAACATAAGCTGCAGACCGCGTTATACTCCTCAGCTCTTGACCCGTCCCTGCTGCCGGTACACCTACAAACACGACATGCGCAACTCTTGCTTAAACAACTGCCCCTCCTAGACAGGCTGGCATGCTGGTATGGCCGACGAGGTATAGACATACCCCCGGAATACACCATATGCCCCTGCCACCTCCAACAGCCTGAGACATGGGAACACTTCAAACAATGCCCGTTGGCCAAAGGAGGAAACCACCTAGCCAGGTGGACACCGGAGGACACCATAGCACAACACGCCGGATCGGGCCCGACCGCGCCATCGACAAATGAGGTCCGGCGCCTAATGCGGCAACCGGAGATCAAGGAAGCGGTGCTCAGGGTCATCGCCGAACACGCCCCCGAACCCAAAGCCACGTACGTCACATGCAACTCGGCGCCGTCAAGAGATCGGACGCACAGCTACAGCACCGCATCGAGGTGTACGCACAGAAAGCACAACAAACCTCCCACGACCGCCGTATGTATTACAACCTCCTCATCGATTGCCAACACGCGCAGCCCAGCGACTAGCCACACACACGGGCAGACGGCAACCACAGGAAAACTGCAAACGCACCACCCACCAGACCGCACTGCACAAAAGCGCGCGCACTCCTGTACAGTAACCCGATCATCCCACAAAACGTACCTCTCCGCGGCCTGGGAACCCGTGCGGCGTCTGCTGGGAGGTACTCGACGAGAACGACGCCCGCTTCCTTGGGCATGACCTCGGCTGCGGCAGCGCCGAGCAGCTGCACTCGTTCTCCGGCCCGTGCATCACGCACTTTCATGCCTGCCAACTTTGCCGACGGCCGCACCCCCTCTGCACAGCTCTGCCGCCGCGCGAAACACAATCCGACGACCTCACGCACCACACACTGCGCACCCTGATTGCGCAGAATGTCTGGGCGCGTGATGCGGGGGACAGCCCTGACGTAAAATGGTTGGACGGCCTCAGCGACGAGGACCCGGCGACACTGCCACCTCGCCCCCCCTGGCGCGCACCAACGTGGGCGTCGCCAGTCGAGGGGGCGGACCCCACGATCTACGTTCCAGACTACGAACATTCCAACGACGTGCCACAGGGCAGTCTACCCCCCGTTGGAAATCTGCCAGAGAGTTGGGGCCCAGTCTGCACCATGAAGCGCGACAACTGGCGCATCGCCGTCCTCACCCTCACCACCTGCCTCCCGTTCACCTTCGGCTGGCTGGTGGGGGACGCGGAGTGGGCCATGGGGGTCGTCCGCGGCGCCCATGGCAACGAATTGGGGGATTTCTTCCATCGCAGCGGGGGGGCGCCCGAGAGGCTGATGGCGGCCTATCTCACGTGGAGGGGGATGCTCCTCCCCCGCAGCCTCGTGCCATTGCCGCTGCCGGGCACGTACGGCGATGTGGCGGTTGCCACGATGATGGCAGGAGGTGCCCGGCACCACAGCTCCTCAACCTCCACCCAGAGAACCGCGACCATCACCACCCCCCCGCCCCGGTCGCGCGCCACAGCAGCAACAAGGGCCACAAACGTGCGCGCTCTGGCACCATCGGGGGTCAGTGCGCCACAAAGCCCAACGGCCTCCATGTCCTCCGGCTCGTCCACCTCCGCCCCCCGCGCAGCCGTCAACTCACCACACCGACCGCAGGCCGCGGACGCCACACGGACTGCGGGCATTCCGGCACCATCGGGAGCCGGCACGCCACAGAGCCCCCACCAAGAACGTGCATCCAAACGGGCGGCGCAACGACACGAACCACAACAGCACGCAGCCACAGAGATCCCGGAGCACCGGGCATCACCTGCCGGGAGGGGAACCATGCCGAGTCCCACTAATACGGCGGCAGCAGGCACCCGACCCGAGCAACCTCTCAGCACCGTACACCTGCAAACGAGCCCAGGCCCGGGCTTCAAAGGCGATCCAGCTCCACAACCCCAAACAGCACCTGAGGCGTCCACACCCGACCGCCAGCCAGCAGCCTGCCAGGCAGCGGGAACACAGGCCCACCCGGAGCCCCACCCACACCACAGCCCACAAAACTGGCCGACGGAGGTCCCCACACACGCGCCGTCGGAAGGCCCTCCCACAAAGACATGTACCGCTACACCAACCGACGCCACCAACGCCCGACCCCTCGGCACCGTGCGCCCCCACGCCCACAACCCCAGCGAGAGCCCCAGTCCCCAAGGTCCAGGGACACCCAGCACATCGGCACCAAGGTGCCATCTGCCGGCCCCGGCACAAACCGAGCCAGCGTCTCAACAGCACCACGACCCACCAGCCGGACCAGCAGTACGGCCCACGGAAACGCCATCTGGCAATCGCCCGGCCCCCACACCCGGGCCCGGACCCAGGCCCTGGTTTGGGGGCGGGACACCGGTAGCAAAGCCCGCCTCGGCAGAGGGAACTGGCGGCACACGGGCACTGGCAGGCCACGTGGGAGGCCAGCCCGGGATGACACCCGTACCGGAAAGCCAAACCCGAGAGGCGGTGCAACCGACAGGCGGCGCAGCCACACCGCCCGCAACGCCCGCCCAGCCACAACGCGAGGAGCCCACGGTGGACACCACGGAGGACACGGGGGGACCCCCGCAGCGGAAAGAAGAACCACCACCAGCGGCGGACCTACCCGCCCGGGCACCACCCCAAGCGGAGATACCTAACGGGGGGGCGGGCCAGCCAGGAAACCAGCGTGCCAGCTCGCCGGACATGGCGGCAGGCGGAAGCGTTGAGGCAGCAGACGCTGGCCAGCCTGGTACAGGACCTGGCGGACCGACGCCGGACGCCGCGCATGCCGTCGGCCTCCTCCCACCAACAGCCCAGGGGGCGCAACCCGCGGCTCACGCGGGCGCCGCCCCCTTCACAGCCCCAGCACATCGCAGAGACGCAGACGCGCCGGGGAACACCGCGTCGGGGAGGCGCCACCACGGGGCCCACCTGGAGCCCACGCCAAGTCCGAAGCCCGGGCAACCACACCAGACATGCCCAAGCGCGCGGCCGACAGGCGAACATCGCCTGGCGGACACGACCACACCGACGACTCTTTTGATGCCTTCATGGAGTCCTGCAGGGGTAACCCCCACATGGACCCAACACCCGCTGCCCAGCGCGGCCCTCCGGAACCACAAGGCGACCATACAGGGGGCAAACCCCTCTTGGTGTCCCGCCAGGCACACCTCCGGCGGGATTACACCGCCCTGGGGACAAAGACTAAGCATGCCGCCGCCACGGATGACGGGCCCGCGACCGCAAGCGGGGCAGCGGACCAGGCCCCAGACCAGCACAGCGCCCAAGGAGCGAAACGTGTGTGGAGGCAGGCACCAACACGGCTAGCGAGCCTGCCGGCCAGCCACCGGGGACCACCCCATCCTGGGGGCGGGGGCATCTGGACTACGCGCGCTCGGAAGGGAACACCCGCCAGCCCAGCGCCCACGCGGAAAAGGCGGCGGCCCAGGACCTGGACCTATGGATCGACAATCCCACCAAAGGGGAGCGGTTCGCCCTCGCGGTCAGCATCCGATAGCTGCTTACTTCGCGGTCCCGCCACATCGAGGAGGGAACCCGCACCATGGTGGACATCACCTTCGGCCATCTGGCGGAACACGCACCTCCCACCACCATGGACCACCCCAGCCAGTGGCACTACGTGGCCAACCGGCTCATGGCGCATATGGGGGCCTACAGGCCGGACGAAATGGACAGGCTACACTGGCTATGGCACCAACGCGCGGCCCTGCGCATCCGTACAGCCATGCAAAGGCACAACATCTGGGCCATCCCTGGGTCCCCGGGCAACCAGGGACACGCCTCAGACCACCGGCGACCACGGTGCCAAGAGGTCCCGGGGCCCCCCAGGCAGGCAGCACGCCCTAACTCCCCAGGACGCCACCAGGGGCCACCACCCAGGGTGGGTTCCCCCTCAGGCACCTACAAAAGCCCCAAGAAGGTCTCGTAGTTCAGCGGTCATGCACGTGACGCCTGAACTAAAGGTGCTCGGTTCGAATCCCGGAGGAGGCCGATCGCAGTATCCTAGGCGCCAGGGTGTCGGTGACCCCGCGAGCCGGAAGGGAAGCTGCGTCGGTTCGAACCCCGGTGGGGGCGGAACGCAGTGTCCTAGGCGCTAGGGTGTCGGTGACCCCGCGAGCCGGAAGGGACGCTGCGAGGGACAGGTAGGGATCACTGATACGCTGGAGTTCGGAGATCGCCCGAGCAACTTACCTTACCTTACCTTACCTACAAAAGCCCCCTCCGACCAAGGCAGCCTTCACACCCCAGGGGTGCAGGGCGGCAGGCCGGAGCGTCACCAGGGGACAAGGAACCCTGGCAACTCCCGACGCCGCAGCCGCGCGCCGCCTCCCGCAGCACGACGAGTCGTCTTCACGAGGGTATGAACAGAGGTCCCAACGACCCCAACATCCAACGGACATCATCTGCCACCAACCTCCGATGCCGGTCCAAGATGCCCCGCACCGAGCGAGCGCACATTTCCACCATTCCAAAGCTAGCTGAGCAAGCGCGACAGGCAGCGCTCCACACAGACCCCCACAAGGCAGCAGACGGTGCGTCCAGCTCGTCCGTCGCCTCCCTCCCAGGGTGGGCTGCCGGCCAGCTGCTGGGGGGACAGGAGGCCGCGTACACACAGCCAAGGGGACCCGCAGCCGACCAACGGCCCGAACAGGGGGTGGGGGGAAAAGACCCCTCAACGCCCCCCCCCCCCCCCGCGAGCGGGGCGCCACGACACCGGTCCCAGACACGGGTACCGGCCACCCGACCAACTGGGCTGGTGCACCACGGGGTTCTCCACCCCAGCTGCAGCACTTGCAAACCGCCGGGTCGCAGGGGACGCACCGCGACAACGGGAGCACGACGCGAGTGGCCCAGGAGCGGACGAAGAAGTGACAGAGACCTGCGGCCCTCAGAAATCCGGTGACTGGCCGCCTAGCGCCGCGTCCTGCTCGATGCGCCAGCAACGGGAGCCCTCCACCGGGAACGTACCTGAGGGCACCGGCCCAGGGCACCCCTCCCCGACTGGCACAACACTGGACCAGGACCGGGAAACCATGCCCCGCCCAATCTTCAGACCACAACAACGGAGGAACACTGACACCTTTGACGAGCCCGAACTGAGGGCGGTCTATAGAATCCACGCCAACGCACCCTCCAGCGGGCTGGTGGCAGCCCTCCCGGAACACCTCCAGGACGTCAACCCAAGCAGACTTTTCGCCGTGGTCCCCTTGCCGCACGCCGCAACAACCGACAACTTTGTGCGGCAACTCCAGGCGCTCGCCACCCCCGGGACGCAGATCCCGGACGACCTTTTCGACGCATGGATCTGGTGGTTCAACGCCAACCAGCCGGACCAGCCTGGCCAGCCGCCCCAGGGAGGCGTATGGGACCCACACCTGGGTTGGGCACACACGCTCATAGCGCCACCAACTGACCTCAGGCCCGCGCTGAGCATCGGGAGCTGGGAACCGGCCGCCCCGCAACCAAGGGCCAACACCCTCAACATCCCACCGTACAAAGACCTGGCGGAATGGGAAAGCAGGACAGCCCGCGATACCGGGCTTAACCTCAGGAGCATGGTGGAGCGGTACCCACCAGGAGCGGAGACAGCACGCGCAGGGCCCCCACGACGCGAAGGTGACCCCAGCACCATCGCCATGATCGTGTTGGAGAGTGGCAACTACTACCAGGTGCGGATCACCCTGCACCCGCAGGAGTGCCACTGGAGCCTGGAAGCCGTCGACTCCATGCTCTCGGCGAATGCAGCCCTGCCAGATAGCCCCAACCCCCTGCCCAAGGACCAGCCCCCAGACCCCCCTACAGCCATCATGTCGGGGGCAGCCGGCACCTGGCACCAAGACCATGTCCTCTACTGCCTCTGGTGGTGGGCGCAGCGCCGCTGGCCGCACACCAGGGACTGGACGGCGACATGGACCGCCGGCAGCAGCTGGAGGCCATCCCCCAACATGAGGTAAGTAGGTAGGTACACTCGGTCTTGGAGAGGTGCCCCATGGTTCCCCCTGGCGTCGCCCCTGTGACGAACAGGAAGAGGTTCCGCGCGTGAAGAGGGGATGCGGCTTACTTCCCGCTAGACCTGACTGGTGGCCCCCAACAAAGCGGCCCCGGGCAACACCGGGAGGGCTGATCGCCGCCAGCGTGACTGCTTGTCATGCCGGGAGGGTGGGCCCCCGTGCTTGCGCACGTCCCCTCCTTTGGGCGGAACCCTAGGGGTTCACCGGACTTCCTGGCGTATCCCGTTCCCAAGGCATGCATGCATGTTCTTGGTACTGGGGTTCCGAGGTGCTTCGGTGTCGCACGCTCCGCCTCGAGTCCCAAAGCAGCGCAGGCCTTAGGATGCAGCCTTACCCCCGGTCTCCGGATCTCGTTTGGCCGGGTCACCTGCATGGCACGGGCTGCCTCAGTGCCCCGGCTATGGACACTGGGTTTCCTACTGTTGCGTGGCGCTTGTGTTTGGGTCTGGGTTGTGTTTGGGCTCGGGTTTCGGCTGCGCCCTGCCACTCCTGGCTGGGGTGTTGGGCTGTGTGCGTGCTCCGCTTGCACCCAGCCACTCCTGGCACGGGTGCGCGGTGTGGGTGTGTGTGGTTGGGCTCGGGTTTCGGCTGCGCCCCGCCACTCCTGGCTGGGGTGTTGGGCTGTGTGTGTGCTCCGCTTGCACCCAGCCACTCCTGCCCACAGATGCGCGGTGTGGGTGTGTGTGTTTGGGCCCGGGTTTCGGCTGCGCCCCGCCACTTCTGGCTGGGGTGTTGGGCTGTGTGCGTGCTCCGCTTGCACCCAGCCACTCCTGGCCACGGGTGCGCGGTGTCGGTGTGTGTGTTTGGGCTCGGGTTTCGGCTGCGCCCCGCCACTCCTGGCTGGGGTGTTGGGCTGTGTGTGTGCTCCGATTGCACCCAGCCAGGCCTGGCCACGGGTGCGCGGTGTGGGTCTGTGTGTTTGGGCTCGGGTTTCGGCTGTGCCCCGCCACTCCTGGCTGGGGTGTTGGGCTGTGTGTGTGCTCCGCTTGCACCCGGCCACTCCTTGCCACGGATGCGCGGTGTGGGTGTGTGTGTTTGGGCCCGGGTTTCGGCTGCGCCCCGCCACTTCTGGCTGGGGTGTTGGGCTGTGTGCGTGCTCCGCTTGCACCCAGCCACTCCTGGCCACGGGTGCGCGGTTTGGGTGTGTGTGTTTGGGCTCGGGTTTCGGCTGCGCCCCGCCACTCCTGGCTGGGGTGTTGGGCTGTGTGTGTGCTCCGATTGCACCCAGCCAGGCCTGGCCACGGGTGCGCGGTGTGGGTCTGTGTGTTTGGGCTCGGGTTTCGGCTGTGCCCCGCCACTCCTGGCTGGGGTGTTGGGCTGTGTGTGTGCTCCGCTTGCACCCGGCCACTCCTGGCCACGGATGCGCGGTGTGGGTTTGTGTGTTTTGGCTCGGGTTTCGGCTGCGCCCTGCCACTCCTGGCTGGGGTGTTGGGCTGTGTGTGTGCTCCGCTTGCACCCTGCCACTCCTGGCCACAGGTGCGCGGTGTGGGTGTGTGTGTTTGGGCTCTGGTTTCAGCTGCGCCCCGCCACTCCTGGCTGGGGTGTTGGGCTGTGTGTGTGCTCCGCTTGCACGCAGCCACTCCTGGCCTCGGGTGCGCGGTGTGGATGTGTGTGTTTGGGCTTGGGCTTCGGCTGCGCCCCGCCACTCCTGGCTGGGGTGTTGGGCTGTGTGTGTGCTCTGCTTGCACCCAGCCACTCCTGGCCACGGGTGCGCGGTGTGGGTGTGTGTGTTTGGGCTCGGGTTTCGGCTGCGCCCTGCCACTCTTGGCTGGGGTGTTGGGCTGTGTGCGTGCTCCGCTTGCACCCAGTCACTCCTGGCCACGGGCGCGCGCTTTCGGTGTGTGTGTTTGGGCTCGGGTTTCGGCTGCGCCCCATAACTCCTGGCTGGGGTGTTGGGCTGTGTGTGTGCTCCGCTTGCACCCAGCCACTCCTGGCCACGGGTGCGCGGTGTGGGTGTGTGTGTTTGGGCTTGGGTTTCGGCTGCCCCCTGCCACTCCTGGCACGGGTGTTGGGCTGTGTGTGTGCTCCGCTTGCACCCAGCCACTCCTGGCCACGGGTGCGCGGTGTGAGTGTGTGTGTTTTGGCTCGGGTTTCGGCTGCGCCCCGCCACTCCTGGCTGGGGTGTTGGGCTGTGTGTGTGCTCCGCTTGCACCCAGCCACTCCTGGCCTTGGGTGCGCGGTGTGGGTGTGTGTGTTTGGGCTCGGGCTTCGGCTGCCCCCCGCCACTCCTGGCTTGGGTGTTGGGCTGTGTGTGTGCTCCGCTTGCACCCAGCCACTCCTGGCCACGGGTGCGCGGTGTGGGTGTGTGTGTTTGGGCTCGGGTTTCGGCTGCGCCCTGCCACTCTTGGCTGGGGTGTTGGGCTGTGTGCGTGCTCCGCTTGCACCCAGCCACTCCTGGCCACGGGCGCGCGGTGTGGGTGTGTGTGTTTGGGCTCGGGTTTCGGCTGCGCCCCGCCACTCTTGGCTGGGGTGTTGGGCTGTGTGCGTGCTCCGCTTGCACCCAGCCACTCCTGGCCACGGGCGCGCGGTGTGGGTGTGTGTGTTTGGGCTTGGGTTTCGGCTGCGCCCCGCCACTCCTGGCTGGGGTGTTGGGCTGTGTGTGTGCTCCGCTTGCACCCAGCCACTCCTGGCCACGGGTGCGCGGTGTGGGTGTGTGTGTTTGGGCTCGGGTTTCGGCTGCGCCCCGCCACTCTTGGCTGGGGTGTTGGGCTGTGTGCGTGCTCCGCTTGCACCCAGCCACTCCTGGCCACGGGCGCGCGGTGTGGGTGTGTGTGTTTGGGCTTGGGTTTCGGCTGCGCCCCGCCACTCCTGGCTGGGGTGTTGGGCTGTGTGTGTGCTCCGCTTGCACCCAGCCACTCCTGGCCACGGGTGCGCAGTGTGGGTGTGTGTGTTTTGGCTCGGGTTTCGGCTGCGCCCCGCCACTCCTGGTTGGGGTGTTGGGGGGTGTGTGTGTTCCGCTTGCACCCAGCCACTCCTGGCCTCGGGTGCGCGGTGTGGGTGTGTGTGTTTGGGCTCGGGTTTCGGCTGCGCCCCGCCACTCCTGGCTGGGGTGTTGGGCTGTGTCTGTGCTCCGCTGCGTTCCCTGTCCTCCTCGCTCTGTGCGGTGCCGTGCTTCGTTGTGCTGGTGCGCTTGCGCTGTGCTGTTCGTGTGGTGCGTGCTGTTGCTGGCGCCCGGTGCTGTGGTGCGCTGCTGTGTGTACTGCTGTTTCCTTTGGTGTGCTGTGGTGCGGTGCTGGGTCTGGTGGCCCGTGGTTGTCTGCTGGTGCCGTGCTGTGGCACCCTGCTGTCCGTTTTGCTTTGTTGGTGGTGCTGGTTTGTGCCTTTTCCCTGTGTGTGCGGTGCTGTGTTGCGCTGCGCGTCGTGTTGTTCGTTTCCGGTTGCGTCTGCGCTGTTGTTGGTGCCTCGTGCTGTGGCGTGTCCCTGTGTGTTGTGGTGTTTCCCTGGGCGTTCTGCGGTGTGGTGGTGCCACTCCCGTGTGTCGTGGTGTCTTGCTGTGCTGTGCGTTGTCCTGTGGTGTCCTGCGCCCTGTGCCGTGTCCTGCGGTGCTGTGCTGCCTTGCGGTGTTGTGCTGGTGGGCTGTGCCGTGCGGTTGTCTGCGCTGCTGGTGTTTGTTTTTCCTTTTGTCCTCTTTTCCTTTGCTAAATACCCCTGCTGTTTTTCCGAGCCTTTGAAAACTTTCTGAAAACCGAAAATTTAAACGCCATATACCCCTGCTGTTTTTCCGTGCCGTTGAAAACTTTCTGAAAACCAAAAAGTTAAACGTCTCTCCTTAGAAAATCAAACTCTACGCAACTCACGCACGCAGGCAAGCAGCAATACCAAGGTGAAATTTCTGACTTACGTGTTGCCACGCGGCCGCGTAGATGGTGGTGTTGCTTGCAAGGGGTTGACCGCTTTTCCCCCAGGGCCGGTCGCCTAAGCTGACGAAAAGGAGTGAGGGGGGCACGAGAGAAGGGAGGTGGGTGCATGGAGAGGGAAAGAAAAGGAAGGGAAGCAGGGCGAAGGGACGCGGCGGCTTGGAAATTTTTTTTTCGAGTTTTACGCGCTGCTCGCGACGCGTTTTTGTTTGCGCCTACGGCTAGTTGGACGTCGTGAGGGACGGCGTTAGGGTTCTACGAGCGTGTCGGTGTTTACGGCGCTAACTATTCACCTATTTTACGTCGAAAAATTTTTCCTCGCGTTTTTACACGTTTCGCAGCGCGTTTTTTGGCCTAGGCGTTTTTAAAGCTCATTAGCTTCAATTTCAGCTATTCAGAAAATTTTTTCGTCGTGTTTCACCTTTCTTTGTATTTCATTCTGGGACAGGACCCCAGCGCGCGCGACACTCAGGCTGTGCCCCAACATGAGCGGACGGCGAAGACTCCCACAGCGACCAACCTGTGCCCCGTCTTCGCGATCCACCAGATCTGGGCGCTGGCGATCGGCGGGCAACTGCAGCCCGCCATCCGCACTGAGACGGAAGCCCAAGCGGCACACGCGGGACTTGTGCCCGAGATCCTCAGTGCCCTCCGCAGCGCCCTCGTGCGGCGTATGAAAAACCTCCAGGGCCCTGAACAACCATGAGCCGAAACCAGGAACCAACCCCCATGAACACGCGAGGCGGCAGCATCGGGACCGCCAAGCCCCGCCCTACCCACCGCGACCGATCACCGGCAGTGAAAGGGCACCATACCAACCAAAGGAACCGAAGGGGTTCTGCGGCCGATATGCGACGACACACCGCCGCGCACACATGGCGCGAGTCCCACACCGGCCACCCGCGGATGAGAAGACAACACGGCAACCATAGGTTCGCCTCCTCTCACCGAAGGCCCCGACGATGGACGTCAAACCAGCGGCTACGGGACCGGCCATAAACCGCGTCGACCCCGGGCAAGCCGACCTTGCCCAGGAGAACCCCCTCGTACAAGCCGACAACAGGCGACCGCGCAACACACTCCACCAACGCCTGTCGGTCGGAGGCGCCGGCGAGAGTGGCGTCGAGCTGCCCGGCTTATGCAGCGAGCACACAACGAATGCGGGCTAGCCCTGGCGGCCCTACAACCCATGATGTTGGGCACCAGCACTAACCCAAGGAACCTGCCGCCCCCCCGCCTGCCCGGCCCGTGCTACTGGCTGGTCGCCAGTGGGACCCCCGTGGGCTGGCGCGGAGGCTTCCTAGCTTTGGGGCTGGTGCGTGGCGCAGTGCCCCACTACTGCCTTGGCGGGTGCAGTGCCCTGGTTGTGTGTGCGCGGCCCTCGCGGCCGGTTCGGAGGGGTTGGGGCCGGTGCTGGGTGTACTGTCTTCCTCGTTTCCCCCTGCCCGCCCCGCTTTTCCTGCGCTGTGTGTGGTGGGCCGTCCTGTCTGGGTGTCCCTTATCCTCGCTCGCTGGTACGCCATTCCATGCATTCTGTGCGTTCCGCGGTCTCCGTCTGGTTGCCCTTCTGGTTTTCCCCTTGTGTCCTTTGTGTGTGTGTGTGCGCTCGCGCTCTCGCGGCGTCCGTGCCCCCCCCCCCCTCTCCGGGTTGGTGTGGCGCGCGTACCTCGTGCCGTCCCTGTGCTGGGCGATGCTGGGCCGTTCCACTCGGTCCGTGCCCCTCCGCGTGTCCTGCCTCGGTCCCGTGGTCCGTTCAGCTTGCTTCGGGGGGGGGGCGGCCGGTCCCGTTTCCTCCTACCTGGATTGGGGCTGCGCGCTCCCCGTGGGGTGGGTGCGGGCGTGGGAAACGTCACCAACCCCACCGCGCGCGCTCTTGCGAGCTGGCCTTGCGTGCTGGCTTGGCGCGCTGTAGGGGCGGCACAAGGGCGCCCCGGGGGGGCGCCTCTTGCCGGGGTGCGGGGCGCCCGGGGTCGGGCGCTCTCGCACCCCAGACCACTCGTCCTCTCGGGCGTGCGACCGGGGCCCACTACGCACTGGCTGTGAGTGCGGGGGGTGCGGGCGTGGGAACCCGTCACCAACGCCACAGCGCGCGCTCTTGCGAGCTGGCTTTTCGCGCTGTGGGGGCGGCATGAGTGTGCCCGCGGGGGGCGCCTCTTGCCTGGGTGTGGGGCGTCCGGGGTCGGGCGCTCTCCCACCCCTGACTACGCGTCCTTTCGGGCATGCGGCCGGGGCCCACTACCCACTGGCGGTGGGTGCGGGGGGTGCGGGTGTGGGACTCGTCATCAACCCCACAGCGCGCGCCCTTGCGAGCTGGCTTTGCGCGCTGTAGGGGCGGGATGAGGGTGCCTGGGGGCGGCGCCTCTTGCCTGGGTGTGGGGCGTCCGGGGTCGGGCGCTCTCCCACCACCGACCACTCGTCCTCTCGGGCGTGCGGCCGGGGCTCACTAACCACTGGCTGTGGGTGCGGGGGCTGAGGACGTGGGGTCCCGTCAGCAACCCCACAGCGCGCACTCTTGCGTGCTGGCTTTGCGCGCTGTGGGGGCGGCATGAGGGTGCCCGGGAGGGGCGCCTCTTGCCTGGGTGTGGGGCGTCCAGGGTCGGGCGCTCTCCCACCCCCGACCTCCCGTATTTTCGGGCGTGCGGCCCATGCCCGCTTCCCACTGGCCGTGACTGCGGTGTGTGGGCGTGGGGGCCCGGCTGTCCTTGGCACCTTCTCTTGTGCCGCGGTTTGTTGTCTGTTGTGCGCGCTTCCCGGGTTCGCGGCACCTGGTGGCCGTTGTGGCTTGGCACCTGTCCTCGTGCCGTGGTTGTGGCCGGCGACGTGCCTCTCTGGCGTGCTTCATGGCCCCGCGTTGGTGCGCCGCGCCCCGTGCGGTCCGGTCGCTCTCAGTGCTCCAGTCTGCGTTCCCGTTGCCGTGGTGCCTTCCCTCGACCCACGGGCTGTCGCCCCTGGCTTTACTGGGTGGCTGCGCGGGGCATGTGGTGGCCGGCCGAGAACCGGGCCCTTTTTACCTGCCGCTGGCCCCTGCCGAGGCAAGGACGCTGAGCTAGCTCCGCGTCATACCCGTTCGGGGCCCCGGGATGGGGTTGTCCCTGGCGGGTCCCTCCGGCTTTTGTCCTGGGCTGCGTGCGCTGCGGTTGTTTGCGTGTGTGGACCCGGTCACTGACGTGTTCGGTTTCCCGTACCGTCCTTCTTTCGACGGGGGACTCGGCCGGTGCACCGAGGCTGTTTCGTGTGGACGCCGACACCGCTCCTTTTGGGTCGGAGGACGCCACGCCCGGGTCTCGCGCGTGTGTGTGTGCGTGCTCCTCTTGGCCGGGTCGGGCGGGCCGGCCTTCTGGGCGCGTTTTGGTGCGCCTCACCTTCTCCTGTGGCCGCCCTCTGTGCGCTCTTCGTTTGTTCGGCCCCCTCCGGGCTGGGGTTGCCTTGTTTGTGGTTGTTTTCGGTTTTTTGCCTTGTTGCGCCTCCGTTGTCTCTGTCCTTCCGTGTCTTCCAGCCCGGGCTGCCCTTGGCCTTGGCGTCTTGTGGTCCTCCCGCCCCCCCCCCTCCCTTCTTTTCTTTTTGTCCTTATCCCCTCTCCCCCCCCCGGCTCTTTTTTTTTTTCCCTCTTGCTTTTTGTATTTTTGCTGCCCCTCTTTTTTGTTTTTTTGTTTGCCTTGGTGTGCCGGTCCTGCGGTGTTTGAGCTGGTATGTGTGTCCCGCGCTGTGGGGTGTGCTGGTGTGTGTTGCTGTGGGCCTTGTGCCCCGGCGGGGGCCGTGTTGCGCTTGTGCTGTGTCATTCGTTGCTCCCTGGTTGTGCCTGTTCCGTGTGTGTTGTTGCCTGTCTTGCGGCGGTGTTGTGGTGTTTTGTTTTCTGCCTGGTGCTGTGTGGCGTGCCTGTGTTGGGCGTGGTTCTTTCCCTGTGCTGCTGCCCCCTGTTGCCGTTGCTTGGTCCCCTGTCGTGGCCCGTGCTTGTGCTCTCCCCTGGGGTGCGGTGCTGCGTTGCTCTGGTGGTCGTTTGTCGTGCGGTGTGGTGCTGTCTGCGTCGTGTCTTGCTGGTGGTGCCGTGTTCTTTTGTTCGCGCAGGCTGGTGCTGTGTGTTGTTGCCTGTGGTTGCCGGCTGTTCGTTGCTGGGTCTGGTTGCCTGCCGTTGTTTTCCGCTGGCGTGTGTTGTCGCGGTTTCTCCTGCCTGGCCGCTTGGCCTGCCGCCCTGCTGTGTGCTGTGGTTTGTTGTGGTGCCCGCTCCCCTGTCGTTTGTCCTGTGTTCTGTGGTGCTGTGTTGCCGTGTGGTGCCGTGCTGTGCTGCCCTGCTGTCCGTTCTCCTTTGCTGGTGGTGTTGGTTTGGGTCCTTTCCCTGTGTGTGCGGTGCTGTGTTGCGCTGCGCGTCGTGTTGTTCGGTGCCGGTTCGGTCTGCGCTGTTGTTGGTGCCTCGTGCTGTGGTGTGTCGCTGTGTGTTTTGGTGTATCCCTTCCCGCTCTGTGGCTTGGCGGTGCTGCTCTGGGGTGTCGTTGTCTCGTGCTGTGCCGTGCTGTGTTCTGTGGTGCTGTGTCGCCTTTTGGTGCCGTGCTGCTGGGGTGTGCTGTGTGTTGTGCTTTGCTGCGGCTGTTCCTTTTGCCTTTAAAAATCATTTTTTTGTTTTTCAAAATAATAGTAAAATAAAATAAAAAGAAAATAATACTCTACCCAATGCACACATGCAGGCAGGGCGCAAGTACATGTAACTTACATGTAACCCCGCGGCCTCGATGTTGACGGCGTCATCTTTGTCGTTGTACTTGTGCTGGTAGTTGGCAAATTGGTCGGCGTTCATTGCTAGGGGTTAAACGCTTCTCCCCCAGGGCCGCCGCCTGAGCTGCAGGGCAAAGGGAGTGACGGCAACAAGGGTGAGGAGGGGGGTACATGGAGAGGAATAGGAAAAAGGCAGCAGGGGGCGTCGTGAGGGGCCGTGGCGTGTTACGAAAACTTTTCGAGTTTTACGCGCTGCTCCCGACGCGGTTTTCTTTGCGCCTATAGCGAGTTAGACGACAGCAGGGACAGCGTTAGGGTCCTATGAGCGCTACGGTGCTTACGGCGTGGACTATTCAGCTATTTCACGTCGAAAAGTTTTCCGTCGCGTTTTTACGCAATTCGCAGCGCGCTTTTTGGCCTAAGCGCTTTTTATGCTAATTAGCTTTATTTCCAGCTATTCAGAAAATGTTTTCGTCGTGTTTTACCTAACTCTTTGTTTCGTTCTGGGACAGGACCACAGCGCGAGCGACATTCATCTCCCTTGAAGGTTAAGTGCCGCAGGCAAACACCCAGGTTGGTATGGGACCTGTACATCATTTCTCAATGCCTCATTGGTGCCATGGACTGAGTGTCATGGACCTGCAGTAGTGAGGGGTAGACCAGGACGCCCTACCCCTGTGGGGACCCCCCCCCAGCGCATGTGCCAGCTATGGTGCCATGGGAGTCCCAGGTCACAGAGTGGAAGGGAGCCCAACGTCCTATCACCAGTGAAACATTACTGTCACACTGAGCCGGGTGCTGTGTGGGTATCCACATGGCACTTCCCAGCCCGGAGGCTGAACAGCATCTGGCCGATGATGGGAGTAGTGGGCTGAGGGCAACCAGAGCGCATATCTGCGCAAGTGGGGCAACCACAAACGAAGGGACCAGGTAAACCATGAGCACCACGGCAAGGCACAGTGCCAAGGAGGGGTTGGAGTGGCGCGAAGCGCTGGAAACCGTTGGGAAGGGGAGTGACCACAAATGGAGGGGGAAGGCCTTGACCAGGGCAGCCCCACCAATATCCTGAGGGACAGTGGGTGACTGACCCTGAGGAAGGCAGAGCATGGCGCGCCCAGCGAGGGGATCAGTTTTTCAGGTTTTTTTTATGCCAATCTTGGACCCCTCGCAAGGACAGTACCCAGGCAGCGACCTACGAGTCGCGCCAGTGGAATACAGGTGGGTACGGCGGGACATACCCCGCATGAAGGCGGCATCAGGGGGATGGACCCTTCGGGGTGCCGGCCCCCCATAAGGGAGACGGTCTTTCGACACCGGAGGGACGTTACCCTGAGGTACGGCTGGCGCTGGGGTCTGGGATCATGGTCCCTATGCCTTGACCCTACTGATTGGGTACAATATGCCCAGGGTGCCATGGACTGAGTGCCATGGACCTACTGATTGGGCATGAGATGGCATGGATGAGAAGGTAAGGGGTGCTCTGGCGAAACCCCTGGCTTTCAGGATGTCATGACATGCCAACCCACTCAAGACCTATTCTTTCCGCTGCCTATTGGGTCTGAGTGAGGGGTGCCCAGCGACAGGCTGGTGGCTACCCCTGACAGTTGGACGTCAATCCCACACACACACCTGTGAACACACAATCAGCAGGCAAGGACAGAATGGAGAGACCCCTACAGGTTTCGCAACCACCGGCAAGCACTCATTGTGAAAGTGCTCCTGATGCCACTCCATTGGTCCAGAAATGGTGAGCAGTTTGCTGCCATTGACTCCAGCAGGATTCACACCCGAACAGGGCTTGAGTGAAGGACTGAATGAGGTCAAAAGACTGACTTGGATTACCCCTGAGAGCAGTAACCCAGAGTCCCCATACGATGAATGGGGCTATCCTGGAAGTATATCAGTCCTGCTGGCCCCGTCCGGGAGTATAGCCACCCAGGCTGAGATTAGACAGAGTTCCAGAGGGTGGATTGAATAAGATACTCCCCCTGCTTCGATGCCAGCAAAGGGCAACCCACAGCTCGTGGACGCCCTATGCGTTATGACGTCCCTCTTTGATGGATTGTGCTATCAGGTGAAGGCACCCCAGTCTACACAGCCAGAAAAGCCTGAACTGCCAACGACCAGTGAGCCCTTTAGCTGCAGCGTACGGGTCCTGGCAGCTGTGACGGACTGTGAACGGACCAAGGAGGCGATGGTCGACGACATCCACTCTTTGCCTTTTCCTTTCCCCTTTTCTATCCGGCCAGAGCCGTCCGATCAAGGTCCTGGCGCCCAGTTGCAAGTCTACGGGGACCTCACCAAGATGATCGCAGCCTGTGCCAGGATTGGCTGTCCTTGAGCAGGATTTCGAGTCTTGGTGTGATGAGGGCATGAGCGTGGTGCCATGAACGTCAGTGTCATGGGCTTTAGGGACCCTCAGGACGATGTCCTGCCGTCCAGCTTAGCCCCAACCGGGGCCTCGTAGGAGACCACGGCGAAACGCCCCATCAGTCCGCTGGGACACCGCGGAATGTGTGAGTTTGTGAGTGGAGTGCGTGTGAGGAGTGTGCTTGGCAGCAGGGGGTGAACAATGTCCTCCGTTGGGGGCCCACCAGATCCAGCAAGGTCTATTCTTCCCGGGTAGACAGACACACACTCATCGTCAAAGAGTGCCACCACAGTCTTGTGGTTACCCTGCGATGGTCTGGAGGACCTGCACCCAGTGTGAACCCCAAGTCAACCTGAGGGGAATCCCCGGTCTGGGGTAGTCTTCTTACAGCACCTCCAAGTGTAGGCCGTATGTGGACGGCTGATGCCTACCTGCCTGCCTGAGCCAAGTGTGTCCTGCTTTCGGGTGTAGTAGTGATGTGTTGACTGTGATCTGAAGTGTTCTGCCTTCTCATGTGGGCGCTGCCTACCCACAGTACCAAACCAGACCGCCCAGTTGCAGGTCTCTGGGGATCTGGGAACCGGACCGCCAAGTTGCAAGTCTCTGGGGCTCTGGGCAATGTGTAGGTTTTCTCTTTTCCCTTATATGTGCATATGTGTGTCACAATTTTCTGTACCCCCTGTCCTGCACGCAGAGGTTGGTACGGCCATAGTAAGAACATTCATCAGGATGTATTTCAGGATCCAAGGGGAGCCGTTAAGCCAAAGTAGTCCATCAGACCATCAGGGTCCTACTTGAGGCGGTACGACCTCCATATCCTGGGTCCATACGCCTACACTAATCTCTCTTCCTCTACCACAGGAGATAGGCACTCAACCCATCTCCCACTGATACATATATAGTCATAATTGCTGTCCGTATCGAGCTGACACGCCCAGGCTACCAACTTGGGCAGATAGGCCCCAGACTGGCAGCATCAGACGGTAGTGTCCAGCCTATATGTGCCTGAAATTGCCTCCCAAACTGCAGCAGTCCCCTTGTTAGGGGTCGCCAACCCCCAAACACAACTGAAAGGGCCAATCAAAGAAGAAACAGGTTGTTGGACTGCAAACAGTGGGATCCGCTGGCTAGTGCAGTCAAGTGCACGCCCTCATATGCGGAGCACCCACCATATACGTGTACTTAGGCAGCACCTATAGTGTCGGAGTGGAGTCCAGACCCCAGTACAGTGCGTAGATTGCAGCCATTGATGCTGTGGACACCCCCAACACATGGGCTGTTAAGAGGACGCTTCTGGCCTCCTGGTGCAGCACCAACACCCAGAGGCCCGAAAGACTCTGTTCTGCACTGCAGCAGTGTGATGTCTTTGAGTCAGACCAGTCCAGAAGATCCACTGATGACCAAGTCGGGTCAGTTTTTGTACAATTTCATGGCTGGGTAACCAGGGATAGGGTCACGAGGGGAAATGGCCATGTGAACCCAGGTATCGGCCAGAAACCTGGCAGCTGCAGGAGGTTGACACTGGACCAGTCTGAGGTGCATAAACAGTGGCAGCAACGTCCTGAGATAGTCCACAGAGCCGCCATGGCTATAGGGGCACCTCAAAGCTTCCTCCTGATGTAAGCTCTTGCGGAGATTGTGGCTGTAAACAGCACTGCTTGTGGTATGAGTACAGGAACCTTTGGTGCCCCTGAGTGAAACTGAAGTAAGGTATGCTGACTATTCTGACTGAAACATGTATGCTGCAAGTAGTCTGACTGAATCCAGGCACTGCAGGCGCTAGCATAGCCTCTGCAGTACCTCTATCCTGAATCCTGACTGATCCTGGATGATCAGTAGCAATCTGTACATTGTTCCTCTCTGCATTGCTGGGGTTGATGAGATCTAACGCCCACTGAAGGTATGGGTCCCAGCCCACTGAATAGACTGTCATCTATTTCTATTATTTTACCCACTGTTGGCACGTGGGCCCTTCCTTCATGGAAGTGGGCAGCCATTGTCTTGATGGAACATTCAGTCTTCAATCTGGATAGGTGCTGGACGGAGGATAATGATGGCATGCCTGAACCATTTCCTCCTGTCACAGCATACCTTGAGTTTTAACTGATTGACTTTCTGTGTTGCGTGTTTTTCATTTGAATGTGTAGAGACCGCATTACGCTGTTATGCTAACCTGATGGTTCAGCCCCAACAGAGGCATTGATGGGCAGAGGGAGGCCACACAGCCAAAATCGTTTTTCCGTGTCAGTTTTTGCCAGCACGAGTGCTGGGCTGGGGAGGGGAGTGTAAGACGATTTGAGCCGTAGGTGAAGTTTTACACCCACCCATCCCGGCCCTGTTTTTTCCCCGTTCTGGGTCACGGCGTCGGTACCTTTGTTTTTTCCCCTTCAACGGTGTCGCTGAGCTAGGGAGGGGAGTGTTTGGTTTCCGTCATGCCGTGCGCCCCCCTGCCCCCCCTGTGGGGCCTGATCCCCGGTTATGGGGACACATACTCCTTTTGTGCTGACCTCCATCATCCCTTTGTCTAGGATATTAGAGGCCCACACTATGGGATTTGATAGGGGATATCATTAGCCTTCATTCCCCCTTAACCTTTCCTCTCATGGCACTTTTGACATGAGCCTGCAGTAGGGATATGAGGTAACTTGGCATGTTTTCCGCTGCTTTTGTATCAGTCATTGGGGAATCAATTGCCCTGTTGATACCTATGCGAATTTGCCTTCAATTTGCATAGGTACAGAAGTTAGATATTGGCAGCGGCCTGGTCGTGAACTGGCGTCGCGCGAATTCGCGGGCAAACTGTCAGTTGGGATCTGGCGACCCAAATAGCGAGACCATGAACTGGCCTTTACGGCAACTTCATCCTGTTGACCTGAATTAATTCTGACTGCACGGTTGTAAAAGTCAAAACTTAGTTTATAATAGGGAATTAAAAGTTCGGGCTCCGGTGCCACAATTTTCAGAGACCCCCTAACGTGATGATGCCCAGCCATTTGAAGGATAGGGATACCTCAGGCATTGTTGCCGGCACCTTACGGTGCCTTTTTCTTTTACCCCCCATCGTTAGATTAGGCATGGCATGCACATCTTATGCATTTCATGTGCTCACTTCTGCCTAACCGTAAATTGAGATTCGCCATCCATTTCTCTTGTGAAGAGATGCAATAGAATGGGATGAATCTCCCCTACAATGGTACGTTATTTGTTTGTGTGAGTTGCACGCCAGTTTAGAGATATGTCTCAATCATTAGGATCGAATTGAGTTTTGGTTGTGGTAAGAAAACCATGGTGAGTCTCAAGCTCAAGTTAATTTTGATTATTGCAGGACGAAATCAACATTCATATACAATTTGGTTTGCCTTTCCTTCCCTTTGCAATCACGGGATATCGTCGTGGTGGGTCACCACACTCCATGGTGGGACCCACAATCATGCATAAATAGTGCATTTTTGTTGTGTTCATGTTGCCATCTTTTGGAGTCAGTGTGTCGCCTCATATTCCAGTTTGGTCGTGAACACTTTGGGAGCTCCTAGCAGAGAGTCTGTACTTTCATTATCACCTTGATTTGAGTTCATTTGAGCCATTGGTGATTTCCGGTGTCAATTTTGGTCTCGAGACTTTGGGCACTTTGTTTTCGTGTGCTCAAAGTTTGTCACTATATCTCCAAGATATAGTGGCGACGGAAAATAAGTAAGAGCTCATTTTGTTCGTACCCTGTCAGTACAAACGATATATGTTTCGAGTTTCTGTTGCGGTTCGACGCTTTTGACATCTTTTAGTTCGAGGTTTCAAACCTTTTTGAGCTCATTTTGGCATAGTTATTTTACGCCAAAAATCACTCATTTTTGGCCTGTCATGGGCCTACAGTTTGAGCTCGGATCTCCAGGCTCGCATCAAGTTCGAGTCTAGGTGTTGTTTGTGTGTGCTGTGGCATATTTTCCCTCTTCTATCAATGCATTTTCTCTGCCGTGATTCGATGTACATAGGGCCACACATGAATTTTGGTGATTGTGTCTTGAATTTTCTTTTTCTTGTGTTCACTTGTGGTGACCATGGAGATCCACTACTTTTGAGTTTTTGGTCGAACTTTCGATCATTCGTGGTCTCCATGGTCCCTCCTATTCATATATGGCCATTTCGAGTCCTTGTCTCATTTTGTTCTTACGCTACGACCAATTTCATATGTGCCAATTCGGGCTATTTCTGCTTATAATAAAGTTGGTCATGAGCACATTGCCCAAAATTACTCAGTCCATGTGTTGACCTTTTGAACTGATATCTTCATCTACATATAGCGTTCGAATCCAAGTGTTGATTCCAATTGAAGAGCATACTTTCGAGTCCAGTTGCATGTGTTTACTTTGTTCTAACTCACTTTGGACTTACCACACCGCTACCAATCTCTAAAGCGCTTTGGAGATTTCAGCTTTTGTGTGTTCACTTCATTCACTTGGTTCATTTGGGTCTTTGGGCCACATCTCCTTGTTTCTTGACCCTAGACCTCCCCAATGTATCTACGTTGGGTATTTGAACTTGTTTTTGTATGTTATATTACTTACCAAATCCATTGGAACCAAGTCAAGGATAGTGGTTTTACATGGTCCCAGAGATGTACATTATGGACCCTGAAAACCACCCTGTCATGTGGTCACTTGGCGGGTAAACGGTAAAGAACCTATGGGGAGTTGGACCTTGGGGTCTTTTCCTATGTTTCAATGGGACTCTCTACTTTGTATTGAGGATGTGTTGGAAGGTTACTGGTACACAGGTCAACTGTTTTGAATTTTCTCTGGAATTTGGTCCAAAATTGCAAAATTTCATGAGGTCACTTCTGGGCGATGGGAAGGTTAAGCCATCTTTCTCGATTTGGGCCAATATATTCTCTTCATGGCCTCTCATCAGTGTCTCTTCCCGATATTTTGGCAGTTTTGGTTATGGCCTACCCTTATGGGATCGGACCGCACCCATATGTCACCTCACTTTGGACTTCAAATCTGACTCAGGAATGTATGCAGAAGCCCTTTTTGAGGTCCCCGAAAATGACCTCAAAAACTGGGTATTGGAGTTTGTTGCCCTGCTCCAACCTGAGGGAGAGGTAGGACCAACTCTTTAGGACAATCAACCCCTCTCCGGACCCTTTGTGCATGCACTTCGCTGGACCTTAGGCGGACCCTATGCGGGAGTTATTTGCATTCTTTTCTCCCTTGTTCTTCACTTAAGGGGAATTTCACCAACGTGCGCAGCCTACCAGACTTGTGACAGTGACACGGTATCAGGGAGACAGACTCAGATATCCGGTGGGCATATTGTTTGTCTGATGCCCTTTGGATGTGCCCACATGGAATCGTTCAAATTCCCTTTGCCTTGGCGGGAGAGTGTGTTGAAGTGGGTAACATCTGTTTTTTGGTTTTGCGTGTTTTTGTGCCCTGCTTCCCATGCTAGGTCTCAGAGCCCCTGTGGAGTTGGGTCCTGCTTCATCTACCCGTGTCAGGGTGAACTTCTTGGCTACCCCCAACTACCCTTCTTTCTCAACGGGATGTGGGATCCTGAGGTGGTATGGGCGATTTACCACTTTACCCCCTTTTCCACAGAATTCCCGGGGCCTAAGTCTTATAGGCACCCAGGACCACCACCCTCCCTACGGTGGTGTGGTGGAGCTATCTCCTGCCCCAAGTGGATTTGAGTTCGGATGTTTGAGGAGGATGGAGAGTGAGTGTGTAGGCACTAGACCCTCGCTTCTGGGGTCCTGTAGTGCCGGAAGTGGAGTGTGAAAACCCCCCCACTAGGGTAGGCTTTGACAGCCAATGTGCCTTACCCCTGTGTTGTTCCTTTTGCATGTTTTGTTCTTCGTCCTTGGGGATCCTGAATCAGGCTACCCAGGATGTGCTGGGTGGGAGACTGGGCTCCCTTTGTCCCCCCCTCTCCTGCCTTGATGCCTCTTCGTTTGTGATTTCCAATGGTTATTGTACCTTACCCTAACCGGGACATGGTTTGGAGGATTTACATGTTCCTATGACCATTTGTACATGCTTTCTTTCCTTTGTTGTTTAGACATCAAAGGGATTGCTTCGATTTCGCAATCCCGATGGATGCTCACTGAGTTTGAGTGGATGTGAGTGGTCTTCCTCTTCTGCTACGCGTCCGTGCAAGAGAGGAGGCCACATGGGCTTGGAGAGGGTCGACCCGGGGACAGTAGCACCAGAACAGCTGCGCTGGGGGGGGGTCCTCGTAGGTGAAGTTTTACAGTCGTGGCTCTCTAACTGCCCATTAAACTGCGGTTTAGGCATGTCACTATCCTCCACCGCTTTGGTGTAACGTTTTTGCACCATAGGCATTTCGTACAGGTGGTAAGCGGGGGGAGCCCTGGTTGGGAGGGCCCTCCACTTGCACTTGGTGCAACCTTCACTGTAGAAACCGTACACGTGTCCGTACGATGGGAGGGCGTGTACGAAGGTTTCCCGTGGGAAGTAAAAACATTTTTCGTGAGGGGATCGATGTTCCCCGACGAAGAGGTATTCTCTTCCGCACCGGTCCACGGGGCCGTAGGCTCCGTGGGATGTTCTTTGCCATTAGGAACTGCCCTCCACTCGGGGATAGCAGTTTCCCTCTGCTTTTCGGCGGTTCCCCCTCCACGAAGTAGGTTCTTGGTGATGGGGGTGTTCGTGATGTTCCTCCCCCCCTCCTCGGCCACCCCGAGTCCGGATGGGCGTTAGGATGGTAGATGCAAGCGCGGGATGGGTGGACGGAGAAAGGAGGGACACAACCACCACCAAATGGACCGGATGGCGCACCCATGAACGCCGTAGGCGCCGCCGGCTCAGGATCAGGAACGGCTGGAGGCGCCGATGGCGGGAATGGGACCACCGTATCGGGTGCTACAGGCGTGGAGCAGCAGTGGTCCCACGCATCTATCCTAGATGCAACGGCGGCGTAACGCGTAGCGAGCGTCTCCACTGCGCTAAAGCATTTAGCCGTGTTGCTGTTGGACATTTTAAGATGATCTGACAAACTAGCCTCCATAGCCTTAGAATCTCGTTGGTAGCCCTGAACCACCGCGTCAGATTTAGCCAACGTAGACAAGATTTGGGTCAATCGGTCCCCGTAGAACTGACTGATGACAGCAGTAGAGGTTACTGCCTGAGCAAGCTCCTGCTGGGATCGCTGCAACTCTAGATTTTGAGCTCGCAAGTCCCGCACCTGAGCGGTCAGAGATTGGATGCACGTTTCATAGTGCACCACACACCGGGAGGGTTGCTGAACCTCCCTCCACCGGATTTCCTCCCCCCAGGCACAGATTGTCAACCTTCGGCACCGCTGGAGAATCATCCCCTAAGGATTGACAACCTTTAGTGCCACTAATAGGCACTTGAGATGTAGTACCGGCCCGGTCCTCTGTAGGCTCCGGAGAATCCACGACAAGACATGAGCGGTCTTTGACGCCGCTCATAGGCACCGGGGATTCCCCCACAACAATGCACTGAGGAGCCGGAGAGTCCTCCACCATGATGTAGTGGGGCGCCGGGGATTCTTCCACAAGCATGGGGCGATCCCTGGTCCCTGACATAGGTTCGGGCGGTGCAGGCGACGAGGCAACGGAAATAAGGGAATGATGGAGTTCACGACGTTCCAACACTCCCATGTCCTCCTCCTCGTTCCCTTTATCCTGTCCCAACGCCAAGGGGAACCACTGGTCACAGTCATCTTCCTCGACTGGCGTGGGGGATTCCTCGATGATCGTAGGATTTAGCCTGGATCCGCTTAGGGGATTGGGATACGCTCCCAAGGAAGGAGATTCCTCCAGCAGGGAGGGAAACCGCCGCGATCAACTCATTGGAGTGGGCGACAATTACTCCACCCTGGGGTTCTGCCTAGTCCCCGAAAGGGCTTGCTGGATCAGGGCCACGGCCTCTCGAGCCGGACCCAGATGGCCATGGGGATCAGGCGTGAGCGAGTTGACTCGACGGTTTTCAGCGTCGTGTTGGTCAACAATAGGGCTGATTGGCCTTGCCGCAAACAGGTTTTTTCTCACCTGAGGCTCTGGCAACCCCCCTAGCGACAGAGGAGTGCCAGAGTCGACCACGATGGGGCCCCTTGGCGAAGCCATCGTACCTCAGTCGGCAGTGCGCGAGGCTGGAGCGTTCGTACGCTCGATCACCCCAGTAGATGAGTCAATTATTGCCCGATTCTCGGCGCTAATGAGGGTTCCCGAGCCTTCAATAGGCAATTGTGGTCCTCTCATCTCTCTCTGAGGGTGGCAGTCTTTTTCCCCCCCAACCATCCCAGGTACACCAGCTGGATCTCGAGGATGGGGGGCCCCGATGGGAACATTCGGGGATTTCGAAGACTTCGGATTTGGAGCCACTTGGGGCTTCGCTTGTTTTTGCGGCCCCTGCCCGGTCGATGGGGTCAGGGACAAGGAGGTCCTGAGAGTTGGGACCTGGACACCCTCAGCTATCCCTCTCGGGGAAGAGATTTTAACTTGGATTTGGTCCACAATGTCGTGGACTGATCGCTTTCCGCGATGCCAAACGCCCAACAGAGACGAAACATTTTCGCCTCTGCTACCATGAAACCAGACCAGGTGGTCAGGAGCAGAGGTCGCAGTGGCATGGGCAGCAGGATTGCTTGGCACAGAAGACATAGCGATAGTGTTGACTTAAGAGTATCCTGCAAACAGATATCATACACATAGCCAATGAAATACCTGATATGCACATATGAGAAATTCACCCTATCATCCACTAATTGATATTACTACTAAAAATCCAAGATTGCCTTATCTATCCCACATCCTATGTTCTTAACAAGGGAATAGAATATAATATACACTATCCCATATATATCCCATGTATAGGGCCATATCATGATCCCTTAGGGGTAATATGCCAGGGTAGGGTTGTGACCTGCTTCAGCAAAATCCAGCCGTCGCAGGCCAAGCCCAAAGAGATGAGCATTGGAAAAATTGCACCTCCCCACGGTTAGGGGGGCCTGAAGGGGGGACAAGCGGAGTGTTTGGGACCTGCTCTACCGGTGACAACCCCCACGCCCTGAGGTCTATTGCAGGTTGCAGTCTCGTATTCCCAAGAGAGGGGGGGGGGTCCAATTCTCAAGGACCCATCCATCCACCCCGAAAACCCTCGACCCCCTCCATCGTTAGGGTATCTGCAGCACTTAGAAGAAAAGTCCTGGCCGAGACCCCATCACAGAGCTCACTTCACAAGTACTCGAATGACATTAGTGCGTAGTCTGGCAGCGCCACTCACTACGAATTGCAGACTCAGCCTCACCTTCTCAAGCAGAATCTTGACAGTTGTAGGCAAATTTGTCAATTGGCACATCTTTTCTTAAGTTGCATCAAAATGTTGCATCAAACAGCACCAAAGAGCTCCCCAAAAAAAAAAACAGAGGTGCATGACAAAAGTATATGACTGCATGCGCACGCCACATGCTGACGGTCTCGTCAAGGAGTATTTCATCACTCTCAACTTCCGTTTTCCATCCTGAGGCTGGTTGTGAGGGGCTGTGAAGCTCATCACCTGAAATGTGTGTGTGTGTGTGAGCTTGACGCCCAATTCTTTCAAATGATGCTCAAAATCTGAGGTTCAACAATGTTGCGACCAAACCATGAGTTTTGGTGTTCTGTTGCCCTTTTGTCGGGCGTCAGCAGCTGGGTTGAAATGACATGCAACTTGCAACGGGAGGGAGTGGCGCTTTTGCGCCTACCGCCTCTTGCATCCCTGATCCATGCTCCTGTGCTGACCTGCGCGGAGGCCCCATTGGCCGATTCCGGTTTGCTGGTGGCAGATGCGGGGGTGAGAAACCCACAGGTGCCGCCGGAGCTCATGTGCTGCGAGGGGGTTGAAAGTTGTGGTGTGGTGACTAGTTCTATATGACCTGTCACATTCTGCTGAACTCATGACCATACGAAAGCATTGGCTCGATGAGGGCTTGCGGTCCCATACCCTGGCCTTTGGCCGCGTGCCGCAGCGGCTGCGCAGCCGGCTACTGCCCTGAAAACAGCGGTTCGAATGCCCCCGCTGAAGGGGAAATTGAGGAGGAGACGCAGCTACCGTCGGCTGGCGGTACCGCTGACAGGGGCTGCTGCTGTATGTGCGCTGGCCTTGGTGCCTCGTTGAATTGTGCGCTCTGTTGCCTGCTCTGCGGTCTGGACTAGGCAATGACAAAAAAAAAACTACGAAGACGAGACACGCCACACATCGAACGACGGTAGTCGTGTTGGGGGCAGATGCTCGAGGGTGCAGTGGTGGAGACCTTGCCAACGGGACCCTCAACGGACAGACGAACCAGGGTTCGAACAGCGGACGACGACGAGCGCCACCAATGGTGCATACCACGGCGCGCGCGCGCGTGTGTGTCTGTGTGTGTGTTTGTGCACAAGTGCAGAGGGGAGACCATATTGGGAAGGAGTGGTCATACAGGATAATCGGCCATTCTAAGTCTTGCAGTGGGGCCGCCAGACGACACATTCGATATGGAGAACTATCATGGTAGAATGGTAGGGATGGGCCAATGCAGACTATTTGCCCTGAGGCTACCAAAGATCCACATCTCTGCACCTAAGCCTCACACACTCACATCAAATTTATCCCTTGGCTGCACGCCCACAGACTCAAGAGACCAAAAACATCTTAGCAAAGCACCTAACATGCACATGGACGTGCAACAAGCACAAGAATGCACATTGTGGTTGCACAGTAAGAGTATAATATGGCAGTGCTGTGCAAGGCCGGACATGGAGCACCCATGGACCTAGCACCACGGCAGTGACCAGTGTGTCTGCAAAGTATTCGGTAATTGGACACCGACAAACAGTGGCGAGCAAATGCATATGATGGGAAAGATGACAACGGCTAGAAGGGTACCAACAGATAGCGCATACCAGTCTCTTGAGCGCAGCGGGACAGGGGCGAAGCAACCAGCAAGTAAAGCACCACAATTACCTCACTTCAGTTCTGTACAACTGATTGCTGCGGTGCTTTCATCTCTTCAACGTTCATTGGTTCAATGCATTCAATCCCTGCACAATTGGCTGGAGCGATGCATTCACTCTCAACAAGCACCAAAGAATCATGGCCCAAGTTCCAAAGCCTTGTTTGCATTCAGCAAGTCTCGTTCAAGGGCTTTTCAATCGGTGCAGTCTGGGTTGGAGGGGTGTAGGGTTTAGAGCCCAAAAAACATTCAATGAAGCCTCGCAACAATATTGTATGCAATATCTCCATCTTTTGATGGTGTCTTTGTGCTGTGTTTGGTGGACATTGCTTAGTTACTGTTATTTCGCCTTGCTGCGACCCTCGGGCGGTACATCCACAAACATCCTATTGCCCCCTTGCTGCAATGGTGTTGGCCCCCATGCCGCAACATTGTTTAAGTCTGAACAACAGCTATTTTCATTGATTGTGCATGTGGTGGTGTGGAAGCTGAAAACTGCAGTTGCTAGAACGCCTCCGATGGAAGTGAGGTGGCTGCATAAGGCACTCATGCACACATTTGGGTAGAAATGCATACTCACCTTGCCAATGCGTGGTGGCACGCAAACTGTGGTTTCAACAAGGGTTGAAGGCGGTAACTAATGCATCTTGTTTGCAGGGGTTCTTGGAAACCCTTGAAGACCACATATTCATGCTCCATATGCTGCCAAAGTACAATGCAGCGATGGTGCAATCGAGCCCTACCAAATGTTGCATTGACTGACTTGCACTATCCCCATTGAATGTTTCCTAATCTAGATTCTGGGTCACGTTCACATCCTCTGCCGCTCTTCCTTGTACCTGGCAGTAGGTCAGGTAGGCTTGGGACAAGTTCTGAAAGCGGATGCCTTGTCTGGTCAATGCTCAACTGCTGTTCCCCCCTAGCGCATTCCTAAGGCCCCCAGATCAATTTCTTGTGCCAGCATGTCACCACGTCACCTTGAATGGCATGTTGTATGTTCAAAGATGATCATCATTGGCAACCACAAAAACTCAACCACCAATTTGTGTTCTTGATGCTGCAGCAGTCCCAAGTTCATGTCACAAAGGTACCTGTGGCTTGGGGGGAAAATGAACTAACTGGGTGAGTTTGAAGTGAAAGCGGTATCATTGCACGTGCTCAGAAAATGAAAAAAATATGTTGTACGTTGAATGTTTTTTGTGTGTATATCTTAGCCCAGGCAAACTGCACCCTGTTTGGCGCGCCAAACGCGCAGAAAGAGACCGGTTCGCAACAGGGCAAAAAAACTATTTCTTTTGGATGTTTGATGAACGTGATTTTGAGCGTAGTGAAATAAATTGCTTCTTTAGTGTTGTGCAACTCTGTGTTCCTCAATGTGATGTTTTTTACATTTCTCTGGCGTTCTGAGTGCGCGAGGCCTCGCGCACTCAAGATATTCAAATTTGGTTTATCACGAAACCTAAAAACCCGTAACGGTATTAACTGTATTAACGGTAGAATTGTGTTTCCCAAGGAGCATACGAGGTGTATGACTGTCAGACTTCCCATGTTAGGGGAAACACATATACTGTAAAGTGAAAATGAAATACAAATTTCGGCATCCAGAGTGCGCGAGGCCTCGCGCACTCAGGTCACGTTATGTATTAATTTACAGAATGGATATGACGCGTACAATTGCACGTACAATACCACACAGACAAACACAGTTGATCTTTTCCGGTGTACGTGTGTGTAGACACAGTGTTGGTCAGTTATAACACGGTATAGAACATTGCCCCCCGGAGACAATCATTGCGCGAGGCCTCGCGCACTCAAACGCGGAAGAAAATGAAAAAGCAGGCAGGTCAGGCTGCGCCGGTATTTACATTCCCTTTCACGGCTACCACCTGTGACAGTCAATTATACATCGAGAACCTTCGTGATAATTTTCAGGGGATCAGGGGAATGATTTGCTTTTTCCCAACAGCCACTCAATGGCAGACATGTCCAGTTCTAATAGCGGCCGTAGCCTTCGCTGCCCGGCAGATATGGTTTTTTTTTCGAACTGGGTTTAAGGACGGAAACAGAACAGGAATTGTGGTTGCGAAAACGGTTTTTGGGTTACTGGGAACGGAGCGCACGCAGACACCAAATACAATTTGGGGCGGCAGCACACACACCAGAAATGACGACAGGAAAAGGCCAGATGTTTTGAAACAAATTTTTTTAAAGATCGCTGTGCAAAACGATAACCAAAATATGTGCGCAAATTTAATTCCACAGAGAAAGACGCAAAATGCCACTTCGAGTCAGAAAATCCGTAACGCATCAGATGATAGCAGAAGTAAGCAAAGGAGCAGCAGCACTACGAGAGGCATGTGCGGCAGAACCAGCATACCAAACAGCAGACGACCTGTGGAAAGGACTGAAACCAAACGACCTGGCGGCGCAACAGGCTCAACAAAAGAAGGCGCCACAGTCTACCAGCAGCTAAAAGGCAGAAGGACAGGAGGGCTGGAACCTGTACCTGTTGATGCGTCAACGGGCAGTATCAAACAGGAAAAAACGGAGAAACACAACAGGGTACCTAACGCAAACAGAAAGACGAACAAAAGTACGACTTGGGCAAGCAGACGCTGCCGCAGATACAGTGGACGAACGAGCAGCAGCAGCACTTAAAGCAACGTGGTCACTGGTGCTTTCGTCCTGTTGCATGCTGTGGATAGACAACTGGTACCGGGCACAATACACGACACACCCAGACGAAAGTGACCGGTCGCAAAACTGTACTGCAATGGCAGTACTGCAACTGAAACAGAGGCCCACCTATTGGGCAGGACATCCAGCAATTGAGGACCTGGCAGCACAGATAACGACAGTCGCAAGGGCTCTGCAACAGCGTGAACGAAGAATCTCCAGACTTTGCGTGACATGGGGTATGCAGATTGGTGTGTATACCTAGGATTTTATGAGGTACCGGAATCCCGTAACTGAACTGTTCAAAGACTGCCGCGATCGCGATTTACGGCCCGTCGCGACCCCATTTTGCCGAGATTTTGGTGATTTCTGCCAAATCTGTGCGCATCTGGCGTGATTTAGATAGCGCAATCGGTAAATCACGACGTTATCTAGCTGTTTCCAATTTGGAGGGTGGGTGGGGGGCTAACTCCGGAAAATGAGCTCTTTATGGTATAATTTGACAAAAAAAGTAGTATTTTTGCCCGTAGCTGGTTTTGAGATTTTTGGACCCCATTAAATTCTAGGTGATGAGACACCGGAAACGTGAGAGCACCGTTGGATCTGAGGAGGGATGCAAGGACTGTCCAGGGTTGCGTGACCCGTGTGTCCCGGGTGCGGTTGGTGCGGGCGTGGGGACCCAGCACCGGCCCCACAGCGTGCGCCCTTGCGGGCTGCCGTTGCTCGCTGTGGGGGTGGCGGAATGGCGTCCCCGGGGGGGGTGCCTTCCGACATTGTGAGGGGCGTCTGAGGCCAGGCGCTGTCCCTCCCTTGACTGCCAGTCCACTGAACAGGCTGTTGGGGTCCGCCACCCACGTGCTGTGGGCGCGGGTGTGTGGGTGTGGGGGCCCAACACTGTCCCCTTGGCCTGCATGCCCTGTGGGGGCTGCGTGCCGCGGGGGTCGAGGGGGGCCTTCCCCGGGGGGGGGTGGCCTGCCACCGTTGTGAGGGGCGTCTGGTGTCAGGCACTGTCCCTCCCCGGGCCGCCCGTCCTCTGGAACGGGCAGCCAGGGTTCCGCGACCCGTGTGTCCCGGGTGCGGTGGGTGCGGGCGTGGGGACCCGGCAGCGGCCTCACAGCGTGCGCCCTTGCGGGCCGGCGTTGCTCTCTGTTGGGGTGGCGGAGGGGCGTCCCCGGGGGGGGTGCCTTCCAAAATTGTGAGGGGCGTCGGAGGTCAGGCGCCGTCCCTCCCCCGACTGCCCGCTCACTGGGCGGGCTGTTTGGGTCCGCCACCCACGTGCTGTGGGCGCCAGTGTGTGGGTGTGGGGGCCCAACACTGTCCCCTTGGTCTGCATGCCGTGTCTGGGCTGCGTGCCGCGGGCGTGGTGCGGGGCCGTCCCTCGGGGGGGTGGCCTGCCACCGTTGTGAGGGGCGTCTGGTGTCAGCCGCTGTCCCTCCCCCGGCCGCCCATCCTCTGGAGCGGGCAGCCAGGGTTCCGCGACCCGTGTGTCCCAGGTGCGGTCCGTGCGGGCGTGGGGACCCAGCACCGGCCTCACAGCGTGCGCCCTTGCGGGCCGGCGTTGCTCGCTGTGGGGGTGACGGAGGGGCGTCCCCCGGGGGGGTGCCTTCCACCTTTGTGAGGGGCGTCTGAGGTCGGGGGCTGTCCCTCCCCCGACTGCCCGGCCACTGGGCGGGCTGTTGGGGTCCGCCACCCACGTGCTGTGGGCGCGGGTGTGTTGGTGTGGGGGCCCAACACCGTCGAATTGGCCTGCATGCCCTGTGGGGGCTGCGTGCCGCGGGGGTGGTGGGGGGCTGTCCCCGGGGGGGGTTGCCTGCCACCGTTGTGAGGGGCGTCTGGTGTCAGGCGCTGTCCCTCCCCCGGCCGCCCGTCCTCTGGAGCGGGCAGCAAGGGTTCCGCGACCCGTGTGTCCCGGGTGCGGTCGGCGCGGGTGTGGGGACCCAGCACCGGCCCCACAGCGTGCGCCCTTGCGGGCCGGCTTTGCCCGCCGTGGGGGTGGCGGTAGGGCGTCCCCGGGGGAATGCCGGCCGCTGTTGTGAGGTCTGGGGTCAGGCGCTCCTCCTCCCCCGGCTGCCCGCCCTCTGGGCGGGCTGCCGGGGCTCGCTGGCCACATGCGGTGGGCGCGGGTGTGGCTGTGTGCGGTGTGTGTCCTGTCTTTGCCGTGCGTGTCGTGGTGCGCCGTGCCGCTTTTCTCTTGTCCCTCTGGTGCTCCCCTCTCCGGTGCTTCGGTGCGGTGTTGTGCTCGACGTGTGCCTGCCGTGCCCCCTTCCCTGCGCGCGTTGCTTGCTCGGCTGCTGGCAACCCCCTGTTTCTTTCGTGGCTTCGTTGCTCTTTACCCCCTCCTCTACCCTTCTCCCTGGCATGCACTTTTTCCCTGCCTCCGCTCTGGTGTGTGTCTCAGTCTTTTTCCTTGCCGGCTCGTCGTTCTCTCTCGTTGGGCCCTGTGAGACAAAGGAAGGATGGGGGTATGTGGGCCTTCAGCGGCTGGGCGCGGTCATCATGTAACATACTTTACCCACGTTGGCACCATGTTCTTTGCGGCTGCTTCTCCGTTGCGCGGCGTATAACATACCTGTCTTCGCACTTGTGTCTACGTGTGTGCGCATTCCCCTCACCCTTCGTGCCATACCATGGTGTGCTTGTCCGCGGGGGTGGCGGTTGCGTTGCGCTTGCAGGGACAGACCTGTTTGTTGTGTTCCCCCTCCTTGACCCGCGTTGATGGCCCATAGAGAGACGGAGGAGGGTGGCGTTGTGTACTTCGCTCTCGTTGTCCATCCTTGGTCCTCCCTTCCTCCTGGCGTTTGCGGCAGCTGGTTCGTGCTCCTTCGCCATACCTCCATACCTTGCTTGTGTATGCTTGCGCGTGTGGGCATCCATACCATTCATACCATCCTCATTTCTTTTCGTTTGGGCTGCCCCTGGCTATTCCCTCATACCACTCTTGCTCCGCGGCGGTGGCGGCCTCTTGTTCTTCCTTTGGTCGTTGGCGGTGTTCACTGTTCCGCGTTGGCGGTTCCCTCTCTTGTTGTCCGCCTACAGAGCGAGGGAGGAGGGTGTTTTTCATGACATTTCTCCAGTCGGCGCGTGCGCTGGTGTGGCGGCGTTGTGCGCTTCGTTCTTTTAGTCCGTCCTTGGCCCTTCCTTCCTTGTGTCGTTTGCGGCGGCGGGCTCGGGTCTCTCCATACCTTGCTTGTGCTTGCTTGCGTGTGTGGGCGTACCACGTGCCCTTTTTGTGCCCTCGGGCTTGTGGTTTGTGTGTTTGGTGGCGGTGGTGTGTGCTCCCTGGTAGCGTCTGGCTCCCGTCTTCCGGTTCCGGGGTTTCCCGGTTTCATACCGTCACTTCTTTCCGCTTGGGCTGCCCATTAGGTATTCCCTCATACCACTCATGTTCCGTTCCGTGGTGTTGGCGGCCTTTTGCTCATTGTATGTTCTCTGGCGGTGTCCACATTTTCCTTGGCGCCGGCAGCCTATAGATTGAGATAGGAGGAGAAGGGGGTGGTTGCCTCGTTGCTTGGTCTGTGGGCGCGTTGGCGCCGCGGTTTGCTTGCGTGTCCATTAGCAGCGGCCCTTTGCGTGTACTCTGTTTTTTTTTTACCCATACCTTTTGGCGCTTGCGGCGTTTGTCGGGCCCTTGCGTGTGCGGGTATACCTCTTGCTCTTCGTGTGCCCTTGGGTTTGTGGTATGTGTGTTTGTGGTGGCGGTGGTGTGCTCTCCGGCAGCGTGTAGTTCCCTACTTTTGGTTCCGTGCGGGTGTCCCTCATACCATTCTTCTTTCCGTGCGGGCGGCCTAGTGTAAAGAGAGTATAGAATGCATACGTGGGCGGTTGGGCGGCGGCGCGGTGCTCGTGGCGTCGGTTTGTTCGGGCAGCGGGTTGTTTATACCTTGGCGTGCTTGCAGCGGCTCTCATGGCGTGTGCATGCATGGGCACACCTCTTGTGTGTGTTTCATGGTGTTTCATGGTTTCCCTTTTTTTCCGTGTGGCGCTTTGCGTTTGGGGGGTCTCCTCCCCTTGATGCTTTCACACACCTTGACCTTGCTTGTCTCATGGCGTCCTCGTCCTATGCGTGCGGGGGATGTTAGCGGGCGTGCCTTTTTGTTGGTGGCGGTGCAACCGTTTTGTCCTTTCCCTTGTGCTTTGCGCACCTCAGCTCCCTTTCGTCGTGTGGCAGCGTGGCGCATCGTATAGCATATAACACATTTGTTTCAGCGGCCGGCATGTTCACATGGCGCCTACCCTATGTTGTCTCGTTGTTTTGTTTTTCTTATTGGTGTTGGGGCGCGCACAAGTCCCCTATTCCTACTGCATGCACTTTGCTATGTGATTTGGGGCACGCAACGTTCTGCTTTCCCGTCTTCTCGCCTCTAATCATCTTCTTTGTTGTTGGAGCGCGCACAAGTCCCTAGCGCCCCGGACACGCACTTTGCTAGGTGTTTTGGGGCAAGCAGCGCTCAACTCCGTCGCTGTCGCGACTCTGTTGTTCTTCTTTTTCTGTGAATGTCCTAAAATTTGCGACCTCGCCAAACAGCGGCGTAAAATTATTTTGGGGTTTCTGAGGTCGGAAAAATCGATTTGGCGCTTTATTTTTTCTGGTTGTGCGTCTTTTTCTTTTTTTTTTTTCTTCTGCTGCGATCGTGCGACGCGGGGGCAGTGGGCACGGGCAGTGGGTAGGGAAACTCTTGCAATGCACTGCCTCACTGCCTCTGTGCAGTAGGCAACGCACCTCGTGCAATGCACTGCCACACTACCTAGGGGCAATGGGCAGTGGAACTCCTAAAATGCACTCCCTCACAGCCTAGGGACAGTGGGCAGTGCAACTCCTGTCCTGCACTGCCACACTGCCTGGGGGCATTGGGCAGTGTAACTCTTCCAATGCACCATCCGACTGCCTCTGTGCAGTAGGCAATGCAACTCGTGCAATGCACTGCCATACTACCTGTGGGCAGTTGGCAGTGGAACTCTTGCAATGCAAGCCCTTACCGCCTGGGGTCAGTGGGTAGTGGAACTCCTGTCATGCACTGCCACACTGCTTGGGGGGTTTGGGACGTGGAAGTCCTGCAATGCACTGGGTCACCGCCTGGGGGTAGTAGGCGTTGGTACTCCTGCACTGCACTGCCACACTACTTGGGGGTATTGGGCAGCCTGAAGGCAGTCGGCAGTGGTACTCCTGTGATGCACTCCCTCAGTGCTCAGGGGCGGTGGGCAGTGGAACTCCTGCAATGCACTGCCTCATCGCTTTGGGGTAGTAGGTGGTGGGACTCCTGTAATGCACTGCCACACTGCTCAAGGGCGGTGGGCAGTGGAATTCGTCCAATGCAGTGCCACACTGCCTGGAGTCAGGGGGTAGTGGAACTCCTGCGATGTACTCCGTCACTGCCTGGGGGTAGTGGGCAGTGCAACTCCCAGAATGCACTGCCACACTGCTCCGGGGTAGGGGGCAGGGCAACTCCAGTAATGCACTAACAACTCCCTGGGGCAGGGGGCAGCGGAACTAGTGCAATACGCGGGCCCACAATCGGGGGGCACGCGGAGTCCGGCGCAGGAGGTGGTCACTGCCTAAAGAGTGGTACTCTTGCAATCACTGCTACAGTAACTGGGGGAAGTGGGCGGGGGAACTCTTGCAATGCAGTGCCACAGCTCCTGGGGCTAGTGGATAGTGGAACTCCTGCAATGCACAGCCACGGTGACCGAAGTCAGTGAGCAGTGGGACTCCTGCAATGTACTGCCGGACTGCTTGAAGGTGGTGGGTGATGAGGCAGTGCACCGGAGGAGTTCCACTGCCCTCTGCGCCAAGACGGTCAGGCAGTGCAATAAAGCAGATCGACTACCCATTGCCCCCAGGCACTGAGACATTGCATTGCAGGTATTGCACTACCCACTGCCGCCAGGTAGGGTGGGAGTGCATGGCAGCAGCTCCACTGCCTACCGTCTCAAGGTAGTGAGGCAGTGCATGGCGGGAGTTCCACCGCCCACCGCCCGTGAGCGGTGCCGCAATGCATTACAGGAGTTCCACTGCCCACCCCCCCCGGGCAGTGAGGCAATGCAACGCAGGAGTCCCCCCGCTAGCTGGCCCAAGGCGGTGAGGCATTGCAGTGCACAAGTTCCACTGCCCACTGTCCCCAGGCAGTGGGGGAGTGCATTGCAGGTGTTCAACTGCCCACTTGCCCTGGGCAGTGAGGCAGGGCATTGCAGGAGTTCGTGTGCCCATTGCCCCAAGGCAGTGGGGCACTGCATTGCAGGAGTTCCACTGCCCACTGCCGCGAGGCACTGCAGCATTGCATTGCACGAGTTCCACTGCCCACTCCTGCGAGGCAGTGGGTGACTGCATTGCAGGAGTTCCAACTCCCACTTTTCCGGGGCAGTGGAACTCCTGCAACGCACTGCCTCATTGCCTGAGGGCAGTGGACGGTGGAATTCCTGCAATGCACTACCAAACTAACTCGGGGAGGTGGTGGGTGGAACTCCTGTAATGCATTGCCACACTGCTCATGGCTGGTGGGCAGTGGAACTCTTGCAATCCACTACCTCACTGCCCGGGGGTAGTGAGCACAGGACCTCGTGCAATGCACTCCCTAACGGCCTCGGCGCAGTGGGCAGTGCAACTGGTGCACGCACTGCCGCACTACCTAGAGGCGGTGGGCAGTGCAAGTCCTACAATGCACTGAATCATCGCCCCGGGGCAGTGGGCAGTGGAACTCCTTCAATGCAGTGCCTCATTGCGTGGGGGGAATGAGCATTGGAACTGCTATAAAGCACTACCGCAATAACCGGAGGCACTGCGCAGTGGAAGTGCTGCAATAAACTGTGTCACTGCCTAGGGGCAATGGGCAATGGAACTCCTGCATTGCAATGCATCACCGCCTGGAAGCGGTGGGCAGAGGAACTCTTGCAGTGCACTGCCACACTGCCTCGGTGCAGTGGACAGTGGAAGCCGTGTCATGCACTGCCTCACAGCCTCGAGGCAATGGGCGGTGCAACTCCTGCAATGCACTACCTCACTACTTGGGAGCAGTGGGCAATGCAACGTTTGCAATGCACTGCCACACAGCCTGGAGTGGAACTAATGTATTGCGGTGCCTCACTGCTCCAGTGCATACGGTAGTGGAACTCCTGCAGTGCACCGTCACACTGCTCAGGGGCAGTGGGCAGCGGAACTCCGGCAATGCACTGCCTCACTGGCCAGGGATGTGGGCAGGCAAACCTGTGCATTGCCCTGCCATACTGCTTGGGGGCGATGGACAGTGGAACTTGTGCAATGTGCGGGCCCAGCAGCTGAGGGGATGGCAAAACGTACACAAGTGGCGGTCGGTGCTTAAAAAGATATCTCCTGCAATGCACTGCCTCATCGCCTAGGAGCCGTGGGGAGTGGAACTCCTGCAATGCACTCCATCACTGCCCAGGGGCAGTGGGCAGTGGAACTCCTGCAATGTAGTGCCACACCGCCTGGGGGCGGTGGGCAGTTCAAGTCCTGCAATGCACCGCCTTAGTGCCTCGGGGCAGTGGGCAGTGGAACTCGTGCAATGCAGTGCCTCACTGCGTGGAGGCAGTGGGTAGCGGAACTCCTGCAACGCACTGCCTCACTGCCTAGGAGCAGCGGACAGTGGACTTCCTACAATGCAGCACAACACTGATTTGGGGGTATGGGTAGCAGAAATCCTGTAATGCACTGCCTCATCGCCTGTGTACCTTTCGTGAACGAGGGATAAGTCGCCGTGTGAATGGGGTGTGAATGATCACGCGAATTGACCCACACTTAGAGGGTTTCGGAGGAAAGCGCCATATTTTTGGTTGCTTTGAAGCGATTTGAAGGGGTAAAATTCTTGCCCAGCTTCATTACGCGTCATTGAGTGAGAGTCCCGCCCCAAAAGCATCCACCGTGCGTAAACGGTGCCCAAAAAAAAAGTGCCAAAACCCGGCAAGCCTGTAGCCGATTCATAGGTGTGGATTAATGTGAATTCGAACGAAATTAGCGCGAATTATGTACGAATTTCGTGCCCATTCACGTGAATTTATACAAATTTCACCCCTGTGCACCCCCTGATTTGATCTAACACCCGCGGTACCCCCCCCCAACGCACCCCTGCATGCACCCGAGCCACAGGCAACAATGGTTTGGGGTCGTGTTGTATTCTCATGACCGTTTCTTGCTACACCGGAAGCGCCGCTCTAGGGTCTGAAGGTGCTGCTTGTTGGTTGGAAGCTGTTTTCTTGTACGCCTTGCGTACCTCCATATACTCATCGGCCCTTGCCCATTTTGTGCCCTTTGGTCGCATCCAACCATGTGACCAAAGGCGATGATCAATGGTGTGGTTGTCCACAACCACTTGCACCCCTAGCCTCTTCCGGAAGAGGCTCAGGCCCCCGCTGTGGGGCAACATGCGCTTCAGCCTCCGTGACTCCCCTCCATGGCAAACCAGGAGAACTTTGACAAGATTCTCCACTTCTTTGCAAAAAAAATACATGTGGTCGATCCAAAGATGCGTCCACAGAAGTTTGCCCCACTGGAGCTCATTGTGGACAGCGTTCATAACTATGCTATGCCACCGGAGCGGCCCCAAGTCAGCTCCGGAGCACCGTGCGGAACGCGAAGCGAACACACACATGCTTGCAAAAGTCTCTCACCATGTCTTGCATATCGATTCCCAATGTTTTCCTCCTACTTAATTCTGCCTCACATTAGGGTGTTGTAGGCAAGGACCCATAACCTTCTCCCATCCTGTGTTCCGTATGAAACCGATGGCGGCTCTACACTCCATCCTTACCCTCCCCTTGCTGTTTGCCTTGTCGTTTTTCGGTGAGAAACGGGTGCAAGTTCGTGCAGCAAGCTGTGCCTCATCTGAAACTGGTTGCTGCATGGTGCGTGCCACAATGGCCGATGCTTTACCTGTCAATTGTACAACTAGGTCCCGTGTCCCGTTTATGCCACACAACAAGACATGGAGGACCCCATGGAGGCAATAATCAGGCACTCCCCTATCACTTGTAATGGTCCCATATATAACATCTATGGCAACAGCCCCTATCCATTCGGCGTCAATTCCACTTGGTGTGCCAAAGGTAGCAAGGCAAAAAGCACGGCGGCACATGTAGACCCAGAACACCATGGCTCCAGGGGATTCTGCTTTCCAGTTTTAGCAGCCTGCCATGAGCACCTGCGCTTTCTCATCTGCACATGGGAAAAAAGGGATTGCCTATCATTCCCTGCCGTTTTTTTAACACGTACGGTTGCGACTTTGCGCAACTCATCATCAAAATCTCTTTGTTGTGAGGCCGCGTAGAGGGACTCCCACTTTTCACTGCCCCCTAGTAGCCACCGACTAGATAGTTGGTTGGGGCTGGCGGTGCCATCGAGCGCGCCATCGACATACGAGGCCTCATGCCTCGTTGTACCATTCACCGCAATAGGCAACCATTGCAGCCGTCGGTGCCCGGGCTGCATGATGTCGGAGGGCGGGGGTCGTCGACACTTGTACAAGTGGCAGATGCGGTCCAGGAGGTAGCAGGCCGCGCCATAGATGGCGGTGTCGTCTCCCGTACAGGCAGCAAACGCCCAGGAGTCCGGTAAAGCTAGCTGCCGAAGCATGCCGTACACCTGTTCCCATACCACACCGTATGTCATGCTCCCCACTAGATACCACAACTCTGCCTGGAGAGGTGCAACGACCAGATCCGCCAAACGGCCATAATCAAGCTCTCCTCCATGCTGGCCTCCTGCAATGCACTACCTCACTGCCCCACGGCAATGCATAGTGCAACGCTTGCCATGCCCGCCACACTGCCTAAGGGGAGTGGGCAGTGGAACTCCTGCAATGCACTGCCTTACCACCTGACGGGCGTAAACAGTGGAACTCATGTAGAGCAGTGTGCTTCGGGGCAGTGGGCAGTAGAACTCCTACAATGCACTGCCTTAGCGCCTGGCGGCAGCGGCCAATGCAACTCTTGCAATGCACTGCCACGCCACCTGACGGCCGTGGGCAGTGGAACTCCTGTAGAGCACTGCCACACTGCTCAGGGGCAGTGGGTAGTGGAACTCCTGCAATGCAGTGCCTCACCACCTGGAGGCCGTGGGCAGTGGAGCTCCTCCAATGCCCTACCTCAGTGCGTGGGAGCAGTGGGCACTGGACCTCATGCAATGCACTGCCACACAGCATGGGGGCACTGGGCAATCGAAGTCTTACAATGCACTACCACACTGCCCGCAGGGCAGTGGGCAACTCAACTCCTACAATGCACTACATCACTGACCCAGCGCAGTGGACAATGTGGCTCATTCAATGCACTGCCACACTGCCGGGGGGTAGTTGGCGGTGCAACTCTTGTCATGCTCCGCAGCAATGGCTGTGCGCAGTGGATAGTGCAACTCCTGTCCCCTACTGCTACATTGCTTGGGGGCAGTGGGCAATGAAACTCCTGCAATACACTGCTCACTGCTTGGGCGCAGTCGGCAGTGCAATTCTTGCAATGCACTGCCACACTGCTTGGGGTCAGTGGGCAGCGGAACTCTTGTAATGCACTACCACACTGCCGAGGCGCAGTGGGTAGTGGAACTTCTGCAATGCACTGCCTCCCCGCTTGTAGCACTGGGCACTTGAACTCCTGCAATGCACTGCCATACTGCATGGGGGCACTGAGCAATGGAACTCCTGCAATGTGTAGCCACTTTGCTTGGAGGCAGCGGGCTATGCAAATCCTGTAATGCACTACCACAGTGCTCATAGGTAGTGGGCAGTGAAACTCCTGCAATGCACTACCTCATTGCTTAGGGGCACTGGGCTGTGCAATTCGTGCAATGCACTACCACACTGACTGGGGGCAGTGGGCAGTGGAACTCGTGCAATGAACTACCACAATGCTCAGGGCCAGTGGGCAGTGGAAGTCCTGCAATGCACTGCCTCACTGCCTGGGGGCAGTGGGCGATGGAACTTGTGCAAGGCAATGCCTCGCTGCCTGGAAGCAGTGAACAGCGCAACCCCTGCAATGCACTACCTCACTGCCTCCACGCAGTAGGCAGTGGAATGTGGTGCACTGCCTCACTGCCTGAGGGCAGTGGGCAGTGGAAGTCCTGGAATGCACGGCCAGACTGCTGGGCGGCAGTGGGCACTAGGACTGCTGCAATGCACTGCCTCAACGTCTAGGGGCGGTGGGTAATGGAACTCTTGCAATGCACTGCCTGACATCCTCGAGGCAATGGGTAGTGCAACTGTTACACTGGCTTCGGCATAGTGGGCAGTGGAACTTCTGCAATGCACAGTTTCACTGCTTGTTGGCAATGGGCAGTGGAACTCCTGCAATACATTGCCTCACTGCTTGTGGGCCGTGTATAGTGGAACTACTGCAATACACTGTGTCACTGCTTGGGGGCATGGGCAGTGGAACTCTTGTAACGCATTGACCACGGAGGGGGGGCGTAGCAACGGGCAATACGCCGACCCCCCCTCCCCCACTCTCGGACCGCTTTCAGGGCGGGGGGGGGGGGGCTGGGTCTGGGGGGGGGAGAAGGGGCTGCCAAGAGGGAGGGGGGGAAGGCATCATACCCTGACAAATATGGCATAAGATGACCGCCTTATCCCGCCAATCACTTGGAAGCATGTACGTTGGAGAAAAGAATTTTGAAACAACGGGGGAGGGGGGGGCATGGTAGGTGGTACTTTTGTTTAAGGGCATAGCACCCCCGAGTCAATTCCGGGCCACTATTGCTAGTGGCGCCCTTCTCAGGGGTCCCCAACAAAGGGGACAAGATCAAAGTGGGCCCAAAAGAGGGCGTAAATGCTACATCACCCCTACATTCTCGGGGGTACCCAACATAGGGGACGTAATGAAAGTGGGCCCAAAAGAGGGCGGAGATGCTACATCACCCCTGCATTTTCGGGGGTCCCCACACGAATGGGGACAAAATCAGAATTGGCTGCCTAAACTCTGCCTAGTGGAGGACCCACAAGTTACAGCAAATCCTACCTCAACCCTGCTTTCTCAGGGATACCCATCAAAGGGGAGAAAAACAAAGCACCAAGAAAACAAAAAAAACAAAAGCAAAAAATTTCCGATGGCGTCCTTGACCCTTCGTGTGGTCCGTAGTTTGGCTCCACTGGGGTTGGAACCCAGGACCATTCAGCTGCAGGGGCACTGCTCTACCCCTAGAGTATGGCACAACTCTGACAAACCTCTGCAGAGAGGTGGTATTCATATTTAGTCCAATTTGGTTTTCATGCATTATTGGGTTCTCCCTAAAAAACTGAGTATTTTGAGTATAGACACATGGGGTGAAAACCCATATTTTCACCCTCTACTAATTCAAGCAAAATTTGCTTCGGGCACCCGCCCATAGTCCGGCACTTTCGCGCCAATTTTGAGGGAGGGGGGGAAGGTCGGCGTAAAGGGTCCGGTGCCGTCAACCCCCCCGTGGCATTGACTCGCTAACTTGGAGCATTTGGCAGTGCAATTCCTGCAATGTGCTACCTCACTGCCTAGGGGCATCGGGCGGCGCAACTCCTGCAATACACTACCTCACTGCCACGGCGTAGTGGGCAGTGCAACTCCTGCAATGCAGTGCCTCACAGCCTGAGGGCAGTGGGCAATGGAACTCTTGCGATGCACTGCCTCACTGCTCAGGGGCAGTGGACGGTGGAAATCCTGCGATGCAGTGCCTCACTGCTTTGAGGCAGTGGGTGGTGGGACACCTTCAATGCACTGCCATACTGCTCAAGGGCAGTAGGCAGTGGAACTCCTACAATGCACTGCCTCACTGTCTCGGGGCAGTTAGCAGCGAAACTCGTGCAATTCACTACATCACTACGTGCGCGCAGTGGGCACTGCAGCTCCTGCCATGCACTGCCACACTGCCTGGGAGCAGTGGGCAGTGCAACTCCTCGAATGCACTTCCACAGTACCTGGGGGTAGTGGGCAATGGAACTCCTGCAAGGGACTGCCTCACTGCCTGGGGGCAGTGGACAGTGCAACTCCTGTCATGCACTGCCACACTGACTCAGGTGAGTGGGCCGTGGAACTCCTGCAATGCACTGCGTCACCGCCTGGGGGTGGTTGGCGGTGGAACTCCCGTCATCCACTGCCTCACTGCTCAGGCGCGGTGCTCATTCGAACTCCTGTAATGTACTGCCTGACTGCTCGGGCGCAGTAGGTAGTGGAACTCTTGCGATGCACTGCCACACTCCCTGGGGGCATCAGGTAGTGGAACTCCTACAATGCACTACCCCACTGCCGCGGTGCAGTAGGCAATACAATGCCACACTACCTGTGGGCAGTGGGCAGTGGATATATTGCAATACACTCTCTCACTGCCAAGGGTCCGTGGACAAGGCAACTCCTGTCATGCGGTGCCACAATGACAGGGGGCAGTGGGCAGTGGGACTGTTGCAATGGACTGTGTCACCGCCTGGGGGGCAGGCGGCAGTGGAAATCCTGCAACGCACTGCCTAGGAGCCTGGGAGTAGTGGAAAGTGCAACTGTCGTCATGCACTGCCTCACTGCTAAGGCGCAGTGCTGATTGGAACTCTTCCAATAGATTGCGTCACTGCTTGGGGGGACAGGGTAGTGCAACTCTTGCAATGAACTGCCACACTGCCTCGGTGCACTGGGACATGCAACTCTTGCAATGCACTGCCACACTACCTGGCGGCAGTGGGCAGTGGAACTTCTGCAATGCACTCCCTCACCGCCTTGGGGCGTTGGGTAGTGCACCTCTTGCAATGCACTGCCAGACTGCTTGGGGGCACTGGGTAGTGGAAATCCTGCAATGCACTACCGCACTGCCTGGGTGCGGTGGGCAATGCAACTCGTGCAATGCACTGCCACACTACTTGGGGGCAGTGGGCAGTGGAACTCTGCGGATTCACTGCGTCATTAATCCGAGGCAGTGGGTAGTGGAGGTCCTGTCATGCACTGCCACATTCGGGGCAATGGGCCCTGGAAATCTGGCAATGCACTTCCTCACCGCCTCTGGGTAGTGGGCAGTGGGATTCCTGTGATGCACTCCCACACTGCTCAAGCGCAGTGAGCAATGGAACTTCTGTCATGCACTACCTCATTGCCTCGGGGCAATGGGCAGTGGAACTCTTACAAGGTACGGTTGCACTGCCTGAGGGCAGTTGGCAGCGCAACTCTTGCAATGCACTACCTCGCTGGCCAGGCGCAGTGAGCAGTGCACCTGCTGCAATGCACTGCCACACTGCCTAGAGGCAAGGGGCAGTGCAACTCCTGTCATGCACTCCCACAGTGACTCGAGGCAGTGCGCAGTGCAACTCCTGCAACGCACTGCGTCACCGCCTGGGGGCAGTAGGCAGTGGAACTTTCGTCATGCACTGCCTCACTGCTCACGCACAGTGCCAATTGGAACTCCTGCAAGGTACTGCGTCACTGCTCGGGGGTAGTGGGTAGTGGATCTCTTGCAATAGACTGCCACACTACCTGGGGGCAGTGGGCAGTGGAACTCCTACACTACACTCCCTCACACGTTGATGTCCGTGGGCAGTGCATATCCTGTCATGCACAACCACACTACCTGAGGGGAGTGCACACGGAACTATTGAGATGCAATGCCTTACTACTCAGGTAGTGGAAAGCCTGTCATGTCCAGCCACACTGCTTGGGGACAGTGGGCCGTGGATATCCTGCAATGCACCGTGTCACCGCTTGCGGGTAGTAGGCACTGGAACTCCTGCAACGCAATGCCTCACGGCCTTGGGGTACTGGGCTGTGGGACTCCTGTAATGCACTACCACACTGCTGAAAAGCACCGGGCAGTGGAACCCCTGCGATGCACTGCCTCACTTCCCTAGGAGCAGTGAGCAGTAGAAATTCTGTCATGTACTACCTCACTGCCTCGGGGCACTGGGCAGTGCAACTGCTGCAACACACTGTCACACTGCCTGGGGACAGTTGGCAGCGCAAGTCCCGCAATGCACTACCTCACTGCCCCGGGGCAGTGGAGAGTCCAACTCCTGCAATGCACCGCCACAGTGCGTGGGGGTAGTGGGCACTGGAAGTCCTGCAATGCACTGCCGCACTACCCCGGGGCAGTGGGCAGTGCAACTCCTGTCATGCATTGCGACAGTGACTGGGGGCAATGCGCAGTGGAACTCCTGCATGCACTGTGTCACCGCTTGGTGTCAGTCGGTAGTGGCACTCCTGCAACGCACTGCCTAACTGCCTGAGAGCAGTAAGCAGTGCAAGTACCATCATGCACTGCCTCCCTGCTCAGGCACAGTGCTGATTGGAACTCCTGCAGGGCAGTGGGTAGTGCAACTCTTGAAATGCACTGCCACACCGCCTCGGGGCAGTCGGCAATGGAACTCCTGCAATGCACTACCTCACTGCCTTGGTGCGGTGGGCAATGCAACTCGTGCAATGCACCGCCACACTACCTAGGGGCCGTGGGCTGTGGAACTCCTGCAACGCACTCCCTCACCGCCTGGGGTAGTGGGTAGTGAAAGTCTTGCAATACACTGCCCAACTGCCTGGGGGCAGTGCGCAGTTCAACTCCTTCTATGCACTACCTCTGAGATTTTGTGCTGTGGGCAATGCAACTCGTGCGATCCTCTGCCACACTACCGGGGGGCAGTGGGCAGTGGAACTCCTGCAATGAACTGCCTGATTGCTTGGAAGCAGTGAGCAGTGGAACTCTTATCATGCATTACCTCACTGTCTGGGGAAAGGTAGTGGGCAGTGGAACTCCTGCACTGCACTGCCACACTTCTTGGGGGCAGTGGGCAACAAAACTCTTGCAATGCACTATCTCACTGCCCAGGCGCAGTGGGTAGTGCAACTCCTGCAACGCACTGCCACACTGTCATCCCATTGCAACTCTTGTCACTCACTTCCACAGTTCCTGGGGGCAGTGGGCAATGGAACTCCTGCAATGCACTACCTCACTGCCTTGGTGCGGTGGGCAATGCAACTCGTGCAATGCACCGCCACACTACCTAGGGGCCGTGGGCTGTGGAACTCCTGCAACGCACTCCCTCACCGCCTGGGGTAGTGGGTAGTGAAAGTCTTGCAATACACTGCCCAACTGCCTGGGGGCAGTGCGCAGTTCAACTCCTGCTATGCACTACCTCCAGGATTCGGTGCTGTGGGCAATGCAACTCGTGCGATCCTCTGCCACACTACCGGGGGGCAGTGGGCAGTGGAACTCCTGCAATGAACTGCCTGATTGCTTGGAAGCAGTGAGCAGTGGAACTCTTATCATGCATTACCTCACTGTCTGGGGAAAGGTAGTGGGCAGTGGAACTCCTGCACTGCACTGCCACACTTCTAGGGGGCAGTGGGCAACAAAATTCTTGCAATGCACTATCTCACTGCCCAGGCGCAGTGGGTAGTGCAACTCCTGCAAGGCACTGCCACACTGTCATACGGTTGCAACTCTTGTCACTAAATTCCACAGGGCCTGGGGGCAGTGGGCAGTGGAACTCTTGCAATGCACTGCCTCACTGCCCCGCGGCAGTGGGCAGTGCGACTCCTGCCATGCAGTGCCACAGTGACTGGGAGCTTTGGGCAGTGCAACTCCTGTCATACACTGCCACAGTGACTCGAGCAGTGCGCAGTGGAACTCGAGCAATGCACTGCGTAACCGCCTGGTGGCAAAAGGTAGTGGCACCTCCGTCATGCACTGCCTCACTGCTCAGGAACAGTGGTAATTGGATTTCCTGCAAGGTACTGCTCCACTGCTCGGGGGTAGTGTGTAGTGGAAGTCTTGCAAAGCACTGCCACACTACCTGGGGGTAGTGGGCAGTGGAACTCTTGCAATGCACTCCCTCACCGCCTGGGGTCGTTAGGCAGTGCAACTCCTGTCATGCACTGCCACACTGCCCGGGGGCGGTGGGCAGTGGAACTCTTGCAATGCACTAGCTCACTGCCTTGGCGCAAGGGGCAATGCAACTCGTGCAATGCACTGCCACACTACCTGGAGGCAGTGGGCAGTGGAACTCCTTCACTACACTCCCTCACCGCTTGCGGTCCGTGAGCAGTGCAACCCCTATCATGCACAGCCACACCCCCTGGGGGCAGTGCACACGGAACTCTTGAGATGCAATGCCTCACTGCTCAGGGGCAGTCGGTAGTGGAAAGCCTGTCATGCACAGTCACACTGCTTGGGTACACTGGGCCGTGGAAATCCTGCAATGCACTGTGTCACCGCCTGGGGTAGTAGGCAGTGGAACTCCTGCAATACAATGCCTCACCGCCCTGGGGTACTGTCCTGTGGGACTCCTGTAATGCACTACCACACTGCTCAAGGGGAATGGGCAGTGGAGCTTCTGCGATGCACTGCCTCACTTCCCTGGGAGCAGTGAGCACTGGAACTCCTGTCATGTACTACCTCACTGCCTCGGGGCACTGGGCAGTGCAACTCCTGCTTGCACTGTCACACTGCCTGGGGACAGTTGGCAGCGCAAGTCCCGCAATACACTGCCTCATTGCCCCGGGGCAGTGGGCAGTGCAACTCCTGTCATGCACTGCGACAGTGACTGGGGGCACTGGGCAGTGGAACTCTTTCATGCACTGTGTCAGCGCCTGGGGTCAGTCGGTAGTGCCACTCCTGTAACGCACTGCCTAACTGCCTGGGAGCAGTAGGCAGTGCAAGTACCATCATGCACTGCCTCACTGCTCAGGCGCAGTGCTGATAGGAACTAGTGCAAACTAGTGCCTCATTGCTTGGCAGCAGTGGCTGGTGCAACTCATGTAATGCACTGACACACTGCCTGGGGGCAGTGGGCAATGGAACTCCTGCAATGCACTCCCTCACCGCCTTCGGGCAGTTGGTAGTGCACCTCTTGCAATGCACTGCCAGACTGCTTGGGGGCACTGGGTAGTGGACATCCTGCAATGCACTACCTCACTGCCTCGGTGCGGTGGGCAATGCAACTCGTGCAATGCACCTCCACACTACCTAGGGGCAGTGGGCTGTGAAACTCCTGCAATGCACTCCCTCAGCGCCTGGGGCAGTGGGTAGTGAAAACCTTGCAATGCACTGCCACACTGCCTGGGGGCAGTGGGCAGTTGAACTCCTGCTATGCAATACTTCCAAGATTCGGTGCAGTGAGCAATGCAACTCGTGCCATCCTCTGCCACAGTACCTCGGGGCAGTGGGCAGTGGAACTCCTGCAATTAACTGCCTCACTGCTTCGGAGCAGTGAGCAGTGGAACTCTTGTCATGCATTACCTCACTGCCTGGGGGAAGGTAGTGGGCAGTGGAACTACTGCAATGCACTGCCACGCTTCTTTGGGGGCAGTGGGCAACACAACTCTTGCAATGCACTACGTCACTGCCCGGGCGCCGTGGCCGGTGCAACTCCTGCAATGCACTGCCACACTGTCATCCCATTGCAACTCTTGTCACTCACTTCCACAGTGCCTAGGGGCAGTGGGCAGTGGAACTCTTGGAAAACCTGCAATGCACTGCCTCACTGCCACGCAGCAGTGGGGGCCGCAACTCCTTCCATGCAGTGCCACAGTGACTGGGGGCAGTGGGCAGTGGAACTTCTGCAACGCACTGCATCACCGCTTGGGAGCAGTCGGCAGTGGAACCGTCACTGCCTGGGGGCTGTGGGCAGTGCAACCCCTGTCATGCACTGACGCAGTGCTGATTGGAACCCCTGGAATGTAGTGCCCCACTGCTTGGCGGCAGTGGGTAGTGCAACTCTTGCAATGCACTGCCACACTTTCTCGGTGCAGTGGGCAATGGAACTCCTGCAAAGCACTGCCACACTACATGGGGGCAGTGGGCATTGGAACTCCTGCAATTAGCTCCCTCACCACCCGGGGTCAGTGGGCAGTGCAACTCCTGTCATGCACTGCCACACTGCTCGAGAGCAGTGCACTGCGGAAGTGCCATCATGCACTGCCTCACTGCCTGGGGTATGTGAGTAGTGGAAATTCTGCAATGCAGGGCACACTACTTAGGAGCAGTGGGCAGTGCAACTCCTGCAATGCAGTACAACACTGCTCCTGGGCAGTGTGGGCAATGCACTGCCTCGCTGCCTAGGGGCAGTGGGCAAAGAAACTCGTGCATTGCAATGCCTCAGTAACTGGGAGGAGCTGTTCTCATGCACTGCCACACTACTCACAGCAGTGGGCAGCGGAACTCGTGCCATGCACTGCCTCAGTGATCAGGTGCAGTAGGCAATGGATCTTGTGCAATGCCTCGCCTCACTGCCTGGCAGCGGTGGGCAATGGAACTCCTTCTCTGCACTGCGGCACTGCTCAGGGGCAGTGGGTAGTTGAAGTCCTGCAATGCACTGCCTCACTGCCTGGAGCAATGGGCAGTGGAACTCCTACAATGCACTGCCACACTGCTTAGGGGCACTGGGCAGTGGAATTCCTGCAATGCACTGCCGCACAGCCTCGGAGCAGTGGGCAGTGGAACTCGTGCAATGCACTCCCACACTGCTCATTAGCATTCATCAGTGGAACCCGTGCAAAGCACTGCCTCTCTGCCTCGGGGCAGTGCGCAGTGGATCTCATGCAATGAATTGCCTCACTGCCTTGGGGGCAGTGGGTAATGGAACTCGTGGGATGCACTACCACACTGTGGAACTTCTGCAATGCACTGGCTCACTGCCGAGGGGCAGTGGGTAGTGCAATCCCTGCAATAAACTGCCACACTGCCTGTGGGCAGTGGCAGCGGAACTCTTGGAATGCACTGCCTCATTGCCTAGGGGCAGTGGGCAGTGGAACTCCTGCAATACACTGCCAAACTGTCCTAGGGCAGTGGGTAGTGGAAGTCGCGCCATGCACTGCCTCACTACCCAGGGGCACCGAGCAATGCAACCTCTGCAATCCACTGCCACAATGCCTGGTTGCAGTGGGCAGCGCAACTGCTACAATGCACTGCCTCAGTGCTTGGGGGCGGTGGGCTTTGCAACTCCTTCAATGCACTGCCTGACTGCCTGGGAGCAGTGGGTAGTGGAATTGCTTTGCGTGTGGCTGTTGATGTGCCCCAAAGCAGCCCCCACCGGCGGGGGCCCACCAGCTGGGGGGACGAGGAGTCCTGCCTACCAGGCGGTCGCTGCCTATGGAGTGCCTGCGGGCGACAGCTGCCCTCATCAGCGCGAGCCCACCAGCTTGGGCCCGGGGTGTTCTGCCCGGGTGGCGGTCGCTGCCTATGGAAGACCTACGTGGGACGACAGCTCCCATTGGCGCGTGCCAACGCGCTGGCAGGACGGGGAGTCCAGCGAAGGCGGCAGTGAGTGCCTATGGAGCGCCTGCAGGTAAGGGAAGCCGCTAGCAACCCACGCCCACCAGGTGGGGGAACTAGAGTCCTTCCTAGGAGGCGGTCGCTGCCTATGGAGCACTTGAGGGGAACGGTTGCCGCCGTTGGCGCGAGCCCACCAGCTCGGGGGACGTGGACTCCTGCCAAGGAGGCGGTCGCTGCCTTTGGGGCGCGTGCAGGGGACTGCAGCTACCATCGGCGCGGGTTAACAACCCCGGGGGACAGAGAGTCCTGCCCAGGAGGCGTTTGCTTCGTATGGAGCGCCTACGGGAGACGGCTACCCTCAGCGGCCGGGCTTTGCAGTTCTGGGGACGCGGAGTCCTGCCAAGGAGGGGGTCGCTACCTATGGAGCGCCTCCGGGAGACGGCAGCCCCAGGTGCCCGGGCCTGGCAGATCGGAGGACGGGGAGTCATGCCCAGGAGGCAGTATCTGCCTATGGAGCGCCTATAGGGGACGGCAGCTCCAATCAGCGCGGGCCCACTACACGAGAGGCGGGGAGTCTTGCCCAGGAGGCGGTTGGTGCCTATGGAGCGCCTGTAGGGGACTGCAGCTCCCATCGGAGCAGGCTAACCAGCCTAGGGGAAGCGGTCGGTGCCTATGGGGGGCCTATAGGGGAAGGAAGCTCCCATAGGCGCGGGTCCATCAGCTGGGGGGACGGGGATTCATGCCCCTCAGGCAGTCGCTGCTGTTGGAGCACCTGCGGGGCACATGTGCCCCGTTCAGCGTGGGCCCATCAGCTAGTTGGACGGGTATACCTGCCAAGGAGGCAGTTGCGTCCTTCGGCTTCCACTTCTCCAACACTCCATCAGCCTTCAGCTACTGCTTACAGTTGTTGCGGTAGAGCGGGGTGGTCGTCTTGTGAGAAGAGGGCCTCAGGGGCAACGGGGAAGATGAATAGAAGGTGGCAAACGCAGCAAACGTACCTCCACAAGCACGGGCGGAGGCACCAGAGCGGAACAGGGAAAACGCGGCCGACACGCGGCACCTATACAACCCTCAGAACGATGGAACCAGAGGCAGAGGCAACATGCAAAGTGCTTCTCTCCTTAAAAATGAATGAACGGCATGGAAAGTCATGCGCGGGTGCGTCGGGCCACCTCAAAAACCCCCGGAAGCGTCGTAAAAGCAAGGGTGTTTTTCCTGACCCCTAGAAGCGCCCATTACGTCATCTACGTCGTAGACAAAGGAATATGGGGGACGGCAGCCCCCATCTGCGCAGGCTGACCCGCAGGGGAGACGGGAAGTCCTGCCTAGGAGGCGGTCGCTGCCTATGGTGCGCCTGCGGGAGACGACAGTTGCCATCGGCGAAGGCTGGCCAGCCCGGGGGACGGGGAGTCCCGCCCAAGGGGCGGTCGGTGCCTATGGAGAGCCTGCAGGGAACGTCAGCCCCCATTGGCGTGGGCTTTGCAGCTAGGGGGACTGCCTATGGGAAGCCTCCGGGGGACGGCAGCCGCCATCGTTCCGCCGTTGGCAGCTACGGAGATGGAGAGTCCTCCCCAGTGGCGGTCGTTGCCTATAGAGCGCCCTCAGGGGACGGCAGCCCTCAACGATCTGCGCCCACCACCTGGGGAGACGGGTAGTCCTGCCCAGCGGCCGTCGCTGCCCATGGAGCACCTAAGGAGGACAACAGCCCCCCGCAGCCCGAGCTTGGCAACTTAGAAAATGCGGAGTGCTGTCCAAGCGGCGGTCACTGCCTATGGAGTGCCTCCTGGGGACAGCAGCAGACATCGACCCGGGCAGACCACCTCCGTGGACGGCGTTTCCTGTCCATGAGGCGGTCCTGGCCTATGGAGTGCCTGGGGAGGACGGCAGCCCCCAGCGGCCCAAGCTTGGCAGCTGGGGGCACGGGGAGTCCTGCCCAGGAGGAGGTTGCTGCTTATGGAGCACTTTCAGGGGACAGCAGCTCCCATCAGCGAGGTCTAACTAGCCGGGGGGACGGGGAGTCCCGCTCAAGCGGCGGTCGCTGCCTATGGAACGCGTCCGGGGCATGGCAACCACCAGCGGCACAGGCCCACTACTTGGAGGATGGGGAGTCCTGCCCAGGCGATGGTCACTGCCTGTGGAGCGCTGTGGGCGGATGGCAGCCCCCATCGGCGCCGGCCCGCAAGTTGGAGGGATGGGGATATGGTATGGTATGGTATGCCCTGCAGTCTCGGGGCGCTGCATCGCTAGCCCTTCACGTTCCCCGTTCAGGGCCCGGAGTCGGGGCAGCAGCAGGCATGGAAACGAGGCTGGCTGGTCCGCCCCGGGGGGGGGGGGAGCTGTTGGCAGGTCGGTCTCCCACCCCTTGCCCACCCTTCCCCCTTCCACTGGCGCTCCCATCCCTTGTGCCGCTGACCCGCGGGCACCGCGGTAGTTCTCGCGAGGCGCGGTGTCCAGGACGGCACACGCTGCAAGCCACTGTGCAGGGCCCAGCACCCCAGGCGGCCTCCACACTGCCTGCACCTGCAAGTTGTGCCAGCAACCAAATGTTGCACGGATCCGTGCGGCATAGGGCAATTCCAAAAAGCATGGAGGGGTTCCGTCCGGCATAGGGCACAACCCACAAGTAGTTCATGACATCTTCCCTTGGGATGCTCGCTTAGGGCTGTCTACGACCAGTGCCGGGTGCCGGCTACAGCACCCATCACTGTTGCCTTCGCCACTACCCCTCGCCCAACACAGGTCATGGAGGGGTCCGCCCAGCATAGGGCACGACCCACAAGCTGCAGGGAAGGGAGCAAAAACCGTGCTTTCCACCACGCGGGGTTAGCTCCAATGTCCTCTCCAAATGGCATGTGTTGTGGGCCCCTTTGCTGGGTGCGTAGTCTCCCGGAGGGGTTCCGCCTTGCATAGGGCACTACCCACAAGCATGGGAGGGTTCCGCGCGGCATAGGGCACCAGTCACAAGTGGTTCATGACACCTACCCGCGGGGGCTCGCTGAGGGCTGTCTGTGACCCACGTTGGGTGCGGGCTGCAGGACGCATCATTGGTGGCTTCACCACTGGCCCTTGCCCCTCAAGGGTCACGGAGGGCTCCGCCCGGCAGAGGGCACCACCCACAAGCTGCAGGGAAGGGAGGAACACATGTGCTGTCCACCACGGGGGGCAGCTCCCCTGTCCTCTTGAACGGCATGTGATGTGGGACCGTTTGTTCGGCGCCGGGTCTACACCAGGGTTCCGCCCGGCATAAAGCACAACCGACAAGCATGGGAGGGTTCTGCCCGGCGTAGGGAACCAAAAATGGGTAGTTCATGACATCCTCCTGTGGAAGGCTTGCTCAGGGATGTGTCTGACCCATGCCGGGCGCCGGCTGCACGACCCATCACTGGTGGCTTTGCCAGTGGCCCTCGCCCCTCACGGGTCATGCAAGGCTCCGCCCGGCATAGGGCACTACCCAGAAGCATCGACGCTTCCGCCTGGCATAGGGCACAACCCACAAGCATTGGAGGGTTCAGCCTGCCGTAGGGAATAAAACAGGAGTAGTTCATGACATCCTCCGGTGGCAGGCTTGCTCACGGATAACCGTGACCCGTTCCAGGCGCCGGCTGCACAACCCATCACCGGTGGCTTGGCCAGTGGCCCTGGCCCCTCAAAGTTCATGCAGGGTTCCGCCCAGCAGAGGGCACAATCCATAAGCATGGGAGGCTTCCGCCTGGCATAGGGCACCACCCAAAAGCTGCACGGGGGGGAGGAACACCTGTGCTGTCCACCACGGGGGGGCACCTCCCCTGTCCTCTTAAACCGCATGTGTCCAGGGCCCCTTTGCTGGGCGCCGTGTCTGCGGGAGGGTTCAGTCCGGCAAAGAGCACCAGGTACAAGTGGTTCATGACACCTACTCGTGGGGGGCCCACTCATGGCTGTCTATACCCCGTGTCGCGTACCGGTTGCAGGACCCATCACTAGTGGCTTCGCCACTGGCCCTCACCCCTCACGGGACATGGAGGGTTCCGCCCAGCATAGGGCACGACCCACAAGCATGGGAGGGTTCCGCCCGCAATAGGGCACCACGGACAAACGGCAGGGAAGGGAGGAACACCTGTGCTGTCCACCGCGGGGGGCCAGCTCCACTGTCTTTATCTGTCCCATGTCGTCCCTCACTCCCTGCTCCCTGCTCTCTAGCTGGAGATGTGGTGTCACCTGCCCCATGTCTGTGACCCAGGAACTGTACTCGCCCGGGACCTAGTTCCAGAGGCTTTGCCCCTAGACCCACTCACTCAGTTGTCCGCCCAGGCTACACCCATGTGCTAGTGCGCCAATGGGCCCCCCCATCGCCGGGCACAAGCTCGCGCCATCCCAAACCACCCGGTGAACCCCTAAGCTTTTGCCGAAAGGAGGGGACCTGCGCAAGCACAGCGGCACACGCTACCGGCATGACAAAGTACGTCACGCTGGCGGCAATCAGCCCTCGCGGTGTTACCCAGGGCCGCTTTGTTGGGGGCCACCAGTCAGGTCTAGCGGGATGTAAGTCGCCTCCCCTCTTCAAGCGCGGAGCCTCCTCCTGTTTGTCACAGCAGCAACGCCAGCGGGAACCATGGGGCGCCTCTCCACGACCGAGTGCACCTACCTACCCTACCTCCCATCCCACCCCGAACCCCCCCCCCCCTGTAAGGGGACCCCCCCCTTATAAGCGGGGTGGGGTGGGACGCCACCCCCTCGCCATGTCAAATTGCCCCCGCCCTCGCCCCACCGCTCAGCGACACTGGGCAGAGGATCTCCTACAATGTACTGCCACACTGCCGGGGGGCGTTGGCAGGCCGTCGAATTTCTCCAATGCACTGCCACACTGCTCATGGGCAGTGGGTAGTAGAACTTCTACCGTACACTGCCTCACTGCGTGGCAGCAGTGGGCAATGGAACTCCTGCAATACGGTGCCTCGCCGCTCCAAGGTAGTGGGCAATGAAACGCTGCCTCACTAACTGGCAGCAGCGGGCAATTGAACTCAGGTCATGCACTCCCACACTGCTCACAGGCAGCGGGCCGTAAAACTCTTGCAATGCACTGCCTCAGTGCTTGGGGATAGTGGGCAGTGGAACTCCTGTCATGAACTCCTAAACTCCTCAGGGGCAGTTGGCAGTGGAGATCATGCAATGCATTGCCTCACTGCCTTCGGGCAGTGGGCGGTGGAACTCCTGTCACGTACTACCATACTTCTCAAGGGCATTGGGCAGTGGAACTCCTGAAATGCACCGCCTCACTGCTCAAGGGCAGTGGGCAGGCCGAACTCCTGCATTGCGCTACCACACTGACTGCGGGCAGTGGGCAGTGGACCTCCGACAACGCACTGCAACACTGCATGGGGGCAGTGGGCAGTGGAACTGCTGCAATGGACTGCCTCAGTGCCAAGGGGAAGTGGGCAGTGGAAGACCTCCAATGCAATGCCTCAGCGCCTTGGGGCAATGTGCAGTGCAACTCATGCGATGCACTACCACACTGTCTAGGGGGGTGGGCTGTAGAACTCCTGCAATGCGCGGGCCCACCAGCCGGGAGGAAGGGGAGTCATGCAGAAGGGGCAGTCGCCGCCCCAAGTACAAAACGCTTGCAATGCACTACAACAGTGCCTGGGGGCAGTGGGTAGTGTGACTCCTGAAATGCACTCCCACACCGCCTGGGGGCGGTGGGCAGTGGAACTGATGCCATGCACTGCCTGAGTGCTTGGGGGCAATGGGCAGTGCAACCCCTGTCATGGAGTGCTGCGTTGCTTAGGGGCAGGGGGCATTCGAGGTGTGGCAATGCACTGCCTCACTGCCTGGCGGCAATGGGCAGTGAAAATTCTGCAATGTCCTGCCTCACTTCCTAGGGGCAGTGCGCAGTGGAACTCGTGCAAAGCACTGCCTCACAGCCTGGGGGCGGTGGGCAGTGGAACTCTTGCAATGTGCGGGACCACCAGCTGGGGGGACGGCGAGTCGTGCCCAGGACGTGGTCGCTGCCTAAAGCGAGGAACGCGTACAATTCACTGCGACACTGCATGAGGGCAATGGGCAGTGCTACTTCTGCAATGCACTGCCACCCTGCTTTGCGGGAATGGGCAGTGGAAACCCTGCAATGCACTGCCACACCGCCTTGAGGCACTCGGTAGTGGAAATCCTGTCCCGCACTGCCGACTGCTGATGGACGTAGAACAGTGCTATTTCTGCCATGCACTGCCTCGCTACCTCGGGGCAGTGGGTAGTGGAAAGCATATCATGCACTGCCACACTGCCAAGGGGCGATGGGCAATGGAACTCCTGCAATGCAATCTCATCATGACAGACTTGACCCCAGCTGACAGGACCCTGTTTCAAACGCATTTGAATGGGTTGAACCACCGAAAAAATTCAAATGGGGCAGATGAATTTATTTGAATTGATTCAAACGCCGAGCGCCGCCGCCGCCGCGTGCGCCGCCAGGGGCCTGACGCATTCTGTCGCAAATTTTGCACTTTTTGCAAGTTTTGCAATTTTTCAGGCGACCGCAGACAATTTGCACGCAATATTGAGATTCAATCAGCACCGCTTTAGCACCAGCCCTGCTGGGATTCTCATTTTTTTGGTTTCCACGTGCCTCTACACCGTTTCCCGTTGGCAACTACCCTTGTTGCAAATGCAGCGCCTTTTCGCATGTCCCAAACGCTAAGGGACGCGTTAGAACCGGTCTACGGGCGCCGCCCATACCGAGACGAGAATCCGGAAGCCGATTTGGTGACATTTTTTCAACACCCGTATGGCCGTGCCTTGTTACGCCGGGTGTCAACGAAAGTCGGTGTTTCCCGTCGGATGAGGAGGAGTATCAAACAAAAAGTGGAGGAGATGTTGACCCCAACGGAGGCTGTTTGGTTGATTTTGAAATTGCCAATGCCCAAATCGGGGGGTGCCTTTGAATCCGTGTTTGAATCGTTGCAAGTGCTTCAAATGTGTACTTTGAACTTGTTTTAACACTTCAAGTGATTCAAACACGGATGTCGCACCTCAGGTACAAAGATTTCCTCATTTGGGTCCACGAAAAGGCAGTGGCGGCCGAAGTGCCCGCGCTCAAAACGTGGTGCAAATGCTTTGCATCGTATGAAAGGATGGACGCTACGTGGGAACGCCTTGCCTCCGTTCAACAGCTGGAGGCCAAGATTCATGACCCTCCGGCAGGTCAAGATCCGGCGGCGGAAAAGTTTGTTAGTTCGTTTTGGCCTTTTGAGGAGTTTTTGGAGTATTTCCCCTCCCAACCGGATCTAATGTATCCGGTTGGTATGGAATTTCACGGGGCGGACTACCGCTATGTACTCATCGTCCGAAGGGATGAGTTTCCATGCGGTGCCCGCCCATGGTGTTAACTCAGCGTGTCGTTTGCCAACCACGGGGTGCGTGCTCGGAGCATTAACTACACCTGGACCTTTGATTTGTCACTTTGCTCAGAGCACAATGTAGAGGCTCGTTTGGATTTAATGGCACACAACCAGGAATGCATCAACATGTTCTAGACAATGGTTACATTGTGTTATTTGGTTACAGGGTTGGTTGTGGATGCATCGTCGGGGGTGATTCACCTTGGCTTCGCCATGTTTTCAGGTTGAGTGTATGGTGGGGGGTGGGGTCTCTTTACACATGTGCGATGTGGAATGCGGCCAGCAACCAATGGGAACACACTACCACGGTCCATTCCTGGAAGGGGCATAGGAGATTTCTCAAAATTTTTCACCGGAGTCGGCCAAAAGCTATCGTGTCCGATGTTTATGGGTGCATCCGCCTTCCTCTTTTGAAGGTGCACGACCGGTATTTTTCAATTGTCGTGTGCATTTTGCACTGTTTAATTTCTGTGGACAAGCAAACAACTATTTACGTGCGCCGCTACGCCAAAAAAGTGGCACCGGCCGTTCGTGCTGAGGTCGAAAGAATTTTGACCGAGGCGAACACGAAAATCTAGCTCCAGGGGAACGCCAGCCCAAAGGGTGAGGGAACATGGCGTCTGTTGATTGTCTGGTTGGCGATCGCTCATTTGTTGCAGGTGCCCCGTCGTGCACAAAAGGCCGTGATTGCAACCGGCAAGCTATGCGCAGCTCTGCACTCTACATATCATAAGCCCTCCACACTTAAGTGTGCCAAAGTAGCGCGTAGGTTTCAGGACCTAATTTGCCCGCGTCTTCGCTCGCCTTATCTGTTATGGCTTCGCCGTGATGCACGCAGGGTATACGATGCCATTCGCCCTTGGGGATGTGCGATGTTTTCGAGGGATGTTGTGGAGTCTCTGACTGTCACGTCTCGGGGAGGGGGGAAGGGCACACCGGAGGAGCAAATCATTGAGTTGCTCCTCCAAGGAATGAGCCGTGGTTTCTTGTACAAGGAAATGCCACGTTGAAGGGAGGTGGAGGGCCTGAGTGCTCTGCAAATCCGGCATTGTGCGGACGTTGCTAGGGAGTACTTGGAGGAAACGTTGGGAAGTCGGTGTTGTATTCCTCTGGGACCACGGGGGGGGGAATAGTTTGTTACTGCGCATACTATTTTGGTCGGTTTGAACGCGTTTGAATCACTTGAAGTGCTTCAAGTAGGACATTTGAATCACGTAGGGCTGTTCAAGTGTCATTCAAACGTCGTGTATTTTACGTGTTTTGACCTGTCTGCTGCGTCGTGGTTTTCTCGTTGGGCTTCCTCCGTCAATATTCCGGTGTATATTAAAGGGGCTGTTGTCATGGCGGATTCCGGTGTACATTAAAGGGCCTGTTGTCATGGCGGGTCTGGACCAGGCGCTGTCGGGCTTGGCCTCAGGTCAGCTGCAGGGGATCGTGGCGGCAGCGCAATCCAAACTGCAAGCGGTTCCGGCCACTGGCTCGACGTCCGCTTCAGCAGCCGTTGATGACGCCGTTCAGGACACCAAGATTCTCTTTCCACCCGTCTTTCCCATGTTGCCAGATATGTCCGACGGGCGCTTTCCCCACCCAGACTCCAAACTCGCACGGGCCGAGCCCGGGTTTGGGTGGCTGACGGACATTACCGCGAGATACCTCTTCAAACGAACGCTCTACATCTGGAAACGGAAGCGGGCCGGTGCCACGTCCACCGGGCAGATCGTATTTCCGTGGAAGACGACTCCACTGTCATTTTCCGACTGGCGGGGTTGGAAAGTTGCCAGCATCGGATTGGGCACCGATGGAAAAATGACGTTTGATGCACACCAAGTTCAGCGTCTCTCTGAGATGTGGAGTCACCACAGACTGGGAACTGTGGCTCCTGGCGGGATCAATACCCACGGCCAATCATATGGGCTCAAGTTCTGGTTTAAAACCCAAGATGAGATCGACCCTGACTGGCATCCAGTCGAGGGAGCGCAGCTCACACCGGCCTCGGAGCGCAAGGTGGGGGGGACCATTTTGACTGGCGGGAACAAGAAGAGACAGCAGGGCGTGATTGGTGAGCTCAAGGTAGACGAGAGCGAGCAGCCAGAGAAAAAGCAGCGGCGTACGATGGCATCAGCATCCGTATCAGCATCTGCCGCCGTTGCTCTACTTTCCGCACCCGCAGCACCGGCAGCTGAGTTCATCGGCATGGAGGCCGTGGTCGACGAGTCGGTGGTGAAGCAGGAGTCGCTGGATGAGATGATGGCCCCCACTGCCGCACGACCCGCTGTCCCGGTGTGTGATGCTCTGTAGGTTCAAAACTGTCTTGCGTGCTTCAAACGCAATTCAAATGCGTCCTGTGTGGTTCAAGCGTGATTCAAGCCCAGCATGTGAACTGCGTTTGAACTATTGGTGTGACGTTTGAATCACGGTTGAATTTTGTGTCACCGTCTTCAACAGGTTTTCGGAGCCGTGTTCGACCACGACGTGTTGGTGCTTGATGAGCGGGGCCCAGGCATTCTTCTCGCCAGCGGCAGCATGGTCACCAGCATCAGCAACTACATCCACCGCAGCAAGGATCCAGAGGCGCTGGAGAGGCAGGTCCGACGACGGAGGAGGTCCATAAATCAAGCCCGGTCAGATTTTGCTGACGCCACCCCGCCCGCAGGCCAGCCCAAGCTGGGAGAGTTTCTGAGGCCCAGGGCAACAATGCTCAAGCCACTGCTGCCCCCGTCCGGTACGACAGCAACGTCTGCCTTCCCGTCTGCCGTCCCAACTGCCGTCCCGTCTGCCAACCCGTCTGATGAGACAGCTGCACCCAAGGGCATCACGGTATATCCTCGAACGGCAAAATTTCTGCGACCGTTGCAGCTGCAGCCACGAAGGCCCCCATCACAGACGAGCGCGGAGGATTCCCTGATCCGCGGAACAGAGGAGAGACTGTCTCAGAAAGGAGCGGCGAAATCCGCGCCAAGGGGCAGCCTGAAGCGAGCCACGGTGGCCGCTGCCTTGGCGAACGGCAGGATGCGTGATCAAGTGGAGGAGGCCGCGGCAGAGGCCCGCGCGGCACACGACTCCTCGACCACAACTTCAAGCAGCGAATTCGAACTATCGCTGGCTCACAAACCCCGCCTGCGGGTCCAGCCAAGGGGCCGCCGGGTGACTGGGAAGCAGCAACTCAGCGAGGCTGTGAAGGCCGCACCCACAGCCAGTGGGTAGTGGGCCCCGGCCGCACGCCCGTACGGACGAGAGGTCGGGGGTGGGAGAGCGCCCGACCCCGGACGCCCCACACCCAGGCAGGAGGCGCCCCCCCCGGGCGCCCTCGTGCCGCCCCCACAGTGCGCAAAGCCAGCTCGCAAGATCGCGCGCTGTCAGGTTGGTGACGGGTCCCCACGCCCGCAACCCCCGCACCCACAGCCAGTAGGTAGTGGGCCCCGGTCGCACGCCCGAAAGAACGGGTAGTCAGGGGTGGGGGAGCGCCCGACCCCGGACGCCCCACACCCAGGCAGGAGGCGCACTCCCCGGGCACCATCATGCCGCCCCCACAGCGCACCAAGCCAGCACGCAACAGTGCGCACTGTGGGGTTTGGTGACGGGTCCCCACGCCCGCAGCCCCCGCACCCAAAGCCAGTGAGTAGTGGGCCCCGGCCGCACGCCTGAACGGACGAGAGGTCGGTGGTGGGAGCGCGCCCCTCCCCTGGACGCCCCACACCCAGGGAAGAGGCGCCCCCCCCAGGGCACCCTCATGCTGCCTCCACAGCGCACAAAGCCAGCTCGCGAGAGCGCGTGCTGTGGGGTTGGTGACGGGTCCCCATGCCCGCAACCCCCGCACCCACAGTCAGTGGGTAGTGGGCCCCGGCCGCACGCCAGAACAGACGAGTGGTCGGGGGTGGGAGAGCGCCCGTCCCGGATGCCCCACACCCAGGCAAGAGGCGCCCCCCCCGGGCACCCTCATGCCGCCCCCACAGCGCACAAAGCCAGCTCGCGAGAGCGCGTGCTGTGGGGTTGGTGACGGGTCCCCGTGCCGGCATCCCCCGCACCCACAGCCAGTGGGTAGTGGGCCCCGGCCGCACGCCCGAACGGACGAGAGGTCGGGGGTGGGAGAACGCCCGACCCCGGACGCCCCACACCAAGGCAGGAGGCGCCCCCCCCGGGCACTTTCATGCCCCCCCCAGAGCGCGCAAAGCCAGCTCGCAAGAGCGCGCGCTGTGGGGTCCGGGACGGGTCCCCATGCCAGCACCCCCCGCACCCACAGCCAGTGGGTAGTCGGCCCCGGCGGCACGCCCGAACGGACGAGAGGTCGGTGGTGGGAGAGCACCCGACCCCGGATGCCCCACACCCAGGCAAGAGGCGCCCCCCCCGGGCACGCTCATGCCGCTCCCACAGCGCGCAAAGCCAGCACGCATGAGCGCGCGCTGGCGGGTTGGTGACGGGTCCTCATGCCCGCAACCCCCGCACCGACAGCCAGTGGGTAGTGGGCCCCGGCCGCACGCCCGAAAGGACTAGTGGTCGGGGGTGGGAGAGCGCCCGACCCCGGACGCCCCACACCCAGGCAAGAGGCGCCCCTACCGGGCACCTTCATGCCGCCCCCACAGCGCGCAAAGCCAGCTCGCAAGAGCGCGCGCTGTGGCGTTGGTGACGGGTCCCCGCGCCCGCACCCCCCGCACCCAAAGCCAGTGTGTAGTGTGCCCCGGCCGCACGCCCGAAGAAACGAGTGGTCGGGGGTGGAAGAGCGCCCAACCCCGGGCGCCCTGCACCCAGGCAAGAGGCGCCCCCCCCGGGCGCCCTCGTGCCGCCCCTACAGCGCGCCAAGCCACCGCGCAGGGCCAGCTCGCAAGAGCGTGCGCGATGGGGTTGGTGACCGTTCCCCACGCCCGCACCCACCCCACGGGGGGCGCGCAGCCCCGAGCCAGGTAGGGGGAAACGGGACAGGGCCGCCCCCCCCCAAGCAAGCCAAACGGAGCACAGGACCGAGGCCGGACATGCGGAGGGGCACGGACCGAGTGGAACGGGCCTACCAGCGCCCAGCACCGGGACGGCGCGAGGTGCGCGCGCCACACCAACCCGGGGAGGGGGGAGGGGGGGCGGACGCCACGAGAGCGCGAGCGCACACACACACAAAGGACACGCGGGGAAAACCAGAAGGGCAACCCGACCGAGCCCGCGGAACACACAGACCGCATGGAATGGCGTACCAGCAAGGGAGGATAAGGGACACCCAGACGGGACGGCCCGCCACACACAGCGCAGGAAACGCGGGGCGGGCAGGGGGAAACAGGGAAGACACAACACCGGACACCGGCTCCAACCCCCCCGAACCGGCCGCGAGCGCTGCACACACACGACCAGGGCACTGCACTTGCCAAGGCAGTAGTGGCGCATAGGGCCACGCACCAGCCCCAGGGCTAGGCAGCCTCCGCGCCAGCCCACGGGGGTCCCACTGGCAACAAGCCAGTAGCACGGGCCTGGCAGCGCCGGCACCCCGGGCGACCATGTATTAGGGGGGCGACGCGGTGGGTAAGCGTCTGCAGCCACGGCTGCGAATTGACGCACTGACCGGGGCGTGGCGAAAAGGGGAAGCCGGGGAGGGACGGGGCTCCGAGCCCTGTGAACCCGGGGGACTCCGCCACCAGGCAGGAGGTGCGTCTTGGAGGGCCCCCACTAGGACCCGGTGGGGAGGATATCACCTGGCCCGACCAGGTGGCCCCCCGGGGCCGAAAGGCGTCTAGTACCCGCGGAATCAAACCTCAAACCTCAAACGTCAAACCTGATGAGACAGCTGCATCCAAAGGCATCACGGCACATCCTCGACTGGCTAAATTTCTGCGACCGTTGCAGCCGCAGCCACGAAGGCCCCCAACAGAGACGAGCGCGGAGGATTCCCTGATCCGCCAAACAGGGGACAGACTGTCTCAGAAAGAAGCGGCGAAATCCGCGCCAAGGGGCAGCCTGAAGCGAGCCAAGGTGGCCGCTGCCTTGGCGAACGGCAGGATGCGCGATCGAGTGCGGGAGGCAGCAGCAGAGGCCGGCGCGGCACACGACTCCTCGACCACAACTTCAAGCAGCGAATTCGAACCATCGCTGGCTCACAAATCCCGCCTGCGGGTCAAGCCGAGTGGCCGCCGGGTGACTGGGAAGCAGCAACTCAGCGAGGCTGTGAAGGCCGCCAAGGGAACCAGACCGCGAAGGAGCAAGCCCCCAAGCGGCAGGCAGCCACCGTGGAGGGTGGCAATAAACGGATCTGACAGCGGGGTTCGTTGCTGATTGGGTTGCTGCCAAGAATAAGGCCGCCAAACAGCAAGAGGCCAACGAGGACGAGCCCGAAGAGCAGCCTGAGGAGACTGCGCAGGTGCGCCCATTTGAAGTGCATTTGAATTACGGTCGACCTCATTCGACCACTTCAAACATCGAACTTGAACCACTTGAATGGCGTTTGAACTCTGTTTGAACCCAGTCCGACCCCGAGCATATTTGCCCTTTTCGTACTGCAGGAGGAGGACTCTGACGACGCCAATGAACGGGCCGGGGAAGAATATGGACTCCCAGCGAAAGCTGCTCTGCGATGGGCGGTGTTTGAGGACCACGGCGAGAGCCGCGTGATGCGTGGATTCCGAGCCAAGTCCTCGAAGGAAAAAGCGGACCACGTCCAGGTCCAGGAGATCAAACAGGGAGGCAGAGCCAAAAGTCACTGGATTATGAAGGTGGACAAAAAGACAGCGAGCTTCACCAGCAAGCAGAAGGCCTAAGAGGCGGCAGCAGCTCTGCGCACGGACCTTGCAGCGCGGCAGCCGGAGACCACGAGCGCCGAGGATAGAGCTGTGGCGCCTGCACCGGAGGCGCGGGGTGCATCGACACCAGACACAACGACTGGCGAACCGGAGGCGCAGGCGGCAGCACCAGACACATCAGCTGTGGCACCTGCGGCTGTGACACACGACGATGGTGATGAGATTGTGCAGGTGGGCGGTGGTGATGGCGTGCAGGGTGTGGAGGGTGTGGAGAGTGCGGAAGGTGTGGCGGGAGCGCGCGATGTGGTGTCGAAACTGGAGCCAGAGGACAACCTTGGGGACATTAAGATGAAGGTGGTGCTGGAGGACAGCCCTGTGGCACAGGACAGTGCGGCGGCACAGGGCAGTGCGGTGCCTGCGGACAGTGCCGAGACGCAGAACACACAGGTGCTGTGGCAGAGTGTGGTAGACCAGAATGCGGCTGAGGTCCGCCGATGACTCGCAAGAACAAAAGGTGTGCCCCTTCTGCCAGAGCTGCAGACTGCGTCCGGTTGGCGATTCGAGGTGAAGCACAATGCCAAAATGCGGTCGCAATACTTGGGTGCCATGCGCAGGTGCTCCGTGGTAACGGTGAGTGCGGCGATCCAAGCAAACCGCAGCCTGATCACCCGCCTGAACCGGTTTGAACGCGTCCTCTTCCCCACGTTCTCCTGGACGGCGATCGGAGTATTCTGTTTCCTCAAAGAAGGCCAACCCATGCTGCTGCACTTGCACCCACGTGACGATGTGCCTCTCTCGTGCGAGGTTTCGCTTGGCGCACACGTCGGTGGCGAACTCTGGACGAGCGGTTTGTCGGACGGCTATGGCGCCCGTTTGTGGCCGTCATGGGTGCAGTGGGACGGGGACCAGCTGTATGGAGGCACCATCTCGCCGGGCAAAGGGGTCGGCTTCAATGCATACAGGCCGCAGCGCCCGATGCGCTGGATGGGCGAGCGCTGCGTGGTGGTCTTTTTTTCGATGGTGGGTTGGACCAACACCACCCGAGAGGTTGCCTGCCAGCTGGAGGCAACCGCATTCCCACGCTAACCGATACCACATGACCGCAGATGACCCACATGAGTGAGCTTGAGTGCGTCAACGAGAGTAAGGGGGGGGGAGTCAGGCAAATTTTCCCTTGAACCTGATCCACACCACTCATGCAATGAGCTTTGGGCCCTCCACGCGTTCTTAACAGACCCCCCACCCGGGGAAAACGACCGGCAATGGGAAAATATCCTGTGGTCTCCGGGTTTTCCATCTCTTTCGGTGAAAAAACGGGTGTGGATACATTTCAGCACGTGAATTGATTCAAACGGGGAGTGGGCAATTCAAATGGGGCATTTGAATCACCAGGTGGGCGTTTGAATTGTGTATGAAGCGTGTTGGGTGTTTGTGAGATTTAGGGCGTTCCGGCTGTTTACACGCTCTCTGACCCTATCGGGGATACTGCAACCCAATCTCCATGCCACCCAGCGGTCAAGTTGTAAGTTCTGGGAATGTTCCGGGATGCGGGTGAGTAGGATGTGTGGTGTCCGTGGTGGTGCTGAGAAGTTCCTGGGCCGAGGCGCTTGCAACGGCATTGGTTCCTGATTCCGTACGGTGTGGCACATTGCCCCTTTCGGTGGGTGGTGCTGGTCGGCAACGGTTTGCGACGGGTGTGTCCTTTGTTGGTGCGCTGGTGGCGTCAGTGTGGCGTTGTGGTGTTGTAGGGTAGTGCTGTGCCGCCCGTCTGACCGCACAGTCTTGTTCCACATGCACGGGACTGAAAGCACAATGCACCTGGGCACGTCATTGCACCCTTTATGCGCTGGGCCGATGCTTTGCTGTTGCGGGGAGGAAGCGTGGAGAGGGCCAAATCAAGTAGAAAACAGCACTGTAGTAGTAACACGGGGACCAGGTCGATTGAAGTGATTCAAATACCACACTTGAATTGAGGTTTGAATCAGGGAGGCTCCGCCGGCTATACCAATGGGCACAAAGGGGGGGGTTCCTGGGTGCTACACCACAACAAGGGTGAACGATATGTAGTAAGCAGGTTGCACAATGGCTAGGCAGTTATATCAGACACCTACGGGCTGCACAATGTTACAAAAGGACACTTCGCCAGACAGCGGTGTTTGAATCCAACTTGAATCAGCGCCGGCGGCGACGGCACACTGAAACTGTTACTTTTTTGTTGAAAGCCGTGCAGGTTGCTTTTCAAAGGCATTGTCTTTGATGAAACAAACGAACGGGGAGTCCAATAAGCCACAAAGGCAGCAGACCGGCCCACAAGGGGAACAAAAATCATGCCTCTGTCCATACCATCGACCTCCTGATGCAAACATGATTCAAACGTAGGTAGGTAGGTAGGTGCACTCGGTCGTTGAGAGGCGTCCCATGGTTCCCCCTGGCGTCTCCCCTGTGACGAACAGGAGGAGGCTCCGCGCGTGAAGAAGGGAGGCGGCTTACATCCTGCTAGACCTGACTGTTGGCCCCCAACAAAGCGGCCCCGGGCAACACTGGGAGGGCTGATCGCCGCCCGCATGACGTGCTTGTCTCGCCGGGAGGGTGTGCTCCCATGCTTGCGCACGTCCCCTCATTAGGGCGGAACCCTAGAGGTTCACCGGACTTCCTGGCGTATCCCGTTCCCAAGGCATGCATGCACGTTCTTGGTACTAGGGTTCCGAGGCGCTTGGGTGTCGCACGCTCCGCCTGGAGTCCCAAAGCAGCGCAGGCCTTAGGATGCAGCCTCATCCCTGGTCTCCGGATCTCGTTTGGCCAGGTCACCTGCATGGCTTGGGCTGCCTCAGTGCCCGGGCTGTGGGCACTGGGTTTCCTACTGATCTGCGGCGTTTGTGTTTGGGTCCGCTTTGTGGTTGGGTTTGGGTTTTGCTAGCCCCGCCAGTCCTGGCTGGGGTCTTGGGTGGGTGTGTTTGGGTACGGTTTGTGGTGTTGTCCCTCTAGTGCCGGCTGTTTGTGGTGTTCGTGGTTCGGCTTAGGTTTCGGCCTGCTTATGGGACGTGTATGGTTTCGTGTGCGCTCCGCTTGCCCCCCTGCCGTTTCCGGTTCCGATGTGCGGTGTGGACGTGCGTGTCTGGCCTGGGTCTCGGCTGTGCCCCGCCCTTCTTCGCTGGGTTGTCGGGGTGTGTTTTTTGGGCTTTATTTTCTTTCTGCTTTGCGGTGTCGGTTGCCCGGTGTCCCTGTCCCGGGCCTTGTGGTCCCTGTCCCCCCATCCCTTTTCTTTCGGGCTAGGCTGCTGGCTCTTCTTTTTTTTCGTGGTGTGTGTCTGCATGTTTCGGTGTCCCTTTTCCCGCCGGGCCGCTGTTCCTGGCTTGGTGTTGCCGGTTTTGGCTGGGTGGTCCCCCTGTGCCTCTTTGGGGGTCCTGTCTTCGGTGCCTTCTGGGGGTGGGTTTGGCCGCCTCTGGTGGTGTTGGCGGGCGGTTTGCTGGCTGTGTGCTGTTTTCGCGCCCCCCCCCCCTCCCCCCTCTGTTGTTTTTTTTTGGGGGGGGGGGGGGGCCTGCCTGTTCCTCACTCTGCCTTCCCTGGGCTGGCGCACGCGCTGGCCCGCATTCAGTGTTGTCTTCCGGGCTGCTGTTGGCGGTTGCGTTCTGTTTGGCCGTGTTCCGGCCCCATGGGTCGGGCTGGCTATGTACACGTTGGGCTCGGCGCCCCTTCTTGCCGGGTTAGGTCCTGGCTCTGCCGGCTGGGCGGCTGCGCCAGGGGGCCGGGGTTGTTCGTGTCCTTTCCCCTCTGCGGTGCCGGTTTTAACCTTCTGGGTGGTCCGCCACTGTTGTTGCCGGGCGCGCGGTGGCCCCTTGTGTGGCCTGCGGTGCCGGTGTGTGGCGTGCTGGTGCGGCGCCTTCCGGGGTGTGCGGTGGCTTGCTTTGGTTAGTCTTTCAGGTTAGGGTCAGTGGTGCCGTGTTGTGCCGCTCTGTGCCGTGTCGCGTCGCGTCGTGCTGTGGTGCGTTGCACTGTGGCGCGCTGTGGTGCGGTGTGCCGTGGTCTCGCGTTGTGCCGCGGTGGGTCAGTGGAGGTCAGCCTGGCTTGTGTCGTGGTGCGGAGTGTGGGCCGCAGTGTGGCTGGCTGGTGGCTGGGGGGTGCGGTTAGGTGTGGGTGTCTCGCTGGGTCCTTTTTTTTTCATGGGGGCCTGGGCGTGCCGCTCGGGCTGGTGGGTCGGGTAGGCGTCCGTGGGGTTGCCCTCCCTGGGGGCCTTTGCCTTGGTCCCGTGTCCTCTTGGAATTTCGGTTCTAGCCCTGGTCGCTGTGGCCGTGCCTTTGTCCTCTTCCGGTGCCTGTGAGGTGGCCCTTGTGGCGGCCAAGGTCGTCGCCTGGCGGTGACGGCGTGGTGGTGCGCCGTACGGCGGCGTTCTCTGCGGCTTCCTCTGTGGGTGTGGCCCGTTCTTCCCGTGTAGGTGTGCCCTCCATTCCCCCGGTGGTTTTCTGGTGCCTGGTGGGTGTGCGCTGGTGTGATCTGTACGGCGTCCGATGCTTGCTTTGGCGGTGCGTGTTGGGGCTAGCGCCCCCGGGAGTCGTGGGGCGTTCGGTGGGGGTTGGGGGGCGCTGGTGCCCCCGTCGTCGTATGCCCTTCCTGGGTGTGGGTCGTGGCGTTTGCCATGGTGCCCTTTTCCTCCGCGCCTTGGTCCCCGCTCCTGCCCCTTCCTGGTTCTTGGGTGGTTTCCTGCCCCCATGTGGTGTTCCTTCCGGCACCCTGTCCCTATGGGTGCCTGATCTCACTTGGGGCCCCTCGGTGCCCTCTTGCCTGAGTGCCCCTTGTTGTCCCTTGCCCTCCCCTTGCCCTTGTCCTTCCCCTTCCTGGTGTGGTGGTGGCGGGAGGGGCGGGGTGGGGAGGGGGCGCCGACGGCCCAAGCCTGGGGGTGGGTGGCCTGGAGCCATTGGCGGAGGGCTTGGGGGGTGTAGGGGGGGCGGAGGCCCTTGACCGCATCGCGGAGGAGGGCCTCCCATGCCGCTTGTGGCATGATGGCCTCCAGGGGCGGCCTCGTTGGGGTCGTGCGGGGGTGCGGGTGCGTATCTCCTCGAAGGTATGCACCATGCGCACCCCATCTTGCCTTCCCGCTCCCCCGGCCCACTTCACCCAGCGGCAGAGCTCCTGCAAAGCGGGGGCAGACCACCAGGCGAGGTGGGCGTGGGCCTGCGGGGGGGAGGGGTCCGTGCCCGGGGTCCTGGAGCGGCGGGGGGAGGACGTGGACCTGTGGTGGTTGGTGGGGTGGGGGCGGCGGTGGCGGGGGCTGGGGGTGGAGGACGGGTACGGGCGGAGGGGGGAACATGAGGGGGAGGTGGACATGGGGCGGCGGTGGCGTGTCTGGCGGCGTCGGGGGGAGCGGGAGCGGTGGTGGCAGAGGCTGGGGGTGGGGGTCTTGTGTGGCCGGAGAGGAGAGGGGGAGGTGGACATGGGGCGGCAGTGACGCTCGTGGTGGCGCCCGGGGGAGCGGGAGCGGCGGGAGCTGGGTCCTGGGGGGTCGTGGTGGCACTTTGGGGGAGCGGGAGCGGCGCGAGTGGGTGGTTGAGGCGCGGTGGCGGTGTGGGGAGTGTGGGCGCTGGGGGCGAGTGTTCCGTGCGGGGGGGGAGCGTGAGCGCCGCCGATTACGGGACCGGGCCTCATCGCTCGAGTCAGGCCAGTCAGGAGGCGTCGGCGGGTCCTGGGGGGCTTCTTGTGGTGCCGCCTGGTACTGGGGGGGGGAGTGGGTCCCCCGTCGTCCATGGATCCGCCACGTAGGGGTGTGGTCGCGGCAGCGGCTGGTGGTATGGATCGAGTGACTGTCCTTGGCGGGGTTGGGCCCGGGGGGCCCCTTTCGGCGTGGACGTGGTGGCCGGGGGGATACGGTTCCTGGTACGGGGGGGGGGTGGCTGGTACGGGGGGGGGTGGCCCCTGGTGGTAGGTGGGGTATGCGGGTGGAGTGCTCGGTGGCTGCCATCCCATTCGCTGGTGCTGCTCGTGCGGGTTGTGGCCCGGTGGGGTAGGGTGGTGGGCAGTGGTAGTGTTTGGGTTGGTGTTGGTAGTGGTGGTGGTGGGGCCGCTGGTGGTGGTGGTGTTGGTAGTGGTAGGGTTGGTGTTGCGGGTATGGCCCTTGGACCCCTTGTGGTTTTTCCGGTCCCCTTTGTGGAGGTGGGGGGTTGGGCATCGTGCGCAGCCCGTGGGGCTGCACTATGTGGTGGGCAGGGGGGGCGGGTCGGGGGCCGGGCTTGACGGTGACGGTGGTCGAGGGGTCCCACGTCTCTGGGGCGGTTTGGCCGGCGGTGGTGGTGGTTTGTGGGGGATGGATGACGGGGCGCTTGGTGACGGGGATGTCGACGAGGGTTTGGACGGGGTCGTGTTGGGTGGCCGCCTCTGCGGTGGTGGTGGCTGCCGGTGGGAGGGGGGCGTGGGTTATGGTGGGTGGGGGGTCCTGGCTTGGGTGAGGGTCCGGGTTGGGGCGGTGTCGGTTGGGTTTGTGTCGTTGCGTTTGTAGTGTTTTGTGTGCTCGTGTGGGCGCCGGCTTGGGTTTGGGGTCGGGTTTGGGGTTGGGGTCTGGTTCCAGGTTGAGGAGGACCTCTGTCCGGAGGTGTGAGGGCGCTGATGTCGGGTCGGAAGTCTTCCCGGTGCGTTGCCGGGGCGCCTGAATCGCCTGTGTGGGGGTCGGTGGGTCGGTGCGTGCGGCCCCGGCTTTGGCTTTTGCCGTGGCCTTGAGGATGAGGCCAGCAGGGAGGGGGGGGTCGGAGGATGAGGTGGAGGAGGTGGATGAGGCTGAGGATGAGGAGGACGTGGTGGACGCGGGTTGGGCTGTGATGCCGGCGGGCTTGCGGGCGGCGGCTTCTGCTGCGGCCACGGCGGGGAGGATGGAGGGCATGTCCTCGGGCTGTAGGTTGGGGGCGAGCGGCTGGGGGGGCCAGGTCGTGACCTGGTCGGCAGCAGCGGGGGAGGGAGGCGCGGGGCTGTGGCCTTCTCCTTCTGGGCTTGGCTGGGCCTTGGTCCTGCAATGTGTGAGGTTTTGTGGGTTGGCGTCCGCGGGGGGGAACAGTTCGCGTGGGCTGCATTCAGGGGCCGGGAAGGGTGGGCCTGGGTCTTCCAGGGGAGTGTGCGGGGGGCGTGGGCGGGCCACTGGGTGGGGTGGGCGTGCCGCGGGGCGCGTGGCTCCTCTCTGAGGCTGTGTGTGGGTTGTCGAGTGTGGGGGGTGGTGAGGGGTGTCCGGCGGCTGGGTGTTTGGCGGGCGTGTGCTGGTGTTCGGGCGGGTGGGGGAGGCCCGTGTCGCGGGGCCTGGGGGTGCGCGCGGTGGTGGGCGTGTGTGAGTCTCCGGCTGAGCAGCGAGAGGGGAGGGGCTTCAGCGGGGATTGTGCGGTGGGATGCTTTGTGTCAGTGTATGTGTCCGCTCGCCGCGGCGCGCTTGCGTGGCCAGTTGTAGGCCGGGCGGTTTGGAGGAGAAGCTTGCCGTCTTCTGCTGCCGCGGCAAGGATTTCGCAGACGAGCTTGCGTATCTGGTTGACCTCTTGGTCGGTGGTGGGAAGGGGGTATGCTAGCTTTGGGCTAAGACCCACACGGCTGAGGACCCTGTGGATGGCGTGGTACCCGCAAGTGAGGGATTGCTGCGGTCTGGGGGGGGGGGTTTCGCCGCCCGTCCGGGCCCGCCTCGACTTGTGTGTCGGCGGTGGGGATGGCCCAAATCCAGGGCAGGGTCCCCGTGGGTGGCCAGCGGCGCTGGATCCAGTGGGTCAGGCAGATCATGGCCAGTCCCAGGTGGTAGCCCGCCTTCCCTGAGGTGATTTGGGCCAGGGCGCGGGCTGGGGGCTTGTCCCCTGGCTGGAGGACGCCCCTGGGGACCCTGTGCTGGGTGGTAGGGTCCCCTACTGCCCCTGGCGGGGCGGTCCCTGGGGCGAGCATTGTGTCTGTCCCTTTGACGAGCCATTGCGGGCCGGGGGACGTAGCTGTAGCGGCTATCACGTAGTAGTGCCCGCGCTCGAGGACTGTAACCCAGACCTCCGGCGGGAAGTGGTGACTGTCTGTAGGCGGGGGGGGGGGGTCATCGTCTGGGGTGCGGAGGCCGGCGGCGCGGAGGGCGGTGTCGCGCGTTGGTGCGGTGGCCTGTTTTCACTGCTCCAGGCGGCTCGGGTCCGCTGTGTGGTCCTTCTCCGCTGGGGCCCGTCGTAGGCGTACGGTCCCTCAACGGGTGACGTTGCTGTCGGTGTCGTGTGTCAGGGCCTGGCCCCACTCGATGGGGGGGATCCAGACGTGCTGGCCCTGGGTGTGTTTGTGGGCTCGCCAGAGTACGAGGTCTACGATGGTCTCGTGGAGGCCGTTGCCTGGGGTGGTCAGGTCCCGGAGGGCTCTGACGGTGAGCTTGGTCCAGTCCTCTTGTAGGTGGTACCAGCCAAGGGGGGTGTTCGGGGCCCTGCCTTGGAGGGTTGCTCGGAGGAGGTTGGGGTCGCGGATGGTGGCCGGTGTGAGAGGGGGGTGCCCCGGGTCCGGGGGGGGTGAGCTGGATGGGTTGCCGGGGTCTTGCGCGTCTACGTCGAGGTATGGTCCGCCCTGGTTGGGCTCGGCCGGGCTGGGCGGTGCCGGGTGGCTTCTTGGGTGAGAGATGGGCCTCGGGGCGCTGTGGTGGTGTCTTGGAGGCCTGCGGATGGAGATGAAGGGCGCGTGCGGGGCACGGAGTGGGTTAGCCGACGTCTGGGGCATGCACGCCATGGTAATGGATGAGACGCTGCATGTGTTCCCTGGCGGTGGGGTCAGTGAGTTGCTCCGCGTGTGTTAACAGGAGGTGTTTGCGGTGTACCATTTGGGCCGCTGCTCTGCGGACTGCCTCTAGCTGGAGGTGCGCTGCTGCCTCCATGGGGCTTTCCGTGTGTTTGGTGAGGTGTCGGTGCAGGGCCTGTGTCACCGCCCCTCTCATGGTGGCTTCTTTGACCAGGGGATCCCGGAAGAGGTGTTCGGTGGCCTGGTGTGCGTGGCTGTGGGTTGGCCAACCTTTGTGTTGTCGTAGGGTTTCCGCCGGGGACCAGCCCACTAGCGTGTCCCTGCCTGTATGGAGGGGGCATTTCTTGAAGTGTTCCCAGTCCTCCGGGGTGGTGTGGTCGCACGGGCAATGGGTGTGTTCTTCGGGGACGTGGATGTGTTTGCGGGCGAGCCATCTGGCGACCCTGGTGAGGAATGGTAGTTGCTCCATGAGGGGATGGATGCGTCGTTTTTGAAGGTGGGCTGGGACGTTTGCTGGGCGCAGCGCTGAGTGGTAGAGGGGGATTTGCAGTCTGTCCTGGAGCTCCTGGATGTGCGCCCGGCTGTCTGCGTCGCCGAGCACGCGGGCGAGATGTTGGATGGGGTTGGGGTAGTGCTATGCTCTGTCGTTGGGAGGAATAGGGGGCGTCCACTGGTACCCAGTCCGGGGTCTGATGGGGCTCGGGTACGGGGGGTATGTGTTGGAGGTGTGTGTGGTTTCGGCCGAGGTCAGGGATCTGGAGGGCTGGTAGGTGCGTTGTGCGCTGGTGTACTGCCTGGTTGGCGACCTTACCATTTCCGTATTGGTGTCTGTGGGACTCTTGTTTCACGATGTGGCGTTGGACGTAGGGGGGAAGGCTGCGAAGGGCTTTCCAGAACATCAGTGCCTGGGTGCCGAGGCTCGTCGCGGTGGCTTTGTGAAGTGGTTGCCTTGCTATGCGGAGGAGCAGCTGTGTGTCGACAGTGGCGTCTACCACGAACCAGACCCGGACGATGTGCGGGAGGTGGGCGGGTAGGTTGGCCGCGATCTCCGTAATGGCGTCGGCCATGGCCCCTAGCTCCCCGTGGGAGGAGGCCCCATAATTGGTGTGGCCCGTGTGGTGGTCCATGTCGTAGTGTCCCCCGGTGTGGGTTAGCTGCAGGGTGGCCCCCCCGGTGATGGGCGTAAGGGCAGATTTGCCTGAGGCGTCGGTGAAGAAGAGCCGGTCCGCCGGTGATGGTTGTGGGAGGCGGCATGGGTTCATGGGCAGGTAGGCGTATATGGCGAGGCCCGTGGCGAGGTGGGCTACTGGGGTTGTGGGCTGCAGGATCGGGGTGGCGTACACCCCTATTCCTTTGGAGATGATGTGTTTCGCTTGGATGGACAGGGCTACGAGTCCCTGCTCCGGCTGTCCTTGTGTGAGGTAGGAGTAGATGTAGTGGAGGATGTAGGCTGTGTCTGGGTTTAGGTCGTGGCATGTGAGGGTTTGTGTTCGGTGCTCCGGTGTGTGGCAGAAGTGGTGGAGCGGATATTAGAAGTGCCCGTGCTTGCCCGTTCTGCCTGGCTCGTACATGCTGTAACAGATGGCGACCCCTGCCGGGTCGGGGCGGGGCCATGTGGGTGTAGTGGTGAAGAGCCATTTGGGCGCGTGGTCGCGGTTCCATGCTACCGTGGGGTTAGTGTCGGTGCGGTGGAACCATCAGGCTACCCATGCGTAGGCCTGTGGTGGTAAATCGGTTGTGGGGTGGGTGTGGTGGCGTGCTATGAGGTGTAGTACGGGCCATGGTGTGGTTGGTGCCTCGGGGTCACAGGCCCAACATGTGCATGGCATGCTCTGGGAGTCATGGGGGACCCGTGGTGGGTCTCGGGCGGTCATGTGGTGTTTCGGTATGCGCCATTTTGCCCCGTGGTGGATGACGGTGGTCTGTGTGGGTTTGGCTTCATTCGGGGCCAGTAGTAGGGTTAGTGGTGGGACTGATCCCGTCAGCGGGGGGACGAGTTCGTGTTTCGAGCCGGTGGGTGCGTAGGGCCGTGTCACTGGGATGGGTCGGGGGTGTTGCTTTGTGAACTCTCGGTAGGCTGTTTGCATGTCTTTGCTTCCCGGCAGAGTGTGTTCCGCTGCTCGTGCCGTCTGCGTGAGGTACTGGTGGAAGAGGCGGTATTGAGGCCATTCGGGAAGCTGTAGAAAGGGGGTGTGGTGTGCCCCGCTGTGGTGCAGGACCCGCATTTGCGGGAGGGTGACGTATACTACGGTGATGGAGGCCCCGACAAGGTCGATGGTGTTGATGGTGCCCTTGAGGTGATGGTGGAGGTCCCCGCAGAGGACCGCTAGAGGCCCTTCCTCTGGGCACGTGTGGTTGGTGAGTATGGCGTGGTGTGGCGAAGGGAGGAGAAGCTGCAGGTGGTTCAACAGGCGCGTGTTCATGTTGGTGGGCATGCCCGTCTGGTGGAGTACCCAGCGCGGGCATGTGTTGCGGGCCCGTTGTGCGGCTTGGAGGCGGATTTTGGTGACCTCGCGGACCTCCGGTGAGTGGATGTGGGTCATGCGGTGAAGGAGGAGGGCCGTGTGTCTGGTGTAGGCCGCTTTCACCTCCTCCCCTATGACGTCCCCGTAGTGGGGCCATGCCGCTCGGATGGCGCGGGTGGGTATGGAGGTGGGCCAGCCCCCGTGTGCTGCCCATGCCATGGTCACGGCGCGTGTGGCCGGCTGGAGGGCGGTTGTGGGGTGTGTCAGGTGGAGTGCTTGGAAGCCTATGGAGGCGTTCAAGACCCCGGTGAGGTAGTACGCCAGGCTCTGGTGGGACAGGGAGAGGGCCTTGGTGGTCGGGGACGCTGATTCAAACGTAGTTCAAGTCAATTCAAACACCGCCCCTGAATCACATTCGAACCAGTTTGAATCAGGGGGCTATGTCTGATGCGGTCACTTCTATCACCACGGGATGCCTCTCTATCTCGGTGCACAGCTGGGTAGTGGAAATTCTGTCATGCACTGCCACACTGCCAAGGGGCAGTGGGCAGTGGAACTCCTACAATGCACTGCATGGCTGCCTGGGAGCATTCGGCAGTGGAACTCCTGCAATGCACTGCCTCACTGACTGCGGGGAGCGGGCAACGGTACTCCTGCAATGCACTGCCATACCGCCTAGGAGCGGTGGGCAGGGCAACTCCTCCTATGCAATGCCTCACTACCTGGGGGCGGTGGGTAGTGGAAATCCTAGCATGCACTGCCAGACAGCAACTGGGCGGTGGGCAGTGGAAGTTTTGCAATGCACCGCCTCGCTGCATGGGAGCAAGGAGCAGCGGAACCCCTACAGTGAATGCACTAGCACAGTGCCTGGGGGCAGTGGGCAGTGAATCTTCTGCAATGTGCGGGCCTGGCAGCTAGGGGGACGGGGACACCTGCAGAGGAGGCGGTCACTGCCTAAAAACAGAATTCTTGCAAAGCACTGCCAGACTGCCTGCGGGCTGTCAGCGGTGCAACTCCTACACTGCACCGTGATACCGCCTAGGGGTGGTGGGGACTGGAACTCCTGCAATGCACGGGCCCACTAGCTAGGGGGCCGGGACGTCCTGCCCAGGACGCGGTCGCTGCCTAAAAACAGAACGTCTGCAATGTATCGCCACACTGCCTGGTGGTACTGGGTACTGCAACCCCTAGAATGCACTTTCACACTGCTTGGGGGCAGTGGACAGTGGAACTCCTGCAATGGCAAGGAGGCAGTTGCTGCCTATAGAGCGCCTGCGTGGGACGGCAGCCCTTAGCGGTCCGGGCCCACCAGCTGGGAGGACGGAGAGTCCTGCCCAGGGGGCGGTCACTGCCTTTGGAGCACCTCCGGGGGACGGTAGCCCCCAGCGGCGCGGGCCCACCAGCTTCGGGGACAGGGAGTCCTGCTCAGGATGCGGGCACTGCCTACGAAGCGCTTGCGGGAGACACTGGCTCCTAGCGGTGCGGGACCACCAGCTGCCAAGGATGCGGTCGCTTCCTATGGAGCGGTATTGGAGGACAGCGCCCCCCCGCGTGCCCGGGCCCACCAACTAGGAGGACGGGATTCCTGCCTGCGCAGCAGTCGCGGCCTATGGAGCACCTACGGGGGACTGCTGTCCCCGTCGGCGCGGGCCCACCAGCTTGGGGGATGGGGAATCCTGCCCAGGCGGTGGTCGCTGCCTATGGTGCACCTACGGGGGAAGGCAACTCCCATCAGCGCGGGCCCAAGAGCAGGGGGGACGGGGAGTCCTTCCCCGGCGGCGGTCGCCGCCTATGGATCATCCACAGGGGACGGCAACTCCCATCGCCGCGGGCCCAGCTGGAGGGACAGGGAGTCCCGCCAAGGAGGCGGCCGCTGCCTATGGAACACCTGCGGGATACAACTGGCGTGATTGGCGCGGGCCCAAAAGCTGGGGGGACGGAGAGCTGTGCCCAGGCGGCGGTCGCCGCGTCTGGAGCACCTACAGGGAACGGCAGCCCCCATGGGGGCGGGCCCACCAGCTGGGGGGAAGGGGAGGCCTGCTCATGAGGCGGTCGATGCCTATGGAGTCCCTGCGGGGGACAGCTGCCAGCATCGGCGCGGGCCCACCAGCTTGGGCCCGGGATGTTCTGCCCGGGCGGCGGTCGCTGCCTATGGAACACCCATGTGGGACGACAGCTCCCATTGGCGCGAGGCCACGCGCTGGCAGGACGGGGAGTCCCGCCAAGGCGGCGGTCATTGCCTATGGAGCGCCTGCAGATGAGGGCAGCTGCTAGCAACACATGCCCACCTCATGGGTGCACAGAGAGTCCTCCCTCGGAGGTGGTCGCTGCCTACTGAGCGCTTTAGGAGGACGGTTGCCCCCATCGGCGCGGGTCGAGCAGCTGGGGGGACGTGAAGTCTTGCCAAGCAGGCGGTTGCTGCCTATGGGCAACCTGAAGGGAACTGCACCTACCATCGGCACGGGCTAACCAGGTCGGGGGACGGAGAGTCCTGCCCAGGAGGCGGTCGCTTTGTATGGGGCACCTACGGGGGACAGCTACCCTCAGCGGCCCGGTCTTGGTAGTTATGGGGACGCGGAGTCCTGCCCAGGAGGCGGTCGCTACCTTTGGAGCGCCTCCGGGAGACGGCAGCCCCAGCGGCCCGGGGTTGACGGATGGGGGGACGGGAAGTCATGCCCACAAAGCGGTCGGTGCCTATGGAGTGCCTCCGGGGGACGGCAAACCCAAGCTGCCGGGGCTTCACGGATGGGGGGATGGGGAGTCATGCCCATGAGGCGGTGGCTGCCTATGGAGCGCCTGTAGGGGCCCCCAGCTCCCATCGGCGCGGGCTAATCAGCCTGGGGGAACGGGGGTCTTGCCTAGGTTGCGGTCGGTGCCTATGGGAGGCCTATAGGGGAAGGAAGCTCCCATCGGCGCGGGTCCATCAGCTTGGGGGACGGGGAATCATGCCCGAGAGGCAGCCGCTGCCTATGGAGCACCTGCACGGCACATGTGCCCCGCTCAGCGCGGGCCCACTAGCTAACGGGACGGGGATGCCTGCCGAGGAGGCGGTCACGGCCTTTGGAGCACATACGAAGGACGGCAGCCCCCATCGGCGCGGGTTTACCCGCGGGGGGGGCAGAGAGTCCTGCCCGGGAGGCGGTTGCGGCCTATGGTGCGTCTGCGAGGGACGGCGGTTCCCATCGGCGGGGGCTGACCAGCTGGGGCGACAGGGAGCTTGCCCAGGAGGCGGTTCCTGCCTATGGAGAGCCTGCGGGGAACGTCAGCTCCCATTGGCGCGGGCTTGGCAGCTATGGGGACGGGGAGTCTTGCCCCGGTTGTGATTGCTGCCTATGGAACGCCTCCGGAGGACGGCAACCCCCATCGGTCTGCCGTTGGCAGCTACGAAGAAGACAAGTCCTACCAAGCGGCGGTCGCCGCCTATAGAGCGCTTTCGGGGGACGGTAGCCCCCAACGACCTGCCCCCATCAGCTGGGGAGACGGGGAGTCCTGCCCAGGCAGCGGTCGCTGCCCATGGAGCACCTACGGAGGACAACAGCCCCCAGCAGCCCGAGCTTGGCAGCTGGGGGGATGCGAAGTGCTGCCCAAGCGGCGGTCACTGCCTATGGAGTGCCTCCCGGGGACGGCAGCAGCCAGCAGCCCGGGCAGACCATCTGGGGGACGGGGTGTCCTGCCCAGGAGGCGGTTCTTGCCTATGGAGTGCCTGCGGAGGACGGCACCCCCCAGCGGCCAGGGCTTGGCAGCTGGGGGGACGAAGAGTCCTGCCCAGGAGGTGGTTGCCGCCTATGGAGCACTTTTGGGGGACACCAGCTCCCATGGGCGAGGGCTAACCAGCCGGGGGGACGGGGAGTCCCGCTCAGGTGGCGGTCACTACCTATGGAGCATCCGCGGAGGACGGGTGCCCCCAGCGGTCCGCGCTTGGCGGCTAAGGGGACGAGGAGTCCTGTTCAAACGGCGGTCGCTTCCTTTGGAACGCCTCTGGGGCACGGCAACCAACAAAGCGCTCAGGCCCACTACTAGTGGGACAGGGAGGCCTGCGCAGGCGGCGGTCACTGCCTATGGAGCGCTCTGGGCGGATGGCAGCCCCCATCGGCGCCGGCCCGCCAGTTGAGTGGATGGGGATATCGTATGGTATGGTATGCCCTGCAGTCTCGGGGCGGCGCATCCCTAGCCCCTCACGCTCTGCGTTCGGGGCCCAGAGTCGGGGCATTAGCCGGCATTGAAACGAGGCTCGCTAGTCCACCTGGGTGGGGGGGTGTTGGCAGCTCGGTCTCCCACCCCTTGCCCACCCTCCCCCCGTCCACTGGTGCTCCCGTCCCTTGCGCCGCTGACCAGCGGGCACCGCGGTAGTTCTCGCCAGGCGCTGCGTCCAGGACGGTGCACGCTACAAGCCACCGTGCGGGGCCCCGCACCCCAGGCGGCCTCCACACTGCCTGTACCTTCAAGTCGTGCCAGCAACCAGACCTTGCACGGTTCCGTCTGTCATAGGGCGTTTCCAAAAAGCATGGGGGGGTTCCGCCTGGCATGGGGCACCACCCACAAGTAGTTCATGACATCCTCCCGTGGGGGCTCGCTTAGGGCTGTCTACGACCAGCACCGGGTGCCAGCTACAGCACCCATCACTGTTGCCTTCGCCACTACCCCTCGCCCCACACAGGTCATGGAGGGTTCCGCCCGGCATAGGGCACGACCCACAAGCTGCAGGGGGGACAGAAAAAACTGTGCTTTCCACACGGGGGGGTAGCTCCCTTGTCCTCTCCAAATGGCATGTGTTGTGCGCCCCTCTGCTGAGTCTCCAGGATGGGTTCTGGCCGGCATAGTGGACTACCCACAAGCATGGGAGGCCTCCGCGCGGCATAGGGCACCACCCACAAGTGGTTCATGACACCTACCCCCGGGGGCTTGCTCAGGGCTGTCTGTGACACAGGCTGGGTGCCGACTGCAGGACACATCATTGGTGGCTTTCCCACTGGCCCTTGCCCCTCAAGGGTCATGGAGGGTTCCGCCCCGCATAGGGCACGACCCAGAAGCTGCATGGAAGGGAGGAACACATGTGCTGTCCAACACGGGGGGCAGCTTCACTGTCCTCTTGAACGGCATGTGATGTGGGACCGTTTGTTGGGTGCCGGGGCTACAGCAAGGTTCTGCCCAGCATAGGGCACAACCGGCAAGCATGGGAGGGTTCCGCCCGGCGCAGGGAACCAAACACGAGTAGTTCATGACATCCTCCCGTGGGGGGCTTGCTCAGGGATCTCCGTGACCCGTGCCGGGCGCCGGCTGCACGACCCCTCACTGGTGGCTTCGCCAGTGGCCCTCGCCCCTCACAGGTCATGCAGGGCTCCGCCTGGCATAGGGCACGACCCAGAAGCATGGAAGAGTTCCGCCCGGCATAGGGCACCACCCAAAAGCTGCAAACACGGGAGGAACACCTTTGCTGTCCACCGCGGGGGTGCATCTCCCCTGTCCTCTTAAACCACATGTGTCCACGGCCCCTTTGCTGGGCACCGCGTCTGCGGGAGGGTTCCGCCCAGGGGGGCACTACCCACAAGCATGGGAGGCTTCCGCCTGGCTAAGGGCACCACCCAAAAGCTGCAGGGAGGGGAGGAACACTTGTGCTGTCCACCGCGGCAGGGGCACCTCCCCTATCCTCTCAAACCGCATGTGTCCAGGGCCCCTTTGCTGGGCGCCGCGTCTGCGGGATGGTTCCGCCCGGCAAAGAGCACCATGCACAAGTGGGTCATGACACCTACCCGTGGGGGGCTCGCTCATGGCTGTCTATAAACTGTGTTGGGGGCCGGTTGCAGGACCCGTCACTGGTGGCTTCGCCACTGACCCTCGCCCCTAAATGGTCATGGAGGGTTCTGACAGCATAGGGCACGACCCACAAGCATGGGAGGGTTCTGCCCGCAATAGGGCACCACAGACAAGCTGCAGGGAAGTGGGGAACACTTGTGCTGTCCACCGAGGGGGCAGCAGCTCGACGTTCTTCATCTGTCCCATGTCGTCCCTCACTCCCAGCTCCCTGCTCCCTGCTCCCTACCCGGAGACGTGGTGTCATCTGCACCACGCCGGTCTGCGACCCAGGCACTGCACTTGTCCAGGACCTAGTTCCAAAGGCTTTGCCCCTTGACCCACTGACTCAGTTGTCCCCCGAGGCTACCTCCATGTGCTAGTGCGCCGATGGGCCCCGCCATCAGTTGGCACAAGCAGGCGCCATCCCATCTCAGCCCAACCCCACCCCCCTGTAAAGGGACCCCCCCCTTGTGAGCGGGGTGGGGTGGGACGCCCGCCCCCCCCTGCCATGTCCAATTGGCCCCGCCCCTGCCTCACTGCTCAGCGGCACTGGGCAGTGGATCTCCTACAATGTACCGTCACACTGCCCGGGGGGGGCCGGGGCCGGACCGTGGAAATTGTGCAATGCACTGCCACACTGCTCATGGGGACTGGGCAGTGGAACTCCTACAATGCACCGCCTCACTGCCTTTGAGCAGTGGGCAATGGAACTCCTGCAATACGATGCCTCACTGACTGGGAGCAATGCGCAATGGAAATTGTGTCATGCAATCCCAGACTGGTCACGGGCAGGAAACCCAGTGCCCACAGCCCGGGCACTGAGGCAGCCCGTGCCATGCAGGTGACCCGGCCAAACGAGATCCGGAGCCCGGGGGTAAGGCTGCATCCTAAGGCCTGCGCTGCTTTGGGACTCGAGGCGGAGCGTGCGACACCCAAGCGCCTCGGAACCCTAGTACCAAGAACATGCATGCATGCCTTGGGAACGGGATACGCCAGGAAGTCCGGTGAACCCCTAGGGTTCCGCCCAAAGGAGGGGACGTGTGCAAGCACGGGGGCCCACCCTCCCGGCGAGACAAGCACGTCACGCTGGCGGCGATCAGCCCTCCCGGTGTAGCCCGAGGCCGCTTTGTTGGGGGCCAAAAGTCAGGTCTAGCGGGATGTAAGCCGCCTCCCCTCTTCACGCGCGGAGCCTCTTCCTGTTCGTCACAGGGGCGACGCCAGGGGGAACCATGGGGCGCCTCTCCACGACCGAGTGCACCTACCTACCTACCTACCTGGTCACGGGCAGCGGGCAGTGGAACTCTTGCGATGCACTGCCTCGCTGCTTGGGGGTAGTGGGCAGTGGAAATCCCGTCATGAACTCCCACACTGCTCTGGGGCAGTGGGGAGTGCAATTGCTGCAATGCAATGCCTCACTGCCTTCGGGCAGTGGGCAGGGGAACTCCTGTCACGCACTACCACACTTCTCAGGGGCAGTGGGCAATGAAACTCCTGCAATGCACTGCCTCACTGCTCAGGGGCAGTGGGCAGTGCAACTCCTGCATTGCACTACCACACTGACTAGGGGCAGTGGGCAGAGAAACTCCTGCAATGCACTGCCACTTCTGAGCGACCTTTGGCAGTGGGAGTCCTGAAATGCACTGCCACACTGCGTGCGGGCGGTGGGCAGTGGAACTCCTGCAATGCACTGTCTCACTGCCTCGTGGGCAATGAAGGTCATGTCATGCACTGCCTCACTAGCAATGGGTAGTGGGCAATGGAACTCCTGGAATGCACTGCAACACTGCCCAAGTGCAGTGCGTACTTGATACCCTCCAATGCACTACCCCACCGCCTGGGTGCGGTAGGCGGTGGAGCTCCTGGAACGCACTGCAACACTGCATGGGGGCAGTGGGCAGTGAAACTTCTGCAACGCACTGCAACACTGCATGTGGACTGCCTCAGTGCCCAGGGGAAGTGGGCGGTGGAAGTCCTCAAATGCAATGCCTCAGCGCCTTGGGGCAATGGGCACTGCAACTCATGCGATGCACTGCCACACCGCCTAGGGGCGGTTGGCTGTCGAACTCCTGCAATGCGCGGGCCCACCAGTCGGGGGGACAGGGAGTCATGCGGAAGGGAGAGTCGCTGGCCTAAGTACAAAACGCTTGCAATGCAGTGCAACAATGCCTCGGGGCAGTGGGTAGTGCGACTCCTGCAATGCACTCCCACACCGCCTGGGTGCGGTGGGCAGTGGAACTGCTCCGATGACCTGTGCTGTCCACCGCGGGGGGGGGCGCTCCACTGTCTTCATGTGTCTCATGTCGTCCCTCACCCCCCGCTCCCTGCTCCCTGCTCCCTACCCGGTGACCCGGTATCACCTGCTCCACGCTGGTCTGTGACCCAGGCATTGCACTCGCCGAAGACCTAGTTCCAAAGCCTTTGCCCCTAGACCAAGTGACTCAGTTGTCCCCCCAGGCTACCCCAATGTGCTAGTGCGCCTATGGGCCGCGCCATCGGTTGGCACAAGCTGGCTCTGCCATAAGCCGGTGGCACAGCTCGTTGGCCCCGGACGTCGGGTGCTGCCGTCCCCTGGAGCCTCTCCATAGGTAGCGACCGCCGCCTGGGAAGGACTTCCGGTCCCCCCAGCTGGTCAGCCTGCGCTGATGGAGGCTGTCATCCGCCGCAGGTGCTCCGTAGGCAGCGACTGCCGCCTGGGCAAAACTCCCCGTACCCCCCGCTGCCAAGCCCGGGCCACTGGCGGCTGCTGTCCCCCGTAGGTGCTCCATAGGCAGGTGTCCCATTCCCCCAGCTGGTGGGCCCCGGCTGCAGAGGGCAACCGGCCGCTCCATAGGCAGTGAGCGCCGCATGGACAGGGTTCCACCTCCCCTCTGCTGCCCATCCCGGCCTGCTGGGGGCTACCGTCCCTCGCAAGCGCTCCATGGACAGCAACCGCTGCCCTAGCAAGACTCTCCATCCCCCCAGCTGGTTGGCTCTCCCTGTACGGGTCCCCCGCAGGCGCTCCATAGGTAGCAACCGCCACCTGGGGAAGACTTCCCGACCCTCAGGCTGGTTTCTTTGTTGCTCTATGGCTCCGAGCTATCCCGCTGGGGCCTCCCGGTCCCCGCAGGCTGGTTGGCCCGGGTCGTTGGGGGTGGCCGTCCCCCGGAGGCGCTTCATAGGCAGGGACTGCCTCCTGGGCTCGACTCCCTGTCCCGTTAGCTGCCAAGCCTGGGATGCTGGGGGCTGCTGTCCTCCGCAAGCATTCCATTGGCAGCGACCGCCTCCTCCGCAGGACTCCCCGTCGCGCCCGTGGGCCCATGCAGATGGGAGTTGCCGTCCCCCGCAGGCGCTCCATAGGTAGCGACTGCCGCTTGGGCAGGACTCCCCACCGCGTAAGCCGGTGGGCGCGAGGCGCTAGGGGTTGCCGTCCTCTAGAGGCGTTTCATAGACCGCCACAGCCGCATTGGTAGGACTTTCTGTCCCCACAGCTAGTTGGCCCAGGCCGTTGGGCTGTCGTCCTCTGCACCCCCTCAGTAGGTAGCGACCACCGCCTGGGCAGGACTCCCGGTTCCCCCCAGCTGCAAAGCCCGGGGCGCTGGGGCTGCCATTGTCCGCGTGCGCTCCATAGGCAGCGGCCGTCTTCTACGCAGAACTCCCCGTCCCCCGAAGTCGTCAGCCCTCCTCCGGAGGCGCTCCATAGGCAACGACTGCCGCCTGGGCAGGACTACCCGTCCCCCCAGCTGGTGGGCCCGGGTCGCTGGGACTGCCCTTCCCCGGACGCGCTCCATAGGCAGCGACAGCCGCCCGGGCGAAACTCTGTCGCCCCAGCTTGTTGGCCTGCACCGATGGGAGCTGCCGTCCCCAGCAGGCTCTTCATAGGCAGCGACAGCTGCCTGGGTAGGACTCCCCATCCGCCCAACTGGTGGGCACGCGCCGATGGTGGCTGCCATCCCCTGAAGGCACTCCATAGGCAGCGACCGCCGCGTCGGCAGGACTCCCCATCCCCCCAGCTGGTTGGCCCAGGTCGTTGGGGGCTGCCGTCCCCTAGACGCGGTCCATAGGCAGCGACCGCCTCCTAGGCAGGACTCCCCTTCCCCCTAGCTGCCGATCCCGGGCCGCTGGCGGCTTGCCGCACTCTGTAGGCGCTCCATAGGCAAAGACCGCCTCTTTGGCAAGACTCCCCGTCACCCCACCAGTGGGCCCTCGCCAATGGAAATGGCCCTCCCCCGCAGGCGCTCCATGGGTAGCGAGTGCCGCTTGGGCAGGAGTACCCGGCACCCCACCTAGTTCGCCCGTGCCGCTGGGGGCTGCTGTCCCCTTGAGGCATTCCATAGGGAACAACGCCGCTCGGGCAGGAGTACCCGTCCCGCAGCGGCCAAGCTCGGGTCGCTTGGGGCTGCTGTTCTCCGCGGACGCTCCATAGGCAGCGACCGCCTCCTCGGCAGGACCCTCCCTCCCCCCAAGTGGTTAGCATGCCCCGATGGGAGCTATCATCCCCCGCAGGTTTTTCATAGGTAGTGAGTGCCTCCTTGGCAGGGATCCTCGTCCCCCCAGCTGCCTAGCTGGGGCCGCAGGGGGCTGCCACCCTCCGCAGGTGCTCCATAGGCAGCGCCCGCCTCCTGGGCAGGACTCCCTGTCCCCCGAGGGGGTCCGCCCGCGCCGATGGGAGCTGCGTCCCCCGCAGGCGCTCCACAGGCGGCTACCGCCGCCTAAGCTGGACCCCCCATCCCCCCAGCTGTCAACCCCGGGACGTTTGGGGCTGGAGACCCCCGCAAGTGCTCCATAGTCAGCGACCGCCTCCTGGGCAAGACTCCGTGTCCCCCAAGGTGGTCCGCCCGCGCCGATGGGAGCTGCCGTCCCCACAGGCTCTCGATAGGCAGCTATCGCCGCCTGGGTTGGACTCCTCATCCCGCCAGCTGTCGAGCCTCGGACGCTGGGGGCTGCCATCCCCCGCAGGTGCTCCATAGGAAGCGACCGCCTCCCGGGCAGGACTCCCTGTCCCCCGAGGTGGTCGGCAGGGACCGATGGGAGCTGCTGTCCCCCGGAGGCGCTCCACAGGCAGCTACCGCCGGCTGGGCAAGACTCCCCGTCCCCCCAGCTTGTGCGCAAGGGTCTTTGGGGGCTGCCATCCCCCAGAGGCGCTCCACAAGCAGCGCCCACTGCCGTAGGACTCCCGATCCCCCTAGCTGGGGGGCAGGCGCCGATGGGTACTGCAGTCCCCCAAACGCGCTCCATAGGCAGTGACCGCCGCTTGGGCTGGACTTCCAGTCCCCCCGGCTCGTTCGCCCGGGTTGTTGGGGGCTGCCGTCCCCCGGACACGGTCCATACTCAGCGACCGCCGCCTTGGCAGGACTCCCTGTTCCCCTAGCTGCCAAGGGGCTGCCGTCCTCAGCAGGCGCTCCCCGTTCCCCTAGATTGTCAGCCAGCACGGAAGGGAGCTGCAGCCTCCCGCAAGAGCTCCATAGGCAGCAAGCGCCTCCTGGGCAGGGATCCCCGTCCCCCCGGCTGCCAAGCCTGGGCTGCTAGGCTGTGCCGTCCTCCGCAGGCGCTTCATAGGCAGCAACCGCCTCCTGGGCACCTCCCCGTCTCCGGAGCTGGTCAGCCCGCGCCGATGGGATCTTCCGTCCACTGGAGGCGCTCCATAGGCAGCGATTGCCGCTTGGGCAGGACCCCCCGGCCCACCACGTGGTGGGCCCGCGCCGATGGGGGCTGCTGTCCCCCGCAGGAGCTCCATAGGCAGCGACTGCCTCCCCGGCAATACACCCCGTCCCCTAGCTGGTCAGCCCGGTCCGCTGGGGGCTGCTGTCTGCCGCAGGCACTCCATAGGCAGCGATTGCCTCCTGGCAGGACTCCCCGTCCCCCCCAACTGGGGGCCGCGTCGTTCGGGTCCGCCCTGATGGGTTTTGGTGTCCCCCGTAGGCGCCCATAGGCGATGACCGTTGCCTGAGCACGACCCCCCCCCCCGCCCGGTCTTATCCCCGGCTAAGGTGCAGTTAGAGGGTCACCGAACGACAGGACCTCGTTGTCGGTTGTAAGTGTCCCCGCACGAAACACCAGCCCCCCCCCGCCCCCCTCCCCCGCCCCTCCACCCCCAACCCCCACCCTCACTCAACTCCGCCCCCCCACCCCATGGGACCCCCACCTGAGGAGGCTTCGCGGTAGGGGGCGTTAGCCCCCTGGGCGTCAGCCGGGCGACACTGGCGGCATTTGCCCATGCGCCGCCGCCTGCACAGGGGGAGGAAGGTGGGTGAGCTTTGGCAGCAATCCATTCATAGAGCCTCCTGCCGGGATTCCGCGGGCAGACCCCACACCCTGGTCTAATTGGCGCCCGACTGTGGCACCGGCTGGTAGCCTGGGTATGAGCAGCCCACCCTACCACATTGGGCGACAGGGAGCCAACGGGGAGGCAACAGGGAGCTGACAGGGAGGCGACGGGGAGGCGACAGGAAGGCGACAGGCAAGCGACAGGGAAGCGGCAGACAAGCGACAGGAGAGCGACAGGTTACCACGTTGGGCGACAGGGAGGCAACGAGGAGGCGACAGGGAGGCGACAGGAAGAAAAAAGGCAAGAGAAATGAGGGCGACAGGGAGGCAACAGGACATAGCGACAGAGGAGCAATAGGAAGGAACGACAGGAGAGCGACAGGAGAGCAACAGGGAGGCACCAGGCAAAAAGTAGCATGGCGACAGGAAACGACAGGAAGCAACAGGAAGAGAAAGATGTCCTTGAATTATGCCCTAGGTCTTTTGATGTATTCCTGCAAGTTGGTTTTGTAGTGGAAAACCCCAAGCCAAAGCAGCAAGTAGAGCAAGGACTGAATATGGATCGAATCAATGAAATCAATGATTGGTTTTGGAATCCAGTGTAACACAGAAGGGCTGCAGATAGACAAAGCAGGTATATGAACATAGATTCAATCACAAATGAATAATGCAAAAGGTTTTAAATGAAAATTGGTCAGACTCTAGCCTCAGTGGTTGCAATAGGCACTTCATGTGTACTCTTTTGGGTGAAATGGTGCTGGTTAGGACTGAGGGGCATAGATGTCAGGACCACACAGAAAATGACTTGGCCAAGCAACTGAATTCAGAAACAGTTACAAAGTAGGACCACAATAAGTGGTAGATTCAATTGAGTATAGGGGTCTTGGGGTGGGAGACCACTTAGGCTTAACCTCCAAGGCCCACAAGCATGGAATGCCTGATTTATTTTGGTATGACCTCCATGAAGGAAGGTACCTCCGCTCAGTTGAGTGGTAGGGGTGAACTTCATGGGGGGGGCTAGGGTCACAACCCTAGTTACCTTGAGAAAGTGTACTTTAGGCCACAAAAGAGAGATAAAAACACTTAAGTTTGTCTCAGCATCAACAAAGGGTTTTGAGGGGGGGCTTAGCCTGGTTCAAGCCCTCCAAGAAAGACATGGCAGTGACTTTTTCTTACTCCCCCCTGGAGTACTAGTTGATCAAGCTAGTAGGACCAAGGAAAAAGGCTCAAATATTCCCAAAATTACCTCAAAAAATGCATTAAACTTACAGAAAACATTCTCATCACTTCATTGAAGCCTATCACACTGTATGGACCCTTGAAAAACAGTGTAATGTACCGTGAATGATGTCCCTTCGAAGGGGCATTCCTCAAAAGTCGCCGGCGTGCGGCGGGAACTTTTGGAAAAAGTGTGGGGGCAGTGGGAATTGAACCCAGGACTCCCTGGCTAGAGCACATGTGTCTGTCCACCAGGGTACAGCCGAACGCTCTAATGCGGACGGTTATCGCCGTATAAACAGCGTTTTAGTAAACGTCCTGACCAAGGGCCAGGGCGGAGCAATACTCCCAATGGAGGACACAAACCCCCAGGAGCTGAAAAAAATAGAAAATGGAACCAGCAGGGAGTGATTCCTGCGGTTTTGCGGAAGGGGCTGCGATTTAGCAAGTGAAATCGTTGAAAATCGACGAAACCACGCGGGAAATCGTCATGTTTACACATAACTTAAAGTCGCAGACAAGCGCAAACGAAGCGGACGCCAAGAAAAGGGTTGCGCAAGCGAAAACGGCATTTGGAAAAGAAGGTATGTGCCGTAGTTTTTAAAGTTTTCAAAGAAAATTTTTGCACAGTTGCATCAAAATTTTTATAAACTTCAGAGTAAAGTATTCACAATCAGCCCGCACCACAGAGCAGTTCAACAACCCGTCTCTCAGGTATGTCTGTGTCATTTCACACTCACGCATTGCGTTCGTGTTGGTTGCTCCGTCAAAACGTTAGGGTTGTTAACGCTGTGCTCGTTGGGGGGTCGGGTGTTCATCTCGCGTGCTCTGCACAGGTGAAAGCAGGAGTGAAAGGTATGTGATGCGAATGGAGCGCGCAGCGCGTATGTAGGGTTAGAATATGCGCTGTGCTCGCGATGCATGTGCCTAATCTAGGCATCCACACGCTGTATCGCTTCACCTGTATCCCTAATCCACCCTTGTTTCTTTTCTCACAGGTTAGCGTTTGTACGTGTGCGGCCGTAGCGTTCAAGTTGAGTTGCTTAAAACGCTTAGGTTTGTTTTGTGTTCGTTTCAATGCGGCATTCACACGATGCATGGTAAGTAAGGTAGGTTAGCCCAGGAGGAGCTCACCTCCTGGTTGAGTCTGTGGTTAAGCCTCCCTTCCCTGCGTGCACATGATGCATTAAAGGGTAGGCCACGCGAATTGCGCACGGTAAACCTTGTTTAGGCTACCCAGGGGCTCCTCGGTACGTTCTTTAAGAGAACCTGAGGAGTCCCTTAACGCTTGCTTGCTTGATAAGGGTAGCTGCTCCATGCAGCGTGTTTGCGGACAGCGTATTATAGGGCACACTGAGAAGGGTATAACACCTGGAGTGTGCCTTGGTTCCTCCGCCGCAAACGCCCTTCCATTTGCCTTTGTTTTACAGGTGGGCAGGTAGGGTGAGTGGTGCAGCAGCATTTTTTTTTATGCCCTGCTAAACAGGGGCGCAGATCACACAAACAAGTAACTCCGCTCCGCCTGTGGCAGAGCAGGGAGTCCGATATCATCGACATCTGCGCCTTGCACACGACAGCACTCCTTTCCTCCAAGCCCTTGCAGGGGAAACGCGTTGTGGCGTCCCCTGTGAGGCCACAGTTGCTTAGCAGCGCTGTGTTCTCTTGTCATTTCACAGGTGGGTCGCTAGGACCCTCGAGAACTTTCTCTTCGCAACGCCAAGTAGAGTGTGCGTGTAGGAGTGGTAGTCCTGCGTGGGGGCTAGAGCCAGTTGCCCAGCGCTCGCCCACCAGGATGGTGCCACTGTAGGGTGTGTAGGACCTGTAGGGGGCGTGTCACTGTCCCACCCTTTTCCTGCAATTTTAGCTGGGTTGGTGGGCTGTGACAGTGGGTTAGGTTAGTGTTTTTGGCCACATAGCAAACAGGCGTTTTGCATGCCTTCATAGCTTTTGGCCACCCCTCCCTGTAGTAGACAGGTAGGTAGGGAAAACAATACCTGGACTAACTCTCTGGGTATTCCCCCAAGGTTTTGCGCCAGCACAGAAATTGGGCGCATAGGGGAGGGGAGACCCGGGGCGTACCCCGTGGCATCAATAAGCCAACCCTCCAGGGTTAGCAAGGGCGCATACTTGGGTATAATTAGGACACCACTTCTGCGGCTTGCTCTCAGGACCTTAGGACTAGCACACTCACACAAACGTTATGGCAGGTAAGGGTAAGGTAAACCCTGAAAGGAAGGGTAGAACCCCATGGGTCTGGACCAGTCAGGGGTCCTAACTGTGGGCTCGCTTGTCCCCAAGGAGGGAAGACACACCTTGCCTCATAACACCTTGCTTGTCATTCCCCGCTGGTGTAGAAAGCCACCGTTCTTCGTTGGCTCACCAAGGTCATTACATTAGGGCAGTACCCATGCAACACATGGTCAACAAGGCAAACACTCGCTGGGTGGCTGCAATCTTGATAAGCGGCCACCTGGCTCACGCTGGAAACCATAGGCATGGGTCTGCAGGGCACAGACAGGGTCAGTTGACTGACACAGGGTAATTAGTTTCGCTTCTTACGCTGGGACATAGTCTCAGCACGGGTTAGGAGCTGCCCCTCGTTGTTCTCAACGAGGTAAGTGCGGAAGATGGGGTTGATACTCCCATCTGGTTGTATGAAGGCTGACATAGGTTCCCAGGTCGCCTCAGACAACCCATAGCCATCCCACAGGGTAAGGAATTTCCAGCCCTGTTTATACTCGTGGCGAGCAATACCTGCAACCACGTAGTAACCATCGACTGCCATCTCATCGGCAGTCATCTCTTCGAGTTCGTCTGCCTCCTCTGGACTGGCAGCGTTCTCTAGGTCTATACGTTCAATATCACTGTCGCTGAGGCGCCACTCATCCCAAGACAAGTCGTCAGGGGAGTGATAGTGCCTCAGCTGCTTAGGAGCACATAGCAGTTCACCACCTAGACGTGGACTGCACCTGACATGGATCCTGGATCCATCTATCCTGATGATACGATAGGGTCCAAAGTAAGGGTCCTGTAGGCAGTTACGTGGCCAGGAGGGTAGGCGTGAATGGTGTACCAAAACAAGGTCACCAACCTTGAAGCTGGCAGGTCGCCGTAGGCGGTTCCGTCGGCTCTGTTCACGGTCACGAATGTGCCTCAGGTTAGTACCAGCCTGGTTAGCCAGAGACTGCTTGTGTTCTAGCCAATCTCCTACAGGGCTCTTGAAGTCCTCAGGAAAGGGGGTTTTGAAGAACCAAGCAGGTCGTCCTCCATGGAACAGTTCGTGGGGGGTGAAACCCGTAGAAGAGCTCCGCTGTGAGTTCATGGACAGAACTGCCCAGGGCACTAGGCGTACCCAGTCCTTGGTGCGCTCCTGCTTCATCAGGATTCTTAAGTTTTGCTCCACCACACGGTTCTGTCTCTCACAGAGAGGGTTAGACGTGTGAGTGTAGGGCACATCTGTGGTTACCTCCACGTTGAGGGCATTTAGCACTCGTTTGTACCACCCAGTGTCACTGCGGATGCGTACATCTTCATCAGAGTGCACCTGTTTAGGTGCTCCATAGGGTTCGAACCATTGTTCGACCAACATTTTCACAGTCTGCTCACCGGTGATTTTCTTATTGCAAGGGAACACACAGGTGAAGCGAGATAGACCACAGGTGACCACGAGGCAACTATCATAGCCGCCAAAGCGTGGTAGGCCGTGGATGTAATCCACGTAGAGAAGAGAGTTAGCACAATAGGGTATGGGTAAGCTGGAGATCAGACCCCTATCCCTACTGTCGCTCTGCTTGCTGGCATGACAGCCACAAGCATCCACAATGGTCTGCATACGCGACCTCAGTTCAGTCAGGGTTAGACTGGAGTAGAAACACTCACGGAAGAAGTCCACTGAGCGATTAGCGCCAGTGTGACCGGAACTGAGATGGGACCACTGTAGGCACCCATCTAGTCGTGCCTCAGGCACCACAATTCGGTCCTCGTAGAAGAGGTACTGATTGTTTTTATACCACTGGTGCCCGTCAATGACCCGGGGTTCGAGACCAGTGTTGAGGGTTTGGAGAATTTCTTCATACTCTGACTGATAGTCGGTTAGACTCCAACCCTCCAGGATTCCAGCAGTGCGCATGGACAGGTCAAGCTGGACATCCATACGCTGGAAAGCCTCTTTGGCGAGCGCCTCAGAGCTCTCACCAATAAGCGCATCGAAGTTGTTGCGCGATATATAGTCAGACAGTTCATTCTTAATCCCGGGGATATGATGCACTGTCAGCCTGAACTGGCTCAGGTAAGTCCACCACCGTTTTAGCTTCGCTTTCTCTGGTGGTGGGCCCTTCTGAAATGACTTCACAGGCTCCTGGTCACACAGCCAGACAATAGGGTTAGACCCCAGGAGTCGGGATTGTGAAGATAGCACCAACATACCGGCCAGGAGTTCCTGGTCATAGGTGCTGTAGTTGGAACGCGCTTGGTTCCACTTCCAATTCCAGTGTCCCAGTGGCACCAGTCGCCACTCACTGGTAGGATAGTCGTGTTTCAACGAACCATCACGGTTCAGTCCAGTAGTACGATAATGGCAGTGGGTTAGCTCAGCGGGGTTAAGCTCCTGCCATTGATGGATCGTACCTCCCCCCCCTACATCACTGGCATCAGTGATCAGGACTATCTCGCCCTCGGGGCGGGGAACTCCCAAGCAGTTGGAGGAGGCAATCTTCTTCTTCAACTCCTGGAAACACTCTTCCTCTCTGGAGGTCCACCTCCAGGGAGTAGTTTTCTTGATTAGGTCAGTGAGGGGTGCAGAGGAGTAAGTAAAATTGTGGATGTGACGCCGATAGAAATTACAGGCGCCCACAAAACTCCTCACATCGTGTAGACCCTTCTTAGGGTCATCGCGAATCTGCATGTCCTGTAGGGGCTGCATCCTAGACGCGGCTGGTTTCCACCAGCCATACCCCACGTCGAAACCCAAATACTCCATCTCCTCTTTCATGAACTCACATTTTTCGAGTTTGATTCGGAGATGGTTTTCTTGACAAACAGTGAGGAATTTACGTAGGAGAAGGACATGGTCCTCCTTGGTATTAGTACCCAAACTCACGTCGTCGATGTGAGCCTCCATTTCTGCACCCCGAGAAATCAACTCTTGTACTAGAGGCCTGCGCCTCAGTATGTACAAAATTTTGTTCATAAGCTCCTGGAAGAGCGCTGGGGCGTTAGCCACCCCGAAAGGCATAACCTTCCACTTGAAGACACGACCCTTAGGGGTTATAAAGGCAAGCAGCTCCTGAGCTGCGGCGGTTAGGTCAACCTGCCAGAAACCAGAGCGTTTGTCCATTTTGGTCTTATACCTACATTTGGCAATACGCTCCAGGGTGTTTTCCATGTTAGGAATACTCCCTGAGTGGTTCTGGGTTTTCTTGTTGACCTCACCATAGTCTACAACAAGACGTAGAGCAGTCGACCCTGGTTTAGCAACAAGGAAACAGGGGCTGCAGTGATGGGGATAGTCCCCATGTTTGTACTCTTCAACGAGGCCAGCATCAATGCATTCTTGGATCTGGCGCTCGATTTCTTCAACCTGTTCCTGTGGAGCGGGATAGGGACGACGCCTCACTCGCGTCTTTTCAAATTCTGGTTTCAATTTCAGGTCCATCTGGACCAGTTTTTTGCAAGATAGGGGAGGCGGCAAGGCGCCGAACACCTCCTCATATGTTATCAGCAGTTTCTTCAGGCGGGGGTCAAGGTTAAGACTCTCGACTTTCTGAAGGAAATCCTCCTCAGCATGGAGGTTGCTTTTTCCATGTTCTTTCTTTTTATGCCGATCAGCAGTTTCGGCAGGTACAGTACCATCGTCCCACTCAGGGGGACATTGCTGCCCATAGTGTAGAGAGTACACTAGAGGTATCTCAGGATCAGGCAGCGTATAGGACTCATCGTCCTCCTCAGACCAGATGGAGTATTTCCAGGTCTGTCTGAGGTATTGAAGCCGCTCTTGGCGCTCAATACCTTCGGCCTTCAGGTACAACAGCCGTCAGAGTTCTTGCGTGTCATGCTCAGACAAGGGCATGTTATTAGCAGCAGGCCGTGCCAGAGCATCAGTACTCCGGGCCACGGGTTCACCTGTGTGCACAGGCTGCATGTGTAGCACTGGTTTCCCAACAGAGGAAGCGGGTTCAGAGGTTGACTCTAGATCTACCTCCTCTAGCAACAGCTGGGCCAGGAAAGCACTATGTTTTAGGTCAACACAGCTGGGATCCACAGAGGGAATAGTGCTGGCGATCTCAGACAGTTGGTCGTCAGCATCCTCTTTTACAGCTGCAGGTTCCAGATAGTCATCAGGAGACTCACACCCTGTAAGTGTGGCAGATAGGTGCTCAGGAGATCGATTTTTGAGATCATAAAGGGTCAGGCCACGATTTTCGGCCATGACCTCTTTTAGTAGCACCTGGTCCAGGTCACACAGGGGTACAGGATTGAGAGATCCATCGATGATGGACAGGAAACTGGCCCACTCAGGGGCCTGCATAGCTGTGTCTGAGTCCTCAGGCACATAGATGAGGCCGTTCGGGAGTTGCACTCTTCCCACGGTCATTCGGTCAAGCATACGGCGCCAGTAGGCATGTTCACCAGAGCAACCCCAGTCAGGGGTGCACATAACAACCCTTCCTCCCTCATAAGCGATCTTGGTCAGGACCTTCGCGAGCAGGGAGAAGGGAGGGTTAGCATACGCTAGGCCCATTGCTTTCCAGAAGAAACGGAAAGCATTGTTCGTCTGTTTCGAGCAGTACAACTGCATGATGTGCTGTTGTTGGCTCGCAAACAATTCCACCTGGATCTCATCCAGGTTTACCTGAAGGGCCGCCAGTCCATTTTCGAGAACATGACGGGCCACTTGGTAATTTTCAGTACGATAGTTCGTCTTGGCTGCGTAGCGCAGCCCAGACTCTTTTCGTCCTGACAGCTCCAAAGGAACGGAGAATAGCCCACTGCCAAAGTCGCAGTGCAAAGAGTAAGGTCGCTGTAGGGACAGCATTTTAACCTGGGGGTTTCTTCTTAGAAAGTCAGTGCCAATGACAATGTCAAAGGCGTCAGTGTCCAACACTCTGCAGTGTTGAGTCACGGTTTCGTCGCCCAGACAGATGGTCACATCGACCCCCCCCAAGGAATGGATGGTACGCCCATCCCCTACTCTTATGGCCACGGTCTTAGTCTTCTTGAAAGTTTTAAGCAGGCGCCGGGCCACTATGGAAAGTGTTGCACCGGTATCAAGCACTGCTCGAAAAACCTGATCCCCGATTTTCACGAGGATCCAGAAAACCAAGTCCTCCTCTTCGGAGCCGCCCCCCTATTCCTCATCAGGGAATTTCACATCCACTCCTGCAGCCATGAGGGACTTGGCCATCCAGGCCAAGCGCCTCTTTTTAGAAATATTCCCCTCAGGGGTAGCGTTATCCCCTTGGGGTCGCTTCTGGGGGACACCTGCGGCAGGAGCGGGTGTGGCAGCAGGAGTAGGCGTAGCAACAGGCGCTGATGAGCGCCTCTGGGGGTTAGGGGGTCCAGTCTTACCACCCCCCTTGCCACCTCCTTTACCTTTATCCCCATTCGGGGGATTCCTGGCGGGCGTCGGGTTCTTCTGGCGCTCCGCCTCCTGACGCTTGAGTTTGTCACTCTCGCGTTTCTTGATGTGGCATTCGTCCTCATAGTGACGACGCTTGCCACAGTAACCACAGGTGATGGTACACCTGAAGTGGTCCTGATGGGTCACAGTTTTCCCATCTTTAGTATGCTGCTGACGTTTCATCTGCAGCATACAGCCACTGCGAAGATCGCAGTCAGAGGCATGACAAGGTCCCCCCTTGTCATTGACAGGTCGGCAGTAAAACAGGGGGGGGGTGCCTGCATCAGTTGGAACCTCGTTCATGGCACGTAGGTTGCCCCTCCCTTTACCGCCTCCCTGGTTGGTGTTAGTGGGATTTTTATGCCCCTTCCCTTCGCCACGTTCAGGGGTAGGGGTACCACCTCGTCCCAAATGTTTCTTGAGGAACTTCTCCATGTGGGAGTCGTTCTCTCTCTCAAGAGCCAGCTCAATCAAGAGATCCACCAGTGTATCATACGAGTGGGTCCTGCTCTTCCTCTCAGAGGTTGAGCGGCAATCATCCCACGTACGCTGGGGGATCTTACTCATGAGCCACAGGTGGGGCTCAGTGGCTCCGTAGGAGCCCACATTCATCCTCGAAAATAAGTACTCCATGTCGCACACATACTCAGAAATTCGCGCAGCGGATGGAAACTCCGGGAGCATAGGTAGCTCCTCGATTTGTGTGCGTACGCTGAGGTCAGTCTCATAGACTGGGAATGTTTTCTCTAACCTCAGGAGTACCTCCGCCCAAGTAGAACAGGTTTTCACAATCTGTTTGACCTGTTTTTGCAAAAATTTCTTTTTGCATGAGCGTTTTAGCAGTGAACATTTGGTGGCCACATCCACATGGGATTGGCCAGTCAACAAAAGGAACTCCGCAAATTCTTCTGCCCATTCTGGCAGGTTTTTAGGGTCGAACTCCGGCAGTTCCAGCTGGATGTTCGCCTGGGCAATCGGTCTGCCCATCTTCCCACCCCCCGGAGTTAGGCCTGAAGGCGACACGCCGGCAAGTGGGGCCAGGGCTGACAGCCCTCTTCTCTCACTCTCTGTGACAGGCACGTCCTGTAGGTCCGCCATAGGCACAGTCCTGGCACGGGGGTGAAAGGGGCTGGGGCAGGTAACCTTAGGCAACAGCCTTGAGACCCTCGATCTCTTGAGATCTTCGGCCAAGGTACTCAGCCCTGGAGAGAGAGAGAGGAACTCAGGCTTGGGTAAGGGTTCTGCAATACCCAGTTTAGCCTTAATGGCCTCTGATAAGGCCGTCACATCTGGATCTTCTGATCCAGACAGGAATTTGGCCAGCAGCTCGGCCGTTTGATCCAGGGCACCGTAGGTTGGCCTTGGATGATGTTCTTCGACTCGAGTTGGGCCCACTTCGGGAGCCCTTGGGGTTGGGTACTCAGGTCGTAGTCGTCTTGGCAGGGATGCAGTAGACGGAGGGCCTGAGTGTGAGTAGGACCCTAGATCCGTACGTGGTCTTGACCCATGTATGGCCAGTGGTTCCTCTCCATCTTCCCCACGGATGGATTTGTAGTACTCATCGTGCATGATGTACTCATCCATCTTCATCTTCAGCTTCTCATATTCCTCAGGTCCTTCAATGGCAGTTGAGGATGAAGCTGGGCAATTGGATCGTGATACTGAAGCAGCCACACGTCTGTGGAGGTGACTGAAGCTGTCTCCACCGTGTGCTGCTAAGGCCTCGGTGGTAAGGCCTTTATTCTTCTCCGCCCTTCTGCGTTCTGGATCTCCTTGGGACCCAGATGCGCCACTGAGGTGATGTGGTGCTCGGTGTGGTGGTTCACTCATTGGGTGGACCACACTGCCCATTTGTACTTGGACAGTTCGGATAGGCCAGGTCCTTACACTTGGTGTGGACATTATGGACTTTTTGTTGAGCTTTTGTTCTGCGCTTCTCAGGGTCGGTTCAAAAGGTCTCAAGGGACTGTCTCTGCTACCGGAAAGATGTCCTTGAATTATGCCCTAGGTCTTTTGATGTATTCCTGCAAGTTGGTTTTGTAGTGGAAAACCCCAAGCCAAAGCAGCAAGTAGAGCAAGGACTGAATATGGATCGAATCAATGAAATCAATGATTGGTTTTGGAATCCAGTGTAACACAGAAGGGCTGCAGATAGACAAAGCAGGTATATGAACATAGATTCAATCACAAATGAATAATGCAAAAGGTTTTAAATGAAAATTGGTCAGACTCTAGCCTCAGTGGTTGCAATAGGCACTTCATGTGTACTCTTTTGGGTGAAATGGTGCTGGTTAGGACTGAGGGGCATAGATGTCAGGACCACACAGAAAATGACTTGGCCAAGCAACTGAATTCAGAAACAGTTACAAAGTAGGACCACAATAAGTGGTAGATTCAATTGAGTATAGGGGTCCTGGGGTGGGAGACCACTTAGGCTTAACCTCCAAGGCCCACAAGCATGGAATGCCTGATTTATTTTGGTATGACCTCCATGAAGGAAGGTACCTCCGCTCAGTTGAGTGGTAGGGGTGAACTTCATGGGGGGGGCTAGGGTCACAACCCTAGTTACCTTGAGAAAGTGTACTTTAGGCCACAAAAGAGAGATAAAAACACTTAAGTTTGTCTCAGCATCAACAAAGGGTTTTGAGGGGGGGCTTAGCCTGGATCAAGCCCTCCAAGAAAGACATGGCAGTGACTTTTTCTTACTCCCCCCTGGAGTACTAGTTGATCAAGCTAGTAGGACCAAGGAAAAAGGCTCAAATATTCCCAAAATTACCTCAAAAAATGCATTAAACTTACAGAAAACATTCTCATCACTTCATTGAAGCCTATCACACTGTATGGACCCTTGAAAAACAGTGTAATGTACCGTGAATGATGTCCCTTCGAAGGGGCATTCCTCAAAAGTCGCCGGCGTGCGGCGGGAACTTTTGGAAAAAGTGTGGGGGCAGTGGGAATTGAACCCAGGACTCCCTGGCTAGAGCACATGTGTCTGTCCACCAGGGTACAGCCGAACGCTCTAATGCGGACGGTTATCGCCGTATAAACAGCGTTTTAGTAAACGTCCTGACCAAGGGCCAGGGCGGAGCAATACTCCCAATGGAGGACACAAACCCCCAGGAGCTGAAAAAAATAGAAAATGGAACCAGCAGGGAGTGATTCCTGCGGTTTTGCGGAAGGGGCTGCGATTTAGCAAGTGAAATCGTTGAAAATCGACGAAACCACGCGGGAAATCGTCATGTTTACACATAACTTAAAGTTCGCAGACAAGCGCAAACGAAGCGGACGCCAAGAAAAGGGTTGCGCAAGCGAAAACGGCATTTGGAAAAGAAGGTATGTGCCGTAGTCTTTAAAGTTTTCAAAGAAAATTTTTGCACAGTTGCATCAAAATTTTTATAAACTTCAGAGTAAAGTATTCACAATCAGCCCGCACCACAGAGCAGTTCAACAACCCGTCTCTCAGGTATGTCTGTGTCATTTCACACTCACGCATTGCGTTCGTGTTGGTTGCTCCGTCAAAACGTTAGGGTTGTTAACGCTGTGCTCGTTGGGGGGTCGGGTGTTCATCTCGCGTGCTCTGCACAGGTGAAAGCAGGAGTGAAAGGTATGTGATGCGAATGGAGCGCGCAGCGCGTATTTAGGGTTAGAATATGCGCTGTGCTCGCGATGCATGTGCCTAATCTAGGCATCCACACGCTGTATCGCTTCACCTGTATCCCTAATCCACCCTTGTTTCTTTTCTCACAGGTTAGCGTTTGTACGTGTGCGGCCGTAGCGTTCAAGTTGAGTTGCTTAAAACGCTTAGGTTTGTTTTGTGTTCGTTTCAATGCGGCATTCACACGATGCATGGTAAGTAAGGTAGGTTAGCCCAGGAGGAGCTCACCTCCTGGTTGAGTCTGTGGTTAAGCCTCCCTTCCCTGCGTGCACATGATGCATTAAAGGGTAGGCCACGCGAATTGCGCACGGTAAACCTTATTTAGGCTACCCAGGGGCTCCTCGGTACGTTCTTTAAGAGAACCTGAGGAGTCCCTTAACGCTTGCTTGCTTGATAAGGGTAGCTGCTCCATGCAGCGTGTTTGCGGACAGCGTATTATAGGGCACACTGAGAAGGGTATAACACCTGGAGTGTGCCTTGGTTCCTCCGCCGCAAACGCCCTTTCATTTGCCTTTGTTTTACAGGTGGGCAGGTAGGGTGAGTGGTGCAGCAGCATTTCTTTTTATGCCCTGCTAAACAGGGGCGCAGATCACACAAACAAGTAACTCCGCTCCGCCTGTGGCAGAGCAGGGAGTCCGACTTCATCGACATCTGCGCCTTGCACACGAGAGCACTCCTTTCCTCCAAGCCCTTGCAGGGGAAACGCGTTGTGGCGTCCCCTGTGAGGCCACAGTTGCTTAGCAGCGCTGTGTTCTCTTGTCATTTCACAGGTGGGTCGCTAGGACCCTCGAGAACTTTCTCTTCGCAACGCCAAGTAGAGTGTGCGTGTAGGAGTGGTAGTCCTGCGTGGGGGCTAGAGCCAGTTGCCCAGCGCTCGCCCACCAGGATGGTGCCACTGTAGGGTGTGTAGGACCTGTAGGGGGCGTGTCACTGTCCCACCCTTTTCCTGCAATTTTAGCTGGGTTGGTGGGCTGTGACAGTGGGTCGAATCAATGAAATCAATGATTGGTTTTGGAATCCAGTGTAACACAGAAGGGCTGCAGATAGACAAAGCAGGTATATGAACATAGATTCAATCACAAATGAATAATGCAAAAGGTTTTAAATGAAAATTGGTCAGACTCTAGCCTCAGTGGTTGCAATAGGCACTTCATGTGTACTCTTTTGGGTGAAATGGTGCTGGTTAGGACTGAGGGGCATAGATGTCAGGACCACACAGAAAATGACTTGGCCAAGCAACTGAATTCAGAAACAGTTACAAAGTAGGACCACAATAAGTGGTAGATTCAATTGAGTATAGGGGTCTTGGGGTGGGAGACCACTTAGGCTTAACCTCCAAGGCCCACAAGCATGGAATGCCTGATTTATTTTGGTATGACCTCCATGAAGGAAGGTACCTCCGCTCAGTTGAGTGGTAGGGGTGAACTTCATGGGGGGGGCTAGGGTCACAACCCTAGTTACCTTGAGAAAGTGTACTTTAGGCCACAAAAGAGAGATAAAAACACTTAAGTTTGTCTCAGCATCAACAAAGGGTTTTAAGGGGGGGCTTAGCCTGGATCAAGCCCTCCAAGAAAGACATGGCAGTGACTTTTTCTTACTGGAAGCGACAAGAAAGCGACAGGAGGGCGGCAAGAAAGCGACAGGGGAGCGATAGGGGAGTTACAGGGGAGCAACAGGGAAGCGACAGGCAAGCGACAGGGGGCTAAAAGTGCCAAAAAGGCGACAGTGAGGCGACAAGGAGGCGACAGGATGGCGACAGGAGGGCGAGGCAGCCTGAATCTAGTGGTCAAGTTCCTCTATCGAGTGAACCGTGGTTTGAACCCGTTCTGATCTACTGAAACGATACGAGCACGATACACCTGCAGCAACACCGAAGGACGAGTCTGACGTCCAACAAATTCACCCTCCAACGGAATCTGATGAAGAACAGGATGGACGGGGAGTCCCGCCCAGGCAGCGGTCCCTGCCTATGGAGCGTGTGCGGGGGTTGGCTACCCCAACGGCGCGAGCCTACCAGCTGGGGGGATGGGAAGTTCTGCTTAGGCGGCAGCCGCTGCCTATGGAGTGCCGGCCGGGGACAGCTACCCTCATCGGCGCGGGCCCACCAGCTTGGGCGACGGGGAGTCCTGCCCAGGCGGCGGTCGCTGCCTATGGAGGGCATTCGAGGGACGGCTGCCCCCATGGCGCAAGCTCGCCAGCTGGCGGGACAGAAAGTCCCTGTCAGGAGGCGGTTGCTGCCTGTGGAGCGCCTAAACAGGACAGCAGCCCCCAGCGAGGCGGGCTTGGCAGCTGGCAGGACGCAGAGTCCTGCCAAGGAGGCGGTTGCAGTCTATGGAGCACATGCGGGGCACGGTAGCCCCCATCGGCGCGGGCCGACCAGCTGGGGGGAAAGGAAAGTCTTGCCGAGGCGGCGGTCGCTGCCAATGGAGCGCGTTTGGGGGACGGCAGCCCGGAACGACCCGGGCCAACCAGCTGGGGGGACGGAGAGTCCTACCTAGGCGGCGGTCGCTGCCTATGGAGCGCCTTCGGGCAACGCCAGCCCCCAAACGGCGCGAGCCCACTGGCTTGGGGGACGGGGAGTCTCCCAGAAGGCGGTTGCTGCCTATGGAGCGCCAGCAGGCCGGGCTTGACAGCCGGCAGGACGGGAAGTCCTGCCCAAGTGTCGCTGCGTATTGAGCGGCTGCGGTGGACGCCTGCCCCCACCGACCCGGGCCCGCCAGCTGGTAGAAGGGGAGTCCTGCCGAGGCGGTGATCGCTGCCTATGGAGCACCTGCGAGGGACGGCAGGTCTCATCGGCGCGGGCCCACCAGCTTGCGGGACGGGGAGTCTTGCCCGAGAGGCGGTCGCTGCCGATGGAGCGCCTGCGGAGGACAGCAGCCCCCAGCAGCCCGGGCTTGGTAGCTGGGGGGACGGGGAGTCCGGGAGTCATGCAGGTAGTCCCTGCAGGTAGTCGTTGCCTATGGAGCACCTGCGGGGGACAACAGCCTTCATCGGTGCGTGCTGACCAGCTAGGGGTACCAGGAGGCCTGCGCAGGCGACCATCGCTGCCTTTGGAGTGCCCGCGGAGGAAAACAGCCCCTTTCCTCACGGGCTTGGGAGCTGGGGGGACGGCAATCTGTGCCCAGGCGGCGGTTGCTGCCTATGCAACGCCTGCGGGGGATGGCGGCTGCCATCAGCGGGGCCCCACCAGCTAGGGAGATGGAGAGTCCTGCTTGGGCCGCGGTCGCTGGCTATGGAGCACCTGCTGGAGACGGCGGCTCCCATCGGCACGGGCTTGGCAGTGGGGGGGACGGGGAGTCCTGCCCTGGCAGCGGTCGCTGCCTTTGCAACGCTGGCGAGGGACAGCAGCTCCCATCCGCGGGGGTCCACCAGCTGGGGAAATGGAGCCTCCTGCCAAGCGCCTCCGGGGTACAGTAGCCTCCACCATCGCGAGGCCACCAGCTCGGAAGATGGGAAGCCCCGCCTACGTGGCGGTCGCTGCCTATGGAGCACCTCTGGAGGACGGCAGCTCCCATCGGCACGGTCCCACAAGCTTGGAAGATGGGAGCCCAGCCCAGGCGGCGGTCCCTGCCTATGGAGTGCTTGCGGAGGACGGGTGCCCCCATCGGCCGGGGCTTGGCTGCCGGGGGGACAAGGAGACCTGCTGAGGCCGTGGTTGCTGCCTACGGAGCAATTGCGGGGGATGACAGCCCCCATTAGCCCGGGCCCAACAGCTGTGGGGGCAAGGAGTCCCCCGGAGGCGGCGGTCGCTGCCTATGGAGCGCCTAATCAGGAACCTAGCCCCAATTGTCGCAAGGCCACCAACTGGGGGGACGGGGAGTCCTGCCCAGGAGGCGGTCATTGCCTCTGGCGCACCTGCAGAGGACGGCAGCCCCCGGCCGGCCGGGCTTGGCAGCTGGGGGGGAGTGGGAGTCCTGCCCAGGCGGCGGTCGCTGCCTATGAAACAATTCTAGAGGACGGCAATCCCTCACGGCCTACGTCCACCAGCTGGGGGGATGGGGATTTCCGCCGAGGAGGCGGTCGCTGCTTACGGAGAGCCTGTTGGGGACAACAACTCCTATCGGCGCGAGGCCACCAGCTGCGGGGACGGGGAGTCCTGCCCAGGAGGCGGTTGCTGCCTATGGGGCACTTGCAGGGGACGGCAGCTACCATCAGCGCGGGCTGAAAAGCTTGTGGGATGGGTAATCCTGCCAAGGAGGAGGTTGCTGCTTATTGAGAGCATGCGGGGGACGGCAACTGCCATCGGTGCCATGCCACCAGTTCAGGGGACCAGGATTCTCGCCCAGGCGGCGGCCAGTGCCTATGGAGTGCATGCTGGGGACGGCAGCCCCCAAAGGCGCAGGCCCATAGGCTTTGGGGACAGAGAGTCTTGCCCAGGCGGTGGTCGGGCGGCCTTATACCTTATCTGAAAGGATATTTGGTACCTTTACCCGGGTGTCTCGCCGGACGGGTGCCCAGAAGGGCTGGGGGGGCATTCATGTACAGATCCATCTTCTGGATCCTCACATAATTCTTTAACCCATTTCACAGTCCGAAGACAACGGGTGACGTGGCCTCGAACCGCTGCTCCAGTGGGGCCACGCCGCCCACTCGAGGGGCTTGTGGGGACCCCTCCACATTCATGTGCTGCTCCAGCTGCCAGACGGCAACTTGCTTGGCAGTGTATTTGGTTAGTGGCAAGGTCAGGTGCGGGCGGGCTTGCGGTGCGGGGGTCTTGGTTTGGCCCCCTGGGCGTCACTGTGCCACAGGCCTCTGGGGAGTTGTGGCGCCGCTCGCCTCACTCCGCCTATGGACAAAGGGAGAAAAACCCGAAAGAAGGGCGCTAACAGGCCCGCAGGCTCCTGCATGACGCATGCGCCCCTAAAGGAAGGTGCGCAAAAAACAGAAAGGAACAAAAGGAACAATAAAACAAACCAGAAAAATGCCGGTCCCGGCGCACGCCGTCCCGTGGGGGCCCCACTCTCGCACGCCTGTCCCGGTCCCGCTACGTTGCTGAAGCCCGATCTCGGGGGGCCTCCACATCGCCGGCCGGCCACAGGGAAGGGTGTCGGGGGCGGGCGGCCGCAGGGAGGCAAGTCCCTCGCCCCGCCCCTAGCGGTGTGGCCCCCAGCTGCGGTGCTGCCGGCGTAGCCCCGATGAAGAGGGGGGCCTCGGCGCTGCCAGCCTGTCCCTCTGCGGGGACGGGGGCACAGGTGGGAGTGGGAGGGCGGGCATGGCAGCGCGTGTGAGGGCGGCGGCAGCCTAGGTCCTGCAGAGGGCCCTGTGGCGGGCGTACTCGGAGGAAGGGAGGGGGAGGCTGTGCCAGCCGTCCTCGCTAGTGGTGGCTGGTCCGTTGCCCAAACCCTGGCGGCCCGTACTAGGGGACCGTGGGCTCTCTTGGGGGTCGTGCTTAGCGCTGAAGCGCGCGTACACCCGACACTGTTAGTCCACCACCAGCTAGGGTGGTGCCTGGGCCTTGTCGTCAGGGCATTTGCACCTGGCACCCAGCCCATGGGTAGGGATCGGGAGTACTCAGCGTGGTGTGGTGTGGTGTAGTGTGGTGTGGTGTGGTATGGTGTGGTGTGGTGTGGTGTGGTGTGGTCTGGTGTGGTGTGGTTTGGTGTGGTGTGGTGTGGTGTGGTGCGGTGTGGTGTGGTGTGGTGTGGTCTGGTGTGTTGTTGTGTGGTGTGGTGTGGTGTGGTGTGGGGTGCTGTGGTGTGGTGTGGTGTGGTGTGGTGTGGTGTGGTGTGGTGTGGTGTGGTGTGGTGTGGTGTGGTGTGGTGTGGTGTGGTGTGCCGAAAGCGCTCTTACCAGGAGGCAATGGCCGGGATGTCTACCCAGAGGCAAAGGTAAACGGGCGGGACTGTGTGTGTTGTGTGCGAGCTGTGTGTTGGTGTGTTGTTCCACCAGTGCACACTCGCACCTGGCCGGCGTTGCTCCGCCGACGCCTGTGCGCTGTCACAGAGGGTCTCATCGACCCTGTGCACCCTGCGTGCCGCGCTGCTCCATCAGTGCTTTCTCTGTGGTGTCGCATTGCTTGGTGCTGTGCACTGCACTGCACTGTGTGTGCCTTACTGCACTGTAGTTGGGGGCAGAGGGCGTGGGCAGTGGTACAATGTTACACCGCCTGCAGGCTGTGGGGAGTGGAGCTCCAGAAAGTTTTATAGTGCTTTCAGCACTGTATTTTTGATGTGCCTCTCCCGCTGCTTGCTGCTGGTGTAGGGTTCATGCTGCTTGCTTTTGATGAGGAAAGTGTTTTAATGTTGAAATACAACCAATCCAGGATACCCCAAGCCAGAGATAAGCACGTAGAAGACAAACAGGATCAAAGCATGAAGGGCTGCAGTCACAAAGGGTTAGATAAAGACAACTATCAACAATAGACCACAGCAATTTACATTCAATGCAACTCAGGATGAAATATTATACATCTTTCAGAAACACTGGTTGGAAAACTGCCCCAAGGGCTCACACTCTTCCATAGTGCCATCTTGAGATGTGCACTCTTTGTTTTTGGGTCCCACAGGTGCTGAGGTGTGCATGGCTTGTGGCGCTGAGGTCGCTGCCATGTCACATGGGATATTCCTACATAGCTAGGCTGACTGGGTATTGAGGCCAGGACCTCTCAAAAAGAGGTGCCCCAGCCCCCTAGGGTGCATACCACTAGGATAGCTAAGAATTCATGAGAAAACATAGATAAATTCATAGGCTCTGCCTTCAGTATATCAGTGCCTCAGTCACCCGGGAAAAGATGTTTCAGTGCATATAGCTTGGGGATTATGGGATCCACACAACATCCGGATTTAGTGTTTGATTCTATAGGTGAAAATGTGTTATCACCCATTTCGGTTAGGCCAATACTAAGATACAATTGCAAGAGTGCTTAGAGCATCTCTAATACATCTAAGGTATACCCTAAGGTATTGGAAAAGCACTTTTTCTTACTCCCCCCTTGTGCTGTGGTGGCCACCACTGTTGCATTTTCAGGAAAAAGGGATTTTTTCTCCGCCTTTCCCTGGGTTCCACACCTACTTTAAAATACCTCTAGCTTCCCTTACACTGGAAGAGAGCACTCTACCGTGGCCAGCGACTCTCGCTCCATTGTTCATGACAATTTCCAACAGAAGGCTCAGCGCTCTTGGCGCTGCAGGGGTTGCTGTGGCTTGGTGGGGTTAGAATAGGGCATGCAAAGACAATATGCATATGCATCCCTCCCTCCAAGCTGCAGCGTAACACAACCCAACGCCAGACTCCCATGGGGCACTCGATTTAAGTCTCATGGAACCAGATGGAGACACCTGTCCTGATACTGGGGCGAGGGGTCGACGATTAAATTAGAATTGCCCCTTGGAGGGGTCTTGGTTCTGGTTCAGTCTCCTGTTGCTGCTTTCCGGCCAAACAGCAGCCTACTCAGCGACGCTTTGCGAGGATATCTGTACAACAGAGGAATGGAAGGATGAGGGACGAAGCCACGCAAACGCGAAGCGACAACACCTAAACCTGTGAAATGTCGGCCCACAAGTTTTCTGAAAGCACATACCTGAACAGAATCCAGTTGTGCATCAGATTCACATTTTCATAAACTTTGTGGTCATCTCTGGATTTCTTAAATCAAGAAATTCCCACGCAGAAAAAGACGGCGCGCAGGAGCGGGTCTTAGCGAAGCGCCGGAATGAAAAAATTATTAAGATTATAAATGTATGTTACGCATAATGACGAAAATGACGAAACACACATAAATGAATAAACATAAAGATTCCACCCACACGGACCGAAAGAATTCAAGGTTCAAGAATTCGAAAATCAACAGAAGGACTTCAATGAGTCAGGTATAAACCACAGGTGTGCTCGTCTCGTATGCAGCATGCACATTGCTCGTCTTGTGTCTCCGTGAACGTGCCTTGTAGCAGCGCTAACAAACGATAGAGGGATAGATTAGAGGATTGCAGATGATTAGAGGTAAGTTCAGGGTCTTTAGACATACACACATATGAATAGCGTCGTCTCTTGCTGGTGTTTCGCTTTTTTCCTTACCTTGCTTCACTGTCCAGCGGTGAGTAAGGTAGGTAGGCCCACGTGGGGCCACCCTCTGGTGGAGTTCGTGATTGTGGGTAAGATTTGTAGGGAAAACAGAGATTGACACAGGTAACTTAGAAACTCGTGCATGCTCGCGCATTCACACACGCATTAAAGGGTAGGGCACCCGTGGTGCGCTCGGTACAACCCTTGTTTAGGTTACCCAGGGGCTCCACCCCACGTTCTATAAGAGAACAGGTGGAGTTTCTTTAAGCTTGCTTGCTTGCACTGGGGTTTGAGGACAGTGTATTATAGGGCTACCTGAGAAGCGTATAATACGTGGAGGTAGTCTTAGTTCCTCAGCCGCAAACCCCAGCCATCTGCCTTTGCTTTACAGGTGGGAAGGTCAGGGTGATTGGTGCAGCAGCGATTGATTTTTTTTATGCACTGCTAACCAAGGGCGCTGATCACACAAACAAACAACTCCGCCCCTGCCCGTGGCAGAGCAGGGAGTCCGACTCGATCGACATATGCGCCGTGCACGCCAAAGAGCACTCCTTCCCTCCAAGCCCTAGCAGGGAAACGCGTTGTGGCGTCCCTGTTAGGCCACGGACACTTAGTAGCTCTGTGTTTTCTTGCAATCTCACAGCTGTGCCGCTAGGGCTCGTGACTTCTCCTTCAACGCCACCCAGTAGAGCGTGCGTGTAGAAGTGGTAGTCCTGAGTGGGGGCTTGAGCCAGTTGCAGAAGTGCTCGCCCACCAGGATGGTGCCACTGTAGGGTGTGTAGGACATGTACTGCGTGTGTCACTGTCCCACCCGTGTCCTGCAATTTCAGCAGGGTTGGTGGGCAGTGGCAGTGGTTAGGCTAGATTTTGGCCATCGTAGCAAATAGGCGTTTTCAAGGCTTCATAGCTTTTGGCCACCCCTCCCCTGTAGTAGGCAGGTGTGTAGGGAAAGCAATACCTGGATGAGTATGCTGGGTATTCCCCCAAGGCTTTGCGCCAGCACAGAAATTGGGCGCTTAGGGGAGGAGAGACCCGGGGCGTACCCCGTGGCACCGGTAAGACATCCTCCAGGATTAGCAAGCGTGCAGACTTGGGTGTAATTAGGACACCATTTCTGCAGCTTGCTCTCAGGACCTTAGGAATAGCACACTCACACATACACGTAGGCAGGTAAGGGTAACGTTCAGTCCCTAGCGTTAGTCTTGGAGGCAAGCGTCTCAGCGAGCCTCAGCAACTCACCAAGGTTGTTCTGGGACAACTAGTCTACCAGAACTGAGTCTAGGCGTCCCTCAGGTAGTACAAGCGCAGAGAAGGGCTCTGAGGTGGCCTCTTCGACTCCAAATCCTTCCCAGAGGGTGAGGAAGCGCCAACCCTGGCGATAGCGGTGGCGTAGGACAGACTTCACCAGGTAGAAGCCATCCTTAGCCATCTCCTCGGCGTTCATGTCGGGGAGGTCCGCTTCAACTTCTATAGGGCTCGCAGCCGCCTGTAGGTCTAGGGCGGCGATCTTCTCCTCTTGAGCTCCCACTCCTCCCCACATAGGTCTTCAGGATCATAGTAGCGCTTCAGGTGTTGAGCAGCGCACACCAGGGTCCCCCCTAGACGGGGAGAACACCGTACTTTGATACGGTGTCCATCCAAAGATAGAATCTTGTAGGGCCCGAAGTAGGGGTCATCGCTGGTAGAGCGTGGCGAGGCGGGTAGTCGGCTGTGGTGCACCAGCACCCAATCCCCCTCTTGGTAGGAAGCCGGCACTCGGTGCTTGTTCTTCTTGTTCCACTGACGCTCCCTGACTCTCTGGAGCATTGCCTTGGCCTTGTCCACCTTCGCTTGTTGCTCTTGGACCCACTCAACCACAGAAGAACCGGTGTCCTCGGGATAGGGAGCGTGTAGGAACCACGCCGGGCACCCTAGGAATAGCTCATGGGGCGAAGTAGCCAGTCGCCAAACTCTCTTGGAAGTTCACCATTAAGGATATGACGGGTAGTAGTCTCACCCAGTCTCTGGTGCGTTCAGTTTTGCACCATATCCTTACATTCTCCTTGAGGACACAAATCTGTCGCTCACATAGGGGGTTGCTCGTGTGAGAGTATGGGATCCCCGTAGACACCTGGACATTGAGGGATCTCAGGACCCTCTTGTACCAGCCGGTATCTGAGCGTACTCGTACGTCCTCATCGGAGTTGATCTCCTTGGGCGCCCCATAGACACAAAACCACTCCTCCAGGAGTATCTTGATGGTCTCCTCCCCGGTAATGTGCTTGGTACATGGGAACACCCTGGTGAACCTGGTCAACCCACAGGTTACCGCGAGGGCAAAGTCATAGCCCCGAAACTTCGGCATCTCCGTGTAGTCCACGTAGAGAACACTGTTAGCACAGTGAGGGATGGGCAGGGTCGAGTAGAGACCCCTGTCCCTGATATCCCCAGGATTTGCAGGACCTACACGGGCACTTGTCCACGATAGGCTGGAGGGTCTTTCGCAGTTGGTCATCAGTCCACGTAGTGTGGAACCACTGCTTGAATAGCCTCAGGGTATGGTCAGCACCCACATGACCGCTGGACTCATGGGTCCACTTCAGCAGCGCTGGGACTCTGTCACTGGGTACCACGATGCGGTCCTCGTGCCAGAGGTAGCTCTTGTCCCTCTTCCACTGTTCTTGGTTGACTAGCAGGGGTCCAAGACGTTTCTCCAGGCGCTTGTAGATATCCCCAAACTCCTTCAGGTGCTCTGCTTGTTGGAGTCCATCTGGGGGGCGTATCATAGTCATGTTGAGGTCCAAGTGTACGTCCATACGGCTGAACGCCTCCTTAGCCAGCGCTTCAGACCGGACACCAACCAGGGCGTCGAAGTTGTTGCGGCTGATGTAGTCTGCACACTCGTTCTTCACTCCCTGGATATGGTGTACCGTCAGCCGTAGTTGGAGGAGGTAAGTCCACCAGCGCCGTAGCTTGGCCTTCTCAGGTGGGGGACCCTTCCCGAAAGTGCAGACCGGCTCTTGGTCGCACAGCCAGACCACAGGGTTACTCCCCAACACTCGTGCCTGAGTGGATAGCACCAGCATACGCGCGAGCAATTCCTGCTCATAGGTGGAGTAGTTCCCCCTGGCCTGGTTCGATTTCCAATTCCAGTGGCCCAGGGGTTCTAGGACCCACTTGTCGTCAGGGTAGCTGTGCTTGAGAGTTCCATCTCGGTTGAGACCTTCAGTCCCCCATTAGGAAATAGCTGAGTGGAACTCCTCCTTCTCTAGTGCTTGCCATTGGAACAACGTTCCACCACTGCCCACATTGCTGGCGTCGGTCACAAGGATAATCTCACCTTGTGCTCTAGGCACGCCCAAGCACTTAGGGTTGGCCACCTTGTCTTTGAGCTCGTCAAACGCTTGTTGCTCTTGTCGGCCCCAGCGCCAAGTAGTACTCTTCTTGATCAGGTCCTTCAGAATGGCGCTGGTGTAGGTGAAGGTTTTGATATGGCGGCGATAGAAGTTGCACGCCCCAATGAAACTGCGTACATCATGCAGTCCTTCCTTGGGGTCTTCATGTCGTACCTTAGCGTCCATCAGGGGTTTGGCCTTAGAGGCCGCTGGGGTCCACCGACCATAGCCAACGTCAAACCCCAGGTACTGCATGGTCTTCTGCATGAACTCACAGTTCTCCAGCTTGAGTCGTGTGTGGTTCTCCTGGCAGACCGCAAAGAACTCACCCAAGAGGATAAGGTGATCCTCCTGGGTATTGGTCCCAAGGCATCCATCTGGGCCCCACGGGATATGAGTTCTTGCACCTTGGGTCTTCGTCGTAGGATGGACAAGATCTTGTTCATGAGCTCTTGAAATAGAGCGGGTGCGTTGGCCACGCCAATTGGCGTGACCTTCCACTTGAAGACCCTCCCCTGAGGGGTGATGAAGGCTAGTAGCTCCCGAGCGTTGGGCGTCAGGTCCACCTGCCAGAATCCGCTCCTCTTGTTCATCTTGGTCTTGTAGCGACAGGAGGCTATCTTCTCAAGGGTAGACTCCATATTAAGAATGGACCCTGGGTGGTTCAGCGTTTTCTTGTTCAGCTCTCCGTAGTCCACTACCAGCCATTTGGCTGTAGACCCAGGTTCAGCTACCAGGAAACAGGGGCTGCAGTGTTGGGGGTAGTCCCCATCCCTGTACTCCAGGACTAGGCCAGCGTCGATACATTCTTGTATCTGTCGCTCAATCTCGTCGGCCTGCTCTTTAGGAGCGGGATAGGGTCTCCTCCGGATCTTATGGGCCTATAACTCGGGTTTCAGCTTGAGGTCCATCTGTACCAGCTTGTCACATGAGGCTGGGGGTGGTAGTTCCCCGAACACCTCCAGATAGGTCCTTATAAGCTTCTGCACTCGCGGGTCCAATAGCTTCATCCTGTCCTCCATGTCCTCGTCAGAGTGTAAGTTGCTTGCCCGCTGGGTAATAGAAGATGGGAGGTGATCCTCCACCGACGCTTCGCCCTTGGTAGTATCCTTCAACCCTTGACATCCGTATAGTAGGTCTCTTCAACCATCTCCGATGGACAATGGCAACATAGGCACGCTCGAAGGGGTTCACATACACATTCCTCCGAGAGGTCGTCCTCCTCTGGGGTCCTCACATGGGCACCCCACACGCTCTTCATGAGCTTAAGATCTACCTCCTTCTGACAGGTGGTGATCTTCTGTTCGAGGTCCTCCTTCAATTGGGATAGATCTCCCATACGTCCTTGCTTCAGTGGCCATGAGCTGCGGGTAGGCTTAGCGTAGCATAGCTTTTTCGCCACCAACCTCCTCTTTGCGCCCACGTACTCCCTTAGCCTGGATTGGGGGTCCAGCTCTTCGTCCATGGGGTCTTCCACCCTCATGGAAAGTAGGGGTTTCAGGAGGGCGACGTACTTGGCGTTCTCCACTTCCTCAACGCATGTCTGCACGAAGAAGGCCTCATGCTCAGTTTCGTCATCTGAGTGGATAGAGCTGGGAAGCTCGGATAGTCCACAGTCAGAGACTCCGTCAGGAACAGGTACATGGCAGGGAGGGTTGGAGGCATTGGTGTTAGTCACAACGTATTCATCTCCCCCGGGTATAGTCTCGATAGCATCTTGAGGTCGTAGTCCATCTTTCAAGTCGCCCAGGGTAAGTCCATCGCTTTCTTGTTGTATAGCCTGGACCAGAGTCCAGTCTAGGTCCTCCAAGGGGCTGGAGGTAAGACCTCCGTCCACCACGCTGAGCATACTTCCCTATCCGGGTTTCCCGATGGGCGTCTTCCGCCCCAGAGGCACGTAGATGGCCTCATCACGTAACCGAACAGAGCTGATAGTGTGCCTGTCCAGGAGGGTTCGCCAGTACTCGTTGCCCCCATGGGCTCCCCAATCGGGGGAACACAGGACCATACGGGAACGTTCCAGGGCCACGTTCGTCAAGACCTTCCCCAGTTCACTGAACCTGGGGTTCCCGTAGGCCATCCCGAAAGGGGGCCAGTAAAATTTGTAGCTGCAGTTTTTCCCCTTGCTGCAGTAAAGGTCCAAGACATGTTGCTTGTCGCTGGCAAACAACTCCATGCTCAGGACTTCTCTGGAGTAAACCAACTCCTTCAGACCTTGGTCTAGGACTTCCCCCATTAGTTGGTAGTCCTCAGTTTTGGAGGCCGCCATCATGTTCGAGGGCTCCTCCTGTGATACCCTCAGGTAGCTCGGGGTATACTCCGACTGCTCCAGTGGCACGGACTCTCTGCCACTGCCGAGGTCCACGTAGAGGAGGTAGGGCGCTTGCAGCGTCAGGGATTGTATCTCGAGGTGCTGCATCAACAGGTCAGTCCCCAATACAAAGTCGAAACCCTCAGTGTCCCTCACATAGAACCGATGGGCTATGGTTCGGGAGCCCTTTGGTACCTCCACTTCACAGTCCCCGCAGCTATGCACCACATGTCCGTCCCCCATTCGTATAGCCGCGGTGGACATGGTATTCTTCGGGCTCCCACAAAGTAAGATTTTCTTGGCCACTATAGATATGGTGGCTCCAGTATCCAGTACCCCCAGGTATTCACGTCCCCCCAGGCGGATACGTACCCAGAACACCAGGTCCAGGGCCCCAGCGGAGCGTCTCTGTCCGAACTCCGCGGGACAGGTCACCTCGAACCCCTTGTTCCGCAATTTGCGGGCCATCGTCATGAAACGGCTTTTCTTCTTGGCGTTGCCGTCATCACCACCTTCATGCTCATGCTTGGCCCCTTGCTCTCGCTGGGCCTGAGTTTGCGAGCGTGTGGTGGGACCAGACTGCCCTCAGTAGGAAACAGTCACAGCCTTGTCTTTCTTGGAGGGCTTGATCCAGGCCAAGCCCCCTTTCAAACCCTTTTGTTGATGCTAAGACTAACTTAAGTATTTTTATCACTCTTTTGGAGCTTAAAGTACACCTTCTCCAAGTAACTAGGGTTGTAACCCTAGCCCCCCATGACGTTCACCCATACCACTCAACTGAGCGGAGGTATCTTCCTTCATGGAGGATATACCGAAGTAAAATAGGCATTTCATGCTTTAGGCCTTGGAGTTTAAGCCTAGTGGTCTCCCACCCCAAGACCCCTATACTCAATTGTTACTACCACTTCATGTGGTTCTACTTTTTAACTGTTTCTGAATTCATTTGCTCCGCCAAGTCATATTCTGTGTCTGTCCTGACACCTATGGCCCACATTCCTAACCAGCACCATTTCACCCAGAAGAGTGCACATGAAATGCTTGATGCTATCTTTGAGGCTAGAGTCAGCCCAGCTTTCATAAAAATCTTTTGTATTATCCATTTGTGATTGAATCTTTGTGTTTATACCTGCTTTGTCCATCTGCAGCCCTTCTGTGTTACACTGGATTTCAAACTATTCATTGATCCGATCCACATCCTGTTCTTGCTCTACTTGCTCCTTTGGTTTCGGGATTTCACCATCAAAAACCTGCAGGATTTCATCAAAATCTATAGGGCACTAATCAAGGACATCCTTCCGGTAGCAGAGGCAAACCCTGAGAACCCTTCGAGCCGACTCTGAGCAGAAGCACAAGAAAAGCACACTGAAAAGCACATTGAACATGTCCTCTCAACTGTCCTCCTGAACCTGGCCGATCAGAAGTGTACAAGTGCAACATGGCAGTGTAGCCCATGGACCCAAAGAGTGAACCGCCACTCAGAGCAGCATCTGGGTCTGAGGAAGATCCAGAGCACAGAAGGGCGGAGCTAAATCCGCCCAGAACAATCCCATTAACCACGGAAACCTTAGTGGGCCATGGTGAAGACAGCCTGCAAAGGCTCCGCAGGCGTGTCGAAGCTTCCATCGCCCGGTCGGCTTGTCCGGCCTCGTCTTCCACCGTACTTGGAGTTGGTCCTGAAGAACAAGAGGACCTACGAAGGAGGATGGACGAGTTCATGCTCCACGAAGAGTACCACAAGTCCACCGTAGGAGACGATGGAGAAATTCCTCTTGATGCTCTCGGGTCGCCGCCCCACAGTGAGATGGGCTCCTTCCTCTATTATGGGCCATTTACAGACATGGCGGACACAGTATCGCTACCGAGACAACCGAGGGTACACGAACACCCGAGAGCAAGGCATCCAGACCTCCGATAATGGATCCTCTTCGCCCAGAGCCCATCCATGGGCCTCTGGATCGTACCGCCGAACCTTTGGCCAAACTTCTATCCGGATCGGAAGACCCGGATGTGACAGCTCTGTCAGAGGCTGTCAAGGCTCAATTGGGTATCACTGAACCCTTACCCAAGCCAGCGCACTCTCACCTTCACCCGGATTGAGCACCTTGGATGATGATCTCAAAAGATCAAGGGTGTCCAGGTTCCTACCAAAGGTCACTTGCCCCAGCCCTTTTCATCCTCGAGCCAGGACAGTCCCTATTGCTGAACTACAGGACGTGCCGGTGACAGAGACTGAGCTCCAAAAGAGGGCTGTCAGCCCTGACACCTCTTGCCGGCGTATCTCCTTCTCCTTCTGGCTTAACCCCGGGGGGTGGGAAGATGGGCAGACCTATTGCCCAGGCGAACATCCAGCTAGAACTGCCGGAGTTCGACCCGAAAAATCTGCCTGAATGGGCAGAAGAATTTGCTGAGTTTCTTTTGCTCACTGGCCAATCCCATGTGGATGTGGCCACCAAATGCTCCTTGCTGAAATGCTCCTGCAAAAAAGAATTTTTGCAAAAACAGGTGAAACAGATTGTGAAAATCTGTTCAACCTGGGTAGAGGTACTCCAGAGATTAAAGAAAACATTCCCACTCTATGAGACTGACCTCAGTGTGCGCACACAGATAGAGGAGCTACCTATGCTCCCTGAGTTTCCTTCCGCTGCGCGAGTCTCTGAATACATGTGCGACCTGGAGTATCTGTTTTCACGGATAAACGTGGGCTCCTACGGAGCCACGGAGCCCCACCTGTGGCTCATGAGTAAGATCCCCCAACGTACGTGGGATGACTGCCGCGCTACCTCTGAGAGGAAAAGCAGGACCCACTCGTATGACGAACTGGTGGACCTGCTGATTGAGCTAGCTCTTGAGCGGGAGAATGACTCCCACATGGAGAAATTCCTCAAGAACCACTTGGGTCGAGGTGGTACCCCTACTCCCGAACGTGGCGAAGGGAAAGGGCCTAAAAATCCCACTAACACCAACCAGGGAGGTGGTAAAGGGAGGGGTAACCTACGTGCCATGAATGAGGTTAAACCTGATGCAGGTACACCCCCTCTGTTCTACTGCAAACCTGTCAATGACAAGGGGGGACCTTGTCATGCCCCTGACTGCGATCACCGCAGTAGCTGTATGCTGCAGATGAAACGATAGCAGCATACCAACGATGGGAAACCTGTGACCCATCAGGGTCATTTCAGGTGTACCATCACCTGTGGCTATTGTGGCAAACGTCGTCACTACGAAGACGAATGTCACATAAAGAAACGCGAGAGTGATAAACTCAAGCAACAGGAGGCAGAACGCCAAGAGACCCAAACACCAGCGAAAATCCCCCCAAATGGGGATAAAGGTGGTAAAGGAGGTGGCAAAGGGGGTGGCAAAGGTGGACCCCCTAACCCCCAGAGACGCTCATCAGCGCCCGCTGCTACTCCCCCTCCTGCCGCAGGTGACCCCAAAAAGCGCCCACAGGGGGATAACGCTTCCCCTGAGGGGAATAACTCCAAGAAGAGGCGACTGGCCTGGATGGCCAAGTCCCTCATGGCTGCAGGGGTGGATGTCAAGTTCCCTGATGAGGAGTAGGGGGGCGGCTCTGAAGAGGAGGACTTGGTTTTCTGGATCCTCGTGAAAATTGGGGATCAAATTTTTCGAGCAGTGCTTGACACCGGTGCAACATTTTCCATAGTGGCCCGGCGCCTGCTAAGGACTTTCAAGAAGACTAAGACCGTGGCCATAAGAGTAGGGGATGGGCGTACCATCCATTCCTTGGGGGGAGTCGATGTGACTATATGCTTGGGAGACAAAACCGTGACCCAACACTGCAGAGTGCTGGACAGGGACGCCTTTGACATCGTCATTGGTACCGACTTCCTACGAAGAAACCCCAAGGTAAAAATGCTGTCTCTCCAGCGCCCCTATTCTTTGCACTGCGACTTTGGCAGTGGGCTTTTCTCCGTACCTTTGGAGCTGTGAGGACGAAAAGAGTCTGGGCTGTGCTACGCATCCAAGACTAACTATCGTACTGAAAACTACCAATTGGCCCGTCACGTTCTTGAAAATGGACTGGCGGCCCTTCAGGTGAACCTGGATGCGATCCAGGTCGAATTGTTTGCGAGCCGACAACAGCACATCATGCAGTTGTAGTGCTTGAAACAGTTAAACAACGCTTTCTGTTTCTTCTGGAAAGCAATGGGCCTACCGTATGCTAACCCTCCCTTCTCCCTGCTCGCGAAGGTTCTAACCAAAATTGCTTATGAGTGAGGAAGGTTTGTCATGTGCACCCCTGACTTGAGCTGCTCTGGTGAACACGCTTACTGGCGCCGTATGCTAGATCGAATGACCGTGGAAAGAGTGCAACTCCCCGACGGTCCCATCTATGCGCCTGGGGACTCAGACACAGCTATGCAGGCCCCTGAGTGGGCGAGTTTCTTATCCATCGTTGATGGATCTCTCAATCCTGTACCCCTGTATGACCTAGACCAGGTGCTACTGAAAGAGATCATAGCCGAAAATTGTGGCCTGACCCTTTCTGATCTCAAGAACCGATCTCCTGAGCACCTATCTGCCACACTTACAGGGTGTGAACCTCCCGATGGCTATCTGGAACCTGCAGCTGTTAAGGAGGCTGCTGACGACCAACTGTCTGAGATCGCCAGCACTATCCCTCCTGTTGATCCTAGCTGCGTTGACCTAAAACACAGTGCCTTCCTAGCACAGCTGTTGCTGGAGGAGGTAGATCTAGAGTCAACCTCAGATCCCGCTACCCCTGTTTGGAAGCCAGTGCTACACATGCAGCCTATGCACACAGGTGAACCCGTGGCCCGGAGTCCTGATGCTCTGGCGCGGCCTGCTTCTAATAACATGCCACTGTCTGAGCATGACACACAGGAACTCCGGCGGCTGTTGTAACTGAAGGCCGAAGGTATTGAGCGCCAAGAGCGGCTGCAATACCTCAGACAGACCTGGAAATCCTCGATCTGGTCTGAGGAGGACGATGAGTCCTATACGCTGCCTGAACCTGACATACCGCTAGTGTATTCTCTGCACTATGGGCAGCATTGTCCCCCTGAGTGGGACGATGGTTCTGTGCCTGCCGAAACTGCTGATCGGCAGAAAAAGAAAGAACATGGAAACAGCAACCTCCATGCTGAGGAGGATTTCCTGCAGAAACTCGAGAGTCTTAACCTTGACCCCCGACCGAAGAAACTGCTGATAACCTATGAGGAGGTGTTCGGCGCCTTGCCGCCCCGCCTCTCTTGTGAAGAACTGGTCCAGATGGACCTGAAACTGAAATCTGAATTTGGAAAGACGCGAGTGAGGCGTCGCTCCTATCCCGCTACACAGGAACAGGTTGAAGAAATCGAGCGCCAGATCCAGGAATGTATTGATGCTGGCCTCGTTGAAGAATATAAGAAGGAGGACTACCCCCATCACTGCAGTCCCTGTTTCATGGTTGCTAAACCAGGGTCGACTGCCCTACGACTGGTTGTTGACTATGGTGAGGTCAACAAGAAAACCCAGAACCGATCAGGGAGTATTCCTAACATGCAAAATACCCTGGAGCGTATTACCAAATGCAGGTACAAGACCAAAATGGACAAACGCTCTGGTTTCTGGCAGGTGGACCTAACCGCCGGAGCTCAGGACCTGCTCGCTTCTATAACCCCTAAGGGTCGTTTCTTTAAGTGGAAGGTCATGCCTTTCGGGATGGCTAATGCCCCAGCGCTCTTCCAGGAGCTAATGAACAAAATTTTGTACATACTGAGGCGCAGGCCTCTAGTACAGGAGTTGATTTCTCGGGGTGCAGAAAAAGAGGCCCACATGGACGATGTGAGTTTGGGTACTAATACCCAAGAGGACCATGTCCTTCTCCTCCGTGAATTTTTGATTGTTTGTCAAGAAAACAATCTCCGAATCAAACTCGAAGAATGTGAGTTTATGAAAGAGGAGATGGAATATTTGGGTTTCGACGTGGGGTATGGCTGGTGGAAACCAGCCGCGTGTAAGATGCAGCCCCTACAGGACATGCAGATTCGCGATGACCCTAAGAGGGGTCTACACGATGTGAGGAGTTTTGTGGGCGCCTTTTAACTTCTATCAGTGTCACATCCACAATTTTACCTACTCCTCTGCCCCCCTCACTGACCTAATCAAGAAAACTACTCCCTGGAGGTGGACCGTCAGGGAGGAGGAATGTAACCAGGAGTTGAAGAAGAAAATTGCCTTCTCCAACTGCCTGGGAGTGCCCCGCCCTAAGGGCGAGATAGTCCTGATCACTGATGCCAGTGATGTAGGGGGGGGTGGAATGATCTACCAATGGCAAGAGCCTAACCCTGCTGAACTAACCCACTGCCATTATCGTACTAGTGGACTGAAGCGTGATGGCTCGCTGAAACATGACTATCCTACCAGTGAGTGGCGGCTGGTGCCACTAGGACACTGGAATTGGAAATGGAACCAAGCGCGTTCCAAATACAGCATCTATGCCCAGGAACTCCTGGCCGGTATGTTGGTGCTTTCGTCACAATCTCGACTCCTGGGATCTAACGCTATTGTCTGACTATGTGACCAGGAGCCTGTGAAGTCTTTTCAGAAGGGCCCACCGCCAGGCAAAGGAAAACTAAAGCGGTGGTGGACTTACCTGGGCCAGTTCAGGTTGACAGTTCATCATATCCCTGGTAGAAAAAATGAACTGTCTGACTATATATCGCGCAATAACTTTGATGCGCTTATAGGTGAGAGCTCTGAGGCGCTTGCCAAAGAAGCTTTCCAGCGTATGGATGTCCAACTTGACCTGTCCATGCGCACTGCTGGAATCCTGGAGGGTTGGAGTCTAACCAACTATCAGTCAGAGTATAAAGAAATTCTCCAAACCCTCAGCACTGGTCTCGAACCCCGTGTCATTGACGGGCACCAGTGGTATAAAAAAAAACAGTACCTCTTCTGCGAGGACCCGATTGTTGTGCCTGAGGCACGACTGGATGGGTGCCTACAGTGGTCCCATCTCAGTTCTGGTCACACTGGCGCTAATCGCTCAGTGGACTTCTTCCGTGAGTGTTTCTGCTCTAGTCTGACCCTGACTGAACTGAGGTCGCGTATGCAGACCATTGTGGATGCTTGTGGCTGTCATGCCAGCAAGCAGAGCGACAGTAGGGATAGGGGCCTGATTACCAGCTGTGGCCTATCTCGCTTCACCCGTGTGTTCCCTTGCAATAAGAAAATCACAGGTGAGCAGACTGTGAAAATGTTGGTCGAACAATGGTTCGAACCCTATTCAGCGCCCAAGCAGGTGCACTCTGATGAAGATGTACGCATCCGCAGTGACACTGGGTGGTACAAACGAGTGCTAAATGCCCTCAACGTGGAGGTAACCACAGGTGTGGCCTATACCGACACGTCTAACCCTCTCTGTGAGAGACAGAACCATGTGGTGGAGCAAAACGTAAGAATCCTGATAAAACAGGAGCGTACCAAGGACTGGGAACGCCTAGTGCCCTGGGCAGTGCTGACCATGAACTCACAGCGGAGCTCCTCTACGGGTTTCACCCCCCACGAACTGTTCCATGGAGGACGACCTGCTTGGTTCTTAAAAACCCCTTTTCCTGAGGACTTGAAGAGCCCTGTGGGAGATTGGCTGGAACACAAGCAGTCTCTGGCTAACCAGGCTGGGACTAACCTGAGACACATTCGTGACCGTGAACTGAGCCAACGGAACCGCCTACGGCGACCTGCTAGCTTCGAGGTTGGTCACCTTGTTCTGGTACACCCTTCACGCCTACCCTCCTGGCCACGTAACTGCCTACAGGACCCTTAATTTGGACCCTATCATATCATCAGGATAGATGGATCCAGGATCCATGTCAGGTGCAGTCCACGTCTAGGTGGTGAACTGCTGTGTGCACCTAAGCAGTTGAGGCACTATCACTCCCCTGACGATTTGTCTTGGGATGAGTGTCGCCTCAGCGAAAGTGAGGTCGAGCGTATAGGCCCTGGAGAACGCTGCCAGTCCAGAGGAGGCAGACGAACTCGAAGAGATGACTGCCAATGAGATGGCAGTCGATGGTTACTACGTGGTTGCAGGCATTGCGCGCCACGAGTATAAACAGGGCTGGAAATTCCTAACCCTATGGGATGGCTTTGGGTTATCTGAGGCAGCCTGGGAACATATGTCAGCCTTCATACAACCAGATGGGAGTATCAACCCCATCTTCTGCTCCTATCTCGTTGAGAACAACGAAGGGCAGGTATTAACCCGTGCTGAGACTCTTTCCCAGCGTAAAAGGAAAAAATAATTTCCCTGTGTCAGTGTACTGACTGTGTTCTAACCTCACAGGTGCAGTGAGCACTCTTCTGCAGACGTGCCTGTGTATGGCTGTAAGAGCAGTTGTCAAAGTTGCCCCGCATTGCATCGCAGGACAGGACCGTTAACCCCCCGTGACAACCACTCCCTGGCCGAAGGCCATTGGTTTTTCACAGACTACTGCTTACTGAGCACTGCACTGACCCTGTCTGTGCCCTGCAGACCCATGCCTATGGTTTCCAGCGTGGACCAGGTGGCCGCTTATCAGGTTTGCAGCCACCCAGCGAGTGTCTGCCTTGTTGACCATGTGTTGCATGGGGACTGCCCTAATGTAATGACCTTGGGGAGCCAACGAAGAACGGTGGCTTACTACACCAGGGGGGAATGACAAGCAAGGTGTTATGAGGCAAGGTGTGACTTCCCTCCATGGGGACAAGCAAGCCCACAGTTAGAACCCCTGACTGGTCCAGACCCATGGGGTTCTACCCTTCCTTACAGGGTTTACCATACCCCTATGTGTGCTACGTATGTCTGTGTGTGTCTCACTTCTCTCCCCGGCGTGCATCCCGGAAACCGGGCTTTGCTGACGTCGGACCGAAGGGCCTAATCAGGTACTATTACCACTTGTAATAGGCCGGCCTGGGCAACTAGGACAGGGCTGCAGGAGCCCTACCGCGATCGCGCATTCGCGTGTTGCAGGCGCAAATGCCAGAGTGGAATCAGAAGAGAGAAAAAAAGAGAGAAGCTCTGTGTTACGTTATTTTGTGGTCGCTTATTTATGATTAATTCTGTGCTTGGCATTCTTTTGGTTGTTGTAGATATATTGCATGGAGGGGTGCGTAAGTCCCCAAACTGCCTACGCTCGTGACGCCAGCAGTGACCGCTCAGGCAAGCAAGGGACTCCGTGCTGAACAACGACAATGGAGATCAAAACTGCTTGGTGCTTATGAAGGTGCAGGGTTTGTCTGCGGGATGTGTAGATCAGTGCATGCACAGCGCAAAGTACAAGGAGTGCAGAACAAGCAGGATACAAGGAGTGCAGAACAAGCAGGATCCAAGGAGTGCAGAACAAGCAAGGAAAAGCAGCAACCACTAGGGGAACGAACGCCAAAGGTTTTGAGAGTTTGAATAAACAAGGAGAACGGGTTTTGGAGAAATTGCAAGAATTTTGGGTTACCTCCGCCGAATGCCTTACAAAGCTCTCAGCTAAGTACGAATGCCCAAAAACTCTCCAACTGCAGCGCTGAGGCAGCCCCGCGAGTGCACAGTGCAGCGATCAAGCAGCAGGGCAAAGCGAGCTGAGTTGGGGGACGCGTGCAAGAAGAACAGCACCAAAAGTGGTACGATACCAGCGCTGCGCTACAGCGCTGAGAGAGACCCGAAGTATGAGCGCCGCGTTGAGCACTGAGAGGGAACCGAAGTACCAGCGTTGCGATACAGCGCCGATGGAGGCTCAGAGAGACTCATGAAGTATCAGCGTTGCGCTACAGCGCCGATGGAAGCACAAGGAGAGTCGCACAGTACCAGCGCTGCGCTACGGCGCTGAGAGGGAATCGAAGTACCAGCGCTGCGCTACAGCGCTGAGAGAGACCTGAAGTACCAGCGGCGCTACAGCGCTGAGAGAGACCTGAAGTACCAGCGGCGCTACAGCGCTGAGAGAGACCTGAAGTACCAGCGGCGCTAAAGCGCTGAGAGAGACCTGAAGTACCAGCGCTGCGCTACAGCGCTGAGAGAGGACTGAAGTACGAGCGCTGATGGATGCGTGGACGGTAGCAGTGCTTTATGGACGAAGGCTGACCGGGGAAGGAGGCCAGGCTCGTGAGCAGAGTGCAGCGCCAGCGTTCCGGCGAATACCGCCTCGAGGCTTGTCTACGCCGTGTGCAGGGGCAAGGGTAGCGACACAGCAGCCGGATGAATGCAGCTCGGATGAGCGGATGACCACCTCCTCTTCCGGCGAGATTACGCATTCTAAATGAGGCAGATGACAAAATGAGTTTGTCACCGAGGCGCTGACAGCCTCGGTGGCGTTGGTTTTTGCTATATATGCATTGAGTATAAATGCACCTTTGCCCTGGTTTGTCTTGGTGGAGCCTCTTTTGTTGTATAGTAAAGGCACCAGGACAACAGGGCAAAGGTGCCACGAACGGCGGGGTGTGAGACTGCTGGGTGGGTGGTAGGCTGCAGTGTGTGTGTGTGATTGCCTAGTTGAGGCCCCACCCACTGGCGGGCGAGTGCATGGCTGGTGGGGTGCTGTGTGTGGTTGTGGGTAAGCGTAAGGGTCAGCCTCTACGACAGGGGTGGTGTGGGAAGTGGTCGAGGTAGGACGTATGCAAGGGGTGTGGTCGAGCAAGAGTAGCTCCCTTCTAGCCCCAATGATTATCCCCCAGAAGCCGGACGCCTTTGGTGCCCAGGCCAGCAGAGACTCCACCATCAAGACTGCAGCGCTGCAAGCAAGCATGCAGCCGCAGCCCGCCCCCACGCCCCACGTTATGCCTTTTGTAGGTTTTGTTGCCCAGGCCAGCCATTGGTTTTGGCTTTGTATCAGACTCTGCACGCTCCCTGTAGTGTCTTAGGAGGGGAGTGTAATAGGCCGGCCCCGGCAACTAGGACAGGGCTGCAGGAGCCCTACCGCGATCGCGCATTCGCGTGTCGCAGGCGCAAATGCCAGAGTGATTCAGAAGAGAGAAAGAAAGAGAGAAGCTCTGTGTTACGTTATTTTGTGCTTGCTTATTTATGATTAATTCTGTGCTTGGCATTCTTTTGGTTGTTGTAGATATGTTGCATGGAGGGGTGCCAAAGTCCCCAAACTGCCCACGCTCGTGACGCCGGCAGTGACCGCTCAGGCAAGCAAGGGACTCTGTGCTGAACAACGACAATGGAGATCAAAACTGCTTGGTGCTTATGAAGGTGCAGGGTTTGCGTGCGGGATGTGTAGATCAGTGCATGCACAGCGCAAAGTACAAGGAGTGCAGAACAAGCAGGATACAAGGAGCGCAGAACAAGCAGGATACAAGGAGTGCAGAACAAGCAAGGAAAAGCAGCAACCACTAAGGGGAAGGAACGTCAAAGGTTTTGAGAGTTTGAATAAACAAGGAGAACGGGTTTTGAAGAAATTGCAAGAGTTTTGGGTTACCTCTGCCGAATGCCTTACACCACTCCTATGGCGTCCAATTTCTGTGCTGGCGCCTATCCTTGGGGGAAGACGGCAAAAGCCCTACCTACTAGAGGGGAGGGGTGGCCAAGTGTGCTAAGGGCATACGAAACGCCCATTTTTGCTAAAGGCCAAAGGCTGACGCACTCCCCTGCCCACGTGGAAAAGCACGCGGGACAGGAGACACCACTGCACTACACTCACTAACGCCAGCACCAGCCTTCGAAGGCAGGACGAGCACTCATCACTTGCGCTCAACACCTGTCAGGCTTGCTGACCCTAACACCTACACACTCTACTGGGCGTTGAAGGCAATGAGGTCTGGGGTCCTACTGACCCTCCTGTGAGAAAGCAAGAGAACACAGCGCTACTAAGCGGCTGTGGCCTAACGGGGATACCACTACGTGTTTCCCTGTCAGGGCTTCGAGGGAGGGAATGCTCATCGTGCGTGCACAGCGTGGATGGCGGTGAAGTCGGACTGCACTCACCACTCCTGGTTGAGCTGCAGTTATTTGTTTTTGTGATCCGCGCAGCATATTTTGGCGTTGCCAAGAGCGGCTGCACCAATCGCCCTTACCTTTCCACCTGTAAAGCAAAGGCCAATGACTGAGGTTCAAGACTGAGGAACCAAGACAGCCTCTACGTGTTATACGCTTCTCAGGCTGCCCTATAATATGCTGTTCCTGATCCACAGTACAAGCAAGCAAGCTTAAGGAACTCCACCCGTTCTCTCAAAGAACGTGGGGTGGAGCCCCTGGGTAACCTAAACAAGAGTTTTACGGTGCGCACCTCGCGTGGCCTACCCTTTAATGCGTCATATGCATGCAAAAATATGCACAGCGTTCCCCATTTCTCCTTCTCTTGCCTAATCTTACACAACTTAACCAATCAAAGCCTGACTCAACCAGGAGGTGAGCTCCTCCTGGGCTTACCTACCTTACTCACCACGCATCATGTGAATGCCGGGAAAAACAAGAGCGCAAAACAACCCTACACGCTTAAACCAACCTACGGCGAATTTTAAACCACCCTAAGCGATTAATGCATTGTGTGTCATGCATGCTACCCTTGTCTTGTTTCCTGCAGGAAGCAGAGAGAGAGTGGCGCACTGCACAGCGCAAAACAAGCCTAAGCGTTTTAAGCAACCCTACTTTAGCGCTACGGCAACACAAAACACGAGCAAGCACTTTCTCTTCTTACCTGTGAAGAGAGAACAAGGGTGAATTGGGGTACACGGAAAGGGCCACAGCGTGTGAATGCCTCATCTAGGCACATGCATCGCAAGCACAGCGCACATTCTAACCCTACGTGCGCGCTACGCGCTCCATTCGCATCGCATACCTTTCATTCCTGTTTTGACCTGTGCAGAGCAAGAGAGAGGAGAACCGGAACCCCCAACGAACACAGCTTTGACAACCCCAACGTTTTAACGAAGCAACCAACACGAACGCAATGCATGCATGTGAAATGACACTGGCATACCACGTCCTCCGTGGGAAATTCCTAATTTCAGGTTGACAGACTACAATAAAATCTTTTCCTGAATTTTTCCGATATCACTGATTTCTGCCCACATATCAGGTATCACTCGATCTGCAATTTCCTGGCGCACACGCTGATCTCAATTTCAACAACAGCTGTCCAAAAAATCCATCATGGGCAAAGATCGCACCGTGCCAAAAGCCGCAGATCCGAGCAAGTCCGTCGCAAATCGCGTGGCGCAATTCGAGAAAAGCGACCAACAGCTGAGGGATCACAGACGCAACGCGGCTCTTCGGGAAAGCAGAACAGATGAAAAAGGAAAGGGGAATGATCAATAACCCCAAACTCCCAAATCAAATCAGAAAACAAACGCCGAGAAAAACACTCCAGACGCAATTCCAAGCCAGAATGCGAGTTCAAACCCAAACGGCAAATCCAAGCGCCACAAGACAAAATGGATTCAAAAAACCACCCCGCAACCAAACCGTGAAACGAAAGAGGCTGTCAACGACGACATCGTCATCAACACCCAACTTCATTACAATGAAAAGCCAACGATGGATTTTGCCAAACTTTCAGAAAAGCGCAACAAGAGTTTCACTTTCATCCCTATGGAAGACTTGGAAACCCACCAAACCACCAACGTTTTTGTGAACAACCCCAATGGCAACTCTCCATCCCAACTCCACCAAGACCTTCAAGATAAAAAAGTTCCGGAAGTCTATCAATTCCAATCTCAAGACAATCGTGTATACTCCGACTACATTACCATGTTACCAACCGAGGACATCATCGCCCAATTTCACAAACAACCTCATGAAATACATTTTGGGGGCACCGACTACCAACACTATTTCAACGAGAAGTACGAGTATTCCGCCCCGTACCCAACGGAAGACCATGCACGAGCCATCAAAAATGCAAAATTGGTCACTCCCCAAAATATCACGACCCCCAACATCATGGCCAACCTCTACGAGTCCCAAACAAGAACTTTCATTTTCACTCCCACCACAAATTACGACTTCAACAAGGACGCCTCGCACAACACATCCGCACACGTGTCCATGTTGCTCAATGCTTCAGCCTCCCTTGCGCGTGCTAAAATACATGTAAGGGGTACGCTAATTCTTTCGGTGTCAGACCCGAGAGTGTGTGAAGCCACGACCGGGATTTGGGATTACTCTCAAGCCTACGCCAAAGCAAGAAGGTTTATGGTTGAACAAAAAATCTCCCAAAACTTTCTTCCGTTGAATATGGTCCTCAAGAATGATCAAAAACTTTTTGACACTTGCTCCGCCCCACACCCAGAGGGATATATTATGATTACTTTGGACAACCTTTCCGAGTTCCAATATACACCGCCCAAATTCTCTCCTATTTCGCCGGGCCATGACCTAGCACAAGCCGATGCTTTTATCTCTCCGCAACAAGAAGCCCGTCACACACCACCAATCACCGATTATGTCAGAATTGACATTCCGCGAGACCTCGAAGTCCTCACCGAGGAAGATGCTTTCCAGTTTTTCAACAAATTCATCAAACCCGACCTCCAAGGTGCCTCATCCATTACCTCCACCAATTGCGCACACTACCGCGGTGAGATAAAAGAAAGGGGCTCGCCCATTGGCAGCACCCATGCTCGTTTCGACATCGAAACCAACTCAGCCGTCTCCTCCCAAATTGCCAAAACCGTTCAATCCCATTACCCACCAGACAGGAATCCACTCATTATGGCTTTCCCCTACAACCTCTCCGCCCATGAAAATACTTTCATGATCTCCGCCTCAAAAAGCTCCGCGAGAAACGGAGGCAAGCTTGAACCCACGGAGCTTCTAAATCGAGTGGCCTCTCTTGAAATAATGAATTCGATTCTGCAATTCGCAATTCTACGCACCAAGTACTCGGTATTGGTGCATCTGGATGTCCACTCCGTTCCAAGTAACACCGAAACACGAGTTTCAAAACTCAAATGGATGAACGAACAATGCAAGAAAGCCGGCCTCACTTTTTTCAATCACGATAACTCATATGCAGTTTTGTCCGGCGCTCCACTAAGCTACCGTGCTAAACCCTCCTACACACCAACCGACGCCAAATCGGTGGTCATTTGTGCTCCACGCTCCATAAGTTTTAGAGACATCAACAGAGCAACTTCACTTTTTGGTACCTTCACCTCCATCCAACCGCTGGAATGCAACCCAAGTGCCAAATCAGGCCAATATTTTGAAGCGCTCTTCCAAAACTTGGGATCCAGTATCCTAGCACACCAAGAAAAAGTTCAAGGCATCACTTTTACATCCGGTTCGCCCAACCTCTTGAAAAAACAAAACATCATTGATTCAATTGTGAAAGACCATGCCACTTCTGAATGGGAAGCCACACTCTTGGCCGCCAAAGAATTTGGCTCCGAGAAACAATTGCGCTCCATCAATGAGCGATTGATCGTGGCCAAGCCCCAATGACTCCCCACCCACCCACACTCTTTCTCTCATTCAGTTCTCTATGTCTTCACTAAGTCACTACTCAGAGATGCGGATTCCCTCCGTCCTCATTCCTCTCAATACCAACGGTATGATCTGTTTCTCATGCTGCCGTTTCTCGAAGCGATTACATCTAACCATCCGCGATGCATCACCTCGCAAGATATTGTGCCACGCATCGAAAACAATGCGAACACACTGGAACGTACACTTTCCTCACAATGCTTCCCGCATGCCGTGTGGATTTCGTTCACTCATCTTCGGGCTGTCAAGATTTTGATTCATCCAAGCCACGATCGGGTACTCGTTTGCACGCCTAGTGTCACTCTGCCCTATCAGTCGCCAGCAAGTGGCCTGATTGATCTCTGTCATGACCGGATGAAGAGTTTATCTTTTTGCAAGTGCTTCCTTCTTGACCCATTCGGGCCACGACTGCCAAAACGGCCTCACGTTAGACTCGAGGCCTCGTCAAGATCAAGGAATGTCTCGGAAGTGGTCAGTGTTAGACACGTGGTCCCATCTCTCTCATCATCATGACGCCGTCAATTGATATCCCCCTCCCACCGGGACTCCCCCAACTACCAATCACTCGGTTCTCAGTGCTTTCCGAACTTTTCTGAAGTCAGTGGTTTCCACTTAACTGGAGGTCTTTTATGATACCCCGGATGTTCTAAGGCCGGGGTTATTTGTTTGTTTCTGATTTCTATATATATATATATATATATAAATATATATAGAGTCCCATTGATTTTCGATTCGTCTTGCGTCATAACACCAACCACAGGGCTAATGGCGAAGCCACAGCCCACAGTAGCCAGGCCTTTGGTGCATTTTGGAGCAGGGTCACACCCCCTGAGTTACTGTACATATGGCTGCTGTCCTTCGATGAACTTCGGCTCGCCATGAACGCTCACTTACCCGTGGTTAGGCCGCTTTTGTGTTATGCTCGCCGGGGGGCAACCCCCATGCACCAAAAAATGACACTGGCATACCTGAGAGGTGGGTTGTCCACCTTCTCTGTGGTGTGGGTTGAGTTTGAATACTTTTCCCTAAAGTTTATAAACATTTTGATGCGACTGTGCGAAAATTTACTTTAGAACTTTAAAAACTACGGCTCATACCTTCTCTTTCAGGAGCCGTTTACGCTTGCGCAACCCTGTCTTTGAAGTCTGCTTCTGTTGCGCTTGTGTGCGACTTTGAGCTTTGATGTAAAAATGACGGTTTCTCGCGTGATTTCGTCAATTTTTAGCGATTTGACTTCTTAAATCGCTACACCTTTCGCTAAACCACGGGATTCACTCCCTGTTGGTTACATTTTCTATTTCTTTCAGCTCCTGGAGATTTGTGTCCTCCATTGGGAGTATTGCTCCGCCCTGGCCCTTGGTCAGGAGGTTTACTAAAACGCTGTTTATGCAGCGATAGCCGTTCGCATTAGAGCGTTCGACTGTACCCTAGTGGGCAAGCATATGTGCTCTAGGCTCTAGGTTCAAACCCCACTACCCCCAAAATTTTACTCTTTTGAAGCTTAAAGTACACTTTCTCCAAGTAACCAGGGTTGTAACCCTAGCCCCCCATGACGTTCACCCCTACCACTCAACTGAGCGGAGGTATCTTCCTTCATGGAGGATATACCGAAAAAAAATAGGCATTTCATGCTTTATGCCTTGGAGGTTAAGCCTAGTGGTCTCCCACCCCAAGACCCCTATACTCATTTGTTACTACCACCTCATGTGGTTCGACTTTTTAACTGCTGCTGAATTCAGTTGCTTGGCCAAGTCATATTCTGTGTCTGGCCTGACACCTATGCCCCACATTCCTAACCAGCACCATTTCACCCAAAAGAGTGCACATGAAGTGCTTGATGCTATCTTTGAAGCTAGAGTCAGCGCAGCTTTCATATAAAATATTTTGTATTATCCATTTGTGATTGAATCTTTGTGTTTATACCTGCTTTGTCTATCTGCAGCCCTTCTGTGTTACACTGGATTTCAAACTATTCATTATTTCGATCCTAATCCTGTTCTTGCTCTACTTGCTCCTTTGATTTTGGGACTTCACCATCAAAAGCCTTCAGGATTTCATCAAAGTCTATAGGGCACTAATCAAGGACATCTTTCTCCCTCCAGAGGACTCGGAGTTCCCCCCTGGATTAGGGTTGGGGTTGCCTCCGTTCTTGTCCGGGTTCTTGTTGTCCTTGTCTGGCTGGCGGTTGGCGCCTCCTCCTCGTCCACCTTTGCTCTTGTCTTGCCCTTTTCCACGTCCTTTCGACTTGCCCCTGCCGGAGTCGTTGCCGTTGCCCTTGCCACTGCCCTTGCCAGCGTCTTTACCAGGATCCTCACCCTTCAGCTTCGCCGACAGGCGCTGCTTGTGGTAGCACTCATCCTCGTAGTGCTTCCTCTTCCCACAGAAGGCACAGGTGATAGTACACCTGTAGTGATCCGGCATCTTAGCCTTGGCGCCGGTGTTGGTCTCCTGAAGAGGTTGGGGGGAGGGCAACCTCCAAGCTTCCCTTGGCATGCACGACCCCAATCCCATGAAATCCAAGACTTCCTCTCGAATTTGGGTTTCTCCAAAGAATTCTGTGATCCTTGCCTCAGCAATGACACAATCTGGCGTCCTAGGCAAAGAGATGAAGGTATATGTAGACAATATAAACATGTAGACATGTAATATGTATATGTAACACTTCTATACTAGAAAATAGCATAAGAGAGAGGACGAAATGAAGGCGGCGGCGTGGCCGCCATCAGAAAATCTGACGGCTACGAGTCGTCGCCATCAGGATCTCCACTGAGATCCTGCCCAAACTGGGCCAAACAGTGGTCTTTGGGCGAAAAACAGTGAAATATAGTGATTTTTGAGCCAAAAACACTCATTTTGCGTGTCTCCCCCCAACGCGTCGCGTAGCCGACACGACGCGTTTCTGTCCCAATTCAAACTATATATGAAGAGGCCCACTTTTGGGCCACACCATGGGTGCCTGGGTGATTCCTGGAATCGCCTCAGGATTTGTTTAAAAAATCTTGAACGTGACTGTTTCCGCAAAATTTGACCTTCGCGGAACGCTGCGAAAAAGGTCACGTTATATTCCTCTATTTCTAAAAACGATAAATCAATAATAAAATTGATTAAACCCTCCAGAATTCGAGAAAAAAAACTTCGATCTGGAGCTGCGTCGCGCAGGCGACGACTGTCGTCACCAGTCCAAAAATTACGAAAAATAACGATTTCTGGTGTATTTTACAGAAATTCCACAGAAATCGGGATGCCATATCATCCTCAGGAAAATTCCTGAGCCAGCCTGGCGAAGAGCGCCACAGGCTGGGCAGCGGGTATGGGTGAGGCACCCCATACCGCTTCACCCCCCTCCTTAGAAGCCTTGCCTATATCCAAAGGAAGGCAAGGCCAAGGAGGCGCTCTGACCCCTGCACTGCCCTGGTTTCAAAACCGATTCAGCAGGACAGTGGGGGGGGAGGCTTCGTAAGTAATCTACATGCCACTCCCATGTAGATCCTTTTTTTCTTTGATATATTCATAGGGCAATTGCCCCCGTGGCGACCACACTGGTCCCTGGCACTCCCTTGGGCCTCTGGTGACCAAACCAGGGGCGCTGGAGGTCCTTCCGACCTGACTGATGGCGCTGAGGCGCACATATTGGCCCTTTTTCCCCATGGGCATGGAGACAGAATAATTCAAATGCGAATAAAAAGTTTTTTAGGGTCAAACCGAAGGCAACAAATTCCTCGCGCCTGAATTTAGGGCCATTTCCTGCCCAAGACGAGGAATTCCTCGTGCCTGTTTAGGGTCGATTCCCAACCCAAGGCGACGAATTAACGCACCTGATTTCGGGGATTTAGGGTCATTTCCTACCCAAGGCGACCCGCGCCTGTTTAGGGTTGCGACCTCCGGAGGGCCAACCAACCCAAGGCGACGAATTAACGCGCCTTCTTGTGAGGTTCGCAGATGGCGTCGTCGTCGCTGTGGTCGTTGCCCAGCCACATGATGGACTTGAGGGCTCCATATGGTCCATGGGGAAGCCAAGTGAGCCCATGGTAGGAGTCAAGGAATTCTTCCTTCATCATGTTGATGCCCTGGACCTTAGGTCCTGCAGAAGTAGAATCGGAACGAAGCGTCGATTCTCCTGCAGTCTGGGCGTCGTCGTCGTCCGCAGGCCGTCACATCGCCTTGGTGGCCTTGGCGTCGGCAGAATTCTTCTGAAGAGGTTGGGAGAAGGGCAACCTCCAAGCTTCCCTTGGCATGCAGGGCCCCAATCCCATGAAATCCAAGACTTCCTCTCGAATTTGAGTTTCTCCAAAGAATTCTGTGATCCTTGCCTCAGCAATGACAAAATCTGGCGTCCTAGGCAAGGAGATGAAGGTATATGTAGACAATATAAACATGTAGACATGTAATATGTATATGTAACACTTCTATACTATAAAATAGCATAAAAGAGAGGACGAAATGAAGGCGGCGGCGTCGCCGCCATCAGAAAATCTGACGGCTACGAGTCGTCGCCATCAGGATCTCCACTGAGATCCTGCCCAAACTGGGCCAAACAGTGGTTTTTGGGCGAAAAACAGTGAAATATGGTGATTTTTGAGCCAAGACACTCATTTCGCGTGTCTCCCCCCAACGCGTCGCGTAGCCGACACGACGCGTTTCTGTCTGAATTCAAACTATATATGAAGAGGCCCACTGTTGGGCCACACCATGGGCGCCTGGGTGATTCCTGGGATCGCCTCAGGATTTTTTTAAAAAATCGTGAACGTGACTGTTTTCGCAAAATTTGACCTTCGCGGAACGCTGCGAAGAAGGTCACGTTATATTCCTTCATTTCTAAAAACGATAAATCAATAATAAAATTGATTAAAACCTCCAGAAGTCGAGAAATAAAACTTCGATCTGGAGCTGCCTCGCGCAGGCGACGACTGTCGTCACCAGCCCAAAAAATGACGAAAAATGACGATTTCTGGGGTATTTTACAGAAATTCCACAGAAATCGGGATGCCATATCATCTTCAGGAAAATTCCTGAGCAAGCCTGGCGAAGAGCGCCACAGGCTGGGCAGCGGGTATGGGTGGGGCACCCCATACCGCTTCACTCCTGCTTCTTCCCTTGGACTACGAAGCAGTCCCGCTGCTCGCAGTCAGGGGCGTGCTGCAGGTGGCCGTGCTCATCTCCGGCGTCACACCAGAAGAGCCCCTTGACATTGTCCATGATACAGGCGTGCTTGGGGGTAGTCCCCTGTCCGCGTCTGGGTCCCTGGTACCCCTTGCCATGCCTTCCAGAACCTCCTCCCCCAGGACAGTAGGCGTTCAGGTGCTGGTCGCTTTCTTTCTCCGGCGCCGGCTGCAAGAGTAGCACAGACAAATCCTGGTAGTTGAGGGCTCCAGCCTTGCACTCTGCCGTTGACCGGCACTCGTCCCACAGCTCCCCAGGGAGCTTAGCCACCAACAAGAAAAGCAGGTCGTCGCTGCTGTAGGAACCGGGCGTCAGTCGTACAGCCCAGTGATCCAGGTCAGCCAGTAGCTCGGAGACCCTAGTAGGATTGGGGTTGTTGGGCAACACGGCCAGGTTCTGGATCTCAGCCCTGATGGAGAGGTCGGTTTCGTAGGTAGGATACTGCCTCTCCAAGGCAATCAACACATCGGCAAAGGTGGCGGACTTAGTCACGATCTGATTGACCTGCTTCTCCAGGTACTTGGTCGTGCAACACTGCAGGAGCAGATCACACTTGACTAGCCCACTAGCATGGGTTTGGCCGGTCATTCGGAGGAACCGGCTAAAATTCTCAGCGAACTCGCTGAGATCCTTGCCTGTGAACTCAGGCAAGTTCACCACAATCTTGGAGGTGGCAATTGCCTTAGCCTCCTGAGACCTGCGTCCCTCAGGAGGCCTTGTCTTCCTCTTCTTCTTCTTCTTCCGCCCACTCGGGTTGTCGGGGTCCTTAGTGTCGTCGTCCTCCGAGGGCAAAGCAGAAGTCATGGACGGCGGCTCATCGTCAGAGGGGTCTCCGCCCAGGTCACTAGAGCCATAGGGCTCCACGTCAACCATTGCCCTTAGGGCTGTCAGCACCAGCCAGTCCAGCTCGGCTCTCGTGGAATTCCCCACGTGGCTGTAGGGCGGCAGGGCCGTTCTTGGTATGAAAGGGCTTCTCGGTATCACAGCAGGGATCGGCATCGGTCGGCTCCTCAGGCTCCCCAGGGTGTTTGTCAACCCTGCCACCAGGTGACTGGCCTGTACTCGGTCGGGTGAAATTCCCACAATGGTAGGTGACGCTTGGGGGGGAATCAGGGGCTCCAGTTTAGCTTGAATCTCTTGAGTTAGATCACCAACAATTTTAGAGGTGGCTCCTTGAAATGGCGGTGTGCCCATAAGGCCAAAAGCTGTTGTATTTGACAGCAGAGACACTGCTTTGCAGCGCTGAGGCTATATTCGGCTGCCTTTTGGCGCCAGAAGGACAGATCGCGCGCACGCATGGATTGCGTGTGAGTTCATGATACAGACAACGAAGCGGTGAGATCAACTAAGAAGTTTTGTGTGTTCGGCACTTTGCAGCATATTTCAAAAATCAAAAAAAAACCAGCTTTGGTCAAACTTTTATAATAAGAAAGAAGACAAGAAGCAAGGCTTTATTACAGTTCATTAAACTTGCCTGATGGACCAAGACGAGTCTGCGCTCGAGTTTGGGACTAGTTCAGGATATGTTGAGACCATACGGCAGTTGGCAAAAGAGGGCAAACAAGAGGAGTTGAGCCGTGAGGTGCAGACCTGGGTGCATGATAGCTGGAGTTGGCTGCAGGGAGGACGTACGCCGCACGAGGCACGCAAAAAGATTGCAGAGCAAGAGTTCAGCGAGCGAATGGTGCTGCTGGAGCGTTTGGTCATCTTGCTGCAGCCCTTTTTGCGACAGTGTGCGACGGCAGCTTTCTGGCAGGTCCAGAATTCGTTGCGCAGCGTGCAGCGCGACGTGTCAGCGCTGCAGAGCGACTCCAACGCGGTGCACGATGCTGTGGAGCAGTTGCGGCGCGAAGTGAAAGCGCTGCGCATGCCTGCGGTCCAATCTCACAGAAATGAAGACCCTCAGTCTCCTGTTTGCGTTGCTGTGGCGCCAAGCGCCCCTGGGAGCAGCTCTTCGCCAAATTCATCGTTGGGGAGCGCTGATGCTACGCTGCAGTCCAGTCCCAAGGGCAAACGAGGACGACGTGCTGGGCAAGCAGTGCGCCGACGTCAGGCAGCACAGTCCGTGCTGGGGATATTGGACGGCATGGCAGCGCCAGCCAAAGGCGCTCGACACTCAAAGGATTAAGGCGCTGTAAGCGCCATGTTGCTACCTGAGGCGCTGCATGCGCCAAGCCACGTGGGCCTGTTAGCCGCTGGGTCAGTGGCGAGAGCAGGGCCTCCACGACAGGGCTGCTGTTCTCACAGTGAGCAGTGGCGTTGCCTCAAGGCGCCAGAGGCCTGTAAGCGTCCGTGGCACTGGAGCTGTCACTTCAGTGGGCAGTCCTGGTGTCCCAAGGCGCAAGATGCCTTATTTTTTTCTGCTCGGTGGCAGCCATATGCCTTTGGCACACATGTCAGGAGATCTCATGTAGATTTACTGGCATCTCAAAACAACTTGGTGAACCAAGGCCGCAGCACGCTTCATTTTGTTTTCTACATGCTTGTATATGGCCATGGATAGTCGTCTTTGCCTTTATTTGAATTGTAATGCCTTAGGCTGTCTGTTTCGCGCCACTGGCCTTGTACAATTATTATAAATTCCCTCCTGGGCGCTACACTGTACGCGCCACGATATATGTGCAGTTTTGTGTGGGTATACACTGCTGTGTGAGTCCCACATAACACAGGTTTCTGTGTATGCATAAAGCATTTGCACTGCACGGCACACTGTGCACCATACGGCACAGCACCATACACCAAGCACTCCACACCACTCCATCCGCACAGCAGTATAGCATATGCTTATACCAACCACAGTTTGACGTTCATCTGTACCGGTGTTGGCCTGGTGCCTGAGGCAGCATTGTTTTTGCGCCTTTATGTATGGTCACCCACCCCTGTTTATGGGTTATCAGCTTGTCTGCACACTCCTCTAACGGTCGTGTGCAGAAGCTTAGGAGGGGAGTGTAATGGGAGTGTGCCCATAGGGCGAAAAGCTGTTGTATTTGACAGCAGAGCACTGCTTTGCAGCGCTGAGGCTATATTCGGCCGCCTTTTGGCGCCAGAAGGACAGATCGCGCGCACGCATGGATTGCGTGTGAGTTCATGATACAGACAACGAACAGAGCCGATAAATACCGTTTTATATTGCATCTGTTATTGTTTTTATTATTGTCTGTGATGCTGCAGTGCCTTCTCATTTATTACAGGCACTTTCAGCATATTTAATGAACTCGTCAGCAACTCGATCATTATTCAACTAAGCAGTTCGTCTTCGTGTGCCGCCATGGTTCTGTGAGGTTTGCTGTGAGTACAGCTGGACTATTTCATTTTACGGTGAAGGGCAAGGTTTTGCAGCTTGGTCAGGAGAGCAGGCTTTTGCGGTGAGATCAACTAAGAAGTTTTGTGTGTTCGGCACTTTGCAGCATATCTCAAGAATAATAAAAAGACCAGCTTTGGTCAAACTCTTTTAATAAGAAAGAAGACAACAAGCAAGGTTTTATTACACTCCTTGGAGTGCCTCATTGATCTTCGACCGCGTCAGGGACCTGTTGGAGGATCTCCCCGATCCTCTACTCCTGCTCCCGCATGACTCAGGTCCTCTCCTCAGCCCAGTCAGGGTTGCATACCCAGGAACATCCACATAGGCCCGCGTAGCGGGTAGAGGATGGTGATAGTCTGCCGCATACGAGCGCGGCGCAGAACTAGAGGCCACTGGCTCACCGGAAGTAGTTGCCTCTGGAAACGCAGTGGTAGATGGGTCCACACCATAGGCAGGGTAGGTAGGCATACCAGTAAAGCCTGTGCCCTCAGCCATAGGCGGGGTGGTTATGGGTGTGGATGTTGCAGCGGCTGGGTCTGGAGTTGGGGGTGTGGTGGTTGTAGGAGAGGGTGATGCGTGGAGGCCAGAGGCGCTTGGTGCCCCCTCGAAGGTCGACTCACTCGTCGGGTCGTGCCCATGGTCTACTCATTTGTCTGCCATGCTTTCTCCTGCATGCTTCTCTCTCTCCGTCTTTCTCTTCACAGAGTTGGTGTCCACCTCATCGACTGAGAGGGCCCGGAAGGCCGACTGAAGTCCCTCCAGCGAGTCATCAACCACGTCCACTGGCCCATGTAAGGGCACCGAAGGTACAGCGCTAGGTCCAGGTCCAGGTTCACCAGGTGCTGGCATTGCTGGTGCCTCAGACGCCGTCCTCGCGTCGGTGTCCTCCTCCTTTGTGTCCATATTTGCCCTCCTTGCTTATGACAGTACTCGGCGCACTGGATGTACGGCACGGGGTTGCTGCTGGTACGCAGAGACTGTCTGCCTCTGCTACCAGAAAGTTTTATAGTGTTTTCAGCACTGTATTTTTGATGTGCCTCTCCTGCTGCTTGCTGCTGGTGTAGGGTTCCTACTGCTTGTCTTTGAAGATCAAAATGTTTTATTGTTGAAATACAACCAATTCAGGATAACCCAAGCCAGAGATAAGCAAGTAGAAAATAAACAGGATAAAAGCATGAAGGGCTGCAGTCACAAAGAGTTAGATAAAGACAACTATCAACAATAGGCCACAGCAATTTACATTCAATGCAACTCAGGATGGAATATTTTACGTGTTTGAGAAAAACTGTTTGGAAAACTACCCAAAGGGCTCACACTCTTCCATACTACCATCTTGAGATGTGCACTCTTTGTGGTTGGGTCCCAGAGGTGCTGGGATGGCATGGCTTGTGGCGCTGAGGTCACTGCCATGTCACATGGGATATTCCTAATTAGCTAGGCTGACTGGGTATTGAACCCAGCACCTCTCAAAAAGAGGTGCTCCAGCCCCCTAGGGTGCATACCACTAGGATAGCTAAGAATTCATGAGAAAACATAGATGAATTCATAGGCTCTGCCTTCAGTATATCAGTGCCTCAGTCACCCAGGAAAAGATGTTTTAGTGCATATAGCTTGGGGATTATGGGGTCCACACAACATCCTGATTTAGTGTTCGGTTCTATAGGTCAAAATGTGTTATCACCCATTTTGGTTAGGCCAATACTAAGATAAAAATGCAAGAGTGCTTACAGCATCTCTGATACAACTAAGGTATACCCTAAAGCATTGGAAAAGCACTTTTTCTTACTCCCCCCTTGTGCTGTGGTGGCCACCACTGTCGCATTTTCAGGAAAAAGGGATTTTTTCTTGGCCTTTCCCTGGTTTCCACACCTGCTTCCACACCTTTCCACACCTGCACTGCACTGTGTGTGCCTAGCTGCACTCTAGTTGTGGTCAGAGGGCAGTGGGCAGTGGTACAATGTCTCACCGCCTGCAGGCTGTGGGGAGTGGAGCTCCTGCTTCCCACTGCCGCATTACCTCGGGGCAGTGGGCAGTGCAACTCCTGCTTTTCACTGCCTCTCTGACTTAGGGCAGTGGGCTCGGATACTCCTGTAATGCTCTGCCTCACGCATTGCCTCACTGCCTAGGGGCAGTGGTCAGTGGGACTTATGCAACGCACTGCCTCATTGCCAGGGGGCAGTGGGCGGTGGAACTCCTGCAACGCACTGCCTCACTGCCTGGGGGGAGTAGGCAGTGGCACACCTGCCTGACTGCCTAGGGGCAGTGGGCAATGGGACTCCTGCAATCCACTGCCTCACTGCCCTCGGGCAGTAGGCAGTGCAACTCCTGCAATGCACTGCCTCACTGCCTGGGGGCAGTGGGCAGTGGAATTCCTGCAATGCCCGGCCCCAGTGCCGAGGGGCAGGGGGCAGCGCAGCTCCTGCAATGCCCTATCCCACTGCCTTGGGGCAGTGGGCAGTGGAACTCCTGCAATGCTCTGCCCCACTGCCTCGGGGCAGTGGGCAGCGCAATTCCTGCCATACACTGCCACACTGCCTGGGGCCAGTGGGCAGTGCAACTTCTGCAATGCACTGCCACACTGCCCTTGGGCAGTAGGCAGTGCAACTCCTGCAGTGCACTGCCCTGCTGCCTGGGGGCAGCGGGCAGTGCCACTTCTGCAATCTGCTGCCGCACTGCCTGGGGGCAGTGGGCAGTGCAGCTCCAGCAATGCACTGCCTCACTGGCTGGAGGCAGTGGGCAGTGCAACTCCTGCAATGCACTGCCTCACTGTTCTCGGGCAGCAGGCAGTGCAAGTCCTGCAATGCACTGCCTCACTGCCTAGGGGCAGTGGGCAATGGGACTCCCGCAATGCACTGCCTCACTGCCCTCAGGCAGTAGGCAGTGCAACTCCTGCAATGCACTGCCTCACTGCCTGGGGGCAGTGGGCAGTGGAATTCCTGCAATGCTCTGCCCCAGTGCCTGGGGCAGGGGGCAGCGCAACTCCTGCAACGCCCTATCTCACTGCCTGGGGGCAGTGGGCAGTGGAACTCCTGCAATGCTCTGCCCCACTGCCTGGGGGCAGTGGGCAGCGCAACTCCTGCCATACACTGCCACACTGCCTGGGGCCAGTGGGCAGTGCAACTTCTGCAATGCGCTGCCTCACTGCCCTCGGGCAGTAAGCAGTGCAACTCCTGTAGTGCACTGCCCTGCTGCCTGGGGGCAGCGGGCAGTGCCACTTCTGCAATCTACTGCCGCACTGCCTGGGGGCAGTGGGCAGTGCAGCTCCGGCAATGCACTGCCTCATTGGCTGGAGGCAGTGCGCAGTGCAACTCCTGCAATGCACTGCCTCACTGCCCTCGGGCAGTAGGCAGTGCAACTCCTGCAATGCACTGCCTCACTGCCTGGGGGCAGTCGGCAGTGCCACTCCTGCAGTCCACAGTAAGAAAAAGTGTTTTTCCAATGCTTTAGGGTATACTTTAGTTGTATTAGAGATGCTCTAAGCACACGTAGTATTGGTCCAACCAAAAGTGGTGATAACACATTTTGACCTATGGAACCAAACATCAAATCAGGATATGGAGTGGACCCCTTAATCCCCCATCAATGTGAGGCTATTCATCGTTTCCAGAGTTGACTGAGAACTGACATATCCAGGGCAGAGCCTATGAATTTATCTATGTTTTCTCATGAATTCTTAGCAATCCTAGTAGTATGCACCCTAGGGGGCTGGGCACCTCTTTTTGAGAGGTCCTGTGTACAATTCCCGGTCAGCCTAGCTAAGTAGGAAGATCCCATGTGACATGGCAGTGACCTCATCGCCACATGCCCTGCCACCTCAGCACATATGGGCCCCAAACGAAGAGTGCACATCTCCTGAGATGGCACTATGGGGATTGAGTGACAATGGGGCAGTTTTCCAACTCTTTTTCCAAAGCATTTCAACTATCTTTGTCAATATGCGATCTGATTTGCCTTGAGTTGCAGTTTCTGTGAATATTCTTACATCTTTCACTGTTTACACTGCAGCCCTTCATGTTTTGATCCTGATTCTCTTCTACTTGCTTATCTCTGGCTTGGGCTATCCTGGATTGGCTGTATTTGACCAAATAAAACATTGTCCTCATCAAAAACAAACAGCAGGAAGCCCTACACCAGCAGCAAGCAGCAGGAGAGGCACAACAAACACACAGTGTTGAAATCACTATAAAACCTTCTGGTAGCAAGAGGCAGACTGTCTCTGCGTACCGGCAGCAACCCCGTGCCGTACATCCAGTGCGCCGAGATCAGTCATATATGAGCAAGAAGGGCGAACGAATATGGACACCAAGAAGGAGGACACCGACGTGAAGACAGCGCCTGAGGCACAAGCAATGCCAGCACCTGGTGAACCTGGACCCCGACCTAGCGCTGTACTCTCGGAGCCCTTACATCAGCCAGTGGACGCGGCGGTGGATTCGAGGGAAGGACTTCAGTCGGCCTTCCGGGCCCTCTCAGTCGATGAGGTGGACACCCATCCTGTGAAGAGAAAGAGAGAGAGTGAGCAGGATGCTGGAGAAAGCATAGCAGACGAAGGAGCAGACCGAGGGCACGACCCGACGAATGATCCTACCTTCGAGGGCGCACCAAGCGCTTCTGGCCTCCACGCATCACCCTCTCCTATAACCACCACACTCCCAACTCCAGAACCAGCCGCTGCAACATCCACACCGGTAACCAACCCGCCGCTGGCTGAGGGCACAGACCTTACTGGTATGCCTACCTACCCTGCCTATGGTGTGAACCCACCTACCACTGCGTTTCCAGAGGCAACTACTACCAGTGAGCTGGTGACCTCCAGTTCTGCGCCGCGATGGTATGCGGCTGACTATCACCATGCTCTACCCGCTACGGGAGCCTATGTGGATGTTCCTGGGTATGCAACCTTGAGTGGGTTGAGGAGAGGACCTGAGTCATGCTGGGGCAGGAGTACAAGATCGGGAAGATCCTCCAACAGGTCCCTGACGCGGTCGGAGATCAACGAGGTGCTCCGAGGAGCCACCTCTAAAATTGTTGGCGACCTCACTCAAGAAATTTGTGATAAACTGGAGCCCCTGATGATACCGCCCCAAGCGTCACCTATCATTGTGGGAATGTCACCCCATCGAGTACAGGCCAACCACCTGGTGGCAGGGCTGACAAACACCCTGGGGAGCCTGAGGAGCTGACCGATGCCGACCCCTGCAGCGATACCGAGAAGCCCTTTCATACCAAGAACGGCCCAGCCGCCCTACAGCCACGTGGCGATTTCTACGAGAGCCGAGCTGGACTGGCTGGTGCTGACAGCCCTAAGGGCAATGGTTGACGTGGAGCCCTATGGCTCTAGTGATCTAGGCGGAGACCCCTCCAATGATGAGCCGCCGTCGATGACTTCTGCTTCGCCCTCGGAGGACGACGACCCGGAGGACCCCGAGAACCCAAGTGGGAAGAAGAAGAAGAAGAAGAGGAAGACTCGACGCCCTGAGGGACGCAGGTCTCAGGAGGCTAAGGCAATTGCCACCTCCAAGATCGTGGTGAACCTGCCTGACTTCACAGGCAAAGACATCAGCGAGTTCGCTGAGAATTTTGACCGGTTTCTCCGATTGATCGGCCAAACCCACGCTAGTGGACGGGCCAAGTGCGATCTGCTCCTGCAGTGCTGCAAGACCAAGTACCTGGAGAAGCAGGTCAGTCAGATTGTGACTAATTCTGCCACCTTTGCCGATGTGTTGGTTGCGTTGGAGAGGCAGTACCCGACCTATGAAACCGATCTCTCCATCAGGGCCGAGATCCAGAACCTGGCTGTGCTGCCCAACAACCCAAACCTGGCAGGGTCTCTGAGCTGTTGGCTGACCTGGAATACTGCGCTGGACGATTGACGCCCGGTTCCTACAGCAGCAACGACCTGCTTTTCTGGTTGGTGGCTAAGCTCCCTCGAGAGCTGTGGGACGAGTGCCGTTCAACGGCAGAGCGCAAGGCTAGATCCCTCCACCACAAGGATCTATGTGTACTATTCCTGGAGCTGGCGCTGGAGAAAGAAAGCGACCAGCACCTGAACAACTACCGTCCTGGAGGTGGAGGCTCTGGAGGCCATGGCAAAGGGTACCAAGGGTCCAGACCTGGGCAGGGAACTACCCCCATACACGCCCGTATCATGGAAAACGTCAAGAAGCTCTTCTGGTGTGATGCCAGAGACGAGCAGGGCCACCTGCACCACGCCCATGACTGCGAGCAGCGATACTGCTTCGTAGTCAAAGGAAAGCAGCAGGAGACCAACACCGGCGCCAAGAAGCAGCTGCCCGATCACTACAGGTGCGCCATCACCTGTGCCTTCTGTGGGAAGAGGAAGCACTACGAGGATGAGTGCTACCACAAGCAGCGCCTGTCGGCGAAGCTGAAGGGTGAGGATCCTGGCAAAGGCTCTGGCAAAGGTGGAGGCAAAGGCAAAGGCAACGACTCCGGCAAGGGCAAGTCGAAAGGACGTTGACAAGGGCATAACAAGAGTCAGGGTGGACGAGGAGGAGGTGCTAACCGTCAGCCAGACAAGGACAACAAGAACACGGACAAGAACAGAGGCAACCCCAACCCTAGTCCAGGGGGGAACTCCGAGCCCTCTGGAGGGCAGGCTGGTCCGACCACACGCTCACAAACGCAGGCCCAGCAAGGACAAGGGCCTAAGCGTGAGCATGAAGGCGGTGATAACGGCAACGCTAAGAACAGAAGCCGTTTCATGAGGATGGCCCGCAAGCTGCGGAACAAGGGACTCGGGATGACCTGTCCCGCGGAGTTCCGACAGGGGCCGCTCCGGTGGCACCCAGGACCTGGTGTTTTGGGTACGTATCCGACTAGGGGGACGTGAATACCTGGGGGTATTGGATACTGGCGCCACCATATCTATAGTGGCCAAGAAAATTTTACCTTGTGGGAGCCTGAAGAACACCATGACCACCGCGGCTATACGAATGGGGGATGGACATGTGGTGCACAGCTGCGGGGACTGTGAAGTGGAGGTACCTATGGGCTCCCGGACTATCGCCCATCGGTTCTATGTGATGGACACTGAGGCCTTCGACTTTGTATTGGGGACTGACTTCTTCGTGCAGCACTCCCAGATACAATCCCTGACGCTGCAAGCGCCCTACGTCCTCTACGTGGACCACGGCAGTTGCAGAGAGTCTGTGCCACTGGAGCAGTCGGAACATACCTCGAGCTACCTGAGGCTATCGAAGGAGGTGTGCACCGTGAGACAACCGGCGTATTGAAAGGAGTTGTTGGGTGTCAACGCAGGACCTCAAACACCCTTGGAAGCCCTCAGTGTGGATTATTTGGATTGGAGCTATTGTACTTGGGAGTTGGTTATTGCAAGGGATCAGGAGGTGTGTGAAGGAGCCATATTTTACTATTTTTTGTTGGAAATTGTGCAGGATAGGGCAAGATCATGCAGAACCTGGTGAGACGCAAGACCATAGGAGTGACAGGAAATGGTGGAAGGGGTACAGCAGGGGCCGGTCCTGGTAGAGACGTTCATTATGCTAGCAGAAGAGTACTTGCCCCCTACCGCCGCACCGGGGACTTGGGCCCTCATGAGCCCTGCCCAAGGACGCCCCGGGTGCAGATCGTTTAGTCCGTGGGGTTGACGCCGGACTCGGAAGCCCCAGAAGAGCAAAGATGCTCAGAACGAAGAGCCCTTGCAGGACATGGGCTAGACATGGAGGACCTGACTTCCATGTGTGAAAGGCAATGCCGCAAGGCTTGCAATCTCCGCTCCGCTGCGGAGGAGTTGGAGGAGACTGGCAGCAACGGCAGGGACCGGTGTTACCGGAATCGCGGGTCCCCAAAACCCGCGGCGGAAGCCAGGGCGATGGAGACGGATCCCAGCCCGGTCAGGCTGTGGTCAACTGCAGATTCCGAGGGGCATTCCGGTGGCTGTCGGACCGCTTTCCCTTCTGAGTTGGAGGAGATGGCCAGACCGCCCACAAGGCCGCACACGGCCCCAGAACCCAGCCCGGAGCATGACGTCGAGGCGTTGGAGAGGCCTACCAGAGCCAGAACGGCGCCTGTGGCCCGGCACACGGAGCCAAAGCGGGATGACATGGGCGACACACCCGTGGCGGAGGAGTCCGAGGCGCCGGGAACCGTGGGATGCGCCGGATCGGGTGGGGATCCAGGATGACCAGTCGGAAGCGGAGAGAGACATGGCGGAGCTGCGAGCGGAGCAGGACCGGTACCGGGAGAAGCTGGAGATGGCCCTGTAGAAGCAGCAGCGAGTGGTGGACAGCCTCCTCCACCTGGTGGAGGACATGTCGGGACGCCTGAAAAGGCTAGAGGAGTTACAACCCCTCGCCTCGGGTCCGGAGCTCCCGGCAAGGCCGGCAACAGCAGAGCTGGTGGAGCGGGTTAAGACCCTCAGGAGCGCCATGGATAAACCCATGGGCGGCCCTGCAGAGGCACGATACGCGCCTCCGCGTGTTGACCCGGGTGCGCTGCCGTTTGTTCCCATGATTAGCGAATCCATAATGCTCGGGGAGCATACGGCACCAACTTGGTCCATGCAGGAAGAGCACGCAACCACGGACCTGAGGAGCCAGACAGTACAGATGTCCCATGCCGCCCAGGATCAACCGATCGCTACGACTGTCGATGCAGTTTATGCGGAAGAGGAGATCCAGACCGTGCAGGGGCGAACCATGGCAAGGGCCGACGGACATGGTCGAGGCCATCCAGGCGGAAACCTGTGGGTGAAGAACCCCACTACGGGGATATGGACAGCCGTTGGAGCAAGTCCTTCCCGCATCTCAAACCCCATGGGTTCAGGCCCAACTGGACCGCACTCCATGGAGGAGAGGGATGTACGGGGAGTGTACTCACACCCCCCGGCCACAGGTGGTATCCGTCCCGGTGGTGTGGTGGCTGCTGACGTCGGAGACGCCATCAGGATTGACGACCTCAGGGGAATCAAAATCCCCAATTACGATGGCAACCCCTCCAACCTGGATGACTTCATCCTGGATTGGGAGGACTTCGCCGAGGAGGTCGTCGGCGAGATGAAGGGAGCACCAAGGGACAAGTGGGTATGTCTGACATTCCCACACAGACTGGCGCAGGACCTGAAGGAGGAGCTCAGGGATCTGATCCGCGAGGGATTGATCCAGACGGAGCAGGCCTGCCTCCAGTGGCTGGAGGACGAGGACCGAGTGGACGCCCCCAACCAGAAGTTGGAGGATTTGTCGTCCATTACGCTGCCGCTGGAGCGCGGTGAGCTGCGGGTCCGGGAATGGAATCGGTACATCCGCGAGTACCGAAGAAGCCTCAAGCTGGTGGAGGACTGGAATGAGGCCAGCGAGATCCGACACCTGCTGAAGGACGTCCTCCCCGGCCACTGGAAGAGGAGAGTGGAGGACGAGGAAAAGAAGAGAGCAAAGAAGCGCGTGGCTGTACGGATCATGGCATCGGAGGATACCCACGCCGGAATAATGGAGTTTTTCCGGCGAAACCTCAGCGAGCCCAGCCGAATGTTGGGGTTGAAGAACGCCGTCTACGTGGGGGTATTCGGCGACACCGTGGGGCAAAGGCTGATGCGCCTCAACAACGCGGAGTGGAGGCGCGGAGAGGCGCTGAGGATGCAGGTCATCTTCGCCCGCATGAGCCTGGACGAGATCGTGAACTACATCACGGTGGAGCTGAAGCTCAACGCCAAGAACGAGGCCCACGTGCAGGATCGACAGGGCCAAGGACATCGAGGTCATCGGGAAGATCGCCAACACCGAGAGGTCAAGGGTGACACGGTCGGCACCGCAGAGGAAGGGAGTGGAAGCGGCCAAGATGTCTGGACCGCAACGACCCGAGAGGATCATGAAGAGGCCAAATTCTTCGCGTTTGTAGCGCACAATATGAAGGAGCATGGGCAGGACAGGTCCAGGTGGAACCGCCTGGGCCCAAGGGTCAACCAGAACCACAAGGAACCGCGGAGGATCGGGAACCCGCCGCTCTCGTTCCACGAGTACAGATCACAGCACACCGGTTGCTTGGTCTGCTACGGCAAGGGGAACAACCATGCACATGACAACCGGCATTGCAAGGTGTATGAGGAGGACAAGAAGACCTACTTCGCCGCCCATCCCGACAAGAAGCCCAAGGAGCAACGAATTGCCGATTGGAAGGCAAAGGGCGGAGACAGTGGAAAAGGCCAAGGAAAGGGCCAAGGGAAAGGCGGGGGAAAAGACTATGGTGGAGGAGCCGGCCCAGACCGATGCGTGAGGTCGATCGAGGAGGTTGCTGAGGACATGTTGAGGACGTTGGAGGAACTCAAAGCCCAGCAACATGGTGGACAAAGTCTGGGCGGATCGCAGCAGGAGGGAGCTGCGGCAGGCCACGTCTAGAGGAGCCCCCACGGGAGGGGGAACCCGGAGGTCTCTCCTACGAAAATCAGTGGAATCCTAGAGAAATGGAAGGCGCATCGGGTGCCAAAGAAGGCTCCAGAAGAGCCAAAACCACTGAATTTCGCCACACCCAACCCCTGGAGCGCCCTGCCAAGGGAAGTGTATGTTGGCAAGGGACGTGGCAAGAAAGAAGGAGCGACCACGGAGAGCGCCGTGGACGGGCAGGACCAGCCCAGGATCTACACCATCCGTGACCATACCCTCGAAGTCCTGATGCACCCAGATGTGCTAGAGTTGCATGCCGTGAGAGTCGTCCATACACTGCAGGGTGACGAGCGGCAGTTGCACTTGAAGGTGCGTGTACGGTGCGGACAAGAGGAGTTGGTGGTGGATGTTTTGGTGGATACGGGTGCCCAGGTGATCCTGGTCCGGAGAGGGTTGTTCAAGGAGGAATCCCTGCAGCCCAGCCGTAGACTGGTACGCCTGAAGGTGGCCAATGGAGAGATGATGGGTGGTGGCACCCATGAGGCCACTATCAGTATGGAATTCTGGGAGCATGAGCGCTTGAACCGCCCTGATTTGGCGAAGAGAAGCACTCCATCCGGGGACTTCTATGTGGCCGACATTACAGAATGGGATGTGATCATGGGGTACGACTTCATGGTGGGAAATGCCATTGGAGCCCCTCCCCATGGTGCAACGCTGGTCCGGGAGGATAATGAATGCCTTACATGGCTGTCCACGGACTATGCATGCGGATAATCCCAAAGGAATGCTGAGGAAGAGGATCGGATCGTCCAAGCGGTGCAAGCTGTGGGTGCCAAGTCCAGAGGAGACCGCGGAGTTCAGCTCACGGAGTATGGAATTGCGCCGCAGGTGTAGGCCAGGTTGATCCAGACGCTGGGAGCCGAAGGTCCCGAGACGGACATCTTCGCTTCCCAGGTTGCCCCACTTTTGCGGAAGTGTAGGAGGCAATGGCATCGAGGAGACTCAGCTTGGCACAGGCATTGGGGTTTGAAGGAGTGGGGGCCCATGTATTGGCATGGCTCCCTGAAAAACACCAGACGTACGGTAGAGAAGATCATCGCGGATAGGGCGAAGGGGATCCTGGTCATAACCGGTATAGGATCCACCCCATGTCCGCTGGAAGGTCTCAAATCGACACTGGATTCCATCACCCTGAACGAGATTTCATTCGGGCAAGAGGAGGAGTTGTTCATCGATGCCAAGGGTTTATCAATGCTCTCCCCGGGTAAAGCTTGGGGATGGGTGGATGGGGCGCAAACCCAGCCCACTAGTGATGAAGCATTCATCCGTAGGGTTGAGGCTGTGCCCATGCGGGTCATGTTTGAGCCCAAGGAGGAGACGGATCAGCCAATTGATGGCATTGATGTCCTGTCCCACGCCGAGATCGACCACGTCGTCAAATACATGCGGATGGGGATGCACGACCGCATGGCAGCCAAGAAGGGGCGGGCCATGGTCACATCTCCGCATTGGTGGGATGACAAGATGTTGGTCACTGGCAAGTACGAGAAGGATGAGTTCGTGGCGAGGGTCATGGATCACATCGCGGACCAATATGATAGTCCGGTTGGGTCGGACCCGCCGACGTGGGATTTTCCAAGAATGGGGGCCGGTAGCGACGAGAACCAGGCCGATGCCGCAAATTTCCGAAGAGTATCGGTGGGAAGTGCACCCCACGACGAGGATCGGACGAGGAGAAGTCGGACTCGGACCTGAAAGAGGCCTATACTGCAGTGCTGTCGGTTGTATCGATACCAAAGCAAGCGGCTGAAGAGGCCCAGGAGAACCTGAAGGTCGCCGAGCTGAAGGAGAGGCTGATAAATGCCTATCCGCGGCTATTCAGTGGCGTCGCCAACAAGAACCCTCCAGATCGTGGGGGGTTTGGCACAGCGAGAATCAAGCTGCAGCCGAACCCCACGATCTATCGTCATCGGGAGTACCAACTTCAGGGCAATCGGGCCGAGGCCAGGAAGAAGTTGTTGGCCGAGTTTATTGAGCGGGGCTGGATCGAACCCTCCGACAGTGAGTGGGCCAGCCCAGCCTTTATTGTGCCCAACAAAGAGAAGGGCGAGTGGAGGTTGGTGGTTGATTACAGAGGTTTGAACGAGCAAACCGAGCAAGACTTGTACTCGCTTCCTCTGATCGACACCATCCTCCAAAAAAAAAAGCGGATCTTCAGAGTGTTAGACCTGAAACACGGCTATCACCAGATGCCGCTACACCCTAACTCCAGGCCCTGCAGAGCGATGTCGACGCTGCTGGGGCCCATGCAGTCGAAAGTGGTGCCTATGGGCGCCAAGAATGGCAACGCCGCTTTCCAGCGCATGATGGAGGACCTACTCGGGCCTGTCCGCGACTGTGCCGACCCCTTTGTGGATGACATCATCATCGGGTCCGGCACGGAGGACATGACCGAGGACGACCTCATCGAAGCGCATGAGAAAGATCTGCGCCAAGTGCTCAGTGAGCTGGACAAGCACAACATGGTGTGCAAGCCCACCAAAGCCTCACTCTTCGTGAAGGAAGTGGAGTTCGCGGGTCACGTGGTTGGTCACGGGCAACGCCGTCCCATGCCTGGGAAGCTGGCGTCCCTGCACCACTGGGAGAAGCCCCAGACCATCAGCGAACTCCGGTCCTTCATGGGGTTCTGCAAATACTATTCGGGCTATGTCCGGATGTATGCGGAACTCTCGGGGCCGCTGCCCGGGATGCCGCAGGTGGGGAAGTTCGATGGCCGGAAAGGGAGCAAGAAGAGGCTTGCCTGGACCCCTGAGGCCGAAGATGCGTTCAGCCGCCTGGAGGAGCGACTCCTGGGGCAGCTGGGGCTATTCCTGGTGGACTCGGACGAGGGATTCCTGCTACAGACGGACGCCTCGGACTATGCTGTGGGGGCAGTCATCGAGCAGGTCCGGGACGACGGGTCGCACGTACCCATGGCGTTCTGGAGCCGGATCCTGGCCGAGGGCCAACGTCGAACCTGGACCCTGAGGGAGAAGGAGACATACGCCATTGTTTGTGCGCTCAGGAAGTGGTCTGGTGACATCGGATTACAACCGGTGGTGGTTTGTACGGACCATCAGTCCTTACAGAGCTGGCACAAGGAGCACGTGGACACCCCCTCTGGACCGGCGGCGAGGAGGGCCCGATGGCATGAGACGTTCGCCAAGTTCGACCTCAGCGTCGTATATGTCCCGGGGAAGGACAACACTGTGGCAGATTGCCTCAGTCGATGGGCCTACCCCGCGGGCAAGGCATGGATGGACATATCCAGCCATGGGGACGCCGAGGAGAACGAGGACGCCAAGCGCATCATCGAGATGTAGAAGGCCATGGAGCAAGAGGGGGTCAAGTGCTTTGTGGTGATGGAAAACCGTACAGACCTGGCCAAGTTCCGGGGCGCCCGAGTCCAAGCTATTCGAGAGGATACCCTCGAGCAATCGATGGTGGCCCCCGTAGAGCTAGTCAGGTCCGTGCTGACAGAGGACTGGTTGGATGACTATGCGGCATCCGACCACTGGAGCAGGTACTGGAATGCCGTGAGCGCCCCGTCGGACGACGAATGGCCTGAGGGCTTGACCGAGGATGAGAAGAAAATTATTCCTCAAGGACAAGCTATTGGTCCCTGAGAATCGAATAGAGGAGCTCATTGACCACTGGCATAACGCCCAGCTCATGCATCCTCGTTGAGACAAGATGCAGCAGGACCTAGAGTGGCGTTTCAAGCTCCCACGGGGGTACTACGCCATCATGGACAAGTACTGCAGCGACTGCGCCGTGTGTCAGGCCACGAAGAGCCCCAACCACTCCACAGCTGGCAACCCGGTGTATACGGCTATACCAGAGGCCCCTATGTGGTCTGTGGCCATGGATGTATTCGCCATGCCTGAGGTCACCGTGGAAGGAGAGATCTACGACTGTGTCATCCTGGCGGTGGATAGGCACAGCGGGTATATCGTGGCGGTCCCTGGCAAGAAGTCCAAGAAGAAGGACAAGAAGGACAAGCATGGAGTGGGTCTGCAGGCCAAGACCGTCGCTAATGCCATGATCAGGCATTGGCTGACAATTCTTGATGTCCCGGCTGTCCTCTGCAGCAGACGGGGAAGTCAATTTGTGGGGACGAGGTTCAAGACAATGTGCAAGCACATGGGGATTCGGCACGCCAAGACCGTGGCGTACCACAGCCGGTCGAATGGCTGGGCTGAGGTGGCCGGGCGGCAGATGTTCGAAACGTTCCGCCAGCTGCACATTGACGAACCGGGCCGGAATTGGTATAATTCGCTGTGGAGAGTACTCCAGGCATACCACGACCTTCCGGAGCCCACTGGACTGTCGCCCCATCGTATCCTGTTCCTACGGGATCGAGTGTCACGCACTCTCCCGTGGATGAACCATGGCGAGGTAGCCCAGGATGCGAGTGCTATGATGACTGAGGCGGACGACACGGCGGCCAAGGTGTGCAAAGCACTTCAGGACGAGCATGACAAGAGGGCCAAGTATTTCAGGCAGGGAACGCCCCCAGAGATACCGTATGGGTGGAGCAGCACCACAAGAATGTCCTGTCCAGGCATCAGCAGGCGTCTTGGTATGTGCCGGGGGTAATCGTGCGGAAGGTCGGGCAGGATGTGTATGCGGTTCGTGTGGGGGATAACAAGATCCTTGACTGTGACCATACCGAGCTTCGACCCCGAGCACCAGACCCCAGCGGACGTCCCGACACCTTCGAGTTCACAGCCGGAGATCTGGACTCGGATGATGAGGGTGAGGACGACGACTTCACCGCCGAGAGGATCCTGACGGACAAGCCGGACCCGGGGACGCCCGGGGGGAGGCTATATAAGGTCCGTTAGAAGGGATTTGTCGCATCCAGAGATTTGTGGGAGCCTCCGAGCAGTTTTGTGCCGAGGTATACCACGGTCTGGAACGATTATCTAAGGAGGAAGAACATCTCTTTGGATGTCAAGGACGTGTTGGTCCATTTGGTGGCTGCAGTAGCACCGTAATGGATCCCTCTTGGCGTCTTTGTTTGTTTTCGTGCTTGGGAGACGGGTGAGGGCGTTCATCCGGGGATTTTTCGGCCTTGATTGGCCATATACCCCCTTCACTCGGTCTCCACATATATATTTCATTGTGGTATACGTATTTAGGTCGACGGACGACGTTTCTCTATCTTTGATCCCCTTGGTCCATGTTGTAGATCAAGAGGAGACCGAATATGGCGGAGGGCACCAAATATGAGTGTCCTCACCCCTTATTTGGGGCATGGGGGACGCCTACGCCATATGTGGGGCCTCCATGGGTCCTTGGGACATGAGGGGGGGGGTTGCAGCCCATTGCGGTCCTCCCGTCCTCTCTTCAATCATTTCCGAGCGGATACAACGCTCAGAGAAGGGGGGTGAAGCCGGTTCGGACCCCCGTGGCCATCTTTGGGTCACTTGGGGTGTGTATCTTTGGGGCGACAAGCCGCAATTGGCTGATATCATACTCTCCCATCCACCTGACCTAACCTGATCTGATAGTGTGATAGGCTTGGCCATTCCACCTATGAGCGGCCATATCCAATACCGAGGCGCCGCCAGCTGAGTTTTATGTATCAGAACATCAGGAATCAACAGGGTTTTTCTATCATAATGTTTCCGTAATTTTTCAGCTATCCGTTCTGATCCTCATTGTATCGGCGACTGTCAGGTGGCTCGCGATTTTGCGGTAACCAATTGGTTAACTGTTATTTCCAGATATTTCAGCAGAAAACCCGATGAAGGGTCAACTTTCATCAGAAAAGGGTTCGTTGCTTCCGCAATTTTCATGTTATACACTCGCCAAATTAAGCAGATTTTTTCAGACATTCAGAATCGGATTTTTGATTTCGAGGACGCCGGACGTGATATGATGAATTTCGAGTGGTCCTACATTTTCCCCTGATCACGAATCAACCTTCCTTTTGTTGTCTCCTTCATTTTTCTTGGAGATATAGTCGAAACGAAATTGATTCGTCAGGCCACTTTGAGGAATCATATCTCCGGCTCATTGCGAGGAATTCCAATTTTGAGATATGGGCTGGTGTCGCCTTGGTCTCAATTTTTTTTGGAAAGCATCAAACGCCTTTGATATGTAAACATGCCCGGTGTAGCAAGGGATAATGGTCAAAAGGGTAGAAACTGATTTATAACTCTTGGACCACGCAACTGAATATTTTTATGCGACTTCTGAGTGTACCGCGTGAGTGTTGGTGTTGCATGGAAACTTTTCTTGGGTTCCCACGTATTTTTAACGTGAAGTTATGTGCATGGTGGGGCATGGCATACCATGGTTGGAGCCACGTTTTAAGGGTATGTATTATATGGATGGTATGTGCTTCGTTATGCTCACGCCCATGTTATACATCTCGGTTTGTAGGAAGATATGTGGAGTCATATGTGGCAAGGGCTTCGCCCATGTCCCAATGGTGAGCTCCATAGTGCTAGACTAAGTCCACGGCACATATAGTGCATGTGGGAAGGCTTACGGAGCGACCCACAAGCGCCACCATCAATTTTCTCATTTTCATGGTTCTTGCCGGGAGGAGGTTCGAAGGTGTCCCTATGCAACCATGTGGGGATCCAAGCGGGGGGATTGTTTGTAAATGGTCCGAAGCAATTGTGTTTTGAACCATATGTTGATACCATGGGTGAGCGAAGTTGTATACTATTGTGATTACTTTGAGTTTGGCATTATTTGCATGTTTTTGACCTCATTTTATGCTCATTTCTGTATTTTATGTGCTCAATTGGTCGGCTAACAGTAAAGTGCCTAGAGATCCGTGAACTATGGTATGTTGCTTATATGTTGGCAAATGCCTCCGTGTTGTACCTCACCATATGCTGGATCACAAAATTGCGTCTCAAATTCGTGAGTTGACTTGTGAAGCATGGCATGTGTATATCCGGAGGGGTTTGGGAGTCAATGTTGGGATACTCTTGGGCATGGACTTTTGGTCTATATCATCCTTGTATATTACTTTCCGGTTTGACACATGCATGGAGCATTTGAACATTTGCTGTATGTTTTTTTGAGTATATAATTGAATTTTGGGCATTATGGTGTAATTTGCCTAATTTTGCTATGTTGTGAGGTCATCTTCATGGGGCAATACTCCAGGCCCAATCGACTCTAAGTCCAACCAAGGTTATGTCAGGGTAGGGCATGGTCCTGAGTGCCACTCTAGGCCATGACATGCCACCCCCCCTATTAGGGTGGAATATAGAGGCTTGGGGGTAAACACATTTTTGGGGTTTGTGTAGTGACGTTTGACACATGGCATTCAGCCATCATATTTGACTTGGTTCAGGGCATCATGTTGGCGAGTCAGGGGAAGGTCCTCAGTCCAGGGAATGAGGGGTCTATGGCTGTGGCTGTGTATGTTTCCATCTTTCCCCAATGTTGCTTGATTTGTGTTCATATGCCAATTTCAGGGGCTTCTTTTTCCATCATTCTATCCGTGCAATTCTATGTACATGCCCAACGCCCGTGTCTCTGTGTGCACCGTGAGACAACCGGCGTATTGAAAGGAGTTGTTGTGTGTCAACGCGGGACCTCAAACACCCTTGGAAGCCCTCAGTGTGGATTTTTTGGATTAGAGCCATTGTACTTGGGAGTTGGTTATTGCAAGGGATCAGGATTCGTGTGAAGGAGCCATATTTTACTATTTTTTGTGGGGAATTGTGCAGGATAGGGCAAGATCATGCAGAACCTGATGAGAAGCAAGACCATAGGAGTGACAGGAAATGGTGGAAGAGGTACAGCAGGGGCCGGTCCTGGTAGAGACCCTCATTATGGCTACGAACAGCTGCCGTCCGGATGTACGAGTTCGCGCCCGGAGGGTACCCTGCCCCTGCCGGCTACGAGCAGCCGCCGTCCGGATGGACTGAGTGTGCGCCCCGCAGCGACGCCCCGTACACGCAACACCGCACACACAACCCACAGCACAACACACCGAGCGAGCACACTGGTGGACAGGAGCCAAGTGGCCCAGGACACCGCACAAACAACACACCGAGCGGGCACACCGGTGAACAGGAGCCAAGTGGCCCAGGACACAGCACACACAAAGCAACGCACTGAGCGAGCACACCGGTGAACAGGAGCCAAGTGGCAAAGGACACCGCACAAGCAAAGCAACGGACGGAGCGCGCACACCGGTGAACAAGAGCCAATTGGCCCAGGACACCGCACAAGCAACACAAAACACAGAGCGGACACCCCGGTGAACAGGAGCCAAGTGGCCCAGGACACGGCAGACGCAACACAACGCACCGAGCGGGCTCACCGGTGAGCAGGAGTCAAGTGGCCAAGGACACCGCAGACGCAAAGCAACGCACCGAGCGGGCACACCGGTGAACAGGAGCCAAGTGGCCCGGGACACTGGACACGCACCACAACACACTGAGCGGGCACACCGGTGAACAGGAGCCAGGTGGCCCAAGAACACCGCACACGCAACACAAACCACCGGGCGGGTGCACCGGTGAACAGGAGCCAAGTGGCCCAGACACCGCACACGCAACACAACGCACCGAGCGGGCACACCGGTGAAAAGAAGCCAAGTCGCACACAACGGCGCGCAAGCAACACAACACACCGAGTGGGCACACCGGGGAACAGGAGCCAAGGGGCCCAGGATACCGCACACGCAACACAACACGGCGAGTGGACACCCCGGTGAACAGGGGCCAAGTGGCCCGGGACACCGCACATGCACCACAACACACCGAGCGGGCACACCAGTGAACAGGAGGCGAGTGGCCCAGGACACCGCACGCGCCACACAACACACAGAGCGGGCACACCGGCGAATAGGAGCCAAGTGGCCCAGGACACCGCACACGCAAAGCAACGCAGCGAGCGGGCACAGCGGTGAACAGGAGCCATTTGGCCCTGGACACCGCGCACGCAACACAACACACCGAGTGGGCACACCGGTGAACAGGAGCCAAGTGGCCCAGGACACCGCAGACGCAGCACAACACACCAAGCGGGCACACCAGTGAGCAGGAGCGAAGTGGCCCAGGACACCGCACCAGCAAAGCAACACACCAAGCGGGCACACCGGCGAACAGGAGCCAAGTAGCCCAGCACACCGCACCAGCAGAACAGCGCACCGAGCGGGCACACCGGTGAACAGGAGCCAAGTGGCCAGGGACACCGCACACGCAACACAACACACCGAGCAGGCACACCGGTGAACAGAACCCAAGTGGCCCACGACACCGCACACGCAAAGCAATGCACAGAGCGGGCACACCGGGGAACAGGAGTCAGGTGGCCCAGGACACCGCACACACGTGCAGACGAAGGGCAGCCGAGGGACAGGAAAGAGCCAACATCCCATGGGGCGGACACACTGGGATGACCCAGCCGACCCACCGGGCCATCAGCATGGGCGTTACCCCAAGGCCGCTGGTCTGAGCTCGGCCAGGCTGGATCGGGGACCATGGCAAACGTCACCCAGAGCCATGGAAGCAACCGGTGACAGGCGAGCCGGTACACAGTCAAGGAGGGGGTCGCCTGCCATTCAGAGAGGCCCCGCAACTCAGGCCACAAGGGTGAGGCGGTCGTACCGTAGACTAGCGGGAGCAATACCCCTTTTGGTGAGAGATACTCCACACGGCTGGGAAGCCCCCAGAGCTGCCGCCCAAAGGAGAGGACATGTGGCCCTACCCATGAACACATGTGGGGACAACCTCCCACCTGGGACACCTGGACCGGGTGGCCGCGACACTGCCTTCCCAAGCACCTGCAGGAGCGGGTGAAGAGGCACCTGACATAGGGCAGTGGGAGGGACAGGAGGTCCCCTTGGTAAGACCTTCTTCCTGCATCGTCAAAGGAGGTCCGGAAGATACCTACCTACCTCAAGCGCCAACATTTTCCCTGGCGCCGGCCGGCGTGTGCCATTTTCCTACACATGGCCACAAAACTCAACCAAACGAACAAAGAAATAAGTTTTGCTAACCGAAGCAACCATCTCCTCTTTCCTTAGCCTATCCAACACAGCTCGCACGTCGCGGTCGTGTTTAGCCAATAGCTCCTCCTCCGTATCACCGGAGGAACCAATAATAATATCATCAATATATACGTCCGCCCAATCCAAACCCGGCAAGACGTGGTCCATGACCCGTTGAAAAATAGCGGGCCCATTCTTGATACCCATAGGCATACCAACCAAATTCATGGCGGTCTTAGCCCGGGACTCAGGGTGAAGGAGAATTTGATGGAACCCTTTACTCAAGTCCACATTAGTGAAAATCTTGTGCTTGGATTGATTTTCAAACATATTTTCCATGAGGGGAGGGGGTGCGCATCGGGCAAGGTAGTCTCATTAAGTCGGTGGTAGTCCACAACGAGGCGCCATTTTCCTTTGTCTTTCTTGAGCACAACGAGACCGTTAGGCGCCCACTCAGAGGCAGGACACGGCCAAATCTAGCCACGAGCCAAAAAATCTTCCACTATCTCTTGCTCCGGCGCGGGACGCTCCCCCACCAACCGTATAGGCTTCACGGACTTGCGCTTAGCGTTCGAGTATAGGTCAAGCTTAGCAAACCCCAACCGCTCCGTACCCCGGAACTTAGGATGATCCTGGCCCAGACGGAGAGGAACCTCCCCACTAAAAACATCCGGCTGATAGTCCGCAAGGATACGTTTCCTCATGAGCTCCCCCTCCGGAGAGACGATAGGTTCTTGGGTGGTGACAACGCCACCGACACGGGAAGACGCCAACAATCGTTTGGCGCCATTAGTTTTTTTGTAGCGCTTAAGGGTAGTGGCCCTCCCAGCCAATAACTCTTTCTCAATTTTCGCGATGCGTGAACGCACACATTCTTGCGCCTCCAAATCTTCGGGGGTAGGGTCAAGAGTAACGGGAGCGAGGAGGTTTTTATTGGTCGCTTGACATCTGAGGGTGCGCACCAGAGCCAAATGGTTCCGCACCCTTTTTTTTTTTTTGGCATGGCGGTTTCCCGCCCAAAGTGTAACAACAAACTGAGTTCAGTGCGGGGTGGGTGGCAGTGACATAGGAGTCTCCCATGCTAATCCGCCATTTCCCCGAATTTACAGAGTAAATGAACACTGAAGTGCTGGATGAATGCACTGAGAGTCTGAATTCCTGCCCTGGAAAGTTGAAGGTGCAATGCACTGCCCTAATGGCACCATAGGCTTGCAAAAATTCTAGGAGGCCACATTGTGGCTGGCTACAGGGACCTGAAAATCTCAGTTAACAAAAAACCTGCTGCTCAGAAAATCCTGCTGTGGGGTCGTGGTGGGAATGACTTGTGGTGCAAATGTTAAAAAGAAAGTGAAAAAGAACCCGGCTAATCAGTGCGTGAGACAAACTTACCCTCCAGGCAAATACCAGCCCTCCCTCTCATGCAGGCAAGCCCAAAGGTCGGAGTGAGTGATGTCGCCAGAAATTACAAGTAAATGCTTTCGCCATCTCAGCAGGGTACTGACCTGCTTCACTTTGAATATATTTGTTACTTTTCCTTACTGAGCACCAAGCCTTTACAACACATAGCGTATCCTCGTGCATGAGGACTTCTTGTAGTTTGTCCAAGATCTTTGGGTTTTTAATGTCAAAATCACTAATTGTGGGTAACTGCTCGAGATTGGGCTCGTCAGTGTTGGATGCATCTTTCTTGTTGGATTTCCCCATCGTTGTACGCGTTGTGAGTGAAGGCAATGGGAGAGTGGGCTTGGCTGACGTTTGGCAAATTGCACGTTTTGAAGCGTGATCGTTCAGAGCTTGTCCACCATCGCGTGTTGGCGGCGGGCGCTGAGCGCTGGGCGCTTGACCCTGGGCGTTGCGAGATTGATCACCGTCAGAAGGATCAGCGTCGCTGAGAAACGATTTTGCTTCGCCATCGATTGAAGAATCACCATAGTCACACGTTGACGATGAGCGCTGGGCGCTTGGCGCTGGGTGTTGGGCGCTAGCTTCGACGTTGGGCGTTGCTGGACCCTGGGCGTAGCAAGAATGATCAGCGTCAGAAGGATCAGCGTCGTTGAGAGTCGAATCAGCGTCGCCGTCTTCTGGAGACTCAGCATGGTCGCGCGCTGGTTGTGGCTGAGAGTGCAAGAGAAGCTTTGTTTCGCCCTCGATTGAAGAATCACTGTAGTCACACGTTGACGATGAGCGCTGGGCGCCTGGTGCTGGGTGCTCGGCGTTGGCACCGGCGCTGCGAGGCTGTGACTGCAAGCGTGGATACTCCTGGTCACTAAGGACTGACAATGTAGGACTGACTCTGTGCCACTGTTTGGTGGTGGTTCTGAAGTGCGCTGGAGGGCACGGACGCCGTGGTTCGTCTGCAGGCTCGTCTGTCTTCAGTTTGCGAAACTGGCGGCACTGTTTGCATCGCAGTGGAACATGTAGTCCTCTCGCTGTAAACCAGGCGCGGCAGTTCTCTGTCAGGTCGTACAGGTCGTTGCAGTCCTTGCATCGGGCCATGTCTGGCGGATTTTCTTTTCGTTGGGGTTGTTCGCGATGTTTGACTGTGGTCCACGAGCCGCTGTTGATCGAGGCCTCAGAGTCATCTCCGCGTTCTGCACGTAAAACGTTGAATTGATTAAAATTTGAAAAAGAGCTAGTGAAGACCTCACTTTCAGAAGATGGGGCTTGTGCTCGAGAGGTAGAGGCAATACCTGGAGATGTTGATCGCGACGATTGTGTTGACACATTCCGAGTTCTACGTCTTTCCTTCTGCCCTTGGCGCTGAGAAAAAGAGGGCGGTGGAGCGTATGGGTCGTGAGTTTCTAAGTGAATCGGTGGTTTCATTGTTGTTTCCAAGTGTTTGAACCAGCACTTCTCCCCGTAACGACAGCTGTCCTGGTATGAACATAACGTGTCGCTGGCGATCAGACGAGTTACGACTTTTATCAGATGCAAGAGAATTGGTAATTGCGATGTCGTTGGGAGTACTTGTAGAATGGTGGAAATTGCGGTTATAGTGGAGAGTTGTTCATTAGCATCATAATGAAGGCAAGCGAAATGGCTGCGGATGTTGGATTAGTGGTTTTTGCCACTGCGGACGTCGATCGCTGCGGAAAAAGTGAGAAAATATATCAAAGTTAATTAGCTTCAGTCGACAGAGTCTTCTGTTGCTGAAATCTTGCGATTCCTCAATTCTTTGTAGCGACATTGTTGTGGTTTACGATCATTGTCGTGATCGCGCGCGACCCGCACATAATGGTTCCGCACCCTTTCATCCTCCGACTCCTCCTCCGAGGTCATGCCCGGATCGTCATCGGTATCGGGGTTAGTGACGGCCGGTGCCAAAACTGAGGCCACATGACATTTATTGGCAACCAAATCTTCCTCTGCAATACAACCGTCCACGTATAGCGCCACCGTGGACCAAGCCCGTTGAGGAAGGGGTGTGAGGTGGTCATTGTGATGGAGACGGGCCTTAGTCTCCGGCCCAGGAAGGTGGTACCCTTGCAGAGTAATTTCGGTAAGGGTCCTCCACCACTCTCTTTGTGTCCAGCAGCTAAATGCACACATCCAGACCTCAGCGAAAACAGAGAGGACAAGCAGACAAGACAGTGTATCCCGTGCGTGCCCCAAAACACCTAGCAACGTGCATGATGTAGGACTAGGGCGACGGAGCGTGAACACAAAGAACATCGGCAAAGAATAAAAAATTACGTTCCGACGCGGCGAGGTACGTAGCTGCCAAGAGATCGCCATCCCCCCACAAGCACGACGCCGAAGCAGCACAAGACCAACACGGGGAAAGACAAATGGACGATTTCAAGATTACACTACGGGCGAGGCAAGGAAATACAAGGCAAACAAACACCAAAAAACACACGTAAAAGCTCTTACTCTTGGGCGCCGCCAAAACCAAAGAGTGGAGTCACCAGGCATAAAGCATCTTGCGCTAAATACCGACAAAACCTCTCATCCCCATGCCCTTGTTTATTTATACCACGTGATACCTACCTTGCCCACGGAGCAAACCGAAGTGAAGGGCGACACGAGGCGGAGCAAACACCGAAAAGGACATGACGACGCGCCAGTGAAACACCAAGCCGCTAAACAACACACGGCAACGAGACGTGACACAACGGTATCTCACGAACACACCACGACACAACAAGCAACCATACAACACCACACGACAACGCAAAAAACGGCGTGCCAAGACACAACACACACCCGAAGACCGCACAACACCACTCAAAACAACACAACACGATGCAACACAACACCACAACGCGCGCACCACCACAACACAACGCAAGAGCCATGCAACACCACGCAACAAACCACAACACGACGGCACTGCATGACAAAACAATAGCGCACAACCAACATACCTACTACACAACACCACGCCACACCGAGACACAACTCGAAACAACAAACCCGCCAACAAGCCGCACTACCCCAAAACGAACAACCGAACAACGATACACAACAATGCAAAATACTACACCATACAACCAACCGCCAAGCAACAACACACAACATCACCTGACAATATCCAACGCCACGCACCAACATACAACCCAACGCACAGCACACGTAACGCCACGACACAATGCAGAAATCATATAACATCAAGGTAAAACACAACACCACATAATGTACCACAGCGCCACACGACAAAACAATGACCCGCAACTAACATACCAACAAAACAACACGCCACTAAACAGCACGCGACAACGAAAAGAGCAACAAAACAAGCCACAAACTTAGGCGGCTCAAGTTGCGTGGTCAAAATCACACCAAATGCACCCAATTTGGACCACGCAAAAAAATAGCTTTTCACAGGCTCTGCTTTTTGAAAACAGAATATTAGTCCAACGAAAGTATCTTTCTTACCATTTGTGCCATTCTGTGCATTTTTTCAGACAGCCGAAAACAAAAAAAACATAAAAAAATAAATAAATCTTATGATTTCAGTGGAAAATGATGTGCTTTTAGCGGAAATTGACCAATGAATACATTTTGTGTTCCCCTTGTTTTTTTGGATGAACATGGTCTGCAGAAAAGATGATTGTAACATCATTTTCTGTTCAGCATGTTCATTGCATACCTGGAAAAATGATTTATTGATCGAATTCTATGCGCGAGGCCTCGCGCAATCAAGACCAAGGATCATTAAAACAGAAGCATGGCGGATGAAATATCAATGCAAAGCATATGCAACATGTTGTTCAATGGCTGACCCATGCGCGAGGCCTCGCGGATAACTTACTAAACCAGAAACCTCACCCGATTCATTTTCCTTTGGAAAGACGGCTTCAGGGTGGAGTGGTCTTATTACCCACCCCACGGTTTGATTTTTCATTTGCACTGCCTGAAGAAGGAGGTATAGGTTGTGACTTTCAAGTTCTGGGACTGCATTGCAGTCCTCCTTGCACGAGGCCTCACGCAAAAAAAGGCCCAGAAAATATATTCTTTGTACCATTGTGATGGGCTCTCATCTGAAAGCGCTTGTGCACAACTTTCACTGAAGCAACGAGTACCTAAATTGTCGTTGAGTCATTGAAATTTACCAGAAGCTTGCCCCCCCCGGAGGCGGACAATCTCTTTTTGGGCTTGGTCAGCCCCTCCGCTTGGCAGACTGCTTCCCCCAGGGCACCTTCTTTCTCCAGGTATCAAACATCATCTTGATAATTGGTGTGGTTTGCACTACATTGCATTTGACTCTCCAGAAAATTCTTTTTTTTGGCCCAAACAAACACTCAAAAAAGTGCCACGCATGGCAAATTCATATTTTCTTTGCACATTTTACTTTGATCTATATTCAACAACGGAAGGGTTAGTTTTTCTTCAGCCAAAGCTACAAGGGGGGTCCCTGTCCAGCTCAGCGTCATCTGTTGAGTGCACATGCCTCATGTGTTACCAGTGATACTCTTTTTTTTGCGTCACACTCCCCATAACTTGTGGCAGGTGTGCATCATGAGCAATGCCGAAGGATGCACCCGGTGCAACACCTCAAACGTATGTGCCCCTTTTGTTAGGAATGCAGCAACATTAGAAATGTTTTCTTGAGTCATCAATTAGATTTGCAAGGCTTGTTTAGAGCGCTGAATGTCCGCCCGCGTAAACATATTGTACAATGTGATCAAGTCAAGGGTGCCTGTAATGTCACTCCAGTGTAGGCGCCTGCTTGATTCCTCAATTCTACCATCATTACCTGACTTTGGAGGGGCCATGGACTGCTCCTTGCGCGAGGTCAGGGTGGAGTGGACTTACTACCCACCCCACGGTTTGATTTTTGATTTGCACTGCCTGAAAAAAGAGGTATAGGTTGTGACTTTCAAGTTCTGGGACTGCATTGCAGTCCTCATTACGCGAGGCCTCGCGCAAAAAAAGGCCCAGAAAATATATTCCTTGTACCATTTTGATGGGCTCTCATCTGATAGCGCTTGTGCACAACTTTCACTGAAGCAACGAGTACCTAAATTGTCGTTGAGTCATTGAAATTTACCAGAAGCTTGCCCCCCCCCGGAGGCGGAAAATGTCTTTTTGGGCTCGGTCAGCCCCTCCCCTTGGCAGACTGCTTCCCCCAGGGCACCTTCTTTCTCCAGGTATCAAACATCATCTTGATAATTGGTGTGGTTTGCACTACATTGCATTTTACTCTCCAAAAAATCTGTTTCTTCGGCCCAAACAAACACTCAAAAAAGTGCCACGCATGGCAAATTCATATTTTCTTTGCACATTTTACTTTGATCTATAGTCAACAACGGAAGGATTAGTTTTTCTTCAGCCAAAGCTACAAAGGGGGGTCCCTGTCCAGCTCAGCGTCATCTGTTGAGTGCACATGCCTCATGTGTTACCAGTGATACTCTTTTTTTTGCGTCACACTCCCCATAACTTGTGGCAGGTGTGCATCATGAGCAATGCCGAAGGATGCACCCGGTGCAACACCTCAAACGTATGTGCCCCTTTTGTTAGGAATGCAGCAACATTAGAAATGATTTTATGAGTCATCAATTAGATTTGCAAGGCTTGTTTAGAGCGCTGAATGTCCGCCCGCGTAAACATATTGTACAATGTGATCAAGTCAAGGGTGCCTGTAATGTCACTCCAGTGTAGGCGCCTGCTTGATTCCTCAATTCTACCATCATTACCTGACTTTGCAGGCCCAATGGACTGCTCCTTGCGCGAGGCCTCGCGCAAGGAACAGTCCATTGCCCCAAAAAAAACATTTTTTGGACCCATGAGGACCGAGAAAAGGCCAAAATTCCTTATATAAGAGTTCTTTTGGTGTTTCAAAAACGGCTTGATTTTTTGGCAGGCCAAAGAATGGTTCTTTTGATGTTTTTTGAGGCCCTGCTTTTTGGGCACGTTTTGTCGTTTTATACCATGCAACTTGAGCCGCCTATGACAAAACAATGCCGCAGAACAAAAACCACCAACATCAACCAACGAACAACTGTAGAACACAACGCATCAAACCACAAGGCAACGCACCACAACGGACCGCCACAGGACACGCCACCACACCAAATGACACGGCACGGCAGCACACAACATAACAAGGCGTAACCCAACACCAATCCAACCCCAACGCGACAAAACACAATACCAAACACCATGACACAACGCAGCACCACGAAACACGCAACACAGCAAAAACACCCAAGGAAAAAACGCGCAACACAGCAACACGACAACTGACGTATTCCATGGAGCCCACCAAGTACCAACACGAAACACGACAGACCACAACACACTGCAACACCACACCACCCCACACAACGCAAACACCACCACATACCGCAACCCGGCGCCCGACGCATCCACACACCACAACCCTGACACAACCCGTCACGACGCAACGCGCCACAACACGCCACACAACACGACAGCTACACAACACGCCACAAGGCGGCACGCGACAGCAACCAGCGATACAAGACAACGTCACAAAGCAAGAAACACCACAACCCAACGAACAACCACACAACACCACACAACAGAACACAATACTACACCACAGAACCAACCGCCACAAAACAACACACAACGCGACATGACACAACCCGGCACAAAACGACACCACCCAACACCACACGACACAACACAAAACACGCCACGACACAACACAACGAGACAATTACGCGACGTGACACGACCAAACGCAATGCTACGCAACACAACACAACGACGTGTGATACAACGCAGCGCCACACCACGAACCGCAACATTATCCAAAACCTACGTGCCACAACCCGCCGGGACATGGCACAACGCAGCGCACCACCTGCGCCTACCCCGTGTGACGCAGCTCTTCCACATGGCTGACCGGCTACAAGGCCCGGAATAAAGAGCGCAGCGCAAAGGAGGTACAGCGCTGAGACTGACAAGCCCCACTACAGTGGACGGGCAGAACCCAGGAGACATCGAAGCCAAGGGCAAGAGGTATGCCGCCTGCCCGCCCCGTATGTGGTACACACGCACATCTAACAACACGCAGCATGAGGTGCACGCGCATGCGGCACCTCGACGCCCAGATACATGGCGCGCAAGAGGGACCACAGACGCAACACAAACAGAGGGCATGATGGAGCAGGAGCACCAGAACAACGACGCCCGGGGGAAACACACAACGCCTACGCCGAGCACGCCGACAACAACAACAACGCGAGAAGGAAGACAGCGCCCGCCCGACCCCGATGACCTGGGCAGCCCCAGCAACAGGAGCCGGGAATATGCACCAGCCGCACTCACCCCAAGCCCCACCCAAGCGGTGTACAGCGCAGACCAGGGACCAACGACCCAATGGCACACCGGCCGGTACCCCAGAACCACCGACACAACCGGGTTCCAAGGGGGGAGGGCGACAGGGGAGGGAACGACACGACGACAACTGGTCGACCCGGAACCAGGCCACACCCCATCACAACGTACCGGTCACAGCGCCACAGAGCGAACCGCAAGCACCACAACACGCCAGCGCACCCCGAGCCTGGACCGCACGGAGTATAGCACCCAAATCACGGACTACAGTCACATGCCCCGGCGCGACACCAGCGACCACCACAGCCGCAGCAATAGAGGCCAAGTGCGGGCACCATACGCATACAGCCCAAGCTCCACACACACGGTGTACAGCGCACAGCGGGAAGAACCCCAACACATACGCAGCGACCCAATGGCACACCAACCACTGCGCCGGGACGGCCGACATAAGTGGGCCCCACAGGCAAAGGGCAAATGGAGGGCAGAGAGCACAGCAACGGCTGGACCCGGAACAGGACCACACCCCATCGCGACGCATTGACTACAGCGGCCGAACCACGAACTGAACCACAAGCACCACACCGTGTCGGCGTACCCCGAGCCCAGACGGAACGGAGTATAGCGCCCAAAACAAGGACCACTGCCACACACCCCAACAGAAGGCGCAGCACCACGCCAACCCGGACAATGCCCTGAGGCCAGAACCACCAACGGCGCCGTTGGCCACGGAGGCAACGCAGCCATGCGCACCAGCGGACCACCCACACGAAGCACCACTATCCGTGTCAAGTCGAACATCCAGCACCGCGCTGGAAACCCACTCCCAAGTATTCAGCCCTGCCGAAGCCCCTCACCCGCCCCCGGCATCACTGCCCAGTGGCCTCGACATCCCCGCGAACCACGACCCCATGGACCTAGACAACGATCCACTGCAGGATAGCATCCGATGCGTACTGCAGGCGGCGGCCGCCGCGCACCAACGACGTACATGTAGCTTGTACCGAGCACTCAACGAGACGGTCCAACGAACAACGGGAACAGAAGAAAACCGCGACCCAGGGGCGTACATCCAGGAGCTGCAACAAGACATACAAACTGCCCACCAACAGTCACCGGAAGGAGTGGTGGTGCAGGGACGGGAAACCAAAACTGGAGCCTGGACGAACCTCGCGGGATCCCAGCGCGCGCAGGAATCCGATGCCCCACCGCCAGCAACCCACGAGGAATCAGCGGCAGCAGTCGTCCTAACCCTGCAGAGCTGGACGCGGGGCCACACCATCGTCCTGCATGACAAAATGCCCCCCCCCTTACGCACGCAGCGCAACATGCCAACCGACCAACGCGCCCACCTAGAATTGACATCCGAACGAGAAGATGACGTATATACTCTGGTGCACGCCACCCGCCACAGAAACAGGGCAATTGAGAGGAAGGATCCCACGCCCGAACCAACCGCGACCCCGCCACACAGACGGGCCCCCGACACTGGACCCTATACAAACAGCTGGCCCATGCCCGCACCCTAGCGGAGCACAGTATCCAACCGTACACGGAAGCTGCGTACGTGGAACGCATGCTACAAGACTGGACGAAGTACGAAACGGAGGTCCTGGAAGGACACACGGAACCACCGGGTACCACGTCCCATACAACATGGGACGGCGTAGTGCCAGACGGAGACATCGGGGCGCTGGCCACGACCGAGGACTGTTCGAGGCCCCACCACCCGTTCGGGGACGACTACAACCCCGCCATCACAAACGCCATCCTCGCCTATCACAGCTGGTCCACTGAGCAAAGCATCCACCTCCACACCCCGCACGACGACCCACTCGAGTGGCACCCTTGGGGCACCAGCGCTGGAGTTCTACCTGCACGAAAATGGAACCACCAGGGCGCACGGCATCACCAGACTTCGGCTGACGGCGCCACAACCGATACCGGAGCCACACATTCCCCCAAGCCCAACAAAGCCCCACACGCCCCCGCAGCACAATTTCCCTGCAAAGAGGACAAAGCCCACCAGCCGACAAGGGGACCGAACCTCCCAGCGCCACCGCGACCGTTCAATAACTCGACAAGCCCCTCACCACACGCCACGTCCCTGATAACTACCAAGTATCCCGAGGGGGGAACCACACGAGGAGCACGGCAAAAGTATGGCAACTACCAAGGAGTAACATCGATTGGAAGAAGATCCTCCCAGGAGTAATAACGATGGAAGTCATGCGCCTCCTCACGCCGCACCAAGTACAACATACAGAGGCCATGCACCTTTTCATAACCACCCAGGGCACGGCAACCATTGAAGGCACAGCCCTGGGAGACGACGACCAAACGCCCCACGCGAGACCCACACAACCTGTCTGGGTAAACGCGACAGCGGACACCGCCATTGCCGCCGACCCCGACCCGCGTTGGACAGCTGTCCACTATACCCTCAACTGCACCGAGAACGACCCCACGCTGACGGACTGGCGGACACGGAGGGCCGCTGAAGTCGACCGCCTCGACAACGTCACCCTTGACAACACCCTCACACCGCAGACCATGGAGCCCGCGGGACGTGCCGCCCGTACACACCAGGACCCGACCAAGCACACCCTCTGGCACTACCCTACCACCATACACCCTGATGCAGTAGCCTAGATCAAAGAGGCGCTCTCCGTGACCCTCCCAGACACCCACAACGCCCAACAGCCGGGGATGTGCACAACATACTGGAACTTCCCAACAGACACCAGCATGGTACCCCAGGTCACCGAACCCACACTACCGCCCACCGTCACGGCACTCGCCAAGGCAGCCCAAGGCATGGCGCACAGGGAGGGTGCCCCACAGGACTGGACGCCGAACGTCCTCGTCGAGCAACGCGCCAACCACAACGCCAACAAAGCACAGCAGACAGGGCGCCAAATACACCCGCCGATACGCGACGAAGACGGCAACCTCCAGCGGCACAGCCCATGGATGGTGGACTTTGTACTAGACGACCACGGGGACAATCAGAAAGGCACGGAAGTACAAGTCTCACACGCCCTGGCGCACACACACCTCAACTACACCGTCCCCACCTCAAACGTACTCGTCACCTACGGCGAAGCACAGAAGTCCACGTACAGATTGCTGGCCGACAGCGAAGGCACAGTATACACGGTATACACCTGGGCACGATACGGGGAACTGTCAGCCCCCATTTGGCACCTGGACCCGTCCTGGCATCAACCCCTCCATGGGAGGCGTGTGCCGCGGCAAGGCATCAAACCCGTGGGGAGCAGCGCTACCGGTACCCACCGCAATCCACCCCCCCCCAAAACATCATTAACTCCGCTCTCGCAAACCCCAGGATGCCCCTCATCCACACGGGATGCCCCAACCCAGATGACACCACCCACCGCAGAACGTGGGGCACCATCAGAAGGGCCCTGCACCACAACATCGACCGGGACCAAGCCACCTCGATTGACCAGGGCTCCGTCACCATCAGGGTGGGGGGGTGGTTGAATAACCTGAACCCCCAAAAACTGCGCAGGGTGGTGGGGCCCTACATACTATACCCCGTGCCCCACGCCCTGTTCCAACCATTACCCCCACAGTCCGCCCCACTCCCAGGTATCTACCTCGCGGCAGGAGACACCACGGGCCAAGCCGTCCCCCTCGATCAGGTGCACCACATGGCCATGGGGCCATGACTACCCAACACCGACAAACCACGGCACCCGTTGGCGAGACGCGGCGCACGCGACCCGAGGCCCGCGGACCCGAACGCCCCGGGCCCCGACAGGGCGCTGCTACACCTTACCATGAACCACACGGCCCAACTCCCGACCACCCTGGCGGCAGAAAAGCACTTTATCGTGGAAGGCCTAACGGAAGATGTCATCATCCTAGCAGCCAACACCCTGGTGGCCACCACGGACACCTGGGACAATGCCGTGCGACACTCCACGGCACGTAAGGACAGGGTGCAGGAAACGGAGGACACCCTGAGACCGGACCTTGTGGACCATCTGGTGAACCTAACCAGCCCACCAGAGCAGCACAACCGAAAAACTGAAGGTCCGAAGGTCACTGATTGGACGATCCTCGACAAGCCCCCAGACGCCTCCATGGTGACACTAACGTTTCTGGTTCCGGGGCATGATACAGGGTAGACTAGCCGGTCCAGGCCAACATGGCAACCTGCAGGTGAAGATCAAATGGCAAGCGCTCCCGGAGTGGGGCGAGAAAGCGGAAACCTCAAACCTCAAACTCTGGGATGACAGGCAGTTCCCAGAGTCCCCCGTACAGCTCCGCACACCCGCCAACCATGTACCGCCGGGCACCGTCTGGACAGGTGACGTGCCACGGGCATGGCTGGAGGAGCCGAATATACCCGAGGAGCAACAGCTGGCAAAAGCGATCAACCTCAAAGTGCGCCTGGGACAATGACTACTACCACGCCACGCAAGGGGCCCCCCAGGGGCCACCAAGGCGCAGACCCACGAAGTCAGCAATGCGCTCGTCACTCTCATGTCCCTCAACGAACCAGGCACCCTGTACGCCGCGGCCAAAGCTCCAGACCTGCAAGACGTGTCTGTCATGGCGAGCTGCCACCCAGACACCATGGTGTGGCAGGAACAGGCCCTCAAAACCCAAGCAGCCCACCCCAGCCTAACCCCCATCCCCGCCAGGACAGGACACCAATACCGCATCACATGGGTCAAGGGAGTGCCCGTATCCCACAAGAGTGAGGTCCGAGTACATGTCCACCACCACCTGGGCGTAGACGGCCGCCTGGCACCATACGAACTGGTCGGCCCAACGTGGCAGATGAATGTCATTAACGTACATGTCCCCTTTGGAGACGCCACAGAGACATTCCTCGAGCACCTCATGGAGGCCTACCGGCAACTTGCCATGATGAAGCCGACTGTCATCATAGGAGATCTCAACGCGGCCCCATCCGCGGATGATCGCGGGGGGCGGCAACTGCCTGAGCACACAGCGGTGCACATGGCCATGCAACACATGGGCCTACAGGACCTCACAGCCTCTCTACAAGGCCAGCCCTCACACCAACCACCGCAACCTGGCTCAGCAGATTCCCCCATCGACCTCTGCTACGCGGACTCGGCACACGTCGAGGTAGCACGGGCGCGATACCACGACCTGCTGTCCGGAGGTCACCGGACATCGGCCCCTGGAGGTACAAATCAAGGTACTTCAAGTACCCCCGGCCTCCACTGAAGACATGGACCATGACGAACAACCACCCATTAGACCACCAGACGAGCACAACAAACAGAGATGGAGTACGCACCCGGATAGCTGGGAGGCACAGTTCAAAAAAAACACACAGATGGATGGTGTATTACGGCACGGTGCAGCGCATCCTGGGCCAACAAGATGAGACGGACCTCAACCCGGCCATGCGACAAGCAGCCACGGCGTGCCGCCTCCACGGAGGACATCGGTGCACACAAGACGACGCTACCCCGCATCACGACCTACGATCGCTGGTTACCGCCATATGGCGCGACAAGGGGGGCGCTACATACAGCGGTACACTCCCATGACCTGCAAGCCGAACATGAAGCCCAGGACATTGCTGCACGGCTGGACAACGCACGCCGGCAACTCAGGGAGTGGCACGTTCGCCGGGCAAAGGAGCTGGCACAAGAACAGCAACGCTACTTTCAGAACCCCCAGCATTACAAGTCCTTAAAACACGTGGACAAAGTCCTCAGGGAACCTGGCCACAGAGGCATCAAGGCGGTACACCTGCAAGACAGCACAGTGACCAACGATCTCAAAGTGGTCCTGGAGGAAGTCCTCAACAGGTTTGAGGTTTGAGGTTCGATTTTGCGGGGAAGTCCTCAACAGCTTCCAACGCCAACACAACACCGAGGACGAGGAGTTATCCGCGTACACGGAGGAATTGACATCACATTTGCCGAAACTCTACAACCAAACACAGCGACAAGACATGCACCCCACCCCTTTCACCATTCGGGAACTCGATGAAGTGCTGTACAAACTACAGCCAGGAAAAACAACGGGGGTGGACGGACTCCCGGCGAAACTCTACCGCAGGCACCCACTGAACCTAAAGAGACACTTGGCCGCGCGCCTGTCGGATATCGCCATCGGAAAAACGGACGTACCACCCGATTGGGCGAACATGGTACACCCGCTGTATAAGGAAGGCAACAGGCAACTGGAGACCCATAGTATGCGCCACCACGGAAGCCAAACTTATATGGATGCTCGTCCTCAAACAGGTGGCGCCGACAGTATACCAAGCTATACCGCCCACAATGTGGAAAGCCATACCGGGTAGCTCCCCGCTGGAGGCCACATTTATGCAAGACGCTGTGGTAGACATTGACCCGATCAGCCTCATCATCACGTCCCTGGATGTCAAGGGAGCCTTCCCCAACACCCCGCACCGCCTCCTACGGGCTGTCTGGAAACACATGGGACTCCCCTTCCAGGGTTTCCTACAACCGTACCCTGCCACCGGCATGCATGCAGTGAAGACCGATCCGGGCACCACCCAGTGGATACACCCCGCCAGTGGGGTCTCGCAAGGGGGTGCGGAAGGCCCATTCCTCTTCCTACTCGTCACCCTTCAGCTGGCCTTTCACAACCGGCGCACATACCCGGACGTGGCACCATACCCCCTACAGACCACGTTCCTGGCATTTGCGGACGACATGGCGGTGGTGACTGCCACCGCCCGTCAACCCCTGCCAACCACCCCGGACACCACCAGGGCCATCAAAGTACTCCATGATGTCACCAACTATCCGGAGGGCCACCAGCTACTGGTGCACAACGTCCAATCTCCCGCCATGGTGCAAAACGCTCCACCGCCGCCCCTCCGCCCCGGAGACCCGCCCACGAACCCAGTAAGCACGGCCACCTACCTGGGGGTCCAACAAGCGGCAACCGCCAGCGGGGTCACCCTACCACCAAACCTGATACGGCAGCTGACGCGGACACTAGTCATAGCGCGCATCGTGGCACTCTCTACCAGAGCCCTGGCATACTTCCTACAAGCCGTGCTCAACGCAGCTATAGGGTTTCAGGCCCTGCACCTAACGAACTCCAACAAATGCTACAGGAGGCCACCACCACGGTATGGCGAGCGTGGACCATCCATGGCCACCGAGCCACGTCACTGCCCGCGGCGGTACGCGCGGCGTCGCCACCATACTACGGGGACAACACCGATCACCTTGTCAACAATGCCTACACGGCTCACACTGCCTCCCACCTGCACCGTCTCATGCACAAACATGAGCCGGAGGTGAGGGAAGTCTTCACGTTGACACTACGAGAGGCCCGGTACCATCGCAACACCTGTCCCCAGTACATACTTCACCAGCAGGGCCTCCCCATCAAGGCAGGGACCTGCATATGGAACCATCTACAACTCTTGCTACCCCACCACCAACATGGCATCCAAACGAACCATCCTTGCAGGGAGACCGGCCCTATGGCGGTCCTACACACCGATGTGGGTGGAGGACCAGCAGGAAGCACCACCACTCTGGACCTGGTGGGCACCACTCTACACCTCGTAAGATGCGGGCCCTCCAGCGAGTGGGCACACACCACGTCCCCCTCCTACAGCACCCGGAGTGGCCCAACAAGTCGGTCCGGGAAAGTCACATGCGCAACGCGGCCGCACAAACCGGACACCCACAGCCCACCGAAGGGGAAGTACGTGAGGCATTCGACCTGTTTTGGTGCACGCACAAACGGCCGCTACCACAGGCCCCACCACGCCGGAACCCGGCCCACCACCGGCAGCAGGAACAAGTGGAGTATGTACCAGGCGCCACGGTGCCAGCAGTAGCCCTCCTGGCACCCAACGGACTCAAAGCCACTTTGCAACCTGGCAGAGCGCGCGGCAACTTGTGGATGCTACCGCCGCCCACGGCACGCAACTTCTGTCCGCCACTGCTGTCGCAGGACAAGCTGACCGGCACACCCACCACTTGCGCTAGCCCCCCCATGGCCCTTCCTCCAATACCACCACATACCAACGGCCCACGGGGGCTGCACACGCATGTTGAACGGGCCTCAGCGAAGGACACGGCCACAATAGCGTGGGGACCCCGCGCCGCGGCGGAATGGAGATTCCTCCGGGGAGCGTGGGACACCAAGCACCCAGCCATTACCCTCCCGGTGCTGGCCAAACACAGCACCACACTGGAGGCCCCCGCCTACCCGGTTGAACACGGCTGCTCCCAAGTCCAGGACTGACTGACAATCGAATGGACCACATTCCACCCACAGAAGGCGTACCTGCTCCAACATGTGTACGGCTACCTCACACAAGGCCACAAAGGGAACAACGACTATGCACGCATTAACCCAGCGACAACCAATTTCATCCGCCAGGGCGCAGGCGTCTACGCTACCCCAAGGCTCCAACCAGCCACGACCACGACGTGGGCCACCACGGAACAGGGGGCACGCGTCCACGCCTACCAGCAAGCGACGCCGTGCCGCCTGCCATGCCCGGACGACCGCCACACCGTCATTTTTGCGGATGCCTTCGGCACCACGAGCCTCATTCCAGCAGCCGGGGGGGCAGCTTTGGAGTTGCGGACGGACGCGACAGGCCGACTGCACCAACACCACCTCACACCATCTTGGGGGCCTGCTCTCACGGGGAACTAAAGACACTGGTGATCATCGTGGACGCCGTCAATGACACCCGCCAAAAACCGCAAGACCACGCGCACCATGTGTGGGTCGTAGTAGACGCGGCGGTGGACTTCCAAATCATCCGCAGAGTGGCCTGGCAGCCCCTGCACAAGGCAACCGACTCCAGCCTGAGCACCCAGACCCTACACCTCTGGGCGGCTTTAAGACCCCTCCCCAAACACGTCGTCTTACACCACGTCAAACAAGAGTCCCATCGGTACAGCCTAGGCAACGGACACATAGACTTACACGCCCAAAACCAGCTTGCCGAGCATATGCCGGACAACGAGGACCCAGCGCTACAGGACTACATGCACACACACCTCCAACACCTACGGCCGATCCCACACCCCGGGAGGCCCCCAGCCTGGGTACCAGACGGCCGGATCTACAATGACGGGGGACAGGCGTACCACTACCCGCAACCCATCCGCACCATGGCGCACATCCGAGGCAGCCAGGCCGACAACACTCTCATGAACCACCTCCAACATAAGCTGCAGACCGCGTTATACTCCTCAGCTCTTGACCCGTCCCTGCTGCGGGTACACCTACAAACACGACATCCGCAACTCTTGCTTAAACAACTGCCCCTCCCAGACAGGGTGGCATGCTGGTATGGCCGACGAGGTATAGACATACCCCCAGAATACACCATATGCCCCTGCCACCTCCAACAGCCTGAGACATGGGAACACTTCAAACAATGCCCGTTTGCCCAAGGAGGAAACCACCTAGCGAGGTGGACACCGGAGGACACCATAGCACAACACGCCGGATCGGGCCCGACCGCGCCATCAACAAATGAGGTCCGGCGCCTCATGCGGCAACCGGAGATCAAGGAAGCGGTGCTCAGGGTCATCGCCGAACACGCCCCAGAACCCAAAGCCACGTACGTCACATGCAGCTCGGCGCCGTCAAGAGAGCGGACGCACAGCTACAGCACCGCATCGAGGTGTACGCACAGAAAGCACAACAAACCTCCCACGACCGCCGTATGTATTACAACCTCCTCATCGATTGCCAACACGCGCAGCCCAGCGACTGGCCACACACACGGGCACACGGCAACCACAGGAAAACTGCAAACGCACCACCCACCAGACCGCACTGCACAAAAGCGCGCGCACTCCTGTATAGTAACCCGATCATCCCACAAAACGTACCTCTCCGCGGCCTCAGAACCCGTGCGGCGTCTGCTGGGAGGTACTCGACGAGAACGACGCCCGCTTCTTTGGGCATGACCTCGGCTGCGGCAGCGCCGAGCAGCTGCACTCGTTCTCCGGCCCGTGCATCACGCACTTTCATGCCTGCCTACTTTGCCGACGGCCGCACCCTCTCTGCACAGCTCCGCCGCCGCGCGAAACACAATCCGACGACCTCACGCTCCACACACTGCGCACCCTGATTGCGCAGAATGTCTGGGCGCGTGATGCGGGGGACAGCCCCGACGTAAAATGGTTGGACGGCCTCAGCGACGAGGACCTGGCGACACTGCCACCTCGCCCCCCCTGGCGCGCACCAACGTGGGCGTCGCCAGTCGAGGGGGCGGACCCCACGATCTACGTTCCAGACTACGAACATTCCAACGACGCACCGAGGGGCAGTCTACCCCCCGTTGGAAATCTGCCAGAGAGTTGGGGCCCAGTCTGCACCATGAACCCCGACAACTGGCGCATCCCCGTCCTCACCCTCACCACCTGCCTCCCGTTCACCTTCGGCTGGCTGGTGGGGGACGCGGAGTGGGCCATGGGGGTCGTCCGCGGCGCCCATGGCAACGAATTGGGGGATTTCTTCCATCGCAGCGGGGGGGCGCCCGAGAGGCTGATGGCGGCCTATCTCACGTGGAGGGGGATACTCCTCCCCCGCAGCCTCGTGCTATTGCCGCTGCCGGGCACGTACGGCAATGTGGCGGTTGCCACGATGATGGCAGGAGGTGCCCGGCACCACAGCTCCTCAACCTCCAGCCAGAGAACCGCGACCATCACCACCCCCCCACCCCAGTTGCGCGCCACAGCAGCAACAAGGGCCACAAATGTGCGCGCTCTGGCACCATCGGGGGTCAGTGCGCCACAAAGCCCAACGGCCTCCAAGTCCTCCGGCTCGTCCACCTCCGCCCCCCGCGCAGCCGTCAACTCACCACACCGACCGCAGGCCACGGACGCCACACTGACTGCGGGCATTCCGGCACCATCGGGAGCCGGCACGCCACAGAGCCCCCACCAGGAAAGTTCATCCAAACGGGCGGCGCAACGACACCAACCACAACAGCACGCAGCCACAGAGATCCCGGAGCACCGAGCATCACCTGCCGGGAGGGGAACCATGCCCAGCCCCACTAATACGGCGGCAGCAGGCACCCGACCCGAGCAACCTCTCGGCACCGTACACCTGCAAACGAGCCCAGGCCCGGGCTTCAAAGGCGACCCAGCTCCACAACCCCAAACAGCACCTGAGGCGTCCACACCCGGCCGCCAGCCGGCAGCCTGCCAGGCAGCGGGAACACAGGCCCACCCGGAGCCCCACCCACACCACAGCCCACAAATCTGGCCGACGGAGGTCCCCAGACACGCGCCGTCCGAAGGCCCTCCCACAAAGACATGTACCGCTACACCAACCGACGCCACCAACGCCCGACCCCTCGGCACCGTACGCCCCCACGCCCACAACCCCACCGAGAGCCCCAGTCCCCAAGGTCCAGCGACACCCAGCACATCGGCCCCAAGGTGCCATCTGCCGGCCCCGGCACAAACGGAGCCAGCGTCTCAACAGCACCACGACCCACCAGCCGGACCAGCAGTACGGCCCACGGAAACGCCATCTGGCAATCGCCCGGCCCCCAAACCCGGGCCCGGACCCAGGCCCGGGTTTGGGGGCGGGACACCGGCAGCAAAGCCCGCCTCGGCAGAGGGAACTGGCGGCACACGGGCACTGGCAGGCCACGTGGGAGGCCAGCCCGGGATGACACCCGTACCGGAAAGCCAAACCCGAGAGGCGGTGCAACCGACAGGCGGCGCAGCCACACCGCCCGCACCGCCCGCCCAGCCACAACGCGAGGAGCCCACGGTGGACACCACGGAGGACACGGGGGGACCCCCGCAGCGGAAAGAAGAACCACCACCAGCGGCGGACCTACCCGCCCGGGCACCACCCCAAGCGGAGATACCTAACGGGGGGGCGGGCCAGCCAGGAAACCAGCGTGCCAGCTCGCCGGACATGGCGGCAGGCAGAAGCGTTGAGGCAGCGGACGCTGGCCAGCCTGGTACAGGACCTGGGGGACCGACGCCGGACGCCGCGCATGCCGTCGGCCTCCTCCCACCAACAGCCCAGGGGGCACAACCCGCGGCTCACGCGGGCGCCGCCCCCTTCACAGCCCCAGCACATCGCAGAGACGCAGACGCGCCGGGGAACGCCGCGTCGGGGAGGCGCCACCACGGGGCCCACCTGGAGCCCACGCGAAGTCCGAAGCCCGGGCACCACACCGGACATGCCCAAGCGCGCGGCCGACAGGCGAACATCGCCTGGCGGACACGACCGCACCGACGACTCTTTTGATGCCTTCATGGAGTCCTGCAGGGGTAACCCCCACATGGACCCAACACCGGCTGCCCAGCGCGGCCCTCCGGAACCACAAGGCGACCATACAGGGGGCACACCCCTCTCGGTGTCCCGCCAGGCACACTTCCGGCGGGATTACACCGCCCTCGGGACAAAGACTAAGCATGCCGCCGCCACGGATGACGGGCCCGCGACCGCAAGCGGGGCAGCGGACCAGGCCCCAGACGAGCACAGCGCCCAAGGAGCGGAACGTGTGTGGAGGCAGGCACCAACACCGCTAGCGAGCCTGCCGGCCAACCACCGGGGACCACCCCATCCTGGGGGCGGGGGCATCTGGACTACGCGCGCTCGGAAGGCGACACCCGCCAGCCCAGCGCCCACGCGGAAAAGGCGGCGGCCCAGGACCTGGACCTATGGATCGACAATCCCACCAAAGGGGAGCGGTTCGCCCTCGCGGTCAGCATCGGATAGCTGCTTACTTCGCGGTCCCGCCACATCGAGGAGGGAACCCGCACCATGGTGGACATCACCTTCGGCCATCTGGCGGAACACGCACCTCTCACCACCATGGACCACCCCAGCCAGTGGCACTACGTGGCCAACCGGCTCATGGCGCATATGGGGGCCTACAGGCCGGACGAAATGGACAGGCTACACTGGCTATGGCACCAACGCGCGGCCCTGCGCATCCGTACAGCCATGCAAAGGCACAACATCTGGGCCATCCCTGGCTCCTCGGGCAACCAGGGACACGCCTCAGACCACCGGCGACCACGGTGCCAAGAGGTCCCGGGGCCCCCCAGGCAGGCAGCACGCCCTAACTCCCCAGGACGCCACCAGGGGCCACCACCCAGGGTGGGTTCCCCCTCAGGCACCTACAAAAGCCCCCTCCGACCAAGGCAGCCTTCACACCCCAGGGGTGCAGGGCGGCAGGCCGGAGCGTCACCAGGGGACAAGGAACCCTGGCAACTCCCGACGCCGCAGCCGCACGCCGCCTCCCGCAGCACGACGAGTCGTCTTCCACGAGGGTATGAACAGAGGTCCCAACGACCCCAACATCCAACGGACATCATCTGCCACCGACCTCCGATGCCGGTCCAAGATGCCCCGCACCGAGCGAGCGCACATCCCCACCATTCCAACGCTAGCCGAGCGAGCGCGACAGGCAGCGCTCCACACAGACCCCCACAAGGCAGCAGACGGTGCGTCCAGCTCGTCCGTCGCCTCCCTCCCAGGGTGGGCGGCCGGCCAGCTGCTGGGGGGACAGGAGGCCGCGTACACACGGCCAAGGGGACCCGCAGCCGACCAACGGCCCGAACAGGGGGTGGGGAAAAAAGACCCCTCAACCCCCCCCCCCCCCCCCCGCGAGCGGGGCGCCACGACACCGGTCCCGGACACGGGTACCGGCCACCCGACCAACTGGGCCGGTGCACCACGGGGTTCTCCACCCCAGCTGCAGCATTTGCAAACCGCCGGGGCGCAGGGGACGCACCGCGACAACGGGAGCACGACGCGAGTGGCCCAGGAGCGGACGAAGAAATGACAGAGACCTGCGGCCCTCAGAAATCCGGTGACTCGCCGCCTAGCGCCGCGTCCTGCTCGATGCGCCAGCAACGGGAGCCCTCCACGGGGAACGTACCTGAGGGCACCGGCCCAAGGCACCCCTCTTTGACTGGCACCACACTGGACCAGGACCGGGAAACCATGCCCCGCCCAACCTTCAGACCACAACAACGGAGGAACACTGACACCTTTGACGAGCCCGAACTGAGGGCGGTCTACAGAATCCACGCCAACGCACCCTCCAGCGGGCTGGTGGCAGCCCTCCCGGAACACCTCCAGGACGTCAACCCAAGCAGACTCTTCGCTGTGGTCCCCTTGCCGCACGCCGCAACAACCGACAACTTTGTGCGGCAACTCCAGGCGCTCGCCACCCCCGGGACGCAGATCCCGGACGACCTTTTCGACGCATTTGATCTGGTGGTTCAACGCCAACCAGCCGGACCAGCCTGGCCAGCCGCCCCAGGGAGGCGTATGGGTACCACACCTGGGTTCAGCACACACGCTCATAGCGCCACCAACTGACCCCAGGCCCGCGCTCAGCATCGGGAGCCGGGAACCGGCCGCCCCGCAACCAAGGGCCAACACCCTCAACATCACACCGTACAAAGACCTGGCGGAATGGGAAAGCAGGACAGCCCGCGATACCGGGCTTAACCTCAGGAGCATGGTGGAGCGGTACCCACCAGGAGCGGAGACAGCACGCGCAGGGCCCCCACGACGCGAAGGTGACCCCAGCACCATCGCCATGCTCGTGTTGGAGGGTGGCAACTACTAGCAGGTGCGGATCACCCTGCACCCGCAGGAGTGCCACTGGAGCCTGGAAGCCGTCCACTCCATGCTCTCGGCGAATGCAGCCCTGCCAGATAGCCCCAACCCCCTGCCCAGCGACCAGCCCCCAGACCCCCTGACAGCCATCATGTCGGGGGCAGCCGGCACCTGGCACCAAGACCATGTCCTCTACTGCCTATGGTGGTGGGCGCAGTGCCGCTGGCCGCACACCAGGGACTGGACGGCGACGTGGACCGCCAGCAGCAGCTGGAGGCCATCCCCCAACATGAGGTAAGTAGGTAGGTGCACTCGGTCTTGGAGAGGTGCCCCATGGTTCCCCCTGGCGTCGCCCCTGTGACGAACAGGAAGGGGTTCCGCGCGTGAAGAGGGGAGGCGGCTTACTTCCCGCTAGACCTGACTGGTGGCCCCCAACAAAGCGGCCCCGGGCAACACCGGGAGGGCTGATCGCCGCCAGCGCTACTGCTTGTCATGCCGGGAGGGTGGGCCCCCGTGCTTGCGCACGTTCCCTCTTTTGGGCGGAACCCTAGGGGTTCACCGGACTTCCTGGCGTATCCCGTTACCAAGGCATGCATGCATGTTCTTGGTACTGGGGTTCCGAGGTGCTTCCGTGTCGCACGCTCCGCCTCGAGTCCCAAAGCAGCGCAGGCCTTAGGATGCAGCCTTACCCCCGGTCTCCGGATCTCGTTTGGCCGGGTCACCTGCATGGCACGGGCTGCCTCAGTGCCCGGGCTATGGACACTGGGTTTCCTACTGTTGCGTGGCGCTTGTGTTTGGGTCTGGGTTGTGTTTTGGCTCGGGTTTCGGCTGCGCCCTGCCACTCCTGGCTGGGGTGTTGGGCTGTGTGCGTGCTCCGCTTGCATCCAGCCACTCCTGGCACGGGTGCGCGGTGTGGGTGTGTGTGTTTGGGCTCGGGTTTCGGCTGCGCCCCGCCACTCCTGGCTGGGGTGTTGGGCTGTGTGCGTGCTCCGCTTGCACCCAGCCACTCCTGCCCACGGATGCGCGGTGTGGGTGTGTGTGTTTGGGCTCGGGTTTCGGCTGCGCCCCGCCACTCCTGGCTGGGGTGTTGGGCTGTGTGCGTGCTCCGCTTGCACCCAGCCACTCCTGGCCACGGGTGCGCGGTGTGGGTGTGTGTGTTTTGGCTCGGGTTTCGGCTGCGCCCCGCCACTCCTGGCTGGGGTGTTGGGCTGTGTGTGTGCTCCGATTGCACCCAGCCAGGCCTGGCCACGGGTGGGCGGTGTGGGTCTGTGTGTTTGGGCTCGGGTTTTGGCTGCGCCCCGCCACTCCTGGCTGGGGTGTTGGGCTGTGTGTGTGCTCTGCTTGCACCCAGCCACTCCTGGCCACGGATGCGCGGTGTGGGTGTGTGTGTTTGGGCTCGGGTTTCGGCTGCGCCCCGCCACTCCTGGCTGGGGTGTTGGGCTGTGTGTGTGCTCCGCTTGCACCCTGCCACTCCTGGCCTTGGCTGCGCGGTGTGGGTGTGTGTGTTTGGGCTCGGGGTTCGTCTGCGCCCCGCCACTCCTGGCTGAGGTGTTGGGCTGTGTGTTCGCTCCGCTTGCACCCAGCCACTCCTGGCAACGGGTGCGCGGTGTGGGTGTGTGTGTTTGGGCTCGGGTTTCGGCTGCGCCCTGCCACTCTTGGCTGGGGTGTTCGGCTGTGTGCGTGCTCCGCTTGCACCCAGCCACTCCTGGCCACAGGTGCGCGGTGTGGGTGTGTGTGTTTGGGCTTGGGTTTCGGCTGCACCCCGCCACTCCTGGCTGGGGTGTTGGGCTGTGTGTGTGCTCCGCTTGCACCCAGCCACTCCTGGCCACGGGTGCGCGGTGTTGGTGTGTGTGTTTTGGCTCGGTTTTCGGCTGCGCCCCGCCACTCCTGGCTGGGGTGTTGGGCTGTGTGTGTGTTCCGCTTGCACCCAGCCACTCCTGGCCACGGGTGCGCGGTGTGGGTGTGTGTGTTTGGGCTCGGGTTTCGGCTGCGCCCGGCCACTCCTGGCTGGGGTGTTGGGCTGTGTCCGTGCTCCACTTGCACCCAGCCACTCCTGGCCACGGGTGCGTGGTGTGGGTGTGTGTGTTTGGGCTCGGGTTTCTGCTGCGCCCCGTAACTCCCGGCTGGGGTGTTGGGCTGTGTGTGTGCTCCGCTTGCACCCAGCCACTCCTGGCCACGGGTGCGCGGTGTGGGTGTGTGTGTTTGGGCTTGGGTTTCGGCTGCCCCCTGCCACTCCTGGCTGGGGTGTTGGGCTGTGTGTGTGCTCGGCTTGCACCCAGCCACTCCTGGCCACGGGTGCGCGGTGTGGGTGTGTGTGTTTTGGCTCGGGTTTCGGCTGCGCCCCGCCACTCCTGGCTGGGGTGTTGGGCTGTGTGTGTGCTCCGCTTGCACCCAGCCACTCCTGGCCTTGGGTGCGCGGTGTGGGTGTGTGTGTTTGGGCTCGGGCTTCGGCTGCGCCCTGCCACTCCTGGCTGGGGTGTTGGGCTGTGTGTGTGCTCCGCTTGCACCCAGCCACTCCTGGCCACGGGTGCGCGGTGTGGGTGTGTGTGTTTGGGCTCGGGTTTCGGCTGCGCCCCGCCACTGCTGGCTGGGGTGTTGGGCTGTGTGCGTGCTCCGCTTGCACCCAGCCACTCCTGGCCACGGGCGCGCGGTGTTGGTGTGTGTGTTTGGGCTCGGGTCTCGGCTGCGCCCCGCCACTCCTGGCTGGGGTGTTGGGCTGTGTGTGTGCTCCGCTTGCACCCAGCCACTCCTGGCCACGGGTGCGCGGTGAAGGTGTGTGTGTTTGGGCTCGGGCTTCGGCTGCGCCCCGCCACTCCTGGCTGGGGTGTTGGGCTGTGTGTGTGCTCCGCTTGCACCCAGACACTCTTGGCCACGGGTGCGCAGTTTGGGTGTGTGTGTTTGGGCTCACGTTTCGGCTGCGCCCCGCCACTCCTGGCTGTGGTGTTGGGCTGTGCGCGTGCTCTGCTTGCACCCAGCAACTCCTGGCCACGGGTGCGCGGTGTGGGTGTGTGTATTTGGGCTCGGGTTTCGGCTGCGCCCCGCCACTCCTGGCTGGGGTGTTGGGCTGTGTGCGTGCTCCCCTTGCACCCAGCCACTCCTGGCCTCGGGTGCGCGGTGTGGGTGTGTGTGTTTGGGCTCGGGTTTCGGCTGCGCCCCGCCACTCCTGGCTGGGGTGTTGGGCTGTGTGTGTGCTCCGCTTGCACCCAGCCACTCCTGGCCACGGGTGCGCGGTGTGGTTGTGTGTGTTTGGGCTCGGGTTTCGGCTGCGCCCCGCCACTCCTGGCTGGGGTGTTGGGCTGTGTGTGTGCTCTGCTTGCACCCAGCCATTCCTGGCCACGGGTGCGCGGTGTGGGTGTGTGTGTTTGGGCTCGGGTGTGTCCTTGGGTGCTGTGCTGTGCGTTCCCTGTCCACCTCGCTCTGTGCGGTGCTGTGCTTCGTTGTGCTGGTGCGCTTGCGCTGTGCTGTTCGTGTGGTGCGTGCTGTTGCTGGCGCCCGGTGCTGTGGTGCGCTGCTGTGTGTTGTGCTGTTTCCTTTGGTGTGCTGTGGTGCGGTGCTGGGTCTGGTGGCCCGTGGTTGTCTGCTGGTGCCGTGCTGTGGCACCCTGCTGTCCGTTTTGCTTTGTTGGTGGTGTCGGTTTGTGCCTTTTCCCTGTGTGTGCGGTGCTGTGTTGCGTCTCTGGTTGCGTCTCCGCTGTTGTTGGTGCCTCGTGCTGTGGCGTGTCCCTGTGTGTTGTGGTGTCTCCCTGGGCGTTCTGCGGTGTGGTGGTGCCACTCCCGTGTGTCGTGGCGTCTTGCTGTGCTGTGCGTTGTCCTGTGGTGTCCTGCGCCCTGTGCCGTGTCCTGCGGTGCTGTGCTGCCTTGCGGTGTTGTGCTGGTGGGCTGTGCTGTGCGGTTGTCTGCGCTGCTGGTGTTTGTTTTTTCTTTTGTCCTCTTTTCCTTTGCTAAATACCCCTGCTGTTTTTCCGTGCCTTTGAAAACTTTCTGAAAACGGAAAATTTAAACGCTATATACCCCGGCTGTTTTTCCGTGCCGTTGAAAACTTTCTGAAAACCAAAAAGTTAAACGTTTCTCCTTAGAAAATCAAACTCTACGCAACTCACGCACGCAGGCAAGCAGCAATACCAAGGTGAAATTTCTGACTTACGTGTTGCCACGCGGCCGCGTACATGGTGGTGTTGCTTGCAAGGGGTTGACCGCTTTTCCCCCAGGGCCGGTCGCCTAAGCTGACGAAAAGGAGTGAGGGGGGCACGAGAGAAAGGAGGTGGGTGCATGGAGAGGGAAAGAAAAGGAACGGAAGCAGGGCAAAGGGACGCGGCGGCTTAGAAATTTCTTTTTAGAGTTTTACGCGCTGCTCGCTACGCGTTTTTGTTTGCGCCTACGGCTAGTTGGATGTCGTGAGGGACGGTGTTAGGGTCCTACGAGCGTGTCGGTGTTTACGGGGCTAACTATTCACCTATTTTACGTCGAAAAATTTTTTGTCGCGTTTTTGCGCGTTTCGCAGCGCGCTTTTTTGCCTAGGCGTTTTTTATGCTAATTAGCTTCATTTTCAGCTATTCAGAAAATCTTTTCGTCGTGTTTCACCTATCTTTGTATTTCGTTCTGGGACAGGACCCCAGCGCGTGCGACACTCAGGCTGTGCCCCAACATGAGCGGACGGCAGAGACTCCCACAGCGACCAACCTGTGCCCCGTCTTCGCGATCCACCAGATCTGGGCGCTGGCGATTGGCGGGCAACTGCAGCCCGCCATCCGCACTGAGACTGAAGCCCAAGCGGCACACGCGGGACTTGTGCCCGAGATCTTCAGTGCCCTCCGCAGTGCCCTCGTGCGGCGTATGAAAAACCCCCAGGGCCCTGAACAACAATGAGCCGAAACCAGGAACCAACCCCCATGAACACGCGAGGCGGCACCATCGGGACCGCCAAGCCCCGCCCTACCCACCGCGACCGATCACCGGCAGTGAAAGGGCACCATACCAACCAAAGGAACCGAAGGGGCTCTGCGGCCGATATGCGACGACACACCGCCGCGCACACATGGCGCGAGTCCCACACCGGCCACCCGCGGATGAGAAGACGACACGGCAACCCAAGGTTCGCCTCTTCTCAACGAAGGCCCCGACGATGGACGTCAAACCAGCGGCTACGGGACCGGCCATAAACCGCGTCGACCCCGGGCAAGCCGACCTTGCCCAGGAGAACCCCCTCGTACAAGCCGACAACAGGCGACCGCGCAACAAACTCCACCAACGCCTGTAGGTCGGAGGCGCCGGCGAGAGTGGCGTCGACCTGCCCGGCTTATGCAGCGGGCACCCAACGAATGCGGGCTAGCCCTGGCGGCCCTACAACCCATGATGTTGGGCATCAGCACTAACCCAAGGAACCTGCCGCCCCCCCGCCTGCCCGGTACGTGCTACTGGCTGGTCGCCAGTGGGACCCCCGTGGGCTGGCGTGGAGGCTTCCTAGCTTTGGGGCTGGTGCGTGGCGCAGTGCCCCACTACTGCCTTGGCGGGTGCAGTGCCCTGGTCGTGTGTGCGCGGCCCTCGCGGCCGGTTCGGAGGGGTTGGGGCCGGTGCCGGGTGTACTGTCTTCCCCGTTTCCCCCTGCCCGCCCCGCGTTTCCTGCGCTGTGTGTGGCGGGCCGTTCTGTCTGGGTGTCCCTTATCCTCGCTCGCTGGTACGCCATTCCATGCATTCTGTGCGTTCTGCGGTCTCCGTCCGGTTGCCCTTCTGGTTTCCCCCGCGTGTCCTTTGTGTGTGTGTGTGCGCTCGCGCTCTCGCGGCGTCCGTGCCCCCCCCCCCCTCCCCGGGTTGGTGTGGCGCGCGTACCTCGTGCCGTCCCGGTGCTGGGCGCTGCTGGGCCGTTCCACTCGGTCCGTGCCCCTCCGCGTGTCCTGCCTCGGTCCCGTGGTCCGTTCAGCTTGCTTCGGGGGGGGGGCGGCCGGTCCCGTTTCCCCCTACCTGGATTTGGGCTGCGCGCTCCCCGTGGGGTGGGTGCGGGCGTGGGAACCGTCACCAACCCGACCGCGCGCGCTCTTGCGAGCTGGCCTTGCGTGCTGGCTTGGCGCGCTGTAGGGGCGGCACAAGGGCGCCCCGGGGGGGCGCCTCTTGCCTGGGTGCGGGGCGCCCGGGGTCGGGCGCTCTCCCACCCCCGACCACTCGTCCTCTCGGGCGTGCGACCGGGGCCCACTACGCACTGGCTGTGGGTGCCGGGGGTGCGGGCGTGGGAACCCGTCACGAACGCCACAGCGCGCGCTCTTGCGAGCTGGCTTTTCGCGCTTTGGGGGCGGCATGAGTGTGCCCGCGGGGGGCGCCTCTTGCCTGGGTGTGGGGCGTCCGGGGTCGGGCGCTCTCCCACCCCTGACTACTCGTCCTTTCGGGCATGCGGCCGGGGCCCACTACCCACTGGCAGTGGGTGCAGGGGTTGCGGGTGTGGGACCCGTCATCAACGCCACAACGCGCGCTCTTGCGAGCTGGCTTTGCGCGCTGTAGGGGCGGGATGAGGGTGCCCGGGGGGGGCGCCTCTTGCCTGGGTGTGGGGCGTCCGGGGTCGGGCGCTCTCCCACCCCCGACCACTCGTCCTTTCGGGCGTGCGGCCCAGGCCCGCTTCCCACTGGCCGTGACTGCGGTGTGTGGGCGTGGGGGGGCGGCTGTCCTTGGCACCTTCTCTTGTGCCGCGGTTCGTTGTCTGTTGTGCGCGCTTCCCGGGTTCGCGGCACCTGGTGGCCGTTGTGGCTTGGCACCTGTCGGGGCTCACTATGCACTGGCTGTCCCGTCAGCAACCCCACAGCGCGCACTCTTGCGTGCTGGCTTTGCGCGCTGTGGGGGCGGCATGAGGGTGCCCGGGAGGGGCGCCTCTTGCCTGGGTGTGGGGCGTCCGGGGTCGAGCGCTCTCCCACCCCCGACCACTCGTCCTTTCGGGCGTGCGGCCCAGGCCCGCTTCCCACTGGCCGTGACTGCGGTGTGTGGGCGTGGGGGGGCGGCTGTCCTTGGCACCTTCTCTTGTGCCGCGGTTCGTTGTCTGTTGTGCGCGCTTCCCGGGTTCGCGGCACCTGGTGGCCGTTGTGGCTTGGCACCTGTCCTCGTGCCGTGGTTGTGGCCGGCGGCGTGCCTCTCTGGCGTGCTTCGTGGCCCCGCGTTGGTGCGCCGCGCCTCGTGCGGTCCGGTCGCTCTCAGTGCTCCAGTCTGCGTTCCCGTTGCCGTGGTGCCTTCCCTCGACCCAGGGGCTGTCGCCCCCGGGTTTACTGGGTGGCTGCGCGGGGCATGTGGTGGCCGGCTGAGGACCGGGCCCTTTTTGCCTGCCGCTGGCCCCTGCCGAGGCAAAGACGCTGGGCTAGCTCCGCGTCATACCCGTTCGGGGCCCCGCGATGGGGTTGTCCCTGGCGGGTCCCTCCGGCTTTTGTCCTGGGCTGCGTGCGCTGCGGCTGTTTGCGTGTGGGGACCCGGTCACTGACGTGTCCGGTTTCCCGTACCGTCCGTCTTTCGACGGGGGACTCGGCCCGTGCACCGAGGCTGTTTCGTGTGGACTCCGACACCGCCCCTTTTGGGTCGGAGGACGCCACGCCTGGGTCTCGCGCGTGTGTGTGTGCGTGCTCCTCTTGGCAGGGTCGGGCGGGCCGGCCTTCTGGGCGCGTTTTGGTGCGCCTCACCTTCTCCTGTGGCCGCCCTCTGTGCGCTCTTGGTTTGTTCGGCCCCCTCCGGGCTGGGGTTGCCTTGTTTGTGGTTGTTTTCGGTTTTTTGCCTTGTTGTGCCTCCGTTGTCTCTGTCCTTCCGTGTTCTCCAGCCCGGGCTGCCCTTGGCCTTGGCGTCTTGTGGTCCTCCCGCCCCCCCCCTCCCTTCTTTTCTTTTTGTCCTTTTCCCCTCTCCCCCCCCGGCTCTTTCTTTTTTTCCCTCTTGCTTTTTGTTTGTTTGCTGCCCCTTTTTTTTGTTTTTTTGTTTGCCTTGGTGTGCCGGTCCTGCGGTGTTTGGGCTGGTATGTGTGTCCCGCGCTGTGGGGTGTGCTGGTGTGTGCTGCTGTGGGCCTTGTGCCCCGGCGGGGGCCGTTTTGCGCTTGTGCTATGTCATTGGTTGCTCCCTGGTTGTGCCTGTTCCGTGTGTGTTGTTGCCTGTCTTGCGGCGGTGTCGTGGTGTGTTTTGTGTTCTGCCTGGTGCTGTGTGGTGATCCTGTGTTGGGCGTGGTTCTTTCCCTGTGCTGCTGCCCCCTGTTGCCGTTGTTTGGTCCCCTGTCGTGGCCCGTGCTTGTGCTCTCTCCTGGGGTGCGGTGCTGCGTTGCTCTGGTGGTCGTTTGTCGTGCGGTGTGGTGCTGTCTGCGTCGTGTCTTGCTGGTGGTGCCGTGTTGTTTTGTTCGCGCCTGCTGGTGCTGTGTGTTGTTGCCTGTGGTTGCCGGCTGTTCGTTGCTGCGTCTGGTTGCCTGCCGTTGTTTTCCGCTGGCGTGTGTTGTCGCGGTTTCTCCTGCCTGGCCGCTTGGCCTGCCGCCCTGCTGTGTGCTGTGGTTTGTTGTGGTGCCCGCTCCCCTGTGGTTTGTCCTGTGTTCTGTGGTGCTGTGTTGCCGTGTGGTGCCGTGCTGTGCTGCCCTGCTGTCCGTCTTCCTTTGCTGGTGGTGTTGGTTTGGGTCCCTTCCCTGTGTTTGCGGTGCTGTGTTGCGCTGCGCGTCGTGTTGTTCGGTGCCGGTTTGGTCTGCGCTGTTGTTGGTGCCTCGTGCTGTGGTGTGTCGCTGTGTGTTTTGGTGTATCCCTTCCCGCTCTGTGGCTTGGCGGTGCTGCTCTGGGGTGTCGTTGTCTCTTGCTGTGCCGTGCTGTGTTCTGTGGTGCTGTGTCGCCTTGTGGTGCCGTGCTGCTGGGGTGTGCTGTGTGTTGTGCTTTGCTGCGGCTGTTCCTTTTGCCTTTAAAAATCATTTTTTTGTTTTTCAAAATAATAGTAAAATACAATAAAAAGAAAATAATACTCTACCCAATGCACACATGCAGGCAGGGCGCAAGTACAGTTTTTTTGAATGTTCTTAACCGCATCAACTTGTTCTGGGGCTGACGTCCCCCTTGGCAGGGCGCAAGTACATGTAACTTACATGTAACCCCGCGGCCTCGATGTTGACGGCGTCATCTTTGTCGTTGTACTTGTGCTGGTAGTTGGCAAATTGGTCGGCGTTCATTGCTAGGGGTTAAACGCTTCTCCCCCAGGGCCGCCGCCTGAGCTGCAGGGCAAGGGGAGTGACGGCAACAAGGGTGAGGAGGGAGGTACATGGAGAGGAATAGGAAAAAGGGGGCAGGGGGCGTCGTGAGGGGCCGTGGCGTGTTACGAAAAATTTTCGAGTTTTACGCGCTGCTCCCGACGCGGTTTTCTTTGCGCCTATAGCGAGTTAGACGACGGCAGGGACAGCGTTAGGGTCCTTTGAGCGCTACGGTGCTTACGGCGTGGACTATTCACCTATTTCACATCGAAAGGTTTTCTGTCGCGTTTTTACGCGTTTCGCAGCGCGCTTTTTGGCCTAAGCGCTTTTTATGCTAATTAGCTTTATTTCCAGCTATTCAGAAAATGTTTTCGTCGTGTTTTACCTAACTCTTTGTTTCGTTCTGGGACAGGACCCCAGCGCGAGCGACATTCATCCCCCTTGAAGGTTAAGTGCCGCAGGCAAACACCCAGGTTGGTATGGGACCTGTACATCATTTTTCAATGCCTCATTGGTGCCATGGACTGAGTGTCATGGACCTGCAGTAGTGAGGGGTAGACCAGGACGCCCTACCCCTGTGGGGACCCCCCCCCCAGCGCATGTGCCAGCTATGGTGCCATAGGAGTCCCAGGTCACAGAGTGGAAGGGAGCCCCACGTCCTATCACCAGTGAAACATTACTGTCACACTGAGCCGGGTGCTGTGTGGGTATCCACATGGCACCTCCCAGCCCGGAGGCTGGACAGGATCTGGCCGATGATGGGAGTAGTGGGCTGAGGGCAACCAGAGCGCATATCTGCGCAAGTGGGGCAACCACAAACGAAGGGACCAGGTAAACCATGAGCACCACGGCAGGGCACAGTGCCAAGGAGGGGTTGGAGTGGCGCGAAGCGCTGGAAACCGTTCGGAAGGGGAGTGACCACAAATGGAGGGGGAAGGCCTTGACCAGGGCAGCCCCACCAATATCCTGAGGGACAGTGGGTGACTGACCCTGAGGAAGGCAGAGCATGGCGCGCCCAGCGAGGGAACCAGTTTTTCAGGTTTTTTTATGCCAATTTTGGACCCCTCGCAAGGACAGTACCCAGGCAGCGACCTACGAGTCGCGCCAGTGGAATACAGGTGGGTACGGCGGGACATACCCCGCATGAAAGCCGCACCAGGGGGTAGGACCCTTCGGGGTGCCGGCCCTCCATAAGGGAGACGGTGTTTCGACACCGGAGGGACGTTACCCTGAGGTACGGCTGGCGCTGGGGTCTGGGATCATGGACCCTATGCCTTAGCCCTACTGATTGGGTACAATATGCCCAGGGTGCCATGGACTGAGTGCCATGGACCTACTGATTGGGCATGCGATGGCATGGATGAGAAGGTAAGGGGTGCTCTGGCGAAACCCCTGGCTTTCAGGATGTCATGACATGCCAACCCACTCAAGACCTATTCTTTCCGCTGCCTATTGGGTCTGAGTCAGGGGTGCCCAGCGACAGGCTGGTGGCTACCCCGACGGTTGGACGTCAATCCCACACACACACCTGTGAACACACAATCAGCAGGCAAGGACAGAATGGAGAGACCCCTACAGGTTTCGCAACCACCGGCAGGCACTCATTCTGAAAGTGGTCCTGATGCCACTCCATTTGTCCAGAAATGCTGAGCAGTTTGCTGCCATTGACTCCAGCAGGATTCACACCTGAACAGAGCTTGAGTGAAGGACTGAATGAGGTCCAAAGACTGACTGGGATTACCCCTGAGAGCAGTAACCCAGAGTCCCCATACGATGAATGGGGCTATCCTGGAAGTATATCAGTCCTGCTCGCCCCGTCCAGGAGTATAGCCACCCAGGCTGAGATTTGACAGAGTTCCAGAGGGTGGATTGAATAAGATACTCCCCCTGCTTCGATGCCAGCAAAGGGCGACCCACAGCTCGTGGACGCCCTATGCATTATGACGTGCCTCCTTGATGGATTTTGCTATCAGGTGAAGGCACCCCAGTCTACACAGCCAGAAAAGCCTGAACTGCCAACGACCAGTGAGCCCTTTAGCTGCAGCGTACGGGTCCTGGCAGCTGTGACGGACTGTGAACGGACCAAGGAGGCGATGGTCGACGACATCCACTCCTTGCCTTTTCCTTTCCCCTTTTCTATCCGGCCAGAGTCGTCCGATCAGGGTCCTGGCGCCCAGTTGCAAGTCTACGGGGATTTCACCAAGATGATCGCAGCCTGTGCCAGGATTGGCTGTCCTTGAGCAGGATTTCGAGTCTTGGTGTGATGAGGGCATGAGCGTGGTGCCATGAACGTCAGTGTCATGGGCTTTAGGGACCCTCAGGACGATGTCCTGCCGTCCAGCTTAGCCCCAACCGGGGCCTCGTAGGAGACCACGGCGAAACGCCCCATCAGTCCGCCGGAACAACGCGGAATGTGTGAGTTTGTGAGTGGAGTGCGTGTGAGGAGTGTGCTTGGCAGCAGGGGGTGAACAATGTCCTCCGGTGGGGGCCCACCAGATCCAGCAAGGTCTATTCTTCCCGGGTAGACGGACACTCACTCATCGTCAAAGAGTGCCACCACAGTCTTGTGGTTACCCTGCGATGGTCTGGAGGACCTGCACCCAGTGTGAACCCCAAGTCAACCTGAGGGGAATCCCCGGTCTTGGGTAGTCTTATTACAGCGCCTCCAAGTGTAGGCCGTATGTGGACGGCTGATGCCTACCTGCCTGCCTGAGCCAAGTGTGTCCTGCTTTCGGGTGTAGTAGTGATGTGTTGACTGTGATCTGAAGTGTCCTGCCTTCTCATGTGGGCGCTGCCTACCCACAGTACCAAACCAGACCGCCCAGTTGCAGGTCTCTGGGGATCTGGGAACCGGACCGCCAAGTTGCAAGTCTCTGGGGCTCTGGGCAATGTGTAGGTCTTCTCTTTTCCCTTATATGTGCATATGTGTGTCACAATCTTCTGTACCCCCTGTCCTGCACACAGAGGTTGGTACGGCCATAGTAAGAACATTCATCAGGATGTATTTCAGGATCCAAGGGGAGCCGTTAAGCCAAAGTAGTCCATCAGACCATCAGGGTCCGACTTGAGGCGGTACGACCTCGGTATCCTGGGTCCATACGCCTACACTAATCTCTCTTCCTCTACCACAGGAGATAGGCACTCAACCCATCTCCCACTGATACATATATAGTCATAATTGCTGTCCGTATCGAGCTGACACGCCCAGGCTACCAACTTGGGCAGATAGGCCCCAGACTGGCAGCATCAGACGGTAGTGTCCAGCCTATGTGTGCCTGAAATTGAATCCCAAACTGCAGCAGTCCCCTGGTTTGGGGTCGCCAACACCCAAACACAACTGAAAGGGCCAATCAAAGAAGAAACAGGTTTGTGGACTGCAAACAGTGGGATCCGCTGGCTAGTGCAGTCAAGTGCAGGCCCTCATATGCGGAGCACCCACCATATACGTGTACTTAGGCAGCACCTATAGTGTCGGAGTTGAGTCGATACCCCAGTACAGTGCGTAGATTGCAGCCATTGATGCTGTGGACACCCCCAACACATGGGCTGTTAAGAGGACGTTTCTGGCCTTCTGGTGCAGCACCAAGACCCAGAGGCCCCAAAGACTCTGTTCTGCACTGCAGCAGTGTGATGTCTTTGAGTCAGACGAGTCCAGAAGATCCACTGATGACCTAGTCGGGTCAGTTTTTGTACAATTTCATGGCTGGGTAACCAGGGATAGGGTCACGAGGGGAAATGGCCATGTGAACCCAGGTATCGGCCAGAAACCTGGCAGCTGCAGGAGGTTGACACTGGACCAGTCTGAGGTGCATAAACAGTGGCAGCAACGTCCTGAGATAGTCCACAGAGCCGCCATGGCTTTGGGGGCACCTCAAAGCTTCCTCCTGATGTAAGCTCTTGCGGAGATTGTGGCTGTAAACAGCACTGCTTGTGGTATAAGTACAGGAACCTTTGGTGTCCCTGAGTGAAACTGAAGTAAGGTATGCTGACTATTCTGACTGAAATATGTATGCTGCAAGTAGTCTGACTGAATCCAGGCACTGCAGGCGCTAGCATAGCCTCTGCAGTACCTCTATCCTGAATCCTGACTGATCCTGGATGATCAGTGGCAATCTGTACATTGTTCCTCTCTGCATTGCTGGGGTTGATGGGATCTAACGCCCACTGAAGGTATGGGTCCCAGCCCACTGAATAGACTGTCATCTGTTTCTATTATTTTACCCACTGTTGGCACGTGGGCCCTTTCTTTCATGGAAGTGGGCAGCCATTGTCTTGATGGAACATTCAGTCTTCAATCTGGATAGGTGCTGGACGGGGGATAATGATGGCATGCCTGAACCATTTCCTCCTGTCACAGCATACCCTGAGTTTTAACTGATTGACTTTCTGTGTTGCGTGTTTTTCATTTGAATGTGTAGAGACCGCATTACGTTGTTATGCTAACCTGATGGTTCAGCCCCAACAGAGGCATTGATGGGCAGAGGGAGGCCACACGGCCAAAATCGTTTTTCCGTGTCAGTTTTTGCCAGCACGAGTGCTGGGCTGGGGAGAGGAGTGTAAAACGATTTGAGCCGTAGGTGAAGTTTTATACCCACCCATCCCGGCCCTGTTTTTTCCTGGTTCTGGGTCACGACGTCACTACCTTTGTTTTTTCACCTTCAACGGTGTCGTTGAGCTAGGGAGGGGAGTGTTTGGTTTCCGTCATGCCCTGCGTCCCCCTGCCCCCCCTGTGGGGCCTGATCCCCGGTTATGGGGACACATACTCCTTTTGTGCTGACCTCCATGATCCCTTTGTGTAGGATATTAGAGGCCCACACTATGGGATTTGATAGGGGATATCTTTAGCCTTCATTCCCCCTTAACCTTTCCTCTCATGGTACTTTTGACATGAGCCTGCAGTAGGGATATGAGGTAACTTGGCATGTTTTTCCGCTGCTTTTGTATCAGTCATTGGGGAATCAATTGCCCTGTTGATACCTATGCGAATTTGCCTTCAAATTGCATAGGTACAGAAGTTAGATATTGGCAGCGGCCTGGTCGTGAACTGGCGTCGCGCGAATTCGCGGGCGAACTGTCAGTTGGGATCTGGCGACCCAAAGGGCGAGACCATGAACTGGCCTTTACGGCAACTTCATCCTGTTGACCTGAATTAATTCTGACTGCACGGTTGTAAAAGTCAATACTTAGTTTATAATAGGGAATTAAAAGTTCGGCCTCCGGTGCCACAATTTTCAGAAACCCCCTAACGTCATGATGCCCAGCAATTTGAAGGATAGGGATACCTCAGGCATTGTTGCCGGCACCTTACGGTGCCTTTTTCTTTTACCCCCCATCGTTAGATTAGGCATGGCATGCACATCTTATGCATTTCATGTGCTCACTTCTGCCTAACCGTAAATTGAGATTTGCCATCCATTTCTCTTGTGAAGAGATGCAATGGAATGGCATGAATCTCCCCTACAATGGTACGTTATTTGTTTTTGTGAGTTGCACGCCAGTTTAGAGATATGTCTCAATCATTAGGATCGAATTGAGTTTTGGTTGTGGTAAGAAAACCATGGTGAGTCTCAAGCTCAAGTTAATTTCGATGATTGCAGGACGAAATCAACATTCATATACAATTTGGTTTGCCTTTCTTTCCCTTTGCAATCACGGGATATGGTCGTGGTGGGTCACCACACTCCATGGTGGGACCCAAGTTCATGCATAAATAGTGCATTTTTGTTGTGTTCATGTTGCCATTCTTTTGAGTCAGTGTGTCGCCTCATATTCCAGTTTGGTCGTGACCACTTTGGGGGCTCATAGCGAAGAGTATTTACTTTCATTATCACCTTGATTTGAGTTCATTTGAGCCATTGGTGATTTCTGGTGTCAATTTTGGTCTCGGGACTTTGGGCACTTTGTTTTCGTGTGCTCAAAGTTTGTCACTATATCTCCAAGATATAGTGGCGACGGAAAATAAGTAAGAGCTCATTTTGTTCGTACTTTGTCAGTACAAACGATATATGTTCGAGTTTCTGTTGCGGTTCGACGCTTTTGACATCTTTTAGTTCGAAGTTTCAAACTTTTTTGAGCTCATTTTGGCATAGTTATTTCATGCCAAAAATCATTCATTTTTGGCCTGTCATGGGCCTACAGTTTGAGCTCGGATCTCCAGGCTCGCATCAAGTTCGAGTCTAGGTGTTGTTTGTGTGTGTTGTGGCATATTTTCCCCTCTTCTATCAATGCGTTTTCTCGGCCGTGATTCGATGTACATAGGGCCACACATGAATTTTGGTGATTGTGTCTTGAATTTTCTTTTTCTTGTGTTCACTTGTGGTGACCACGGAGATCCACTATTATTGAGTGTTTGGTCGAACTTTCGATCATTCATGGTCTCCATGGTCCTTACTATTCATATATGGTCGTTTCGAGTCGTTGTCCCCTTTTGTCTTTACGCTACGACCAATTTTCTATGTGCCAATTTGGGCTATTTCTGCTTATAGTAAAGTTGGTCATGAGCACATTGCCCAAAATTACTCAGTCCATGTGTTGACCTTTTGAACTGATATCTTCATCTACATATGGCGTTCGAATCTAAGTATTGATTCCGATTGAAGAGCATACTTTCGAGTCCAGTTGCATGCTTTTACTTTGTTCCAACTCACTTTGGACTTACCACACCGCTACCAATCTCTAAAGCGTTTTGGAGATTTCAGCTTTTGTGTGTTCACTTCATTCACTTGGTTCATTTGGGTCTTTGGGCCACATCTCCTTGTTTCTTGACCCTAGACCTCCCCAATGTATCTACGTTGGGTATTTGAACTTGTTTTTGTATGTTATTATACTTACCAAATCCATTGGAACCAAGTCAAGGATAGTGGTTTTACATGGTCCCAGAGATGTACATTATGGACCCTGAAAACCACCCTGTCATGTAGTCACTTGGCGGGTAAACGGTAAAGAACCTATGGGGAGTTGGACCTTGGGGTCTTTTCCTATGTTTCAATGGGACTCTCTACTTTGTATTGAGGATGTGTTGGAAGGTTACTGGTACACAGGTCAACTGTTTTGAATTTTCTCCGGAATTTGGTTGAAAATTGCAAAATTTCATGAGGTCACTTATGGGCGATGGGAAGGTTAAGCCATCTTTCTCGATTTGGGCCAATATATTCTCTTCATGGCCTCTCATCAGTGTCTCTTCCCGATATTTCGGCAGTTTGGGTTATGGCCTACCCTTATGGGATCGGACCGAACCCATATGTCACCTCACTTTGGACTTCAAATCTGACTCAGGAATGTATGCACAAGCCCTTTCTGAGGTCCCCGAAAATGACCTCAAAAAGTTGGTATTGGAGTTTGTTGCCTTGCTCCAACCTGAGGGAGAGGTAGGACCAACTCTTTGGGACAATCAACCCCTCTCCAGACCCTTTGTGCATGCACTTCCCTGGACCTTAGGCGGACCCTATGCGGGAGTTATTTGCATTCTTTTCTCCCTTGTTCTTCACTTAAGGGGAATTTCACCAACGTGCGCAGCCTACCAGACTTGTGACAGTGACACGGTATCAGGGAGACAGACTCAGATATCCGGTGGGCATATTGTTTGTCTGATGCCCTTTGGATGTGCCCACATGGAATCGTTCAAATTCCGTTTGCCTTGGCGGGAGAGTGTGTTGAAGTGGGTAACGTCTGTTTTTTGGTTTTGCGTGTTTTTGTGCCCTGCTTCCCATGCTAGGTCTCAGAGCCCCTGTGCAGTTGGGTCCTGCTTCATCTACCCGTGTCAGGGTGAAATTCTTGGCTACCCCCAACTACCCTTGTTTCTCAACGGGATGTGGGATCCTGAGATGGTATGGGCGATTTACCACTTTACCCCCTGTTCCACAGAATTCCCGGGGCCTAAGTCTTATAGGCACCCGGGACCACCACCCCCCCTACAGTGGTGTGGTGGGGCTATCTCCTGCCCCAAAGGGATTTGAGTTGGGATGTTTGAGGAGGATGGAGAGTGAGTGTGTAGGCACTAGACCCTCGCTTCTGGGGTCCTGTAGTGCCGGGAGTGGAGTGTGGAAACCCCCCCACTAGGGTAGGCTTTGACGGTCAATGGGCCTTACCCCTGTGTTGTTCTTTTTGCATGTTTTGTTCTTCGTCCTTGGGGATCCTGAATCAGGCTACCCAGGATGTGCTGAGTGGGAGACTGGGCTCCCTTTGTCCCCCCCTCTCCTGCCTTGATGCCTCTTCGTTTGTGATTTCCAATGATTATTGTACCTTACTCTAACCGGGACATGGTTTGGAGGATTTACATGTTCCTATGACCATTTGTACATGCTTTCTTTCCTTTGTTGTTTAGACATCAAAGGGATTGCTTCGATTTCGCAATCCCGATGGATGCTCACAGAGTTTGAGTGGATGTGAGTGGTCTTCCTCTTCTGCTACGCGTCCGTGCAAGAGAGGAGGCCACATGGGCTTGGAGAGGGTCGACCCGGGGACAGTAGCACCGGAACAGCTGCGCTGGGGGGGGGGGTCCTCGTAGGTGAAGTTTTATAGTCGTGGCTCTCTAACTGCCCATTAAATTGCGGTTTAGGCATGTCACTATCCTCCACCGCTTTGGTGTAACGTTTTTGCACCATAGGCATTTTGTACAGGTGGTAGGCGGGGGGAGCCCTGGTTGGGAGGGCCCTCCACTTGCACTTGGTGCAACCTTCACTGTAGAAACCGTACATGTGTCCGTACCATGGGAGGGCGTGTACGAAGGTTTCCCGTGGGAAGTAAAAACATTTTTCGTGAGGGGATTGATGTTCCCCAACGAAGAGGTATTCTCCTCCGCACCGGTCCACGGGGCCGTAGGCTCCGTGGGATGTTCTTTGCCATTAGGAACTGCCCTCCACTCGGGGATAGCAGGTTCTTTCTGCTTTTCGGCGGTTCCCCCTCCGCGAAGTAGGTTCTTGGTGATGGGGGTGTTCGTGATGTTCCTCCCCCCCCCTCGGCCACCCCGAGTCCGGATGGGCGTTCGGATGGTAGATGCAAGCGCGGGATGGGTGGACGGAGAAAGGAGGGACACAACCACCACTAAATGGACCGGATGGCGCACCCATGAACGCCGTAGGCGCCGCCGGCTCAGGATCAGGAACGGCTGGAGGCGCCGATGGCGGGAATGGGACCACCGTATCGGGTGCTACAGGCGTGGAGCACCAGTGGTCCCACGCATCTATCCTAGATGCAACAGCGGCGTAACGCGTAGCGAGCGTCTCCACTGCGCTAAAGCATTTAGCCGTGTTGCTGTTGGACATTTTAAGATGATCCGACACACTAGCCTCCATAGCCGTAGAATCCTGCTGGTAGCCCTGAACCACCGCGTCAGATTTAGCCAACGTAGACAAGATTTGGGTCAATCGGTCCCCGTAGAGCTGACTGATGACAGCGGTAGAGGCTACTGCCTGAGCAAGCTCCTGCTGGGATCGCTGCAACTCTAGATTTTGAGCTCGCAAGTCCCGCACCTGAGCGGTCAGAGATTGGATGCACGTTTCATAGTGCACCACACACCGGGAGGGTTGCTGAACCTCCCTCCACCGGATTTCCTCCCCCCAGGCACAGATTGTCAACCTTCGGCACCGCTGGAGAATCATCCCCTAAGGATTGACGACCTTTAGTGCCACTCATAGGCACTTGAGATGTAGTACCGGCCCGGTCCTCTGTAGGCTCCGGAGAATCCACGACAAGACATGAGCGGTCTTTGACGCCGCTCATAGGCACCGGGGATTCCCCCACAACAATGCACTGAGGGGCCAGAGAGTCCTCCACCATGATGTAGTGGGGCGCCGGGGATTCTTCCACAAGCATGGGGCGATCCCTGGTCCCTGACATAGGTTCGGGCGGTGCAGGCGACGAGGCAACGGAAATAGGGGAAGGATGGAGTTCACGACGTTCCAACACTCCCATGTCCTCCTCCTAGTTGTCTTTATCCTGTCCCAACGCCAAGGGGAAGCACTGGTCACAGTCATCTTCCTCGATTGGCGTGGGGGATTCCTCGATGATCGTAGGACTTAGCCTGGATCCGCTTAGGGGATTGGGATACGCTCCCAAGGAAGGAGATTCCTCCAGCAGGGAGGGAAACCGCCGCGATCAACTCATTGGAGTGGGCGACAATTACTCCATCCTGGGGTTCTGCCTAGTCCCCGAAAGGGCTTGCTGGAGCAGGGCCACGGCCTCTCGAGCCGGACCGGGATGGCCATGGGGATCAGGCGTGAGCGAGTTGACTCGACGGTTTTCAGCGTCGTGTTGGTCAACAATAGGGCTGATTGGCCCTGCCGCAAACAGGTTTTTTCTCACCTGAGGCTCTGGCAACCCCCCTAGCGACAGAGGAGTGCCAGAGTCGACAACGATGGGGCCCCTTGGCGAAACCATCGTACCTCAGTCGGCAGTGCGCGAGGCTGGTACCGCTGACAGAGGCTGCTTCTGTATGTGTGCTGGCCTTGGTGCCTCGTTGAATTGTGCGCTCTGTTGCCTGCTCTGCGGTCTGGACTAGGCAATGACAAAAAAAAAACTACGAAGACGAGACACGCCACACATCGAACGACGGTAGTCGTGTTGGGGGCAGATGCTCAAGGGTGCAGTGGTGGAGACCTTGCCAACGGGACCCTCAACGGACAGACGAACCAGGGTTCGAACAGCGGACGACGACGAGCGCGGCCAATGGTGCATACCACGGCGCGCGCGCGCGTGTGTGTCTGTGTGTGTGTTGGTGCGCAAGTGCAGAGGGGACACCATATTGGGAAGGAGTATTCATACAGGATAATCGGCCATTCTAAGTCTTGCAGTGGGGCCGCCAGAAGACACATTCGATATGGAGAACTATCATGGTAGAATGGTAGGGATGGGCCAATGCAGACTATTTGCCCTGAGGCTACCAAAGATCCACATCTCTGCACCTAGGCCTCACACACTCACATCAAATTTATCCCTTCCCTGCACGCCCACAGACTCAGGAGACCAAAAACATCTTAGCAAAGCACCTAACATGCACATGGACTTGCAACAAGCACAAGAATGCACATTGTGGTTGCACAGTAAGAGTATAATATGGCAGTGCTGTGCAAGGCCGGACATGGAGCACCCATGGACCTAGCACCACGGCAGTGACCAGTGTGTCTGCAAAGTATTCGGTAATTGGACACCGACAAACAGTGGCGAGCAAATGCATATGATGAAAAAGATGACAACGGCTAGAAGGGTACCAACAGATAGCGCATACCAGTCTCTTGAGCGCAGCGGGACAGGGGCGAAGCAACCAGCAAGTAAAGCACCACAATTACCTCACTTCAGTTCTGTACAACTGATTGCTGCGGTGCTTTCATCTCTTCAACGTTCATTGGTTCAATGCATTCAATCCCTGCACAATTGGCTCGAGCGATGCATTCACTCTCAACAAGCACCAAAGAATCATGGCCCAAGTTCCAAAGCCTTGTTTGCACTCAGCAAGTCTCGTTCAAGGGCTTTTCAATCGGTGCAGTCTGGGTTGGAGGGGTGTAGGGTTTAGAGCCCAAAAAACATTCAATGAAGCCTCGCAACAATATTGTATGCAATATCTCCATCTTTTGATGGTGTCTTTGTGCTGTGTTTGGTGGACATTGCTTAGTTACTGTTATTTCAGCTTGCTGCGACCGTCGGGCGGTACATCCACAAACATCCTATTGCCCCCTTGCTGCAATGGTGTTGGCCCCCATGCCCCAACATTGTTTAAGTCTGAACAACAGCTATTTTCATTGCTTGTGCATGTGGTGGTGTGGAAGCTGAAAACTGCAGTTGCTAGAACGCCTCCAATGGAAGTGAGGTGGCTGCATAAGGCACTGATGCACACATTTGGGTAGAAATGCATACTCACCTTGCCAATGCGTGGTGGCACACAAACTGTGGTTTCAACAAGGGTTGAAGGCGGTAACTAATGCATCTTGTTTGCAGGGGTTCTTGGAAACCCTTGAAGACCACAATTTCATGCTCCATCTGCTGCCAAAGTACAATGCAGCGATGGTGCAATCGAGCCCTACCAAATGTTGCATTGACTGACTTGCACTATCCCCATTGAATGTTTCCTAATCTAGATTCTGGGTCACGTTCACATCCTCTGCCGCTCTTCCTTGTACCTGGCAGTAGGTCAGGTAGGCTTGGGACAAGTTCTGAAAGCGGATGCCTTGTCTGGTCAATGCTCAACTGTTGTTCTCCCCTAGCGCAATCCTAAGGCCCCCAGGTCAATTTCTTGTGCCAGCATGTCACCACGTCACCTTGAATGGCATGTTGTATGTTCAAAGATGATCATCATTGGCAACCACAAAAACTCAACCACCAATTTGTGTTCCTGATGCTGCAGCAGTCCCAAGTTCATGTCACAAAGGTACCTGTGGCTTGGGGGGAAAATGAACTAACTGGGTGAGTTTGAAGTGAAAGCGGTATCATTGCACGTGCTCAGTAAATGAAAAAAATATGTGGTACGTTGAATGTTTTTTGTGTGTATATCTTAGCTCAGGCAAACTGCACCCTGTTTGGCGCGCCAAACGCGCAGAAAGAGACCGGTTCGCAACAGGGCAAAAAAACTATTTCTTTTGGATGTTTGATGAACGTGATTTTGAGCGCAGTGAAATAAATTGCTTTTCTAGTATTGTGCAACTCTGTGTTCCTCAATGTGATGTTTTTTACATTTCTCTGGCGTTCTGAGTGCGCGAGGCCTCGCGCACTCGAGATATTCAAAGTTGGTTTATCACGAAACCTAAAAACCCGTAACGGTATTAACTGTATTAACGGTAGGATTGTGTTTCCCAAGGAGCATACGAAGTGTATGACTGTCAGACTTCCCATGTTAGGGGAAACACATATACTGTAAAGTGAAAATGAAATACAAATTTCGGCATCCAGAGTGCGCGAGGCCTCGCGCACCCAGGTCACGTTATGTATTAATTTACGGAATGGATATGACGCGTACAATTGCACGTAAAATACCAGACAGACAAACACAGTTGGTCTTTTCCGGTGTACGTGTGTGTAGACACAGTGTTGGTCAGATATAACACGGTATAGAACATTGCCCCCCGGAAACAATCATTGCGCGAGGCCTCGCGCACTCAAACGCGGAAGAAAATGAAAAAGCAGGCAGGTCAGGCTGCGCCGGTATTTACATTCCCTTTCACGGCTACCACCTGTGACAGTCAATTATACATCGGGAACCTTCGTGATAATTTTCAGGGGATCAGGGGAATGATTTGCTTTTTCCCAACAGCCACTCAATGGCAGACATGTCCAGTTCTAATAGCGGCCGTAGCCTTCGCTGCCCGGCAGATATGGTTTTTTTTTCCAACTGGGTTTAAGGACGGAAACAGAACAGGAAATTGTGGTTGCGAAAACGGTTTTCGGTTACTGGGAACGGAGTGCACGCAGACACCAAATACAATTTGGGGCGGCAGCACACGCACCAAAAATGACGACAGGAAAAGGCCAGATGTTTTCAAACAAATTTTTTTAAAGATCGCTGTGCAAAACGATAACCAAAATATGTGCGCAAATTTAATTCCACAGAGAAAGACGCAAAATGCCACTTCGAGTCAGAAAATCCGTAACGCATCAGATGATAGCAGAAGTAAGCAAAGGAGCAGCAGCACTACGAGAGGCATGCGCGGCAGAACCAGCATACCAAACAGCAGACGACCTGTGGAAAGGACTGAAACCAAACGACCTGGCGGCGCAACAGGCTGAACAAAAGAACGCGCCACAGTCTACCAGCAGCTAAAAGGCAGAAGGACAGGAGGGCTGGAACCTGTACCTGTTGATGCGTCAACGGGCAGTACCAAACAGGAAAAAACCGAGAAACACAACAGGGTACCTAACGCAAAAAGAAAGACGAACAAAAGTACGACTTGGGCAAGCAGACGCTGCCGCAGATACAGTGGACGAACGAGCAGCAGCAGCACTTAAAGCAACGTGGTCACTGGTGCTTTCGTCGTGTTGCATGCTGTGGATAGACAACTGGTACCGGGCACAATACACGACACACCCAGACGAAAGTGACCGGTCGCAAAACTGTACTGCAATGGCAGTACTTCAACTGAAACAGAGGCCCACCTATTGGGCAGGACATCCAGCAATTGAAGACCTGGCAGCACAGATAACGACAGTCGCAAGGGCTCTGCAACAGCGTGAACAAAGAATCCCCCAGACTTTGCGTGACATGGGGTATGCAGATTGGTGTGTATACCTAGGATTTTATGAGGTACCGGAATCCCGTAACTGAACTGTCCAAAAACTGCCGCGATCGCGATTTACGGCCCGCCGCGACCCCATTTTGCCGAGATTTTGGTGATTTCTGCCAAATCTGTGCGCATCTGGCGTGATTTAGATAGCGCAATCGGTAAATCACGACGTTATCTAGCTGTTTCCAATTTGGAGGGTGGGTGGGGTGCTAACTCCGGAAAATAAGCTCTTTATGGTATAATTTGACAAAAAAAGTAGTATTTTTGCCCGTAGCTGGTTTTGGGATTTTTGGACCCCATAAAATCCTAGGTGATGGGACACCGGAAACGTGAGAGCACCGTTGGATCTGAGGAGGGATGCAAGGACTGTCCAGGGTTGCGTGACCCGTGTGTCCCGGGTGCGGTTGGTGCGGGCGTGGGGACCCAGCACCGGCCCCACAGCGTGCGCCCTTGCGGGCCGCCGTTGCTCGCTGTGGGGGTGGCGGAATGGCGTCCCCGGGGGGGGTGCCTTCCACCATTGTGAGGGGCGTCTGAGGCCAGGCGCTGTCCCTCCCTCGACTGCCCGTCCACTGAACAGGCTGTTGGGGTCCGCCACCCACGTGCTGTGGGCGCGGGTGTGTGGTTGTGGGGGCCCAACACTGTCCCCTTGGCCTGCATGCCCTGTGGGGGCTGCGTGCCGCGGGGGTCGAGGGGGGCCGTCCCCGGGGGGGATGGCCTGCCATCGTTGTGAGGGGCGTCTGGTGTCAGGCACTGTCCCTCCCCCGGCCGCCCGTCCTCTGGAACGGGCAGCCAGGGTTCCGCGACCCGTGTGTCCCAGGTGCGGTCGGTGCGGGCGTGGGGACCCAGCAGCGGCCTCACAGCGTGCGCCCTTGCGGGCCGGCGTTGCTCTCTGTGGGGGTGGCGGAGGGGCGTCCCCGGGGGGGGTGCCTTCCACCATTGTGAGGGGCATCTGAGGTCAGGCGCTGTCCCTCCCCCGACTGCCCGCCCACTGGGCGGGCTGTTGGGGTCCGCCACCCACGTGCTGTGGGCGCGGGTGTGTGGGTGTGGGGGCCCAACACTGTCCCCTTGGCCTGCATGCCCTGTGGGGGCTGCGTGCCGCGGGGGTGGTGGGGGGCCGTCCCCGGGGGGGGTGGCCTGCCACTGTTGTGAGGGGCGTCTGGTGTCAGGCGCTGTCCCTCCCCCGGCCGCCGGTCCTCTGGAGCGGGCAGCCAGGGTTCCGCGACCCGTGTGTCCCAGGTGTGGTCGATGCGGGCTTGGGGACCCAGCACCGGCCCCACAGCGTGCGCCCCTGCAGGCCGGCGTTGCTCGCTGTGGGGGTGGCGGAAGGGCTTCCCCGGGGGGGGTGCCTTCCACAATTGTGAGGGGCGTCGGAGGTCAGGCGCCGTCCCTCCCCCGACTGCCCGCTCACTGGGCGGGCTGTTCGGGTCCGCCACCCACGTGCTGTGGGCGCCGGTGTGTGGGTGTGGGGGCCCAACACTGTCCCCTTGGTCTGCATGCCGTGTCTGGGCTGCGTGCCGCGGGCGTGGTGCGGGGCCGTCCCTCGGGGGGGTGGCCTGCCACTGTTGTGAGGGGCGTCTGGTGTCAGCCGCTGTCCCTCCCCCGGCCGCCCGTCCTCTGGAGCGGGCAGCCGGGGTTCTGCGACCTGTGTGTCCCTGGTGCGTCGGTGCGGGCGTGGGGACCCTGCACCGGCCCCACGGCGCGCGCCCTTGCGGGCCGGCGTTGCCCGCCGTGGGGGTGGCGGTAGGGCGTCCCCGGGGGGGTTGCCGTCCGCTGTTGTGAGGTCTGGGGTCAGGCGCTCCTCCTCCCCAGGCTGCCCGCCCTCTTGGCGGGCTGCCGGGGCTCGCTGGCCACATGCTGTGGGCGCGGGTGTGGCTGTGTGCGGTGTGTGTCCTGTCTGTGCCGTGCGTGTCGTGGTGCGCGGTGCCGCTTTTCTCTGGTCCCTCTGGTGCCTCCCTCTCCGGTGCTTCGGTGCGGTGTTGTGCTCGACGTGTGCCTGCCGTGCCCCCTTCCCTGCGCGCGTTGCTTGCTCGGCTGCTGGCAACCCCCTGTTTCTTTCGTGGCTTCGTTGCTCTTTATCCTCTCCTCTACCCTTCTCCCTGGCATGCACTTTTTCCCTGCCTCCGCTCTGGTGTGTGTCTCGGTCTTTTTCCTTGCCGGCTCGTCGTTCTCTCTCGTTGGGCCCTGTGAGACAAAGGAAGGATGGGGGTATGTGGGCCTTTGGCGCCTGGGCGCGGTCATCACGTAACATACTTTACCCACGTTGGCACCATGTTCGTTGCGGCTGCGTTCTCCGTTGCGCGGCGTATAACATACCTGTCTTCGCACTTGTGTCTACGTGTGTGCGCATTCCCCTCACCCTTCGTGCCATACCATGGTGTGCTTGTCCGCGGCGGTGGCGGTTGCGTTGCGCTCGCAGGGACAGACCTGTTTGTTAACTGTGTTCCCCCTCCTTGACCCGCGTTGATGGCCCATAGAGAGAGGGAGGAGGGTGGCGTTGTGTACTTCGCTCTCGTTGTCCATCCTTGGTCCTCCCTTCCTCCTGGCGTTTGCGGCGGCTGGTTCGTGCTCCTTCGCCATACCTCCATACCTTGCTTGTGTATGCTTGCGCGTGTGGGCATCCATACCATTCATACCATCCTCATTTCTTTTCGTTTGGGCTGCCCCTGGGTATTCCCTCATACCACTCTTGCTCCGCAGCGGTGGCGGCCTCTTGTTCTTCATTTGGTCGTTGGCGGTGTTCACTCTTTGGCGTTGGCGGTTTCCTCTCTTGTTGTCCGCCTACAGAGCGAGGGAGGAGGGTGGTTTTCATGACATCTGTTCAGTCGGCGGGTGCGCTGGCGTGGCGGCGTTGTGCGCTTCGTTCTTTTAGTCCGTCCTTGGCCCTTCCTTCCTTGTGTCGTTTGCGGCGGCGGGCTCGGGTCTCTCCATACCTTGCTTGTGCTTGCTTGCGTGTGTGGGCGTACCACTTGCCCTTTTTGTGCCCTCGGGCTTGTGGTTTGTGTGTTCGGTGGCGGTGGTGTGTGCTCCCTGGTAGTGTGTGGCTTCCGTCTTCCGGTTCCGGGGTTTCCCGGTTTCATACCATCACTTCCTTCCGCTTGGGCTGCCCATTAGGTATTCCCTCATACCACTTTTGCTCATTGTATGTTCTCTGGCGGTGTCCACATTTTCCTTGGCGCCGGCAGCCTATAGATTGAGATAGGAGGAGAAGGGGGTGGTTGCCTCGTTGCTTGGTCTGTGGGCGCGTTGGTGCCGCGGTTTGCTTGCGTGTCCATTAGCAGCGGCCCTTTGCGTGTACTCTGTTTTTTTTTCCCATACCTTTTGGCGCTTGCGGCGTTTGTCGGGCCCTTGCGTGTGCGGGTATACCTCTTGCTCTTCGTGTGCCCTTGGGTTTGTGGTATGTGTGTTTGTGGTGGCGGTGGTGTGCTCTCCGGCGGCGTGTAGTTCCCTACTTTTGGTTCCGTGCGGGTGTCCCTCATACCATGCTTCTTTCCGTGCGGGCGGCCTAGTGTAAAGAGAGTATAGAATGCATACGTGGGCGGTTGGGCGGCGGCGCGGTGCTCGTGGCGTCGGTTTGTTCGGGCGGCGGGTTGTTTATACCTTGCCGTGCTTGATGCGGCTCTCATGGCGTGTGCGTGCATGGGCATACCTCTTGTGTGTGTTTCATGGTGTTTCATGGTTTCCCTGTTTTTTCGTGTGGCGCTTTGCGTTTGGGGGGTCTCTTCCCCTTGATGCTTTCACACACCTTGACCTTGCTTAGCTCATGGCGTCCTCGTCCTATGCGTGCGGGGGATGTTAGCGGGCGTGCCTTTTTGTTGGTGGCGGTGCAGCCGTTTTGTCCTTTCCCTTGTGCTTTGCGCACCTCGGCTCCCTTTCGTCGTGTGGCAGTGTGGCGCATCGTATAGCATATAACATACTTGTTTCAGCGGCCGGCATGTTCACATGGCGCCTACCCTATGTTGTCTCGTTGTTTTGTTTTTCTTATTGGTGTTGGGGCGCGCACAAGTCCCCTATTCCTACTGCATGCACTTTGCTATGTGATTCGGGGCACGCAACGTTCTGCTTTCCCGTCTTCTCGCCTCTAATCTTCTTCTTTGTTGTTGGAGTGCGCACAAGTCCCTAGCGCCTAGGACACGCACTTTGCTAGGTGTTTTGGGGCAAGCAGCGCTCAACTCCGTCGCTGTCGCGACTCTGTTGTTCTTTTTTTTCTGTGAATGTCCTAAATTTTGCGACCTCGCCAAACAGCGGCGTAAAATTTTTTTGGGGTTTCTGAGGTCGGAAAAATCGATTTTGCGCTTTATTTTTTCTGGTTGTGCGTCTTTTTCTTGGTTTTTCTTTTCTTCTGCTGCGATCGTGCGACGCAGGGGCAGTGGGCACAGGCAGTGGGTAGGGAAACTCTTGCAATGCACTGCCTCACTGCCTCTGTGCAGTAGGCAACGCACCTCGTGCAATGCACTGCCACACTACCTGGGGGCAATGGGCAGTGGAACTCCTAAAATGCACTCCCTCACAGCCTAGGGACAGTGGGCAGTGCAACTCCTGTCCTGCACTGCCACACTGCCTGGGGGCATTGGGCAGTGTAACTCTTCCAATGCACTACCCGACTGCCTCTGTGCAGTAGGCAATGCAACTCGTGCAATGCACTGCCATACTACCTGTGGGCAGTTGGCAGTGGAACTCTTGCAATGCAAGCCCTTACCGCCTGGGGTCAGTGGGTAGTGGAACTCCTGTCATGCACTGCCACACTGCTTGGGGGGTTTGGGACGTGGAAGTTCTGCAATGCATTGGGTCACCGCCCTGGGGGTAGTAGGCGTTGGTACTCCTGCACTGCACTGCCACACAACTTGGGGGTATTGGGCAGCCTGAAGGCAGTCGGCAGTGGTACTCCTGTGATGCACTGCCTCAGTGCTCAGGGGCAGTGGGCCGTGGAACTCCTGCAATGCACTGCCTCACCGCTTTGGGGTAGTAGGTGGTGGGACTCCTGTAATGCACTGCCACACTGCTCAAGGGCGGTGGGCAGTGGAATTCGTCCAATGCAGTGCCACACTGCCTGGAGTCAGGGGGTAGTGGAACTCCTGCGATGTACTCCGTCACTGCCTGGGGGTAGTGGGCAGTGCAACTCCTAGAATGCACTACCACACTGCTCCGGGGTAGGGGGCAGGGCAACTCCAGTAATGCACTAACAACTCCCTGGGGCAAGGGGCAGCGGAACTAGTGCAATACGCGGGCCCACAATCTGGGGGCACGCGGAGTCCGGCTCAGGACGTGGTCACTGCCTAAAGAGTGGTACTCTTGCAATCACTGCTACAGTAACTGGGGGAAGTGGGCGGTGGAACTCTTGCAGAGCAGTGCCACAGCTCCTGGGGCTAGTGGATAGTGGAACTCCTGCAATGCACAGCCACGGTGACCGAAGTCAGTGAGCAGTGGGACTCCTGCAATGTACTGCCGCACTGCTTGAGGGTGGTGGGTGATGAGGCAGTGCACCGGAGGAGTTCCACTGCCCTCTGCGCCAAGACGGTCAGGCAGTGCAATGCAGCAGATCGACTACCCATTGCCTCCAGGCACTGAGACATTGCATTGCAGGTATTGCACTACCCACTGCCGCCAGGTAGGGTGGGAGAGCATGGCAGCAGCTCCACTGCCTACCATCTCAAGGTAGTGAGGCAGTGCATGGCGGGAGTTCCACCGCCCACCGCCCGTGAGCGGTGCCGCAATGCATTACAGGAGTTCCACTGCCCAACCCCCCCCCGGGCAGTGAGGCAATGCACCGCAGGAGTCCCCCCGCTAGCTGCCCCAAGGCGGTGAGGCATTGCAGTGCACAAGTTCCACTGCCCACTGTCCCCAGGCAGTTGGGGAGTGCATTGCAGGAGTTCAACTGCCCACTTGCCCTGGGCAGTGAGGCAGGGCATTGCAGGAGTTCGTGTGCCCATTGCCCCAAGGCAGTCGGGCACTGCCTTGCAGGAGTTCCACTGCCCACTGCCGCGAGGCACTGCAGCATTGCATTGCACGAGTTCCACTGCCCACTCCTGCCAGGCAGTGGGTGACTGCATTGCAGGAGTTCCAACTCCCACTTTTCCGGGGCAGTGGAACTCCTGCAACGCACTGCCTCATTGCCTGAGGGCAGTGGACGGTGGAATTCCTGCAATGCACTACCACACTAACTCGGGGAGGTGGTGGGTGGAACTCCTGTAATGCATTGCCACACTGCTCATGGCTAGTGGGCAGTGGAACTCTTGCAATCCACTACCTCACTGCCCGGGGGTAGTGAGCACAGGACCTCGTGCAATGGACTCCCTAACGGCCTCGGCGCATTGGGCAGTGCAACTGGTGCACGCACTGCCGCACTACCTAGAGGTGTTGGGCAGTGCAAGTCCTACAATGCACTGGATCATGGCCCGGGGGCAGTGGGCAGTGGAACTCCTTCAATGCAGTGCCTCACTGCGTGGGGAAAATGAGCATTGGAACTGCTATAAAGCACTACCGCAATAACCGGAGGCACTGCGCAGTGGAAGTGCTGCAATAAACTGTGTCACTGCCTGGGGGCAATGGGCAATGGAACTCCTGCATTGCAATGCATCACCGCCTGGAAGCGGTGGGCAGAGGAACTCTTGCAGTGCACTGCCACAGTGCCTCGGTGCAGTGGACAGTGGAAGCCGTGTCATGCACTGCCTCACAGCCTCGAGGCAATGGGCGGTGCACCTCCTGCAATGCACTACCTCACTACTTGGGAGCAGTGGGCAATGCAACGTTTGCAATGCACTGCCACACAGCCTGGAGTGGAACTAATGTAATGCAGTGCCTCATTACTCCAGTGCATACGGTAGTGGAACTCCTGCAGTGCACCGTCACACTGCTCAGGGGCAGTGGGCAGCGGAACTCCGGCAATGCACTGCCTCACTGGCCAGGGATGTGGGCAGTCAAACTTGTGCATTGCCCTGCCATACTGCTTGGGGGCGATGGGCAGTGGAACTCGTGCAATGTGCGGGCCCAGCAGCTGAGGGGATGGCAAAACGTACACAAGTGGCGGTCGGTGCTTATAAAACATATCTCCTGCAATGCACTGCCTCATCGCCTAGGAGCCGTGGGGAGTGGAACTCCTGCAATGCACTCCATCACTGCCCAGGGGCAGTGGGCAGTGGAACTCCTGCAATGTAGTGCCACACCGCCTGGGGGCGGTGGGCAGTTCAAGTCCTGCAATGCACCGCCTTAGTGCCTCGGGGCAGTGGGCAGTGGAACTCGTGCAATGCAGTGCCTCACTGCCTAGGAGCAGCGGACAGTGGACTTCCTACAATGCAGCACCACACTGATTTGGGGGTATGGGTAGCAGAAATCCTGTAATGCACTGCCTCATCGCCTGTGTACCTTTCGTGAACGAGGGATAAGTCGCCGTGTGAATGGGGTGTGAATGTTCACGCGAATTGACCCACACTTAGAGGGTTTCTGAGAAAAGCGCCATATTTTTGGTTGCTTTGAAGCGATTTGAAGGGGAAGAATTCTTGCCCAGCTTCATTACGCGTCATTGAGTGAAAGTCCCAGCACAAAAGCATCCACCATGCCTAAACGGTGCCCAAAAAAAGAAGTGCCAAAACCCGGCAAGCCTGTAGCCGATTCATAGGTGTGGATTAATGTGAATTCGTACGAAATTAGCGCGAATTGTGTACGAATTTCGTGCCCATTCACGTGAATTTATACAAATTTCACCCCTGTGCACCCCCTGATTTGATCTAACACCCGCGGTACCCCCCCCCAAAGCACCCCTGCATGCACCCGAGCCACAGGCAACAATGGTTTGGGGTCGTGTTGTATTCTCATGACCGTTTCTTGCTACACCGGAAGCGCCGCTCTAGGGTCTGAAGGTGCTGCTTGTCGGTTAGAAGCTGTTTGCTTGTACGGCTTGCGTACCTCCATATACTCATCGGCCCTTGCCCATTTCGTGCCCTTTGGTCGCATCCCAACCATGCGACCAAAGGCGATGATCAATGGTGTGGTTGTCCACAACCACTTGCACCCCTAGCCTCTTCCGGAAGAGGCTCAGGCCCCCGCTGTGGGGCAACATGCGCTTCAGCCTCCGTGACTCCCCTCCATGGCAAACCAGGAGAACTTTGACAAGATTCTCCACTTCTTTGCAAAAAAAATACATGTGGCCGATCCAAAGATGCGTCCACAGAAGTTTGCCCCACTGGAGCTCATTGTGGACAGCGTTCATAACTATGCTATGCCACCGGAGCGGCCCCAAGTCAGCTCCGGAGCACCGTGCGGAACGCGAAGCGAACACACACATGCTTGCAAAAGTCTCTCACCATGTCTTGCATATCGATTCCCAATGTTTTCCTCCTACTTAATTCTGCCTCACATTAGGGTGTTGTAGGCAAGGACCCATAACCTTCTCCCATCCTGTGTTCCGTATGAAATGGATGGCGGCTCTACACTCCATCCTTACCCTCCCCTTGCTGTTTGCCTTGTCGTTTTTCGGTGAGGAACGGGTGCAAGTTCGTGCAGCAAGCTGTGCCTCATCTGAAACTGGTTGCTGCATGGTGCGTGCCACAATGGCCGATGCTTTACCTGTCAATTGTACAACTAGGTCCCGTGTCCCGTTTATGCCACACAACAAGACATGGAGGACCCCATGGAGGCCATAATCAGGCACTCCCCTATCACTTGTAATGGTCCCATATATAACATCTATGGCAACAGCCCCTATCAATTCGGCGTCAATTCCACTTGGTGTGCCAAAGGTAGCAAGGCAAAAAGCACGGCGGCACATGTAGACCCAGAACACCGTGGCTCCAGGGGATTCTGCCTTCCAGTTTTCGCAGCCTGCCATGAGCACCTGCGCTTTCTCATCTGCACATGGGAAAAAAGGGATTGCCTATCATTCCCTGCCGTTTTTTTAACACGTACGGTTGCGACCTTGTGCAACTCATCATCAAAATCTCTTTGTTGTGAGGCCGCGTAGAGGGACTCCCACTTTTCACTGCCCCCTAGTAGGCACCAACTAGATGGTTGGTTGGGGCTGGCGGTGCCATCCAGCGCGCCATCGACATACGAGGCCTCATGCCTCGTTGTACCATTCACCGCAATAGGCAACCATTGGAGCCGTCGGTGCCCGGGCTGCATGATGTCGGGGGGCGGGGGTCGTCGACACTTGTACAAGTGGCAGATGCGGTCCGGGAGGTAGCAGGCCGCGCCAAGGATGGCGGTGTCGTCTCCTGTACAGGCAGCAAAGGCCCAGGAGTCCGGTAAAGCTAGCTGCCGAAGCATGCCGTACACCTGTTCCCATACCACACCGTATGTCATGCTCCCCACTAGATACCACAACTCTGCCTGGAGAGGTGCAACGACCAGATCCGCCAAACGGCCATAATCAAGCTCTCCTCCATGCTGGCCTCCTGCAATGCACTACCTCACTGCCCCACAGCAATGCATAGTGCAACGCTTGCCATGCCCGCCACACTGCCTAGGGGGAGTGGGCAGTGGAACTCCTGCAATGCACTGCCTTACCACCTGACGGGCGTGAACAGTGGAACTCATGTAGAGCAGTGTGCTTCGGGGCAGTGGGCAGTAGAACTCCTACAATGCACTGCCTTAGCGCCTGGCGGCAGCGGCCAATGCAACTCTTGCAATGCACTGCCACGCCACCTGACGGCCGTGGGCAGTGGAACTCCTGTAGAGCACTGCAACACTGCTCAGGGGCAGTGTGTAGTGGAACTCCTGCAATGCAGTGCCTCACCACCTGGAGGCCGTGGGCAGTGGAACTCCTTCAATGCCCTACCTCAGTGCGTGGGAGCAGTGGGCACTGGACCTCATGCAATGCACTGCCACACAGCATGGGGGCACTGGGCAATCGAACCCTTACAATGCACTACCACACTGCCCGCAGGGCAGTGGGCAACTCAACTCCTACAATGCACTACATCACTGACCCGTCGCAGTGGACGATGTGGCTCATCCAATGCACTGCCACACTGCCGGGGGGTAGTGGGCGGTGCAACTCTTGTCATGCTCCGGAACAATGGCTGTGCGCAGTGGATAGTGCAACTCCTGTCCGGTACTGCTACATTGCTTGGGGGCAGTGGGCAATGAAACTCCTGCAATACACTGCTCACTGCTTGGGCGCAGTCGGCAGTGCAATTCTTGCAATGCACTGCCACACTGCTCGGTATCAGTGGGCAGCGGAACTCTTGTAATGCACTACCACACTGCCGAGGCGCAGTGGGTAGTGGAACTTCTGCAATGCACTGCCTCCCCGCTTGTAGCACTGGGCAGTTGAACTCCTGCAATGCAGTGGCATACTGCATGGGGGCACTGAGCAATGGAACTCCTGCAATGTGTTGCCACTTTGCTTGGAGGCAGCTACCACAGTGCTCATGGGTAGTGGGCAGTGAAACTCCTGCAATGCACTACCTCATTGCCTAGGGGCACTGGGCTGTGCAATTCGTGCAATGCACTACCACACTGACTGGGGGCAGTGGGCAGTGGAATTCGTGCAATGAACTACCACAATGCTCAGGGCCAGTGGGCAGTGGAAGTCCTGCAATGCACTGCCTCACTGCCTGGGGGCAGTGGGCGGTGGAACTTGTGCAAGGCAATGCCTCGCTGCCTGGAAGCAGTGAACAGCGCAACCCCTGCAATGCACTACCTCACTGCCTCCACGCAGTAGGCAGTGGAATGTGGTGCACTGCCTCACTGCCTGAGGGCAGTGGGCAGTGGAACTCCTGGAATGCACGGCCAGACTGCTGGGCGGCAGTGGGCACTAGGACTGCTGCAATGCACTGCCTCAACGTCTAGGGGCGGTGGGTAATGGAACTCTTGCAATGCACTGCCTGACATCCTCGAGGCAATGGGTAGTGCAACTGTTACACTGGCTTCGGCATAGTGGGCAGTGGAACTTCTGCAATGCACAGTTTCACTGCTTGTTGGCAATGGGCAGTGGAACTCCTGCAATACATTGCCTCACTGCTTGGGGGCCGTGGATAGTGGAACTACTGCAATACACTGTGTCACTGCTTGGGGGCATGGGCAGTGGAACTCTTGTAACGCATTGACCACGGAGGGGGGGCGTAGCAACGGGCAATACGCCGACCCCCCCTCCCCCACTCTCGGACCGCTTTCGGGGCGGAGGGGGGGGGCTGGGTCTGAGGGGGGGAGAAGGGGCTGCCAAGAGGGAGGGGGGGAAGGCATCATACCCTGACAAATATGGCATAAGATGACCGCCTCATCCCGCCAATCACTTGGAAGCATGTACGTTGGAGAAAAGAATTTTGAAACAACGGGGGAGGGGTTGGCATGGTAGGTGGTACTTTTGTTTAAGGGCATAGCACCCCCGAGTATATTCTGGGCCACTATTGCTAGTGGCGCCCTTCCCAGGGGTCCCCAACAAAGGAGACAAGATCAAAGTGGGCCCAAAAGAGGGCGTAAATGCTACATCACCCCTACATTCTCGGGGGTACCCAACATAGGGGACATAATGAAAGTGGGCCCAAAAGAGGGCGGAGATGCTACATCACCCCTGCATTTTCGGGGGTCCCCACACGAATGGGGACACAATCAGAATTGGCTGCCTAAACTCTGCCTTGTGGAGGACCCACAAGTTAGAGGAAATCCTACCTCAACCCTGCTTTCTCAGGGATTCCCATCAAAGGGGAGAAAAACAAAGCACCAAGAAAACAAAAAAAACAAAAGCAAAAAATTTCCGATGGCGTCCTTGACCCTTCGTGTGGTCCGTAGCTTGGCCCCACTGGGGTTGGAACCCAGGACCATTCAGCTGCAGGGGCACTGCTCTACCCCTAGAGTATGGCACAACTCTGACATACCTCTGCAGAGGGGTGGTATTCATATTTAGTCCAATTTGGTTTTCATGCATTATTGAGTTCTCCCTAAAAAACTGAGTATTTTGAGTATAGACACATGGGGTGAAAACCCATTTTTTCACCCTCTACTAATTCAAGCAAAATTTGCTTCGGGCACCCGCTCATAGTCCGGCACTTTCGCGCCAATTTTGAGGGAGGGGGGGAAGGTCGGCGTAAATGGTCCGGTGCCGGCAACCCCCCCGTGGCATTGACTCGCTAACTTGGAGCATTGGGCAGTGCAATTTCTGCAATGTGCTACCTCACTGCCTCGGGGCATCGGGCGGCGCAACTCCTGCAATACACTACCTCACTGCCACGGCGTAGTGGGCAGTGCAACTCCTGCAATGCAGTGCCTCACAGCCTGAGGGCAGTGGGCAATGAAACTCTTGCGATGGACTGCCTCACTGCTCAGGGGCAGTGGACGGTGGAAATCCTGCGATGCAGTGCCTCACCGCTTTGAGGCAGTGGGTGGTGGGACACCTTCAATGCACTGCCATACTGCTCAAGAGCAGTAGGCAGTGGAACTCCTACAATGCACTGCCTTACTCCCTGGGAGCAGTGAGCATTGGAACTCCTGTCATGTACTACCTCACTACCCCGGCACATTGGGCAATGGAACTCCCGGGAAGCACTGCCACACTGTCTCGGGGCAGTTAGCAGCGAAACTCGTGCAATTCACTACATCACTACGTGCGCGCAGTGGGCACTGCAGCTCCTGCCATGCACTGCCACACTGCCTGGGAGCAGTGGGCAGTGCAACTCCTCGGATGCACTTCCACAGTACCTGGGGGTAGTGGGCAATGGAACTCCTGCAATGGACTGCCTCACTGCCTGGGGGCAGTGGACAGTGCAACTCCTGTCATGCACTGCCACAGTGACTCGGGTGAGTGGGCCGTGGAACTCCTGCAATGCACTGCGTCACCGCCTGGGGGTGGTTGGCGGTGGAACTCCCGTCATCCACTGCCTCACTGCTCAGGCGCGGTGCTCATTCGAACTCCTGCAATGTACTGCCTGACTGCTCGGGCGCAGTAGGTAGTGGAACTCTTGCGATGCACTGCCACACTCCCTGGGGGCATCGGGTAGTGGAACTCCTACAATGCACTACCCCACTGCCGCGGTGCAGTAGGCAATACAATGCCACACTACTTGTGGGCAGTGGGCAGTGGAAATCTTGCAATACACTCTCTCACCGCCAAGGGTCCATGGACAATGCAACTCCTGTCATGCGGTTCCACAATGACAGGGGGCAGTGGGCAGTGGGACTGTTGCAATGGACTGTGTCACCGCCTGGGGGGCAGGCGGCAGTGGAAATCCTGCAACACACTGCCTAGGAGCCTGGGAGTAGTGGAAAGTGCAACTGTCGTCATGCACTGCCTCACTGCTAAGTCTCAGTGCTGATTGGAACTCTTCCAATAGATTGCGTCACTGCTTGGGGGGACAGGGTAGTGCAACTCTTGCAATGAACTGCCACACTGCCTCGGTGCACTGGCACATGCGACTCTTGCAATGCACTGCCACACTACCTGGCGGCAGTGGGCAGTGGAACTTCTGCAATGCACTCCCTCACCGCCTTGGGGCGGTGGGTAGTGCACCTCTTGCAATGCACTGCCAGACTGCTTGGGGGCACTGGGTAGTGGAAATCCTGCAATGCACTACCGCACTGCCTGGGTGCGGTGGGCAATGCAACTCGTGCAATGCACTGCCACACTACTTGGGGGCAGTGGGCAGTGGAACTCTGGCGATGCACTGCGTCATTAATCCGAGGCAGTGGGTAGTGGAGGTCCTGTCATGCACTGCCACACTGGGGGCAATGGGCCGTGGAAATCTGGCAATGCACTTCCTCACCGCCCTTGGGTAGTGGGCAGTGGGATTCCTGTGATGCACTGCCACACTGCTCAAGCGCAGTGAGCAATGGAACTTCTGTCATGCACTACCTCATTGCCTCGGGGCAATGGGCAGTGGAACTCTTACAAGGTATGGTTGCACTGCCTGAGGGCAGTTGGCAGCGCAACTCTTGCAATGCACTACCTCGCTGGCCAGGCGCAGTGAGCAGTGCACCTGCTGCAATGCACTGCCACACTGCCTAGAGGCAAGGGGCAACTCCTGTCATGCACTCCCACAGTGACTCGGGGCAGTGCGCAGTGCAACTCCTGCAACGCACTGCGTCACCGCCTGGGGGCAGTAGGCAGTGGAACTTTCGTCATGCACTGCCTCACTGCTCACGCACAGTGCCAATTGGAACTCCTGCAAGGTACTGCCTCACTGCTCGGGGGTAGTGGGTAGTCGATCTCTTGCAATGGACTGCCACACTACCTGGGGGCAGTGGGCAGTGGAACTCCTACACTACACTCCCTCACACGTTGATGTCCGTGGGCAGTGCAAATCCTGTCATGCACAACCACACTACCTGAGGGGAGTGCACACGGAACTATTGAGATGCAATGCCTTACTACTCAGGTAGTGGAAAGCCTGTCATGTCCAGCCACACTGCTTGGGGACGGTGGGCCGTGGATATCCTGCAATGCACCGTGTCACCGCTTGCGGGTAGTAGGCAGTGGAACTCCTGCAACGCAATGCCTCACGGCCTTGGGGTACTGGGCTGTGGGACTCCTGTAATGCACTACCACACTGCTGAAAAGCACCGGGCAGTGGAACCCCTGCGATGCACTGCCTCACTTCCCTAGGAGCAGTGAGCAGTAGAAATTCTGTCATGTACTACCTCACTGCCTCGGGGCACTGGGCAGTGCAACTGCTGCAACAAACTGTCACACTGCCTGGGGACAGTTGGCAGCGCAAGTCCCGCAATGCACTACCTCACTGCCCCGGGGCAGTGGAGAGTCCAACTCCTGCAATGCACCGCCACAGTGCGTTGGGGTAGTGGGCACTGGAAGTCCTGCAATGCACTGCCGCACTACCCCGGGGCAGTGGGCAGTGCAACTCCTGTCATGCATTGCGACAGTGACTGGGGGCAATGCGCAGTGGAACTCCTGCATGCACTGTGTCACCGCTTGGTGTCAGTCGGTAGTGGCACTCCTGCAACACACTGCCTAACTGCCTGAGAGCAGTAAGCGGTGCAAGTACCATCATGCACTGCCTCCCTGCTCAGGCACAGTGCTGATTGGAACTCCTGCGGGGCAGTGGGTAGTGCAACTCTTGTAATGCACTGCCACACCGCCTGGGCGCAGTCGGCAGTGGAACTCCTGCAATGCACTACCTCACTGCCTCGGTGCGGTGGGCAATGCAACTCGTGCAATGCACCGCCACACTACCTAGGGGCCGTGGGCTGTGGAACTCCTGCAACGCACTCCCTCACCGCCTGGGGCAGTGGGTAGTGAAAGTCTTGCAATACACTGCCCAACTGCCTGGGGGCAGTGCGCAGTTCAACTCCTGCTATGCACTACCTCCAAGATTCCGTGCTGTGGGCAATGCAACTCGTGCGATCCTCTGCCACACTACCGGGGGGCAGTGGGCAGTGGAACTCCTGCAATGAACTGCCTGATTGCTTGGGAGCAGTGAGCAGTGGAACTCTTATCATGCATTACCTCACTGTCTGGGGAAAGGTAGTGGGCAGTGGAACTCCTGCACTGCACTGCCACACTTCTTGGGGGCAGTGGGCAACAAAACTCTTGCAATGCACTATCTCACTGCCCAGGCGCAGTGGGTAGTGCAACTCCTGCAACGCACTGCCACACTGTCATCCCATTGCAACTCTTGTCACTCACTTCCACAGTGCCTGGGGGCAGTGGGCAGTGGAACTCTTGCAATGCACTGCCTCACTGTGCACTGGGCAGTGGGCAGTGCGACTCCTGCCATGCAGTGCCACAGTGACTGGGAGCTTTGGGCAGTGCAACTCCTGTCATACACTGCCACAGTGACTCGAGCAGTGCGCAGTGGAACTCGAGCAATGCACTGCGTAACCGCCTGGTGGCAAAAGGTAGTGGCACTTCCGTCATGCACTGCCTCACTGCTCAGGAACAGTGCTAATTGGAACTCCTGCAAGGTACTGCTCCACTGCTCGGGGGTAGTGTGTAGTGGAAGTCTTGCAAAGCACTGCCACACTACCTGGGGGTAGTCGGCAGTGGAACTCTTGCAATGCACTCCCTCACCGCCTGGGGTCGTTGGGCAGTGCAACTCCTGTCATGCACTGCCACACTGCCCGGGGGCGGTGGGCAGTGGAACTCTTGCAATGCACTAGCGCACTGCCTTGGCACAAGGGGCAATGCAACTCGTGCAATGCACTGCCACACTACCTGGAGGCAGTGGGCAGTGGAACTCCTTCACTACACTCCCTCACCGCTTGCGGTCCGTGGGCAGTGCAACCCCTATCATGCACAGCCACACCCCCTGGGGGCAGTGCACACGGAACTCTTGAGATGCAATGCCTCACTGCTCAGGCACATTCGGTAGTGGAACGCCTGTCATGCACAGTCACACTGCTTGGGGACACTGGGCCGTGGAAATCCCGCAATGCACTGTGTCACCGCCTGGGGTAGTAGGCAGTGGAACTCCTGCAATACAATGCCTCACCGCCCTGGGGTACTGTCCTGTGGGACTCCTGTAATGCACTACCACACTGCTCAAGGGGAATGGGCAGTGGAGCTTCTGCGATGCACTGCCTCACTTCCCTGGGAGCAGTGAGCACTGGAACTCCTGTCATGTACTACCTCACTGCCTCGGGGCACTGGGCAGTGCAACTCCTGCTTGCACTGTCACACTGCCTGGGGACAGTTGGCAGCGCAAGTCCCGCAATACACTGCCTCATTGTGCCGGGGCAGTGGGCAGTGCAACTCCTGTCATGCACTGCGACAGTGACTGGGGGCACTGGGCAGTGAACTCTTTCATGCACTGTGTCAGCGCCTGGGGTCAGTCGGTAGTGCCACTCCTGTAACGCACTGCCTAACTGCCTGGGAGCAGTGGGCAGTGCAAGTACCATCATGCACTGCCTCACTGCTCAGGCGCAGTGCTGATAGGAACTAGTGCAAATTAGTGCCTCATTGCTTGGCAGCAGTGGCTGGTGCAACTCATGTAATGCACTGACACACTGCCTGGGGGCAGTGGGCAATGGAACTCCTGCAATGCACTCCCTCACCGCCTTCGGGCAGTGGGTAGTGCACCTCTTGCAATGCACTGCCAGACTGCTTGGGGGCACTGGGTAGTGGACATCCTGCAATGCACTACCTCACTGCCTCGGTGCGGTGGGCAATGCAACTCGTGCAATGCACCGCCACACTACCTAGGGGCAGTGGGCTGTGAAACTCCTGCAATGCACTCCCTCCGCGCCTGGGGCAGTGGGTAGTGAAAGTCTTGCAATGCACTGCCACACTGCCTGGGGGCAGTGGGCAGTTGAACTCCTGCTATGCAATACTTCCAAGATTCGGTGCAGTGAGCAATGCAACTCGTGCGATCCTCTGCCACAGTACCTCGGGGCAGTGGGCAGTGGAACTCCTGCAATGAACTGCCTCACTGCTTGGGAGCAGTGAGCAGTGGAACTCTTGTCATGCATTACCTCACTGCCTGGGGGAAGGTAGTGGGCAGTGGAACTACTGCAATGCACTGCCACGCTTCTTTGGGGGCAGTGGGCAACACAACTCTTGCAATGCACTACGTCACTGCCCGGGCGCCGTGGGTGGTGCAACTCCTGCAATGCACTGCCACACTGTCATCCCATTGCAACTCTTGTCACTCACTTCCACAGTGCCTAGGGGCAGTGGGCAGTGGAACTCTTGGAAAACCTGCAATGCACTGCCTCTTTGCCCCGCAGCAGTGGGGGCCGCAACTCCTTCCATGCAGTGCCACAGTGACCGGGGGCAGTGGGCAGTGGATTTTCTGCAACGCACTGCATCACCGCTTGGGAGCAGTCGGCAGTGGAACCGTCACTGCCTGGGGGCTGTGGGCAGTGCAACCCCTGTCATGCACTGGCGCAGTGCTGATGGAAACTCCTGGAATGTAGTGCCTCACTGCTTGGCGGCAGTGGGTAGTGCAACTCTTGCAATGCACTGCCACACTTTCTCCGTGCAGTGGGCAAAGGGACTCCTGCAAAGCACTGCCACACTACATGGGGGCAGTGGGCATTGGAACTCCTGCAATGCGCTCCCTCACCACCCGGGGTCAGTGGGCAGTGCAACTCCTGTCATGCACTGCCACACTGCCTGAGAGCAGTGCACTGCGGAAGTGCCATCATGCACTGCCTCACTGCCTGGGGTATGTGAGTAGTGGAAATCCTGCAATGCAGGGCACACTACTTAGGAGCAGTGGGCAGTGCAACTCCTGCAATGCAGTACAACACTGCTCCTGGGCAGTGTCGGCAATGCACTGCCTCGCTGCCTAGGGGCAGTGGGCAAAGAAACTCGTGCATTGCAATGCCTCAGTAACTGGGAGGAGCTGTTGTCATGCACTGCCACACTACTCACAGGCAGTGGGCAGCGGAACTCGTGCCATGCACTGCCTCAGTGATCAGGTGCAGTAGGCAATGGATCTTGTGCAATGCCTCCCCTCACTGCCTGGCAGCGGTGGGCAATGGAACTCCTTCTATGTACTGCGGCACTGCTCAGGGGCAGTGGGTAGTTGAAGTCCTGCAATGCACTGCCTCACTGCCTGGAGCAATGGGCAGTGGAACTCCTACAATGCACTGCCACACTGCTTAGGGGCACTGGGCGGTGGAATCCCTGCAATGCACTGCCGCACTGCCTCGGAGCAGTGGGCAGTGGAACTCGTGCAATGCACTCCCACACTGCTCATGGGCATTCATCAGTGGAACCCGTGCAAAGCACTGCCTCTCTGCCTCGGGGCAGTGCGCAGTGGATCTCATGCAATGAATTGCCTCACTGCCTCGGGGGCAGTGGGTAATGGAACTCGTGGGATGCACTACCACACTGCTCAGGGACAGTGGGCAGTGGAACTTCTGCAATGCACTGGCTTACTGCCGAGGGGCAGTGGGTAGTGCAATCGCTGCAATAAACTGCCACACTGCCTGTGGGCAGTGGCAGCGGAACTCTTGGAATGCACTGCCTCATTGCCTAGGGGCAGTGGGCAGTGGAACTCCTGCAATACACTGCCAAACTGTCCTAGGGCAGTGGGTAGTGGAAGTCGCGCCATGCACTGCCTCACTACCCAGGGGCACCGAGCAATGCAACCTCTGCAATGCACTGCCACAATGCCTGGTTGCAGTGGGCAGCGCAACTGCTACAATGCACTGCCTCAGTGCTTGGGGGCAGTGGGCTTTGCAACTCCTTTAATGCACTGCCTGACTGCCTGGGAGCAGTGGGCAGTGGAATTGCTTTGCGTGTGGCTGTTGATGTGCCCCAAAGCAGCCCCCACCGGCGGGGGCCCACCAGCTGGGGGGACAAGGAGTCCTGCCCACCAGGCAGTCGCTGCCTATGGAGTGCCTGCGGGCGACAGCTGCCCTCATCAGCGCGGGCCCACCAGCTTGGGCCCGGGGTGTTCTGCCCGGGTGGCGGTCGCTGCCTATGGAAGACCTACGTGGGACGACAGCTCCCATTGGCGCGTGCCAACGCGCTGGCAGGACGGGGAGTCCAGCCAAGGCGGCGGTGAGTGCCTATGGAGCGCCTGCAGGTAAGGGAAGCCGCTAGCAACCCACGCCCACCAGGTGGGGGAACTAGAGTCCTTCCTAGGAGGCGGTCGCTGCCTATGGAGCACTTGAGGGGGACGGTTGCCGCCGTCGGCGCGAGCCCACCAGCTCGGGGGACGTGGACTCCTGCCAAGGAGGCGGTCGCTGCCTTTGGAGCGCGTGCAGGGGACTGCAGCTACCATCGGCGCGGGTTAACAACCTCGGGGGACAGAGAGTCCTGCCCAGGAGGCGTTTGCTTCGTATGGAGCGCCTACGGGGGACGGCTACCCTCAGCGGCCAGGCTTTGCAGTTATGGGGACGCGGAGTCCTGCCAAGGAGGGGGTCGCTACCTATGGAGCGCCTCCGGGAGACGGCAGCCCCAGGTGCCCGGGCCGGGCAGATCGGAGGACGGGGAGTCATGCCCAGGAGGCGGTATCTGCCTATGGAGCGCCTATAGGGGACGGCAGCTCCAATCAGCGCGGGCCCACTACAGGAGAGGCGGGGAGTCTTGCCCAGGAGGTGGTTGGTGCCTATGGAGCGCCTGTAGGGGACTGCAGCTCCGATCGGAGCAGGCTAACCAGCCTAGGGGAAGCGGTCGGTGCCTATGGGGGGCCTATAGGGGAAGGAAGCTCCCATAGGCGCGGGTCCATCAGCTCGGGGGACGGGGATTCATGCCCCTGAGGCAGTCGCTGCCTTTGGAGCACCTGCGGGGCACATGTGCCCCGTTCAGCGTGGGCCCATCAGCTAGTTGGACGGGTATACCTGCCAAGGAGGCAGTTGCGTCCTTCGGCTTCCACTTCTCCAACGCTCCATCAGCCTTCAGCTACTGCTTACAGTTGTTGGGGTAGAGCGGGGTGGTCGTTTTGTGAGAAGAGGGCCTCAGGGGCAACGGGGAAGATGAATAGAAGGTGGCAAACGCAGCAAACGTACCTCCACAAGCACGGGCGGAGGCACCAGAGCGGAACAGGGAAAATGCGGCCGACACGCGGCACCTGTACAACCCTGAGAACGATGGAACCAGAGACAGAGGCAACATGCAAAGTGCTTCTCTCCCTAAAAATGAATGAACGGCATGGAAAGTCATGCGCGGGTGCGTCGGGCCACCTCAAAAACCCCCGGAAGCGTCGTAAAAGCAAGGGTGTTTTTCCTGACCCCTAGAACCTCGACCACAACTTCAAGCAGCAAATTCGAACCATCGCTGTCTCACAAATCCCGCCTGCGGGTCAAGCCGAGTGGCCGCCGGGTGACTGGGAAGCAGCAACTCAGCGAGGCTGTGAAGGCCGCCAAGGGAAACAGACCGCGAAGGGGCAAGCCCCCAAGCGGCAGGCAGCCACCGTGGAGGGTGGCAATAAACGGGATCTGACAGCGGGGTTCGTTGCTGATTTGGTTGCTGCCAAGAATAAGGCCGCCAAACAGCAAGAGGCCAACGAGGACGAGCCCGAAGAGCAGCCTGAGGAGCCTGCGCAGGTGCGCCCATTTGAAGTGCATTTGAATTACGGTCGACCTAATTCAACCACTTCAAACATCGAACTTGAACCACTTGAATGGCGTTTGAACTCTGTTTGAACCCAGTCCGACCCCCAGCATATTTGCCCTTTTCGTACTGCAGGAAGAGGACTCTGACGACGCCAATGAACAGGCCGGGGAAGAATATGGACTCCCGGCGAAAGCTGCTCTGCGATGGGCGGTGTTTGAGGACCACGGCGAGAGCCGCGTGATGCGTGGATTCGGAGCCAAGTCCTCGAAGGAAAAAACGGACCACGTCCAGGTCCAGGAGATCAAACAGGGAGGCAGAGCCAAAGGTCACTGGATGGTGAAGGTGGACAAAAAGACAGCGAGCTTCACCAGCAAGCGGAAGGCCTAAGGGGCGACAGCAGCTCTGCGCACGGACCTTGCAGCGCGGCAGCCGGAGACCACGAGCGCCGAGGATAGAGCTGTGGCGCCCGCACCGGAGGCGCGGGGTGCATCGGCACCAGACACAACGACTGGCGAACCGGAGGCGCAGGCTGCAGCACCGGACACATCAGCTGTGGCACCTGCGGCTGTGACACACGACGATGGTGATGAGATTGTGCAGGTGGGCGGTGGTGATGGCGTGCAGGGTGTGGAGGGTGTGGAGAGTGCGGAAGGTGTGGCGGGAGCGCGCGATGTGGTGTCGAGACTGGAGCCAGAGGACAACCTTGGGGACATCAAGATGAAAGTGGTGCTGGAGGACAGCCCTGTGGCACAGGACAGTGCGGCGGCACAGGGCAGTGCCGTGCCTGCGGACAGTGCCGAGACGCAGAACACGCAGGTGCTGTGGCAGAGTGTGGTGGACCAGGATGCGGCTGAGGTCCGCCGATGACTCGCAAGAACAAAAGGTGTGCCCTTTCTGCGAGAGCTGCAGACTGCGTCCGGTTGGCGACTCGAGGTGAAGCACAATGCCAAAATGCGGTCGCTATACTTGGGTGCCATGCGCAGGTGCTCCGTGGTAACGGTGAGTGCGGCGATCCAAGCAAACCGCAGCCTGACCACCCGCCTGAACCGGTTTGAACGCGTCCTCTTCCCCACGTTCTCCTGGACGGCGATCGGAGTATTCTGTTTCCTCAAAGAAGGCCAACCCATGCTGCTGCACTTGCACCCACGTGACGATGTGCCTCTCTCGTGCGAGGTTTCGCTTGGCGCACACGTCGGTGGCGAACTCTGGACGAGCGGTTTGTCGGACGGCTATGGCGCCCGTTTGTGGCCGTCATGGGTGCAGTGGGACGGGGACCGGCTGTATGGAGGCACCATCTCGCCGGGCGAAGGGGTCGGCCTCAATGCATACAGGCCGCACTGCCCGATGCGCTGGATGGGCGAGCGCTGCGTGGTGGTGTTTTTTTCGATGGTGAGTTGGACCAACACCACCCGAGAGGTTGCCTGCCAGCTGGAGGCAACCGCATTCCCACGTTAACCGATACCACAGGACCGCAGATGACCCACATGAGTGAGCTTGAGTGCGTCAACGAGAGTAAGGGGGGTGGAGTCAGGCAATTTTTCCGTTGAACCTGATCCACACCACTCATGCAATGAGCGTTGGGCCCTCCACGCGTTCTTAACAGACCCCCCACCCGGGGAAAACGACCGGCAATGGGAAAATATCCTGTGGTTTCCGTGTTTTCCATCTCTTTCGGTGAAAAAACGGGTGTGGATACATTTCAGCACGTGAATTGATTCAAACGGGGAGTGGGCAATTCAAATGGGGCATTTGAATCACCAGGTGGGCGTTTGAATTGTGTATGAAGCGTGTTGGGTGTTTGTGAGATTTAGGGCGTTCCGGCTGTTTACACGCTCTCTGACCCTATCGGGGATACTGCAACCCAATCTCCAAGCCACCCAGCGGTCATGTTGTAAGTTCTGGGAATGTTCCGGGATGCGGGTGAGTAGGATGTGTGGTGTCCGTGGTGGTGCCGAGAAGTTCCTGGGCCGAGGCGCTTGCAACGGCATTGGTTCCTGTTTCCGTACGGTGTGGCACACTGCCCCTTTCGGTGGGTGGTGCTGGTCGGCAACGGTTTGCGACGGGTGTGTCCTTTGTTGGTGCGCTGGTGGCGTTAGTGTGGCGTTGTGGTGTTGTAGGGTAGTGCTGTGCCGCCCGTCTGACCGCACCGTCTTGTTCCACATGCACGGGACTGAAAGCACAATGCACCTGGGCACGTCATTGCACCCTTTATGCGCTGTGCCGTTGCTTTGCTGTTGCGAGGAGGAAGCGTGGAGAGGGCCAAATCAAGTAGAAAACAGCACTGTAGTAGTAACACGGGGACCATGTCGATTCAAGTGATTCAAATACCACACTTGAATTGAGGTTTGAATCAGGGAGGCTCCGCCGGCTATACCAATGGGCACAAAGGGGGGGTTTCCTGGGTGCTACACCACAACAAGGGTGAACGATATCTATTAAGCAGGTTGCACAATGGCTAGGCAGTTATATCAGACACCTACGGGCTGCACAATGTTACGAAAGGACACTTCGCCAGACAGCGGTGTTTGAATCACAACTTGAATCAGCGCTGGCGGCGACGGCACACCGAAACTGTTACTTTTTTGTTGAAAGCCGTGCAGGTTGGTTTTCAAAGGCATTGTTTTTGATGAAACAAACGAACGGGGAGTCCAATAAGCCACAAAGGCAGCAGACCGGCCCACAAGAGGAACAAAAATCATGCCTTTGTCCATACCATCGACCTCCTGATGCAAACATGATTCAAACGTAGGTAGGTAGGTAGGTGCACTCGGTCGTGGAGAGGCGTCCCATGGTTCCCCCTGGCGTCGCCCCTGTGACGAACAGGAGGAGGCTCCGCGCGTGAAGAAGGGAGGCGGCTTACATCCCGCTAGACCTGACTGTTGGCCCCCAACAAAGCGGCCCCGGGCAACACCGGGAGGGCTGATCGCCGCCCGCGTGACGTGCTTGTCTCGCCGGGAGGGTGTGCCCCCATGCTTGCGCACGTCCCCTCCTTAGGGCGGAACCCTAGAGGTTCACCGGACTTCCTGGCGTATCCCGTTCCCAAGGCATGCATGCACGTTCTTGGTACTAGGGTTCCGAGGCGCTTGGGTGTCGCACGCTCCGCCTGGAGTCCCAAAGCAGCGCAGGCCTTAGGATGCAGCCTTATCCCCGGTCTCCGGATCTCGTTTGGCCAGGTCACCTGCATGGCACGGGCTGCCTCAGTGCCCGGGCTGTGGGCACTGGGTTTCCTACTGTTCTGCGGCGTTTGTGTTTGGGTCCGCTGCGTGGTTGGGTTTGGGTTTTGCTAACCCCGCCAGTCCTGGCTGGGGTCTTGGGTGGGTGTGTTTGGGTACGGTTTGTGGTGTTGTCCCTCTAGTGCCGGCTGTTTGTGGTGTCCGTGGTTTGGCTTAGGTTTCGGTCTGCTTATGGGACGTGTGTGGTTTCGTGTGCGCTCCGCTTGCCCCCCTGCCGTTTCCGGTTCCGATGTGCGGTGTGGGCGTGCGTGCTGGCCCCGGGTCTCGGCTGTGCCCCGCCCTTCTTCGCTGGGTTGTCGGGGTGTGTTTTTTGGGCTTTATTCTCTTTCTGCTTTGCGGTGTCGGTTGCTGGGTGTCCCTGTCCCGGGCCTTGTGGTCCCTGTCCCCCCATCCCCTTTCTTTCGGGCTAGGCTGCTGGCTCTTTTTTTTTTCGTGGTGTGTGTCTGCATGTTTCGGTGTCCCTTTTCCCGCCGGGCCGCTGTTCCTGGCTTGGTGTTGCCGGTTTTGGCTGGGTGGTCCCCCTATGCCTCTTTGGGGGTCCTGTCTTCGGTGCCTTCTGGGGGTTGGTTTGGCTGCCTCTGGTGGTGTTGGCGGGCGGTTTGCTGGCTGTGGGCTGTTTTCGCGCCCCCCCCCCTCCCCCCTCTGTTGTTTTTTTTTTGGGGGGGGGGAGGGGGGCCTGCCTGTTCCTCCCTCTGCCTTCCCTGGGCTGGCGCACGCGCTGGCCCGCATTCAGTGTTGTCTTCCGGGCTGCTGTTGGCGGTTGCGTTCTGTTTGGCCGTGTTCCGGCCCCATGGGTCGGGTTGGCTATGTACACGTTGGGCTCGGCGCCCCTTCTTGCCGGGTTAGGTCCTGGCTCTGCCGGCTGGGCGGCTGCGCCAGGGGGCTGGGGTTGTTCGTGTCCTTTCCCCTCTGCGGTGCCGGTTTTAACCTTCTGGGTGGTCCGCCACTGTTGTTGCCGGGCGCGCAGTGGCCCCTTGTGTGGCCTGCGGTGCCGGTGTGTGGCGTGCTGGTGCGGCGCCTTCCGGGGTGTGCGGTGGCTTGCTTCGGTTGGTCCTTCAGGTTAGGGTCAGTGGTGCCGTGTTGTGCCGCTCTGTGCCGTGTCGCGTCGCGTCGTGCTGTGGTGCGTTGCACTGTGGCGCGCTGTGGTGCGGTGTGCCGTGGTCTCGTGTTGTGCCGCGGTGGGTCAGTGGAGGTCAGCCTGGCTTGTGTTGTGGTGCGGAGTGTGGGCCGGAGTGTGGCTGGCTGGTGGCTGGGGGGTGCGGTTAGGTGTGGGTGTCTCGCTGGGTCCTTTTTTTTTCATGGGGGCCTGGGCGTGCCGCTCGGGCTGGTGGGTCGGGTAGGCGTCCGTGGGGTTGCCCTCCCTGGGGGCCTGTGCCTTGGTCCCGTGTCCTCTTGGAATTTCGGTCCCTAGCCCTGGTCGCTGTGGCCGTGCCTTCGTCCTCTTCCGGTGCCTGTGAGGTGGCCCTTGTGGCGGCCAAGGTCGTCGCCTGGCGGTGACGGCCTGGTGGTGCGCCGTACGGCGGCGTTCCCTGCGGCTCCCTCTGTGGGTGTGGCCCGTTCTTCCCGTGTAGGTGTGCCCTCCAATCCCCGTGTAGTTTTCTGGTGGCTGGTGGGTGTGCGCTGGTGTGATCTGTACGGCGTCTGATGCTTGCTTTGGCGGTGCGTGTTGGGGGGTGCGCCCCCGGGAGTCGTGGGGCGTTCGGTGGGGGTTGGGGGGCGCTGGTTCCCCCGTCGTGGTATGCCCTTCCTGGGTGTGGGTCGTGGCGTTTGCCGTGGTGCCCTTTTCCTCCGCGCCTTGGTCCCCGCTCCTACCCCTTCCTGGTTCTCGGGTGGTTTCCTGCCCCCATGTGGTGTCTCTTCCGGCACCCTGTCCCTATGGGTGCCTGACCTCACTTGGGGCCCCTCGGTGCCCTCTTGCCTGAGTGCCCCTTGTTGTCCCTTGCCCTCCCCTTGCCCTTGTCCTTCCCCTTCCTGGTGTGGTGGTGGCGGGAGGGGCGGGGTGGGGAGGGGGCGCCGACGGCCCAAGCCTGGGGGTGGGTGGCCTGGAGCCATTGGCGGAGGGCTTGGGGGGTGTAGGGGGGGCGGAGGCCCTGGACCGCATCGCGGAGGAGGGCCTCCCATGCCGCTTGTGGCATGATGGCCTCCAGAAGCGGCCTCGTTGGGGTCGTGCGGGGGTGCGGGTGCGTATCTCCTCGAAGGTATGCACCATGTGCACCCCATCTTGCCTTCCCGCTCCCCCGGCCCACTTCACCCAGCGGCAGAGCTCCTGCAAAGCGGGGGCAGACCACCAGGCGGGGTGGGCGGGGGCCTGCGGGGGGGAGGGGTCCGTGCCCGGGGTCCTGGAGCGGCGGGGGGAGGACGTGGACCTGTGGTGGTTGGTGGGGTGGCGGTGCCTGGGGGAGCGGGGGCGGCGTTGGCGGGGGCTGGGGGTGGAGGACGGGTATGGGCGGAGGGGGGAACATGAGGGGGAGGTGGACATGGGGCGGCGGTGGCGTGTCTGGCGGCGTCAGGGGGGAGCGGGAGCGGTGGTGGCAGAGGCTGGGGGTGGGGGTCTTGTGTGGCGGGAGGGGAGAGGGGGAGGTGGACATGGGGCGGCAGTGACGCTCGTGGTGGCGCCCGGGGGAGCGGGAGCGGCGGGAGCTGGGTCCCGGGGTTGCCTGGTGGCACTTTGGGGGAGCGGGAGCGGCGCGAGTGGGTGGTTGAGGCGCGGTGGCGGTGTGGGGAGTGTGGGCGCCGGGGGCGAGTGTTCCGTGCGGGGGGGGAGCGTTAGCGCCGCCGTTTGCGGGACCGGGCCTCATCGCTCGAGTCAGGCCAGTCAGGAGGCGTCGGCGGGTCCTGGGGGGCTTCGCGTGGTGCCGCCTGGTACTGGGGGGGGGGGGGTGGGTCCCCCGTCGTCCATGGATCCGCCACGTAGGGGTGTGGTGGCGGCAGCGGCTGGTGGTATGGGTCGAGTGACTGTCCTTGGCGGGGTTGGGCCCGGGGGGCCCCTTCGGCGTGGACGTGGTGGCCGGGGGGATACGGTTCCTGGTACGGGGGGGGTGGCTGGTACAGGGGGGGGGTGGCCCCTGGTGGTAGGTGGGGTATGCGGGTGGAGTGCTCGGTGGCTGCCATCCCATTCGCTGGTGCTGCTCGTGCGGGTTGTGGCCCGGTGGGGTAGGGTGTCGGGCAGTGGTAGTGTTTGGGGTGGTGTTGGTAGTGGTGGTGGTGGGGCCGCTGGTGGTGGTGGTGGGGTAGTGGTAGGGTTGGTGTTGCGGGTATGGCCCTTGGACCCCTTGTGGTTTTTCCGGTCCCCCTTGTGGAGGTGGGGGGTTGGGCATCGTGCGCAGCCCGTGGGGCTGCACTATGTGGTGGGCAGGGGGGGCGGGTCGGGGGCCGGGCTTGACGGTGACGGTGGTCGAGGGGTCCCACGTCCCTGGGTCGGTTTGGCCGGCGGTGGTGGTGGTTTGTGGGGGATGGATGACGGGGCGCTTGGTGACGGGGATGTGGACGAGGGTTTGGACGGGGTCGTGTTGGGTGGCCGCCTCTGCGGTGGTGGTGGCTGCCGGTGGGAGGGGGGCGTGGGTTGTGGTGGGTGGAGGGTCCTGGCTTGGGTGAGGGTCCGGGTTGGGGCGGTGTCGGTGGGGTTTGTGTCGTTGCGTTTGTGGTGTTTTGTGTGCTCGTGTGGGCGCCGGCTTGGGTTTGGGGTCGGGTTTGGGGTTGGGGTCTGGTTCCAGGTTGAGGAGGACCTCTGTCCGGAGGTGTGAGGGCGCCGATGTTGGGTCGGAAGTCTTCCCGGTGCGTTGCCGGGGCGCCCGAGTCGCCTGTGTGGGGGTCGGTGGGTCGGTGCGTGCGGCCCCGGCTTTGGCTTTTGCCGTGGCCTTGAGGATGAGGCCGGCAGGGAGGGGGGGGTCGGAGGATGAGGTGGAGGAGGTGGATGAGGCTGAGGATGAGGAGGACGTGGTGGACGCGGGTTGGGCTGTGATGCGGGCGGGCTTGTGGGCGGCGGCTTCTGCTGCCGCCACGGCGGGGAGGATGGAGGGCATGTCCTCGGGCTGTAGGTTGGGGGCGAGCGGCTGGGGGGGCCAGGTCATGACCTGGGCGGCAGCAGCGGGGGAGGGGAGGCGCGGGGCTGTGGCCTTCTCCTTCTGGGCTTGGCTGGGCCGGGGTCCTGCAATGTGTGAGGTTGTGTGGGTTGGCGTCCGCGGGGGGGAACAGTTCGAGTGGGCTGCATTCAGGGGCCGGGGAGGGTGGGCCTGGGTCTTCCAGGGGTGTGTGCGGGGGGCGTGGGCGGGCCACTGGGTGGAGTGGGCGTGCCGTGGGGCGCGTGGCTCCTCTCGGCGGGTGTGTGTGGGTTGTCGAGTGTAGGGGGTGGTGAGGGGTGTCCGGCGGGTGGGTGTGTGGCGGGCGTGTGCTGGTGTTCGGGCGGGTTGGGGAGGCCCGTGTCGCGGGGCCCCGGGGTGCGCGCGATGGTGGGCGTGTGTGGGTCTCAGGCTGGGCAGCGAGAGGGGAGGGGCTTGAGCGGGGATCGTGCGGTGGGATGCTTTGTGTCAGTGTATGTGTCCGCTCGCCGCGGCGCGCTTGCGTGGCCAGTTGTAGGCCGGGCGGTTTGGAGGAGAAGCTTGCCGTCTTCTGCTGCCGCGGCAAGGATTTCGCAGACGAGGTTGCGTATCTGGTGGACCTCTTGGTCAGTGGTGGGAAGGGGGTATGCTAGCTTTGGGCTAAGACCCACGCGGCTGAGGACCCTGTGGATGGCGTGGTACCCGCAAGTGAGGGATTGCTGCGGTCCAGGGGGGGGGGGTTTCGCCGCGTGTCCGGGCCCGCCTCGACTTGTGTGTGGGCGGTGGGGATGGCCCAAATCCAGGGCAGGGTCCCCGTGGGTGGCCAGCGGCGCTGGATCCAGTGGGTCAGGCAGAGCATGGCCAGTCCCAGGTGGTAGCCCGCCTTCCCTGAGGTGATTTGGGCCAGGGCGCGGGCTGGGGGCTTGTCCCCTGGCTGGAGGACGCCCCTGAGGACCCTGTGCTGGGTGGTAGGGTCCCCTACTGCCCCTGGCGGGGCGGTCCCTGGGGCGAGCATTGTGTCTGTCCCTTTGACGAGCCATTGCGGGCCGGGGGACGTAGCCGTAGCGGCTATCACGTAGTAGTGCCCGCGCTCCAGGACTGTAACCCAGACCTCCGGCGGGAAGTGGTGACTGTCTGTAGGTGGGGGGGGGAGGTCATCGTCTGGGGTGCGGAGGCCGGCGGCGCGGAGGGCGGTGTCGCGCGTTGGTGCGGTGGCCTGTTTTCACTGCTCCAGGCGGCTCGGGTCCGCTGTGTGGTCCTTCTCCGCTGGGGCCCGTCGTAGGCGTACGGTCCCTCAACGGGTGACGTTGATGTCGGTGTCGTGTGTCAGGGCCTGGCCCCACTCGATGTGGGGGATCCAGACGTGCTGGCCCTGGGTGTGTTTGCGGGCTCGCCAGAGTACGAGGTCTACGATGGTCTCGTGGAGGCCGTTGCCTGGGGTGGTCAGGTCCCGGAGGGCTCTGACGGTGAGCTTGGTCCAGTCCTCTTGTAGGCGGTACCAGCCAAGGGGGGTGGTCGGGGCCCTGCCTTGGAGGGTTGCTCGGAGGAGGTCGGGGTCGCGGATGGTGGCCGGTGTGAGGGGGGGGTGCCCCGGGTCCGGGGGGGGTGAGCTGGATGGGTTGCCGGGGTCTTGCGCGTCTACGTCGAGGTATGGTCCGCCCTGGTTGGGCTCGGCCGGGCTGGGCGGTGCCGGGTGGCTTCTTGGGTGAGAGATGGGCCTCGGGGCGCTGTTGTGGTGTCTTGGAGGCCTGCGGATGGAGATGGAGGGCGCGTGCGGGGCACGGAGTTGGTTAGTGGACTTCTGGGGCATGCACGACATGGTAATGGATGAGACGCTGCATGTTTTCCCTGGCGGGGGGGTCAGTGAGTTGCTCCGCGTGTGTTAACAGGAGGTGTTTGCGGTGTACCATTTGGGCCGCTGCTCTGCGGACTGCCTCTAGCTGGAGGTGCGCTGCTGCCTCCATGGGGCTCTCCGTGTGTTTGGTGAGGTGTCGGTGCAGGGCCTGTGTCACCGCCCGTCTCATGGTGGCTTCTTTGACCAGGGGATCCCGGAAGAGGTGTTCGGTGGCCTGGTGTGCGTGGCTGTGGGTTGGCCATCCTTCGTGTTGTCGTAGGGTTTCCGCCGGGGACCAGCCCACTAGCGTGTCCCTGCCTGTATGGAGGGGGCATTTCTTGAAGTGTCCCCAGTCCTCCGGGGTGGTGTGGTCGCACGGGCAATGGGTGTGTTCTTCAGGGACGTGGATGTGTTTGCGGGCGAGCCATCTGGCGACCCTGGTGAGGAATGGTAGTTGCTCCCTGAGGAGATGGATGCGTCGTTCTTGAAGGTGGGCTGGGACGTTTGCTGGGCGCAGCGCTGAGTGGTAGAGGGGGATTTGCAGTCTGTCCTGGAGCTCCTGGATGTGCGCCCGGCTGTCTGCGTCGCCGAGCACGCGGGCGAGATGTTGGATGGGGTTGGGGTAGTGGTATGCTCTGTCGTGGGAGGAATAGGGGGCGTCCTCTGGTACCCAGTCCGGGGTCTGATGGGGCTCGGGTACGGGGGGTATGTGTTGGAGGTGTGTGTGGTTTCGGCCGAGGTCAGGGATCTGGAGGGCTGGTAGGTGCATTGTGCGCTGGTGTACTACCTGGTTGGCGACCTTACCATTTCCGTATTGGTGTCTGTGGGACTCTTGTTTCACGATGTGGCGTTGGACGTAGGGGGGAAGGCTGCGAAGGGCTTTCCAGAGCATCAGTGCCTGGCTGCCGAGGCTCGTCGCGGTGGCTTTGTGAAGTGGTTGCCTTGCTATGCGGAGGAGCAGCTGTGTGTCGACAGTGGCGTCTACCACGAACCAGACCCGGACGATGTGCGGGAGGTGGGCGGGTAGGTGGGCCGCGATCTCGGTGATGGCGTCGGCCATGGCCCCTAGCTCCCCGTGGGAGGAGGCCCCATAGGTGGTGTGGCCCGTGTGGTGGTCCATGTGGTAGTGTCCCCCGGTGTGGGTTAGCTGCAGGGTGGCCCCCCCGGTGATGGGCGTAAGGGCGGATTCGCCTGAGGCGTCGGTGAAGAAGAGCCAGTCCGCCGGTGATGGTTGTGGGAGGCGGCATGAGTTCATGGGCAGGTAGGCGTATATGGCGAGGCCCGTGGCGAGGTGGGCTACTGGGGTTGTGGGCTGCAGGATGGGGGTGCCGTACACCCCTTTTTCTTTTTGAGATGATGTGTTTCGCTTGGGGGGACAGGGCTACGAGTCCCTGCTCCGGCTGTTGTTGTGTGAGGTAGGAGTAGATGTAGTGGAGGATGTAGGCTGTGTCTGGGTTTAGGTCGTGGCATGTGAGGGTTTGTGTTCGGTGCTCCGGTGTGTGGCAGAAGTGGTGGAGCGGATAGTAGGGGTGCCCGTACTTGCCCGTTCTGCCTGGCTCGTACATGCTGTAACAGATGGCGACCCCTGCCGGGTCAGGGCGGGGCCATGTGGGTGTAGTGGTGAAGAGCCATTTGGGCGCGTGGTCGCGGTTCCATGCTACCGTGGGGTTAGTGTCGGTGCGGTGGAACCATTGGGCTACCCATGCGTAGGCCTGTGGTGGTAGATGGGTTGTGGGGTGGGTGTGGTGGCGTGCTATGAGGTGTAGTACGGGCCATGGTGTGGTTGGCGCCTCGGGGTCACAGGCCCAACATGTGCATGGCATGCTCTGGGAGTCATGGGGGACCCGTGGTAGGTCTCGGGCGGTCATGTGGTGTTTCGGTATGCGTCATTTTGCCCCGTGGTGGATGACGGTGGTCTGTGTGGGTTTGGCTTCATTCGGGGCCGGTAGTAGGGTTAGTGGTGGGACTCATCCCGTCAGCGGGGGGACGAGTTCGTGTTTCGAGCCGGTGGGTGCGTAGGGCCGTGTCACTGGGATGGGTCGGGGGTGTTGCTTTGTGAACTCTCGGTAGGCTGTTTGCATGCCTTTGCTTCCCGGCAGAGTGTGTTCCGCTGCTCGTGCCGTCTGCGTGAGGTACTGGTGGAAGAGGCGGTATTGAGGCCATTCGGGAAGCTGTAGAAAGGGGGTGTGGTGTGCCCCGCTGTGGTGCAGGACCCGCATTTGCGGGAGGGTGACGTATACTACGGTGATGGAGGCCCATACAAGGTCGATGGTGTGGATGGTGCCCTTGGGGTGATGGTGGAGGTCCCCGCAGAGGACCGCTAGAGGCCCTTCCTCTGGGCACGTGTGGTTGGTGAGTATGGCGTGGTGTGGGGATGGGAGGAGAAGCTGCAGGTGGTTCGACAGGCGCGTGTTCATGTTGGTGGGCATGCCCGTCTGGTGGAGTACCCAGCGCGGGCATGTGTTGCGGGCCCGTTGTGCGGCTTCGAGGCGGATTCTGGTGACCTCGCGGACCTCCGGTGAGTGGATGTGGGTCATGCGGTGAAGGAGGAGGGCCGTGTGTCTGGTGTAGGCCGCTTTCACCTCGTCCCCTATGGCGCCCTCGTAGTGGGGCCATGCCGCTCGGATGGCGCGGGTGGGCATGGAGGTGGGCCAGCCCCCGTGTGCTGCCCATGCCATGGTCACGGCGCGTGTGGCCGGCTGGAGGGCGGTGGTGGGGTGTGTCAGGTGGAGTGCTTGGAAGCCTATGGAGGCGTTCAAGACCCCGCTGAGGTAGTACGCCAGGCTCTGGTGGGACAGGGAGAGGGCCTTGGTGGTCGGGGACGCTGATTCAAACGTAGTTCAAGTCAATTCAAACACCGCCCCTGAATCACTATTGAATCAGTTTGAATCAGGGGGCTATGTCTGATGCGGTCACTTCTATCACCACGGGATGCCTCTCTATCTCGGTGCACAGCTGGGTAGTGGAAATTCTGTCATGCACTGCCACACTGCCAAGGGGCAGTGGGCAGTGGAACTCCTACAATGCACTGCATGGCTGCCTGGGAGCATTCGGCAGTGGAACTCCTGCAATGCACTGCCTCACTGACTGCGGGGAGCGGGCAACGGTACTCCTGCAATGCACTGCCATACCGCCTAGGGGCGGTGGGCAGGGCAACTCCTCCTATGCAATGCCTCACTACTTGGGGGCGGTGGGTAGTGCAAATCCTATCATGCACTGCCAGACAGCAAATGGGCGGTGGGCAGTGGATGTTTTGCAATGCACCGCCTCGCTGCATGGGGGCAAGGAGCAGCGGAACCCCTACAGTGAATGCACTAGCACAGTGCCTGGGGGCAGTGGGCAGTGAATCTTCTGCAATGTGCGGACCCGGCAGCTAGGGGGACGGGGACACCTGCAGAGGAGGCGGTCACTGCCTAAAATCAGAATTCTTGCAAAGCACTGCCAGACTGCCTGCGGGCTGTCAGCGGTGCAACTCCTACACTGCACCGTGATACCGCCTAGGGGTGGTGGGGACTGGAACTCCTGCAATGCACGGGCCCACTAGCTAGGGGGACGGGACGTCCTGCCCAGGACGCGGTCGCTGCCTAAAAACAGAACGTCTGCAATGTATCGCCACACTGCCTGGTGGTACTGGGTACTCCAACCCCTAGAATGCACTTTCACACTGCTTGGGGGCAGTGGACAGTGGAACTCCTGCAATGGCAAGGAGGCAGTTGCTGCCTATAGAGCGCCTGCGTGGGACGGCAGCCCTTAGCGGTCCGGGCCCACCAGCTGGGAGGACGGAGAGTCCTCCCCAGGGGGCGGTCACTGCCTTTGGAGCACCTCCGGGGGACGGTAGCCCCCAGCGGCGCGGGCCCACCAGCTTCGGGGACAGGGAGTCCTGCTCAGGATGCGGGCACTGCCTACGAAGCGCTTGCGGGAGACACTGGCTCCTAGCGGTGCGGGACCACCAGCTGGGTGGACGAGGAGTCCTGCCCAGGATGCGGTCGCTGCCTATGGAGCGGTATTGGAGGACAGCGCCCCCCCGCGTGCCCGGGCCCACCAACTAGGAGGACGGGATTCCTGCCTGCGCAGCAGTCGCGGCCTGTGGAGCACCTACGAAGGACTGCTGTCCCCGTCGGCGCGGGCCCACCAGCTTGGGGGATGGGGAATCCTGCCCAGGCGGTGGTCGCTGCCTATGGTGCACCTACGGGGGACGGCAACTCCCATCAGCGCGGGCCCAAGAGCTGGGGGGACGGGGAGTCCTTCCCCGGCGGCGGTCGCCGCCTATGGATCATCCACAGGGGACGGCAACTCCCATCGCCGCGGGCCCAGCTGGAGGGACGGGGAGTCCCGCCAAGGAGGCGGCCGCTGCCTATGGAACACCTGCGGGATACAACTGGCGTGATTGGCGCGGGCCCAAAAGCTGGGGGGACGGAGAGCTGTGCCCAGGCGGCGGTCGCCGCGTCTGGAGCACCTACAGGGAACGGCAGCCCCCATGGGGGCGGGCCCACCAGCTGGGGGGACGGGGAGGCCTGCTCACGAGGCGGTCGATGCCTATGGAGTCCCTGCGGGGGACAGCTGCCAGCATCGGCGCGGGCCCACCAGCTTGGGCCCGGGATGTTCTGCCCGGGCGGCGGTCGCTGCCTATGGAACACCTATGTGGGACGACAGCTCCCATTGGCGCGAGGCCACGCGCTGGCAGTACGGGGAGTCCCGCCAAGGCGGCGGTCATTGCCTATGGAGCGCCTGCAGATGAGGGCAGCTGCTAGCAACACATGCCCACCTCATGGGTGCACAGAGAGTCCTCCCTCGGAGGTGGTCGCTGCCTACTGAGCGCTTTAGGAGGACGGTTGCCCCCATCGGCGCGGGTCGAGCAGCTGGGGGGACGTGAAGTCTTGCCAAGCAGGCGGTTGCTGCCTATGGGCAACCTGAAGGGAACTGCACCTACCATCGGCACAGGCTAACCAGGTCGGGGGACGGAGAGTCCTGCCCAGGAGGCCGTCGCTTTGTATGGGGCACCTACGGGGGACGGCTACCCTCAGCGGCCCAGTCTTGGTAGTTATGGGGACGCGGAGTCCTGCCCAGGAGGCGGTCGCTACCTATGGAGCGCCTCCGGGAGACGGCAGCCCCAGCGGCCCGGGGTTGACTGATGGGGGGACGGGAAGTCATGCCCACAAAGCGGTCGGTGCCTATGGAGTGCCTCCGGGGGACGGCAAACCCAAGCGGCCGGGGCTTCACGGATGGGGGGATGGGGAGTCATGCCCATGAGGCGGTGGCTGCCTATGGAGCGCCTGTAGGGGCCTACAGCTCCCATCAGCGCGGGCTAATCAGCCTGGGGGAACGGGGGTCTTGCCTAGGTTGCGGTCGGTGCCTATGGGAGGCCTATAGGGGAAGGAAGCTCCCATCGGCGCGGGTCCATCAGCTTGGGGGACGGGGAGTCATGCCCGAGAGGCAGCCGCTGCCTATGGAGCACCTGCACGGCACATGTGCCCCGCTCAGCGCGGGCCCACTAGCTAACGGGACGGGGATGCCTGCCGAGGAGGCGGTCACGGCCTTTGGAGCACATACGAAGGACGGCAGCCCCCATCGGCGCGGGTTTACCCGCGGGGGGGGCGGAGAGTCCTGCCCGGGAGGCCGTTGCGGCCTATGACGTCCAAAAATCCCAAAACCTGCAACATAAAAAAAAACACCCTTTTAAGTAGTTAGCATGCTGTAAATTGTGCTTGGGCGATCTGTGTCCCCATACAACATGCTTTTTTGCATCCAGCACCCTCAAAATAGGGGTGGGGAGGTCTTCAACTGCTTGGCTGGAGCAAAAAACACAATTTTTCACCAAAAAGCGGCCATTTTTTGCCGTTGGTTTCCATGAAAAATGGCAAATTTTGGTGCATACGCATGCTGTAAATTGCTTTTTTGTGATCTGTGTGCCCCTACAACCTGCTTGTTAGCATCCAGCACCCTCAAAATACGGGGAGGGGGTCTTCAACTGCTTATCTGAAGCTAAAAAAACTCAATTTTTGGCCAAAAAAAAACCATTTTTGGCCGTTTTTTTCATGAAAAATGGCAAATTTTGGTGCATACACATGCTGTAAATTGTGTTTTCGTGACATATATGCCTCTACAACCTGCTTTTTCGTATCCAGCACCCTCCAAATGGAGGGGGGGGGGTCTTCAACTGCTTGTCTGAGGCCAAAAGAACTCAATTCTTGACCGGAAAACGGCCATATTTTTCGATTTTTCATGAAAAAACAACAAATTTTGGTACATACGGATGCTGTGAATTGTGTTTTCCTGCTCTGTGTCTGCCTACATCCTGCTTTTTCGCATCCAGCACCCTCAAAATAGGGGGGGGGGGGTCTTCAACTGCTTGTCTGGGGCCAAAAACCTTCAATTTTTGACCAAAAAACGGCCATTTTTGGCCGATTTTTCATGAAAAATGGGTAGTTTTGGTACATACAGATGCTGCAAATTGTGTTTTCGTCGTCTGCGTGCCCTTACAACCTGCTTTTTCGCATCCAGCACCCTCAAAAGGGGGGGGGGGGTCTGCGAATGCGTGTCTGGCGCCGAAAAACTGAATCTTTGACCAAAAAACGGCCATTCTTGGCCGTTTTTTTTTTCATGAAAAATGACAAATGTTGGTGCATATGCATGCTGTAAATTGTGTTTTCGTGATCTGTGTCTGCCTAGAACCTGCTTTTTCGCATCCAGCACCCTCGAAATAGGGGGGGGGGGGTCTTCAAATGCTTGTCTGAGGCCGAAAAACTCAATTTTTGACCAAAAACGGCCATTCTTGGCCGTTTTTTCATGAAAAATGTATGCTGTAAATTGTGTTTTCGTGATCTGTCTCTCTCTAGTACCTGCTTTTTTGCATCCAGCACCCTCAAAATAGGGCGGGGGGTTTTCAATTGCTTGTCTGAAGCCGAAAAACTCAATTTTTGACCAAAAAGCGGCCATTTTTTGCCGTTTTTTTCATGAAAAATGGGAAATTTTGGTGCATATGGATGCTGTAAATTGTGTTTTCCTGATCTGTGTGTGCCTACAACCTGCTTTTTCGCATCCAGCACCCTCGAAATAGGGGGGGGGAGTCTTCAACTGCTTGGCTGAAGGCAAAAAAATTCAATTTTTGACCAAAAAACTTCCTTTTTTGGCCGATTTTGGAAGGAAAATGGTCTTCAACCGCTTGTCTGAGGCCAAAAAACTCAACTTTTGACCAAAAAACGGCCATTTTTTGGACGTTTTTTCATCGTTGGGCAAGATGCGAGAAAAGTGCACGTAGGCGCCGGCATGGGTTCGATGAAACATTCGGTCCGACCTGTGCAGACCACACTGCCATGCAGAGGCAACGGAGATGTGGGATGGACACCTGGGTTGTTGCGTTAAGAGAAGACAAAATAAGTTGCTGGCAAAATGCAGTTTGGGCATCTGCTCAATACACCTGTGTGTATGCAGGAGTGGGCAGCGGACCACTGTACGTTGGGTAGGCAACAGGCGCATCATATGTGTAAACAGGTGGGGATCCCAAGGACCCACCCGCAAAGGAAAACAAACCAAAAGCCGAGAAGACCGAAGCGGACTGTCTATGACAAACCACTCCGCTTGTAGATCTGAACATAGAGCAGCAGGACACCGAACACACATGGAACCATGATCAGCAGCCACAAGACGCAGTGTGTAACATCTCGGTAATCAGTGTAACAGAACCCATCGTACTTGACATAAGAGGCCACCCCAATGGGGGGGAGCATTGAAATCAGACCAGAGAGCACAAAGATGGCCAATCCCACAAGCGCGACGTATTCCCACTTTGGCACCGTAGAAAACATGTCGATACCCATGTGCACAGGTAAACGACGCGAGTGGACCGTGATTGAGGAAGTGGGCCGAAGGCTCCCCTTCCCAAATATTGTCCTTTAAAGTCCACAACATGCTGACAGTGTCTGCAATTAGGGGCAGACAAAGTCTACAGACTACAGACCGCCCTGCCCGTGTGTCAAACCCCTTGGTGCCACCCCCCCCCCCCCTCGTGCTCCTCTCGTCTGTGCCCCCGCCTGCCAAACAACCTGTCCCACAACCAAGGTCCAGTACGGACCTTAAAGTGAACATTCAACGCAAAAAAAAAAAACCTGTCCCACAACCAAGCACAACACACACCATGCACCACCACAATCTTCCAAATTCATACAGCCTCACAATTGAAATGGGCAATGGGCCATGATGCCCACAGAACAGTTGCCTTTGGCCTGTGCAGATTTGAACTACTAAGCGACAACACACAATGCAAAGGTACTGGATAGCTCCATGATGTGCACAACACACCAATTATTACCACCCTGTTACACGACACCAATTACTCTCGAGGGAGCGTTCAGATAACACATGAATATGGTCATCACACGACCTCCCAACTCGTCCAATTGTTGGCTGGGAGGATGCAAACTCTAGGTTGTAACGCCATGCACATCTTTTGCAAAATCACTAGAATTCTGGAGTCATGTCATGAAGAGTGCTTGTAGCAAAGACGATGAAAGTCAACACCCGGAATCATATCATCGTTTCAGTTTGGTGATTTGAGAATTCCGCATTGGTTTTTTGTAATTGTGTTGCCCACTTTGCTGGCGTCGGTGGATGAAAGTTGCCATGTCCTTTTTTCGCATCCAGTTTGGGGTGACACTGGAATTAATTGCCCATGCAACAAGCATCCTTGTTGTGTCATTTCAGACGGCAATCTTTAAGACCACAGGCTTGTCCTTCAACGCTAAACACAAGACCCCAGCGTGCAGCCTGCACAATGCGTGCGTGCAGCGTGCACAATGCGTGCGTGCAGCGTGCACAATGCGTGCGTGGGGCGTGCACAGTGCGTGCGTGCAGTGTGCACAGTGCGTGCGTGCAGTGTGCACAGTGCGTGCGTGCAGTGTGCACAGTGCGTGCGTGCAGTGTGCACAATGCGTGCGTGCAGTGTGCGCAGTGCGTGTGTGCAGCGTGCACAGTGCGTGCGTGCAGCGTGCACAATGCGTGCAGCGTGCACAATGCGTGCGTGCAGCGTGCACAGTGGGTGCGTGCAGTGTGCACAGTGGGTGCGTGCAGCGTGCACAATGCGTGCGTGCAGCGTGCACAATGCGTGCGTGCAGCGTGCACAGTGCGTGCGTGCAGCGTGCACAGTGGGTGCGTGCGTGCAGTGTGGACGATGTGTGCGTGCAGCGTGCACAATGCCTGCGTGCGGCGTGCACAGTGGGTGCGTGCGTGCAGCGTGCACAATGCGTGCGTGCAGTGTGCACAATGCGTGCGTGCAGTGTGCACAATGCGTGCCTGCAGCGTGCACAGTGCGTGTGTGCAGCGTGCACAATGCGTGCGTGCAGTGTGCACAATGGGTGCCTGCAGCGTGCACAGTGCGTGTGTGCAGCGTGCACAGTGCGTGCGTGCAGCGTGCACAATGCGTGCAGCGTGCACAATGCGTGCGTGCAGCGTGCACAGTGGGTGCGTGCAGTGTGCACAGTGGGTGCGTGCAGCGTGCACAATGCGTGCGTGCAGTGTGCACAGTGCGTGCGTGCAGCGTGCACAGTGGGTGCGTGCGTGCAGCGTGCACGATGCGTGCGTGCAGGGTGCACAATGCCTGCGTGCGGCGTGCACAGTGGGTGCGTGCGTGCAGCGTGCACAATGCGTGCGTGCAGCGTGCACAATGCGTGCGTGCAGCGTGCACCATGCGTGCGTGCAGCGTGCACCATGCGTGCGTGCAGCGTGCACAGTCCGTGCGTGCAGTGTTCACAGTGGGTGCGTGCAGTGTGCACAGTGGGTGCGTGCAGTGTGCACAGTGCGTGCGTGCAGCGTGCACAATGCGTGCGTGCAGCGTGCACCATGCGTGCGTGCAGCGTGCACCATGCGTGCGTGCAGCGTGCACAGTCCGTGCGTGCAGTGTTCACAGTGGGTGCGTGCAGTGTGCACAGTGGGTGCGTGCAGTGTGCACAGTGCGTGCGTGCAGGACGTGAATTGATGCAACAAACTCACGGACCCAGGACTGTCTCTCTCTCTCTCTCCCTGTCTGTCTCTCTCTCTCTCTCTCACGCTCTCTCTCTCTCTCTCTCTCTCTCTCTCTCTCTCTCTCTCTCTCTCTCTCTCTCTCTCTCTCTCTCCCCGTAATGTGCATGTGCTGTTGTGAATGTTTACATTTGCTGAATACGTTCAGTGGTGTTAGGCGGCACCCCCCCCAGTCTTCCCACCCCCGCAGCCCCATTCTTGATGTTACTGATTCCCATGAAACAGTCCCCTTGTAGCCAGGTCCCAAAAAAATGCGGTACATACACATGTTGTATCTTGGACACGCGGCACCTTGAACACGAGGGGGAGGAAGGCCGCCAAGGCCTCTTGCACACGGTGCATACCATCAAGAGCCGAGGCGTGATACGTTGCTACTTCTTGTTTTCTCTTGATGCGTTGCTCGCAAGCTCCAACATCTCATTGCTCAGGAACTCCAACACAGCAGCCACATGCACAAGTGCTCCCTTGCCAACACTGGAAGAGTACCGCCAATTTGCGGGATAGACGACATTGCTTTGAGAAGAGAAGTGGAGCATCATGCATCATGCATCATGGATTGCAACCGCAGCAGAATCATCAACCACCACAACGGCAAGCCAAACCACCACTTGAATGGAGAGATGGGACAGGCGGGCAAAAAATGACCGACACAACTGTGATATTTCCTCTGTGATATTTCAACTATGTGCATAGTGTGTACACTTAGCTATTTGGTTGGGGACGTATGAAGACAGCATGTCACGGGAGTTCGGGCTGAAGGTTGAGTTGGAAGTAACAAAGACCATAGCTTCAAGAAAAGGCAGGCGTGGTGTTACAGCTTCCAGCGTGAGGTTCATACGGATAGTTTCAGTAAGTCGGCGCAATACCTGTGCAATACACTCGTTCACGGATGTGTGTTGCAGAAAACTCTGGAGAACCAAGACCAGGAAATTATCCCGATATCTAACAATGGGGGGTAGGGAAGAAGAGTTCAAGTCAATTTCTTTTTTAGCTACGACCATGGAAGCGTATACCTCGTTAGGTCACAAACATGATATGAGTGCAATGTGGGCAATGAAGCAATGGCAGCGCAAACACAAAGCCAGGCAATGTTCTCAAACTGCCTCAATTACGTCAATTATTACGGGTTGGAAATGTGGCAGGTTTGAGGGGGCTTTAGCACCCTCCAATCATTTATCTTGAGCAAAGAGCATTTGGGGTCATAATTTGTGGTTTACCAGGCCCGAACCAACCTTAGGGACGAGGTTGAACAACTTGAAATCTCATGACATCTCCCCTAAATCTACCAATACTAGAATTACTCGTTAAAAAGGGCAAATATGGCTGTTTGGAGGCAATTTTGGCACCCACCGTTCATTAATCATGAGCCAAGAGCATTTAGGGTCACATATGGTGGTTTACCAAGGCCGAACTAACCTTAGGAACAAGGTTGAGCAATTTGAAATCTCATGATACCTCCCCTAAAGCTACTTACACGAGAATTACATGTTAAATAGGGCAAATATGGCTGTTTTGAGGCAATTTTGGCTCCCGCCGTTCATTCCTCTTGAGCCAAGAGCATTTAGGGTCACAAATGGTGGTTTGCCAAGGCCCAACTAACCTAGGGAACAAGGTTGAGCAATTTCAAATCTCATGACACTTCCCCTAAATCTACTTATACTAGAATTAGACGTCAAACAGGGCAAATAAGGCTGTTTTGAGGCAATTTTGGCACCCACCGTTGATATATCTTGATGCAAGAGCATGCAGGGTCACATATGGTGTTTTGCCAAGGCCAAGCTAACCTTAGGAACAAGGGGGAGCAATTTGAAATCTCATGATACCTCCCCTAAATCTACTTATACTAGAATTAGACGTCAAACAAGGCAAATATGGCTGTTTTGAGGCAATTTTGGCACCCGCCGTTGATACATCTTGATTCAAGAGCATGTAGGGTCACATATGGTGTTTTGCCAAGGCCAAACTAACCTTAGCAACAAGGGTGAGCAATTTGAAATCTCATGATACCTCCCCTAAATCTACTTATGCGAGATTTACAAGTTAAAAAGGGCAAATATGGTTGTTTTGGGGCAATTTTGGCACCCGCCACTCAATTATCTTGATGCACCACCATTTAGGGTCAAATATGGTGGTTTGCTAAGGCCAAACTAACCTTAGGGAGAACCATGACCCATTCGAAATCTCATGAGACCTCCCTGAAATCCACTTATGCCACTTTCTTCGTGAAAAAGTGCCCAAAAAGGCCCGAAAAGGCGGTATTTTGGAAATATCTCCCTAAAGGTTGATGGGATGACCGTCATTTGATCACAGGAGCAGGATATGATTGCGATTGGCAGATTGCGCTTCTTAAATCTGCTTAACTGCGCACAGAATTGGCACAAATCTCGCAAAATGAGCCAAAAATGCTTGCGGCGGCGGGAAAATCGCGACCGCGGCGGTTTCTGCGATAGTCCGGCAACTGAATTTTGGGATCTGGCGACATCGTAAAATCATATGTGGGGCAGTGGGCAGTGAATCTTCTGCAATGTGCGGGCCCGGCAGCTAGGGGGACGGGGACACCTGCAGAGGAGGCGGTCACTGCCTAAAATCAGAATTCTTGCAAAGCACTGCCAGACTGCCTGCGGGCCGTCAGCGGTGCAACTCCTACACTGCACCGTGATACCGCCTAGGGGTGGTGGGGACTGGAACTCCTGCAATGCACGGGCCCACTAGCTAGGGGGACGGGACGTCCTGCCCAGGACGCGGTCGCTGCCTAAAAACAGAACGTCTGCAATGTATCGCCACACTGCCTGGTGGTACTGGGTACTCCAACCCCTAGAATGCACTTTCACACTGCTTGGGGGCAGTGGACAGTGGAGCTCCTGCAATGGCAAGGAGGCAGTTGCTGCCTATAGAGCGCCTGCGTGGGACGGCAGCCCTTAGCGGTCCGGGCCCACCAGCTGGGAGGACGGAGAGTCCTGCCCAGGGGGCGGTCACTGCCTTTGGAGCACCTCCGGGGGACGGTAGCCCCCAGCGGCGCGGGCCCACCAGCTTCGGGGACAGGGAGTCCTGCTCAGGATGCGGGCACTGCCTACGAAGCGCTTGCGGGAGACACTGGCTCCTAGCGGTGCGGGACCACCAGCTGGGTGGACGAGGAGTCCTGCCCAGGATGCGGTCGCTGCCTATGGAGCGGTATTGGAGGACAGCGCCCCCCCGCGTGCCCGGGCCCACCAACTAGGAGGACGGGATTCCTGCCTGCGCAGCAGTCGCGGCCTCTGGAGCACCTACGAAGGACTGCTGTCCCCGTCGGCGCGGGCCCACCAGCTTGGGGGATGGGGAATCCTGCCCAGGCGGTGGTCGCTGCCTATGGTGCACCTACGGGGGACGGCAACTCCCATCAGCGCGGGCCCAAGAGCTGGGGGGACGGGGAGTCCTTCCCCGGCGGCGGTCGCCGCCTATGGATCATCCACAGGGGACGGCAACTCCCATCGCCGCGGGCCCAGCTGGAGGGACGGGGAGTCCCGCCAAGGAGGCGGCCGCTGCCTATGGAACACCTGCGGGATACAACTGGCGTGATTGGCGCGGGCCCAAAAGCTGGGGGGACGGAGAGCTGTGCCCAGGCGGCGGTCGCCGCGTCTGGAGCACCTACAGGGAACGGCAGCCCCCATGGGGGCGGGCCCAAGAGCTGGGGGGACGGGGAGGCCTGCTCACGAGGCGGTCGATGCCTATGGAGTCCCTGCGGGGGACAGCTGCCAGCATCGGCGCGGGCCCACCAGCTTGGGCCCGGGATGTTCTGCCCGGGCGGCGGTCGCTGCCTATGGAACACCTATGTGGGACGACAGCTCCCATTTGCGCGAGGCCACGCGCTGGCAGTACGGGGAGTCCCGCCAAGGCGGCGGTCATTGCCTATGGAGCGCCTGCAGATGAGGGCAGCTGCTAGCAACACATGCCCACCTCATGGGTGCACAGAGAGTCCTCCCTCGGAGGTGGTCGCTGCCTACTGAGCGCTTTAGGAGGGCGGTTGCCCCCATCGGCGCGGGTCGAGCAGCTGGGGGGACGTGAAGTCTTGCCAAGCAGGCGGTTGCTGCCTATGGGCAACCTGAAGGGAACTGCACCTACCATCGGCACAGGCTAACCAGGTCGGGGGACGGAGAGTCCTGCCCAGGAGGCCGTCGCTTTGTATGGGGCACCTACGGGGGACGGCTACCCTCAGCGGCCCAGTCTTGGTAGTTATGGGGACGCGGAGTCCTGCCCAGGAGGCGGTCGCTACCTATGGAGCGCCTCCGGGAGACGGCAGCCCCAGCGGCCCGGGGTTGACTGATGGGGGGACGGGAAGTCATGCCCACAAAGCGGTCGGTGCCTATGGAGTGCCTCCGGGGGACGGCAAACCCAAGCGGCCGGGGCTTCACGGATGGAGGGATGGGGAGTCATGCCCATGAGGCGGTGGCTGCCTATGGAGCGCCTGTAGGGGCCTACAGCTCCCATCAGCGCGGGCTAATCAGCCTGGGGGAACGGAGGTCTTGCCTAGGTTGCGGTCGGTGCCTATGGGAGGCCTATAGGGGAAGGAAGCTCCCATCGGCGCGGGTCCATCAGCTTGGGGGACGGGGTGTCATGCCCGAGAGGCAGCCGCTGCCTATGGAGCACCTGCACGGCACATGTGCCCCGCTCAGCGCGGGCCCACTAGCTAACGGGACGGGGATGCCTGCCGAGGAGGCGGTCACGGCCTTTGGAGCACATACGAAGGACGGCAGCCCCCATCCGCGCGGGTTTACCCGCGGGGGGGGCGGAGAGTCCTGCCCGGGAGGCCGTTGCGGCCTATGGTGCGTCTGCGAGAGACGGCAGTTCCCATCGGCGGGGGCTGACCAGCTGGGGCGACAGGGAGTTTGCCCAGGAGGCGGCTCCTGCTTATGGAGAGCCTGCGGGGAACGTCAGCTCCCATTGGCGCGGGCTTGGCAGCTATGGGGACGGGGAGTCTTGCCCCGGTTGTGATTGCTGCCTATGGAACGCCTCCGGAGGACGGCAACCCCCATCGGTCTGCCGTTGGCAGCTACGAAGAAGACAAGTCCTCCCAAGCGGCGGTCGCCGCCTATAGAGCGCTTTCGGGGGACGGTAGCCCCCAACGACCTGCCCCCATCAGCTGGGGAGACAGGGGGGTCCTGCCCAGGCAGCGGTCGCTGCCCATGGAGCACCTACGGAGGACAACAGCCCCCAGCAGCCCGAGCTTGGCAGCTGGGGGGATGCGAAGTGCTGCCCAAGCGGCGGTCACTGCCTATGGAGTGCCTCCCGGGGACGGCAGCAGCCAGCGGCCCGGGCAGACCATCTGGGGGACGGGGTGTCCTGCCCAGGAGGCGGTTCTTGCCTATGGAGTGCCTGCGGAGGACGGCACCCCCCAGCGGCCAGGGCTTGGCAGCTGGGGGGACGAAGAGTCCTGCCCAGGAGGTGGTTGCTGCCTATGGAGCACTTTCCGGGGACACCAGCTCCCATGGGCGAGGGCTAACCAGCCGGGGGGACGGGTAGTCCCGCTCAGGTGGCGGTCACTACCTATGGAGCATCCGCGGAGGACGGGTGCCCCCAGCGGCCCGCGCTTGGCGGCTAAGGGGACGAGGAGTCCTGTTCAAACGGCGGTCGCTTCCTTTGGAACGCCTCTGGGGCACGGCAACCAACAAAGCGCGCAGGCCCACTACTAGTGGGACAGGGAGGCCTGCGCAGGCGGCGGTCACTGCCTATGGAGCGCTCTGGGCGGATGGCAGCCCCCATCGGCGCCGGCCCGCCAGTTGGGTGGATGGGGATATCGTATGGTATGGTATGCCCTGCAGTCTCGGGGCGGCGCATCCCTAGCCCCTCACGCTCCACGTTCAGGGCCCAGAGTCGGGGCATTAGCCGGCATTGAAACGAGGCTCGCTAGTCCACCTGGGTGGCGGGGTGTTGGCAGCTCGGTCTCCCACCCCTTGCCCACCCTCCCCCCGTCCACTGGTGCTCCCGTCCCTTGCGCCGCTGACCAGCGGGCACCGCGGTAGTTCTCGCCAGGCGCTGCGTCCGGGACGGTGCACGCTACAAGCCACCGTGCGGGGCCCCGCACCCCAGGCGGCCTCCACACTGCCTGTACCTTCAAGTCGTGCCAGCAACCAGACCTTGCACGGTTCCGTCTGGCATAGGGCGTTTCCAAAAAGCATGGGGGGGTTCCGCCTGGCATGGGGCACCACCCACAAGTAGTTCATGACATCCTCCCGTGGAGGCTCGCTTAGGGCTGTCTACGACCAGCACCGGGTGCCGGCTACAGCACCCATCACTGTTGCCTTCGCCACTACCCCTCGCCCCACACAGGTCATGGAGGGTTCCGCCCGGCATAGGGCACGACCCACAAGCTGCAGGGGGGAGAGAAATAACTGTGCTTTCCACACGGGGGGATAGCTCCCTGGTCCTCTCCAAATGGCATGTGTTGTGCGCCCCTTTGCTGGGCGCCGAGTCTCCAGGATGGGTTCTGGCCTGCATAGTGGACTACCCACAAGCATGGGAGGCCTCCGCGCGGCATAGGGCACCACCCACAAGTGGTTCATGACACCTACCCCCGGGGGCTTGCTCAGGGCTGTCTGTGACACAGGCCTGGTGCCGGCTGCAGGACACATCATTGGTGGCTTTCCCACTGGCCCTTGCCCCTCAAGGGTCATGGAGGGTTCCGCCCCGCATAGGGCACGACCCAAAGGAGCGGGGGAGGGTTCCGCCCGGCAGAGACAGAAGGGAGGAACACATGTGCTGTCCAACACGGGGGGCAGCTTCACTGTCCTCTTGAACGGCATGTGATGTGGGACCGTTTGCTGGGCGCCGGGGCTACAGCAAGGTTCTGCCCAGCATAGGGCACAACCGGCAAGCATGGCAGGGTTCCGCCCGGCGCAGGGAACCAAACACGAGTAGTTCATGACATCCTCCCGTGGGGGGCTTGCTCAGGGATCTCCGTGACCCGTGCCGGGCGCCGGCTGCACGACCCCTCACTGGTGGCTTCGCCAGTGGCCCTCGCCCCTCACAGGTCATGCAGGGCTCCGCCTGGCATAGGGCACGACCCAGAAGCATGGAAGGGTTCCGCCCGGCATAAGGCACCACCCAAAAGCTGCAAACACGGGAGGAACACCTTTGCTGTCCACCGCGGGGGTGCATCTCCCCTGTCCTCTTAAACCACATGTGTCCACGGCCCCTTTGCTGGGCACCGCGTCTGCGGGAGGGTTCCGCCCAGGGGGGCACTACCCACAAGCATGGGAGGCTTCCGCCTGGCTAAGGGCACCACCCAAAAGCTGCAGGGAGGGGAGGAACACTTGTGCTGTCCACCGCGGCAGGGGCACCTCCCCTATCCTCTCAAAACGCATGTGTCCAGGGCCCCTTTGCTAGGCGCCGCGTCTGCGGGATGGTTCCGCCCGGCAAAGAGCACCATGCACAAGTGGGTCATGACACCTACCCGTGGGGGGCTCGCTCATGGCTGTCTATAAACTGTGTTGGGGGCCGGTTGCAGGACCCGTCACTGGTGGCTTCGCCACTGACCCTCGCCCCTAAAGGGTCATGGAGGGCTCTGACAGCATAGGGCACGACCCACAAGCATGGGAGGGTTCTGCCCGCAATAGGGCACCACAGACAAGCTGCAGGGAAGTGGGGAACACTTGTGCTGTCCACCGAGGGGGCAGCAGCTCGACGGTCTTCATCTGTCCCATGTCGTCCCTCACTCCCAGCTCCCTGCTCCCTGCTCCCTACCCGGAGACGTGGTGTCATCCGCACCACGCCGGTCTGCGACCCAGGCACTGCACTCGTCCAGGACCTAGTTCCAAAGGCTTTGCCCCTTGACCCACTGACTCAGTTGTCCCCCGAGGCTACCTCCATGTGCTAGTGCGCCGATGGGCCCCGCCATCAGTTGGCACAAGCAGGCGCCATCCCATCCCACCCCAACCCCACCCCCCTGTAAAGGGACCCCCCCCTTGTGAGCGGGGTGGGGTGGGACCCCCGCCCCCCCCGCCATGTCCAATTGGCCCCGCCCCTGCCTCACTGCTCAGCGGCACTGGGCAGTGGATCTCCTACAATGTACCGTCACACTGCCCGGGGGGGGCCGGGGCCGGACCGTGGAAATTGTGCAATGCACTGCCACACTGCTCATGGGGACTGGGCAGTGGAACTCCTACAATGCACCGCCTCACTGCCTGGGAGCAGTGGGCAATGGAACTCCTGCAATACGATGCCTCACTGACTGGGAGCAATGCGCAATGGAAATTGTGTCATGCACTCCCAGACTGGTCACGGGCAGCGGGCAGTGGAACTCTTGCGATGCACTGCCTCGCTGCTTGGGGGTAGTGGGCAGTGGAAATCCCGTCATGAACTCCCACACTGCTCTGGGGCAGTGGGGAGTGCAATTCCTGCAATGCAATGCCTCACTGCCTTCGGGCAGTGGGCAGGGGAACTCCTGTCACGCACTACCACACTTCTCAGGGGCAGTGAACAATGAAACTCCTGCACCCTGACTTGGTTTGTAAATACCCGCGGCTGTCCTTCGGAGAACTTCGGCTCACCATGAACGCTCATTTTGCCCATGGTTAGGCCGCTTTGGTGCAATGCTTTGGGCGGGGGACCGCCATGCCTCAAAAAATGAAACTCCTGCAATGCACTGCCTCACTGCTCAGGGGCAGTGGGCAGTGCAACTCCTGCATTGCACTACCACACTGACTAGGGGCAGTGGGCAGAGAAACTCCTGCAATGCACTGCCACTTCTGAGCGACCTTCGGCAGCGGGAGTCCTGAAATGCACTGCCACACTGCGTGCGGGCGGTGGGCAGTGGAACTCCTGCAATGCACTGTCTCACTGCCTCGGGGCCGTGGGCAATGAAGGTCATGTCATGCACTGCCTCACTAGCAATGGGTAGTGGGCAGTGGAACTCCTGGAATGCACTGCCACACTGCCCAAGTGCAGTGCGTACTTGATCCCCTCCAATGCACTACCCCACCGCCTGGGTGCGGTAGGCGGTGGAGCTCCTGGAACGCCCTGCAACACTGCATGGGGGCAGTGGGCAGTGAAACTCCTGCAACGCACTGCAACACTGCATGTGGACTGCCTCAGTGCCCAGGGGAAGTGGGCGGTGGAAGTCCTCAAATGCAATGCCTCAGCGCCTTGGGGCAATGGGCACTGCAACTCATGCGATGCACTGCCACACCGCCTAGGGGCGGTTGGCTGTCGAACTCCTGCAATGCGCGGGCCCACCAGTCGGGGGGACGGGGAGTCATGCGGAAGGGAGAGTCGCTGGCCTAAGTACAAAACGCTTGCACTGCAGTGCAACAATGCCTGGGGGCAGTGGGTAGTGCGACTCCTGCAATGCACTCCCACACCGCCTGGGTGCGGTGGGCAGTGGAACTGCTCCGATGACCTGTGCTGTCCACCGCGGGGGGGGGCGCTCCACTGTCTTCATGTGTCTCATGTCGTCCCTCACCCCCCGCTCCCTGCTCCCTGCTCCCTACCCGGTGACCCGGTATCACCTGCCCCACGCCGGTCTGTGACCCAGGCATTGCACTCGCCGAAGACCTAGTTCCAAAGGCTTTGCCCCTAGACCCAGTGACTCAGTTGTCCCCCCAGGCTACCCCAATGTGCTAGTGCGCCTATGGGCCGCGCCATCGGTTGGCACAAGCTGGCTCTGCCATAAGCCGGTGGCACAGCTCGTTGGCCCCGGACGTCGGGTGCTGCCGTCCCCTGGAGCCTCTCCATAGGTAGCGACCGCCGCCTGGGAAGGATTTCCCGTCCCCCCAGCTGGTCAGCCTGCGCCGATGGAGGCTGTCATCCGCCGCAGGTGCTCCGTAGGCAGCGACTGCCGCCTGGGCAAAACTCCCCGTCCCCCCCGCTGCCAAGCCCGGGCCACTGGCGGCTGCTGTCCCCCGTAGGTGCTCCATAGGCAGGTGTCCCAGTCCCCCAGCTGGTGGGCCCCGGCTGCAGAGGGCAACCGGCCGCTCCATAGGCAGTGAGCGCCGCATGGACAGGGTTCCACCTCCCCTCTGCTGCCCATCCCGGCCTGCTGGGGGCTACCGTCCCTCGCAAGCGCTCCATGGACAGCAACCGCTGCCCTAGCAAGACTCTCCATCCCCCCAGCTGGTGGGCTCTCCCTGTACGGGTCCCCCGCAGGCGCTCCATAGGTAGCAACCGCCACCTGGGGAAGACTTCCCGACCCTCAGGCTGGTTCTTTTGTTGCTCTATGGCTCCGAGCTATCCCGCTGGGGCCTCCCGGTCCCCGCAGGCTGGTTGGCCCGGGTCGTTGGGGGTGGCCGTCCCCCGGAGGCGCTTCATAGGCAGGGACTGCCTCCTGGGCTCAACTCCCTGTCCCGTTAGCTGCCAAGCCTGAGATGCTGGGGGCTGCTGTCCTCCGCAAGCATTCCATAGGCAGCGACCGCCTCCTCCGCAGGACTCCCCGTCGCGCCCGTGGGCCCATGCAGATGGGAGTTGCCGTCCCCCGCAGGCGCTCCATAGGTAGCGACTGCCGCTTGGGCAGGACTCCCCACCGCGTAAGCCGGTGGGCGCGAGGCGCTAGGGGTTGCCGTCCTCTAGAGGCGTTTCATAGACCGCCACCGCCGCATTGGTAGGACTTTCTGTCCCCACAGCTAGTTGGCCCGGGCCGTTGGGCTGTCGTCCTCTGCACGCCCTCAGGAGGTAGCGACCACCGCCTGGGCAGGACTCCCGGTTCCCCCCAGCTGCCAAGCCCGGGGCGCTGGGGCTGCCATTGTCCGCGTGCGCTCCATAGGCAGCGGCCGTCTTCTACGCAGAACTCCCCGTCCCCCGAAGTGGTCAGCCCTCCTCCGGAGGCGCTCCATAGGCAACGACTGCCGCCTGGGCAGGACTACCCGTCCCCCCAGCTGGTGGGCCCGGGTCGCTGGGACTGCCCTTCCCCGGACGCGCTCCATAGGCAGCGACAGCCGCCTGGGCAAGACCCTGTCGCCCCAGCTTGTTGGCCTGCACCGATGGGAGCTGCCGTCCCCAGCAGGCTCTTGATAGGCAGCGACAGCTGCCTGGGTAGGACTCCTCATCCGCCAAACTGGTGGGCACGCGCCGATGGTGGCTGCCATCCCCTGAAGGCACTCCATAGGCAGCGACCGCCGCGTCGGCAGGACTCCCCATCCCCCCGGCTGGTTGGCCCAGGTCGTTGGGGGCTGCCGTCCCCTAGACGCGGTCCAAAGGCAGCGACCGCCTCCTAGGCAGGACTCCCCTTCCCCCTAGCTGCCGATCCCGGGCCGCTGGCGGCTTGCCGCACTCCGTAGGCGCTCCATAGGCAAAGACCGCCTCCTTGGCAAGACTCCCCGTCACCCCACTAGTGGGCCCTCGCCAATGGAAATGGCCCTCCCCCGCAGGCGCTCCATGGGTAGCGAGTGCCGCTTGGGCAGGAGTACCCGGCACCCTACCTAGCTGGCCCGTGCCGCTGGGGGCTGCCGTCCCCCTGAGGCGTTCCATAGGGAGCAACGCCGCTCGGGCAGGAGTACCCGTCCCGCAGCGGCCAAGCTCGGGTCGCTGGGGGCTGCCGTTCTCCGCGGACGCTCCATAGGCAGCGACTGCCTCCTCGGCAGGACCCTCCCTCCCCCCACGTGGTTAGCCTGCCCCGATGGGAGCTATCATCCCCCGCAGGCTTTTCATAGGTAGTGAGTGCCTCCTTGGCAGGGATCCTCGTCCCCCCAGCTGCCTAGCTGGGGCCGCTGGGGGCTGCCACCCTCCGCAGGTGCTCCATAGGCAGCGACCGCCTCCTGGGCAGGACTCCCTGTCCCCCGAGGGGGTTCGCCCGCGCCGATGGGAGCTGCTGTCCCCCGCAGGCGCTCCACAGGCGGCTACCGCCGCCTGGGCTGGACCCCCGGTCCCCCCAGCTGTCAAGCCCGGGAGGTTGGGGGCTGGAGACCCCCGCAAGTACTCCATAGTCAGCGACCGCCTCCTGGGCAAGACTCCGTGTCCCCCGAGGTGGTCCGCCCGCGCCGATGGGAGCTGCCGTCCCCGGAGGCTCTCCATAGGCAGCTAGCGCCGCCTGGGTTGGACTCCCCATCCCGCCAGCTGTGGAGCCTCGGACGCTGGGGGCTGCCATCCCCCGCAGGTGCTCCATAGGAAGCGACCGCCTCCCGGGCAGGACTCCCTGTCCCCCGAGGTGGTCGGCAGGGACCGATGGGAGCTGCTGTCCCCCGGAGGCGCTCCACAGGCAGCTACCGCCGGCTGGGCAAGACTCCCCGTCCCCCCAGCTTGTGCGCAAGGGTCTTTGGGGGCTGCCATCCCCCAGAGGCGCTCCACAAGCAGCGCCCACTGCCGTAGGACTCCCGATCCCCCTAGCTGGGGGGCAGGCGCCGATGGGTACTGCAGTCCCCCAAACGCGCTCCATAGGCAGTGACCGCCGCTTGGGCTGGACTCCCCGTCCCCCCGGCTCGTTCGCCCGGGTCGTTGGGGGCTGCCGTCCCCCGGACACGGTCCATACTCAGCGACCGCCGCCTTGGCAGGACTCCCTGTTCCCCTAGCTGCCAAGGGGCTGCCGTCCTCAGCAGGCGCTGCATAGGTAGCGACCGCAGCCCGGGCGGGACTCCCCGTTCCCCTAGATTGTCAGCCAGCACGGAAGGGAGCTGCAGCCTCCCGCAAGAGCTCCATAGGCAGCAAGCGCCTCCTGGGCAGGGATCCCCGTCCCCCCGGCTGCCAAGCCTGGGCTGCTAGGTTGTGCCGTCCTCCGCAGGCGCTCCATAGGCAGCAACCGCCTCCTGGGCACCTCCCCGTCTCCGGAGCTGGTCAGCCCGCGCCGATGGGATCTTCAGTCCACTGGAGGCGCTCCATAGGCAGCGATTGCCGCTTGGGCAGGACCCCCCGGCCCACCACGTGGTGGGCCCGCGCCGATGGGGGCTGCTGTCCCCTGCAGGAGCTCCATAGGCAGCGACTGCCTCCCCGGCAATACACCCCGTCCCCTAGCTGGTCAGCCTGGTCCGCTGGGGGCTGCTGTCTGCCGCAGGCACTCCATAGGCAGCGATTGCCTCCTGGCAGGACTCCCCGTCCCCCCCAACTGGGGGCCGCGTCGTTCGGGATGCCGTCCCCCCAAACCGCTCCAGAGGCAGTGACCGGCTCCTGGGCAGGACTCCCCATCCCCCGAGCTGGCAACCCCGGGCCGCTGGGGGCTTCCGTCCTCCGCTGGCGCTCGATAGGCAGCGACCGTCCCCCCCGCTTATGGGCCCGCCCTGATGGGTTTTGGTGTCCCCCGTAGGCGCCCATAGGCGATGACCGTTGCCTGAGCACGACCCCCCCCCCCCGCCCGGTCTTATCCCCGGCTAAGGTGCAGTTAGAGGGTCACCGAACGACAGGACCTCGGTGTCGGTTGTATGTGTCCCCGCACGAAACACCAGCCCCCCCCCGCCCCCCTCCCCCGCCCCTCCACCCCCGACTCCCACCCTCACTCAACTCCGCCCCCCCACCCCATGGGACCCCCACCTGAGGAGGCTTCGAGGTAGGGGGCGTTAGCCCCCTGGGCGTCAGCCGGGCGACACTGGCGGCATTTACCCATGCGCCGCCGCCTGCACAGGGGGAGGAAGGTGGGTGAGCTTTGGCAGCAATCCATTCATAGAGCCTCCTGCCGGGATTCCGTGGGCAGACCCCACACCCTGGTCTAATTGGCGCCCGACTGTGGCACCGGCTGGTAGCCTGGGTATGAGCAGCCCACCCTACCACATTGGGCGACAGGGAGGCAACGGGGAGGCAACAGGGAGCTGACAGGGAGGCGACAGGGAGGCGACAGGAAGGCGACAGGCAAGCGACAGGCAAGCGGCAGACAAGCGACAGGAGAACGACAGGTTACCACGTTGGGCGACAGGGAGGCAACAGGGAGGCGACAGGGAGGCGACAGGAAGAAAAAAGGCAAGCGAAATGAGGGCGACAGGGAGGCAACAGGACATAGCGACAGAGGAGCAATAGGAAGGAACGACAGGAGAGCGACAGGAGAGCAACAGGGAGGCACCAGGCAAAAAGTAGCATGGCGACAGGAAACGACAAGAAGCAACAGGAAGCGACAAGAAAGCGACAGGAGGGCGGCAAGAAAGCGACAGGGGAGCGATAGGGGAGCGACAGGGGAGCAACAGGGAAGCGACAGGCAAGCGACAGGGGGCTAAAAGTGCCAAAAAGGCGACAGTGAGGCGACAAGGAGGCGACACGATGGCGACAGGAGGGCGAGGCAGCCTGAATCTAGTGGTCAAGTTCCTCTATCGAGTGAACCGTGGTTTGAACCCGTTCTGATCTACTGAAACGACACGGGCACGATACACCTGCAGCAACACCGAAGGACGAGTCTGACGTCCAACAAATTCACCCTCCAACGGAATCAGATGAAGAACAGGATGGACGGGGAGTCCCGCCCAGGCAGCGGTCCCTGCCTATGGAGCGTGTGCGGCGGTTGGCTACCCCAACGGCACGAGCCTACCAGCTGGGGGGATGGGAAGTTCTGCTTAGGCGGCTGCCGCTGCCTATGGAGTGCCGGCCGGGGACAGCTACCCTCATCGGCGCGGGCGCACCAGCTTGGGCGACGGGGAGTCCTGCCCAGGCGGCGGTCGCTGCCTATGGAGGGCATTCGAGGGACGGCTGCCCCCATGGCGCAAGCCCGCCAGCTGGCGGGACAGAAAGTCCCTGTCAGGAGGCGGTTGCTGCCTGTGGAGCGCCTAAACAGGACAGCAGCCCCCAGCGAGGCGGGCTTGGCAGCTGGCAGGACGCAGAGTCCTGCCAAGGAGGCGGTTGCAGTCTATGGAGCACATGCGGGGCACGGTAGCCCCCATCGTCGCGGGCCGACCAGCTGGGGGGAAAGGAAAGTCTTGCCAAGGCGGCGGTCGCTGCCAATGGAGCGCGTTTGGGGGACGGCAGCCCCAAACGACCCGGGCCAACCAGCTGGGGGCACGGAGAGTCCTACCTAGGCGGCGGTCGCTGCCTATGGAGCGCCTTCGGGCAACGCCAGCCCCGAACGGCGCGAGCCCACTAGCTTGGGGGACGGGGAGTCTCCCAGAAGGCGGTTGCTGCCTATGGAGCGCCAGCAGGCCGGGCTTGACAGCCGGCAGGACGGGAAGTCCTGCCGAAGCGTCGCTGCGTATTGAGCGGCTGCGGTGGACGCCTGCCCCCACCGACCCGGGCCCGCCAGCTGGTAGAAGGGGAGTCCTGCCGAGGCGGTGATCGCTGCCTATGGAGCACCTGCGAGGGACGGCAGGTCTCATCGGCGCGGGCCCACCAGCTTGCGGGACGGGGAGTCTTGCCCGAGAGGCGGTCGCTGCCGATGGAGCGCCTGCGGAGGACAGCAGCCCCCAGCAGCCCGGGCTTGGTAGCTGGGGGGACAGGGAGTCCGGGAGTCATGCCCTGCAGGTAGTCGTTGCCTATGGAGCACCTGCGGGGGACAACAGCCTTCATCGGTGCGTGCTGACCAGCTAGGGGTACCGGGAGGCCTGCGCAGGCGGCCATCGCTGCCTATGGAGTGCCTGCGGAGGAAAACAGCCCCTATCCGCACGGGCTTGGGAGCTGGGGGGACGGCAATTCGTGCCCATGCGGCGGTTGCTGCCTATGCAACGCCTGCGGGGGACGGCGGCTGCCATCAGCGGGGCCCCACCAGCTAGGGAGATGGGGAGTCCTGCTTGGGCCGCGGTCGCTGGCTATGGAGCACCTGCTGGAGACAGCAGCTCCCATCGGCACGGACTTGGCAGTGGGGGGGACGGGGAGTCCTGCCCTGGCAGCGGTCGCTGCCTTTGCAACGCTGGCGAGGGACAGCAGCTCCCATCCGCGGGGGTCCACCAGCTGGGGAAATGGAGCCTCCTGCCAAGCGCCTCCGGGGTACAGTAGCCTCCACCATCGCGAGGCCACCAGCTCGGAAGATGGGAAGCCCCGCCCACGTGGCGGTCGCTGCCTATGGAGCACCTCTGGAGGACGGCAGCTCCCATCGGCACGGTCCCACAGGGTTGGAAGATGCGAGCCCAGCCCAGGCGGCGGTCCCTGCCTATGGAGCGCTTGCGGAGGACGGGTGCCCCCATCGGCCGGGGCTTGGCTGCCGGGGGGACAAGGAGACCTGCTGAGGCTGTGGTCGCTGCCTACGGAGCAATTACGATGGTTGACAGCCCCCATTAGCCCGGGCCCAACAGCTGTGGGGGCAAGGAGTCCCCCGGAGGCGGCGGTCGCTGCCTATGGAGCGCCTAATCAGGAACCTAGCCCCAATTGTCGCAAGGCCACCAACTGGGGGGACGGGGAGTCCTGCCCAGGAGGCGGTCATTGCCTCTGGCGCACCTGCGGAGGACGGCAGCCCCCAGCCGGCCGGGCTTGGCAGCTGGGGGGGAGAGGGAGTCCTGCCCAGGCGGCGGTCGCTGCCTTTGAAACAACTCTAGAGGACGGCAATCCCTCACGGCCTACGTCCACCAGCTGGGGGGATGGGGATTTCCGCCAAGGAGGCGGTCGCTGCTTACGGAGAGCCTGCTGGGGACAACAACTCCTATCGGCGCGAGGCCACCAGCTGCGGGGACGGGGAGTCCTGCCCAGGAGGCGGTTGCTGCCTATGGGGCACTTGCAGGGGACGGCAGCTACCATCGGCGCGGGCTGAAAAGCTTGTGGGATGGGTAATCCTGCCAAGGAGGAGGTCGCTGCTTATGGAGAGCATGCGGGGGACGGCAACTGCCATCGGTGCCAGTTGCTTGCCCCCTGAGTAATAGACGTCGGGAGGTGGTCCTCCACCGACTCTTCGCCCTTCGTAGTATCCTTCAGCCCTTGGTAGGCATACAGAAGGTCTTGTTCAACCATCTCCGATGGACGATGGCAACATAGGCACGCTCGAGGGGGTTCACATACACATTCCTCCGAGAGGTCGTCCTCCTCTGGGGTCCTCACATGGGCGCCCCACACGCTCTTCATAAGCTTAAGATCTACCTCCCTTTGCCAGGTGGTGATCTTCTGTTCGAGGTCCTCCTTCAATTGGGATAGGTCTCCCATACGTCCTTGCTTCAGTGGCCACGAGCTGCGGGTAGGCTTCGCGTAGCATAGCTTTTTCGCCACCAACTTCCTCTTGGAATCCACATACTCCCTGAGCCTGGATCGAGGGTCCAGCTCCTCGTCCACGGGGTCTTCCCCCCTCATGGAGAGTAGGGGTTTCAGTGGGGCGACGTACTCGGTGTTCTCCACTTCCTCCACACAGGTCTGCACGAAGAAGGCGTCGTGCTCAGTTTCGTCGTCTGAGTGGATAGAGCTAGGTAGCTCAGATAGTCCACACTCAGAGACTCCATCAGTAACAGGTACATGACAGGGAGAGTTGGGGGCGTTGGTGTCAGTCATGACGTACTCATCTCCTCCGGGTGTAGTTGCAACAGCATCTTGAGGTCGTAGGCGATCCTTCAAGTCACCCAAGGCGAGTCCATCGCTTTCACGTTGTATAGCCTGGACCAGAGTCGGGTCCAGGTCCTCCCAGGGGATGGTGGTAAGACTTCCGTCCACCACGCTGAGCATACTCCCCCATCCGGGCTTCCCAATAGGCGTCTTGCGTCCCAGAGGCACGTAGATGGCCTCATCAGGCAGGCGAACAGAGCTGATAGTCAGCCTGTCCAGGAGGTTTCACCAGTACTCATTGCCCCCATGGGCTCCCCAATCGGGGGAACACAGGACCATACGGGAACGTTCCAAGGCCACCTTGGACAGCACCTTCCCCAGTTCACTGAACCTGGGGTTCCCGTAGGCCATCCCGAAAGAGGGCCAGTAAAATGTGTAGCTGCAGTTCTTCCCCTTGCTGCAGTATACGTCCAGTACATGCTGCTTGTCGCTGGCGAACAGCTCCACACTTAGGTCTTCTCGAGAGTAACCCAACTCTTTCAGACCTTGGTCTAGGACTTCCCCCAATAGTTGATAGTCCTCAGTTTTGGAGGCCGCCATCATGTTCGAGGGCTCCTCCTTCGATAGTCTCAGGTAACTCCAGGTATGTTCCGACTGCTCCAGTGGCACAGACTCTCTGCCACTGCCGTGGTCCACGTAGAGGAGGTAGGGCGCTTGCAGCGTCAGGGATTGTATCTGGGAGTGCTGTACGAAGAAGTCAGTACCCAGTACAAAGTCGAAGGCCTCAGTGTCCATCACATAGAACCGATGGGCGATAGTCCGAGAGCCCATAGGTACCTCCACTTCACAGTGGCCCGCAGCTGTGCACCACATGTCCATCCCCCATACGTATAGCAGCGGTGGTCATGGTGTTCTTCAGGCTCCCAAAAGGTAAAATTTTCTTGGCCACTTTAGATATTGTGGCGCCGGTATCCAGTACCCCCAGGTATTCACGTCCCCCTAGTCGGATACGTCCCCAACACACCAGGTCTTGGGTGCCACCATAGCGTCCCCGTCAGAACTCCGCGGTACAGGTCACCTCGAACCCCTTGTTCCGCAATTTGCGGGCCATCCTCATGAAACGGCTCCTCTTCTTAGCGTTGCCGTCATCACAACCTTCATGCTCACGCTTGGCTCCTTGTTCTTGCTGGGCCTGCGTCTGTGAGCGTGTGGTTGCACCAGACTGCCCTCCAGAGGGCTCGGAGTTCCCCCCTGGATTAGCGTTGGGGTTGCCTCTGTTCTTGTCCTTGTTCTTGTTGTCGGGCTGGCGGTTAGCGCCTCCTCCTCGTCCACCTTGGCCCTTGTCTTGACCACCTTGACCACGTCCTTTCGACTTGCCCTTGCCGGAGTCGTTGCCTTTGGCCTTGCCTCCACCTTTGCCTGAGCCTTTGCCAGGATCTTCCCCCTTAAGCTTCGCCGATAGGCGTTGCTTATGGTAGCACTCATCCTCCTAGTGCTTTCGCTTACCGCAGAATGCACACGTGATGGTGCAGCGGTAATGATCCGGCAGGTTCGCTTTGGCGCCGGTGTTCTTCTCCTGCTGCTTCCCCTGGACGACGAAGCAGTCTCGCTGCTCGCAGTCAGAGGCGTGCTGCAGGTGGCCCTGCTCGTCTCTGGCATCACACCAGAATAGCTCCTTCACGTTCTCCATGGCACGGGCGTGGGCGTGTTTGGGGGTAGTCCCCTGCCCAGGTCGGGACCCTTGGTACCCTTTGCCTCCAGAACCTCCACCACCAGGACGGTAGTTGTTCAGGTGCTGGTCCCTCTCCTTCTCCAGCGCCATCTCCAGGAGCAGCACGCATAGATCCTCGTAGTGGAGGGATCTAGCCTTGCGCTCAGCCGTCAAACGGCACTCGTCCCATAAGCCTCGAGGGAGCTTGGCCACCAACCAGAATAGCAGGTCGTCGCTGCTGTAGGAGCCGGGCGTCAGTCGTCCAGCCCAGTGATCCAGATCAGCCAACAGCTCAGATACCCTGCCAGGCTTGGGGTTGTTGGGCAGCACGGGTAGGTTCTGGATCTCGACCCTGATGGAGAGGTCGGTTTCGTAGGTTGGGTACTGCCTCTCCAGGGCAACCAACACATCGGCAAAGGTGGCGGAGTTAGTCACGATCTGCCTGACCTGCTTCTCCAGGTACTTGGTCTTGCAGCACTGCAGGAGCAGATCGCACTTCACTCGCCCACTCGCGTGGGTTTGGCCGGTCAGTCGTCGGAACCGGCCAAAGTTCTCAGCGAACTCGCTGAGGTCCTTGCCTGTGAACTCAGGCAGGTTCACCACTATCTTGGAGGTGGCAATAGCCTTCGCCTCCTGAGCTGGGCGTCCTTCAGGGCGTCGGGTCTTCTTCTTCTTCTTCTTCTTCTTCTTACCCTTGGGGTCCTCGGGGTCCTCAGGGTCATCGTCATCTGAGGGCGAAGAAGAATCCATCGACGGCGGCTCGTCATCGGAGGGGTCTCCGCCTAGATCACTGGAGCCATAAGGCTCCACGTCCACCATAGCCCTTAAGGCTGTCAGCCCCAGCCGGTCCAGCTCTGCCCTCGTCGAGTTCGTCACGTGGCTGTAGGGCGGCTGGGCCGTTCTCGGCACGAAGGGACTTCTCGGAATAGCTGCAGGCGTCGGCATCGGTCTGCTCCCCAGGCTCCCCAGGGTATTTGTCAACCCTGCCGTCAGGTGGTTAGCCTGTACTCGGTGGGGTGACATTCCCACCGAGATAGGTGACGTTTGGGGCGGGATCAGCAGGGGCTCCAGCTTCTCACGGATCTCTTGTGTGAGGTCGCCCACGATTTTTGAAGTGGCTCCTCGGAGCACCTCATTGATCTCCGACCGCGTCAGGAACCTGTTGGAGGATCTTCCCGATCCTCTACTCCTGCCTCCAAGAGACTCTGGTCCTCTCCTCAACCCACTCAAGGGTGCATACCCAGGTGCATACCCAGGAGCATACCCAGGAACATCCATATAGGTTCCAGTAGCGTGTAGTGGATGGGGATAGTCAGCCGCATACCATCGCGGCGCAGAGCTGGAAGCCACCGGCTCACTGGCAGTAGTTGCCTCATGGAGCGCAGTGGTAGGTGGGCCCATACCATAGGCGGGGTAGGGAGGCATGCCAGTAAAGCCTGTGCCCTCTGCCATAGGCGGGTTGGTTGAGGAAGTGGATGTTGCAGCGACTGGGAGTGTGGTGGTCATAGGAGAGGGTGATGCGTGGAGGCCAGAAGCACTTGGTGCGCCTTCGAAGGTAGGGACATTAGTCAGGTCTTGCCCTTGCTCCTCTCCTTCGTCTGCTCCTTCTCCAGCATCCTTCTCGCTCTCACTTCTCTTCCTCTTTACAGGCTGAGTGACCACGACCACCTCTTCGACGGACAGGGCCCCGAAGGCCGTCTGGAGTCCATCCAGGGAGTCCTCAGCCGTATCCACTGGCCCATGTAAGGGCTCCGCCGAAGGTACAGCGCCAGGTGCCGGCCTTGCCGGTGCCTCAGGCGCTGGCGCCGTCTTCACGTCGGCGTCCTCCTTTCTTGGGTCCATCTTCTTTCACCCTTCTGCTTATATTTGCCCGTACTCGGGGCACTGGATGTACGGCACGGGGTTGCTGCCGGTGCGCAGGGACAGGCTGCCTCTTGCTACCAGAAAAGTTTATAGTGTTTTCAGCACTGTGTTTTTGCTTCCCCTGCTGCTTGCTGTTGCTGTAGGGTGTCCTGCTGCTTGTTTTGGGAGATGAAAAGCTTTTGTTTATTGTAATACAGTAAGTCCAAGTCAATCCAGGATAGCCCAAGCCAGAAGTGTGCAAGGAGAAGGTAATTCAGGATCAAAGCATGAAGGGCTGCAGTGTAAACAGTGAAAGCTGATTGGATATTCACAGAAACTGCAACTCAGGTCACAAATGAATGCATATTCACAAAGATAGCTAAAATGTTTTGGGAAAAGAGTTAGAAAACTGCCTCAGGATCACTCTCTCTCCATAGTGCCATCTTAGGAGATGTGCACTCTTTGTTTTGGGTCCCATATGTGCTGAGGTGGCAGGGCATGTGGCGATGAGGTCACTGCCATGTCACATGGGATCTTCCTACTTAGCTAGGCTGACCAGGAATTGAACCCAGGACCTCTCAAAAAGAGGTGCCCAGCCCCCTAGTGTGCATACCACTAGGATAGCTAAGAATTCATGGAAAAACATAGATAAATTCATAGGCTCTACCTTAGGTATGTCAGTGCTCAGTCAACTCAGGAAAGGATGAATAGCTTCACATTGAAAGGGGATTAAGGGGTCCACTCCATATCCTGATTGGGTGTTTGGTTCCATAGGTCAAAATGTGTTATCACCAGTTTTGGTGGGACCAATACTAAGATTAAAATGCATGGATGCTCAGTGCATCTCTAATACAACTAGAGTATGCCTCCAAGCATTGGAAAAGCACTTTTTCTTACTTGGCGTGGCCAAGCAAGGGGCTGGTACCAAAAATGCACTTTCACAGTTTGGAGTAGTTCTTGCAATCATATTGCGTTTAAGACCATATTTTACTACTCTGGCACCATTCAAATGGGAAAAGAGAGCTACAACTGACCACCCGGGCGCTGAAAAAAGCGTTTTTGTCCATAAAGATGGCCATTCCGTGGCATTCTAGGCCCCCAAAACGGTGCTTTTTTTGGTTATTTTGAGCGTGTACTGATTTTATCCGGCTAGAGTAAGATCAAATGCATACATTTTGGAGTCTAGCTTTCTCACAACAAGGTAGGGTGGGGTTGCAACTGACCACCCAGGCCCAAAAGCGACCGTTTTTGGCCAAACCAAAGCCATTTTGTTGCGTTTTTCGAGCAAAAATTGTTATTTTCTGTTGCTGGTGCGAGTGAAACACTTTCTATGTGGGTTCCGTCCCATATAATACATGTTTTTAGGAGTCTAGCCCATAGTGTTGTGCAATTTTACCCATTTGAGTACCCGTACGTAGTCTAGTTGCATTCCCAATGCGAAGGAAGTTGCATATTATCACATTGGGTCCTATTTGTGACATTCGACACGTTACATGGAGTTGAAGATGCACATAGGCTGCGTGCCGAACCCAAAATGAGGCAAAGAACCATGAAGTCTTGTAATAGGTTTAGGTGTAAAGATCGCTAATGCGATCGCGCGCGCATGTAGACACACCTGAAGGTAAAATAAGACAGACATTTAGAAAGCGAGGAGCAGCGCATTTGTAGGTATTTTACATTGTACATTTCTGTGTGTATACAGACTGTTGGGATGACATTAAGCTTTGAGAAATGTTTGTTGATTTGTATCGCGCTGCGCTTGTGAAGGATTTGGGATCCGAAGGAATTTGAAAACACAAGGAGATTTGGAGATTACAAAGAAAATACATCAACAAGCAGAGTATCATTACAATCCCATCAGTCAAAAAATCTTGGAGATCTTCGCTATGTCTGCTTTGCAATGGGCGTCATCGTCAAGGAGTGCTTCAAGCTGTGGGGAGAACGGCCTCTGTGAGAGCGATCTGCCCAGTACAGCTTCTGGAGCGCCATGTGACGACTTGCTGGATGCCAAGGAGATAATCAGCCGGCTGCTTGAGGCGGCACGCGCCCATAACGCTGAGGAACTGCATGCAGAGCGGAGGGGCGCTGACAAGGCCTGCAAGGGCCTTCATCGCAAAATACGGGTGCTTGCGGCTCGTATGCGGCAGCGGCAGCAGGTTGACCAAGGCTGCTTTGAGGCCGTTGCAACGAAGGTTGCCGAACAGAGTGCTAGGATAATTTTGTTGGAACGAAGTCTGGCGGCCAGAGATGACGAGAACGCCGCATTGAGAATACGCCTGGAGAATTTGGTGGCAGTCGTAAAGGAGACTGGCGCCATGCAGAGCGCCGCAGCAAAGTTTCAGGGTTGACGATGAACAGGAGTGGCCAGTAAGAAGCGTCCGGGCACGCAGCCAGTAGAGTAATGTAGGTAGACTTTTATGGGTGCGTTGTATGCATTTTTTTGTTGTGAACGCTTTGTGCTTCGCTTTTGAACGCGCTATGCTTCACTTCGTATGTTATCAAATTTTATGATTACTACTTTGCGTTTTTTGTTCTACTCCTGTCTTGCAGGTGGATTCAAATGTCAACGACAGAATCAAGTGCCGAGAGTATGGTGAGCTCCAGAGCACACATTCATGGTGTGTTGCTTGTTGCATGCCTGCTTGGTGTGCGTGCTATCTGTCAGTGTTCCCCTTTGGGTTGTCTTCTTGTTGTCTTTTCTTTGTCAATCATTTTTTATGTATTTTGGACTGGTTGTCTGCCTGCCCCCTTTGGGTAAAGACACCACCCTTATTTCATTTTTGTATTTCACTTCACGTTTTTTATAGTTAAGGGTGCGACCTTCCATGGTGAGTTGGTAGGTGTTTCAGGGTTTCTATCTCTACATTTCTGTATGGGTCGTATTTTTCTGTCTGCCGCCTGCACCAACTGCTGCCCATAATGGGCGATGATTAGATGTACGGTAAACCCGCTACTGTTTAAGGAGCGTGAGGCTCCAAACCCCCAAACCCTAGGGTGTGCGCGTGATGCGCTGAGTGGTGCGTGAGGTACCCCGCCCGCGCTGCGTGATGCCGCGATTGTTTTTTTGGTGCGCGATGCATCTTGTTCTATGGGTTTGAGTGATTCATTCCCTGGACACCCCTCCCTGAGATTGGTTAGTATTTTTAGTGTGCTTTTTCTGCTTGGGGTGGTGCGTGTGTTTCGCTCCGCCCCCTGGCCTTGATGTGTGATTCACAGGGCCTGGTCTTCGGGATATTGTTGTCCTGGGTTGGTGAGCAGGTATTGTATGCCCCCTTTTGTGTAACATCTTTTATGACCCTGTGTGTGTTTACCTCAGCGTCTTCGCTTTCGCCTTTTGCGTTTCGGTAAGTTTTTCTTTTTCTTTTCCTTTTTATATTTTATACGGTGGTACATTTTCTTACGTCTGTGTGAGTGTGTTGTGTTACTTTACTTGCTTTTATTGTAAGCGTGTGCATTTGTGCGTGTCCATGGCATGTCAAGGCTGAGTGTTGTTGAGTTTTGCGTCATCTTGCTCAGTTTTTATTACAGATACAACAAATACAGTTATGCGTTTGGCTTCACGACAGCTGATAAAAATTTTGTAGGTTAGGCTCACCTCGTCCTCACGCACGTTTTTACATGTCATGTGCAGTGGCATAGTTGCTGTTGTGTATGTGTGTAGTTTCTAACCTCAGTGCTTGCTGTTCAGGCCGCGAGTGAAGTGGGAATCAGAAGTTTCGGTCTGGTGAATATTATCAGGTATGACTGAAGATTAGACACATCTTTTATATGATATGCAGTTTTCTCCTTTTGCCTTTGCACTGCAGCAACAGCAAATAGGCATCACGTGGACGAAGCGCTCAAGGGTCTGAATTCGGTGCAGGAGTATCAAACAGAATGCATTCAGGTTAATACAGGTTAAGTGGACTTTCTGTATATTACTGCAGGTTTGCACTTTCAGAGAATTAGGCAGAGCAAAATAAACACAACACCGTCCACGCTGTTTGTGCTGCAGGGCAGGCAGGGTATTAATGTCTGTACATAGTCTAACCTTTTTACGGGCAGGCAATCCCGAAAATTGTTAAAGATTTTCTGACAGCGCCCCCCCCCTCGAATCCACTCACAGCACTGTAGCGCCTGCTTAGCCATTGCTGCAGACAGTTTTTTCTGTTTGTAGGCAGGTAAGTATGATGTGTCACACGCCCCCTCCCAACACCTATGCCTATCCTGACTGGTATGTAGGGGTGCAGTGACATTCTGTAGCACGCCTCACTGACTTTTTTTTTCGGGTGTGTGTTTGACTGTTTTTTGTTTGACACCCTGTGCCGGGCATTCAACAGCTCAGCCCCTCCTCCCCCCCCCCCCCCGTTGTAAAGATCTGAGTGTCTATTTTTTCTGAGTCAGCCATTTGCTGAGGTGCCCCCAGCAAATAGCTTGGGAAGGGAGTGTAATAGGTTTAGGTGTAAAGATCGCTAATGCGATCGCGCGCGCATGTAGACACACCTGAAGGTAAAATAAAATAGACATTTAGAAAGCGAGGAGCAGCGCATTTGTAGGTATTTTACATTGTACATTTCCGTGTGTATACAGACTGATGGGATGACATTAAGTTTTGAGAAATGTTTGTTGACTTGTATCGCGCTGCGCTTGTGAAGGATTTGGGATCTGAAGGATTTTGGAAAACACAAGGAGATTTGGAGATTGCAGTGAAAAAATATGAACAAGCAGAGTATCATTACAATCTTCGCAATTTTGGAGTTTTTGTCGGCCATTTTTGGACCATTTGAGCACTCGTATGTAGGCTAGTTGCATCTCCGTTGCGAACCAAGTTGAATATTTTGACCTTGTGTCCTTTTTGCGACGTTGGACGAGTTACATTGCGTTGGGGATGCACATAGCCCTTGCACAACACCAAAAAATGCCCAAAATGGGGCATTTTCAAGGTGTTGGGCCACTTTTGAACCATTGGAGGCGGCCTAGCGGTGCTAAGCGACTATTCGACGCAAGCACACACAGCAATCATCACTTGGATCCATTTCACATAGGTTAATCAACCAAATATGCCAGAGAACAGTCGTTTTGAAGGGGAAAAAGGCGATTTTTTGCAGGAATGAGATGCAGTCTACCCTGTTCTGAATCACAATGCTTTTCTGGATACGAACATTGAAATTTGCAAGCACAAAATGCATATTTTTTCTTACCTTTTTATATTTTTGAGCACAAACTCCTAACACGTTTTCCGGGACCGCCTGCGGGACGTTCGGGCCGCTAAGGTCCTAGGTGTGTTGTCCGATGCGCACCCGAGGAGGTAGGTAGGTAGGTAACTTGGAGAGCTCAGGATGCCTCCTTTGACAATGCAGGAAGAGGGTCTTACCAAGGGGAGGTCCGGCCCCTCCCAGTGCCCCAGGAGAGGAGGTATTCTGGTTTGCCTTGCCTGTGTTGGTGTTGCTGCTTAATGGTTTTTGATTGATGAAAACCTTGTTGGATTTTCTTAAACTGCAAAATGACAGAGGACAGGTACGAAGCAGCCCAAATACCAGATCGAAATCAACGTCAGGTGATACCTCTTCAAAGCATAAGTAGCAAAGAGGGGCTGCAGATAGACAAATGTAGATCTTAATACACAGCCCCAATGATTTATAAGTAAAATAGATGATTTTATGAGTGAAAACTGACATGAGTCAGGTCCCCAAGATAGTACCAAGCACTTCATGTGCACTCCTCTGGATACAATGGGTTAGGTTGGGAATCTGGGGCAAAGGAGTTGCGCCAGACACAAGATATGGCTTGGCCAGCATGGCCAAGCAACTGAATTCAGAATCAGTTAAAAAGCAGCACCACAATAAGTGATGGAAACAATTGAGTATAGGGACCTAGAGGTGGGGGACCACTAGGCCTAACCTACAAGGCCCTAGGCAAGAAGTGCCTATTTTATTTCGGTATTACCTCCATGAAGGAAGATACCTCCGCTCAGTTCAGCGGTAGGGGTGAACTTCATGGGGGGGCTGGGGTTATAACCCTAGTTACTTTGAGGAAGTGTACTTCAAGCTTCAAAAGAGTGGTAAGAATGATTAAGTGTTAGTCTCAACATCAACCAAAGGTTTGGGGGGGGCTTGGCCTGGATCAAGTACCGCAGGAAAGACCTGGTAGTGACTTTTTCTTACTCCCCCCTGGAGTACTAGTTGATCAGGCTAGTAGGACCAAGGAAAAAGAATCCAATTTCCCCAAAATTACCTGAGAAAATGTATCAAACCAGGCAATGACACTCCCATCAGCTCATAGAAGCTTACCACACTGTAGGTACCCTTGAAAAACAGTGTAATGTACTGTGAATGATGCCGCTTCGATGGGGCATTCCTCCAAAGTCGCCAGCGTGCGGCGAAAACGTTTCGTAAAAAGTTGGGGGACTCCCTCCCTAGAGTACACATGCTTACCCACTAGGGTACAGTTGAACTGTCTAATGCGGACGGCGATCACTGTATAAACAGCTTTTTAGTAAACGTCCTGACCAAGCGCCAGGGCAGAGCAATACTCCGGATGGAGGGCACAAAACTCCAGGAGCTGATAAAAATGGAATATGGAACCAACAGGGAGTGAATCCTGTGGTTCAGCGAACGCACTAGCAATTGAAGAAGTCAAATCGCTAAAAATTGACGAAAAGACGTTGGAAATCGTCATTTTTAGTCCAAAACCTAAGGTCGCAGACAAGCGCAACAGAAGCGCACTACTAAAAAGAGGTGCGGACGCGTAAATGGCTGGTAGATAAGAAGGTATGAGCCGTGCTTTTTAAAGCTTTTAAAACAAATTTTTGCACAGGTGCATCAAGATTTTCATAAACTTTAGGAAAAGGTTTTGAACAGAAACCCCAACCAACAACCACACAACAGAGCAGGCGGACAACCCGCCTCTCAGGTATGTTATTCTCATGTCACACACATGCATTGCGTTCGTGTTGTTAGTTTCCCTAAAACGCTAGGGTTGTCACCTCTGCGTTTGTTGGGGGTTTGAGCGTTCAGTTCTCTTGCTCTGCACAGGTCAAAACAGGAATGAAAGGTATGTTAGACGAATGGAGCACGCAGCGCGCACGTAGAGTTAGAGTATGCGCTGTGCTCGCGATGCATGTGCCTAATCTAGACATCTACACGTCGTGGCCCTTTCTCTGTGCATCCATCCACTCATCCCTTTTCTCCTCAGGTCAAAAAGGAAAGTGCTTGCTCGTCCTTTCCTCACCGTAGCGTTAACATAGGGTTGTTGAAAACGCTTAAGCTTCGTTTTGCGCTGTGCAGTCGCTCGCCATTCCCTCTCTTTCTCCTGTAGGAAGCAAGGTGAAAAGTGCATGCATGATACACATGATGCATTAATCGCTTAGGGTGGTTTATAAATCACCGTAGGGTTGTTTAAAGGCTTGGGGTTGCCCTTGCGTTTGATGTCCTTCGGCATACACATGATGCGTGGTGAGTAAGGTAAGTAAGCCCAGGAGGAGCTCACCTCCTGGTGGATGTTCAGGGTGATTGGATAAATTGGGTTAATGATAGGAAACTAAAAAAATGTTGTTGTTCGCCTCCCTTCCCTGCCTACACATGATGCATTAAATGGCCGTAGGCCACAAGCTGTGCACACGGTATAACCCTTGTTTAGCCTACCGTGGGCTCCGCCCTCCGTTCAAAAAGAGAACGGGCCGAGTCCTTAAGCTTGCTTGCTTGCAGGATGGTTGGAGGACAGTGTATTGTTTTCCAACCAGACACCTGTATAATACATCGAGGTTGGTTACGTTTCTCAGCCGCTAACCGTCCTTCATCCGCCTTTTTTCTCAGGTGGGAAGGGGAGGCGGTGAGGTGGTGCAGCAGCAGTTGCCTTCGGCGACTTCCCATTTCTCACCGATGCTAAAAAGGGCACAGATCACAAAAACAAAGGGGGTCAGCGGACGACTTCTTCGAGTATAACCGTTACTACAGGCTTCCAACGTCGCGCGCGATTGCAGCAGAGAAAAGTAAAAAACCAAGAAGAAGACGTACAGTGAGAAACAATAAACAGAAAAATGGTTTTTTCCGACTTCAGAAACCCCAAGAAAAGTTTTACGCCACTGTTTGGCGAGGGCGCAAAATCTACGACACTCACAGAAAACCAAGAACAAAAGAGTGGCGGCGGCGACGAAGTTGAGCGTTGCCTGCCCCAAAACACCTAGCAAAGTGCGTGTCCTAGGCGCCAGGGACTTGTGCATGCCCCAACCACGAAGGAGCAAAAAGAAAAGTAAAACACACAAGCAAATACAAAACACACACAAACCACGACATCATCACCGGCCGCCGAGACACAAGTATGTTACATGCTGCGCTACGCTACGCTACGCCGACAAGAAAAGCACGACGATAGCCGCGCCGGCAAGGAGAACAAAGAGGTGTAACCGAGAGACCATGCCCACCCCCGCACGCCGCACACATAGGGAACAAGAGGTATGCCCGTACATACATGTCGCCACAAGCAAAACAAGGCCACCATCGCCGCGAAAAAGCAAAATGGTACGAAGGGGCTTGAAGGGTGAACGAATGTTATGAAGAACGCACAGAGGGAAGCACACACAACCAAAGAAAGGTAAAACACACAGAAACACAAAAAACAAAAACCGAACATGCACAAGCAACAACAACAACACCGGCGCGGAAGAACGCAAGGGTGAGGGAAGGGATATGAAAGGAGAAGGAATGGTGTTATGGAGAGAAGAACGCACGCACACAAAAGCACGGAGGGAGCCACACACCACCACCAAGGGCACCCGTGCGCCAACACAAGTACAAGTATGTTACATGCCGCGCCATGCCACACAAACGAGAAAAGCACAACAATAACCGCGCCAAAGAAGGTAACCAAGAGGTTTAGCCGAGCGAACATGCTCACCCCCGCACGTCCGCATACATAGGAGCGAAAGCTATGCCCATGATTGCACATGCGTGCTGCTGCAAGCAAAGCAAGGTACGTAACGCAACGGAATACATACACGCAATAAGAGACGCCGCGGAAGAGCAAAAAGGTATGAAGGGACTAGAAGGGAGAAAGAAGCGTGAGAAGAACGCAGGGAGGGAGCCACACGCCACCACCAAGGGCACCCGAGCGCCAACACAACCATCACCAGGTATGGAAAGCAAGACCGTCAAAAACCGACGCCAACAGAAGAAGCGCAAGAGCATGAACAAGCAAGAAGGGCGCCGGAAGCCAAGGAGGAGAGGGGATGAAATAGAGAACGGAAGGGGAGGGATACACGACACACCACCCACCCCGCGCACACAAACACATAGGAACCACCACCCACGCCCCCCCAACACTGCCTCCTTCCTGCAGGGCGCACCGGCAACGGAAGAGGAAATAGCGCCGGAGGAGGCAAAGTCCACAACAAATTACACCGGGACCGAGACGGAGTGAAGGAGACAAAAAATGGCATGAGTGCATGCCATCGCAAAGAAACATGCAAGAAGAGCAAGAGGTGTGCCTGGTGCCTGCCTGTAAGTCCGACAAGTGCGACAAGCGGGAACAAGCGCGGCAACAGCGACATACACGCTCGCCTCGTTGCTTGTTGCTTTGCGACCAAACACCCAATCCACACCCACGCTCTCATAGGTCGCCAACGCCGTACAAGTGGTATGGAGGAAAACCACGACACCGCCACACACACACAAACACTAAGAGAGCCCGCCGCCGCAGCAACGTAGACACCACGGCCAACGAAGTGTACATGCCTGTGTCATTGTCGATGCTGCCAGCCCCGATATAGCCCACACCCCCGTCCGTCCTTTGTCTCACAGGACCACGAAGGAGAGAAGGAAGCCGTGACCACACACGACAGAGAGGACCCAGAGGACGAGGAAGTAGGCAAAGCGAAACACCGAGCCACACACAAGGACGCAAGTGAGCAAGGGAAAAATGCACGCCAGGGAGGAGGGCCGACCAACGGAGAGTAGAGGAAAGGGTAAAGAACGCTGCAACAAGGTAGGAAGAAGGAGGGTACCGCGCCAGCAAGGCAAGAGACGCACCCGAGCGAGGGACACACGCGGGGAAGGGGGCACAGCCACAAGCCAGAGCACGCACAACACCACAGGGTAGCACATGAGAGGTAGGCACCAGAGAGACAGACGAAAGGAGGCAGCACGACACACCACCCAAACGGCACACACCGCACCACCACACACCCACCAGCACACAAACACCGCACAGGCACCACCCCCACCACACGCACCCACGCCCGGCCGCCCGTCCCACCGACGGGCGGCACACCCACGCCCGCACACCCGCGCCCACAGCAAGGGAGCGACGGGCCCTAGCTGCCCGCCCCACAGACGGGTAGCCAGGGGAGGGCGAGCGCCTAACCCAAGGCGCCCCCACACAACGGCGCGGGGCACCTCCCCCGGGGACACCCTCCCGCCACACCCACAGCGTGCAACGCCGGCTCGCAAGAGGGCACGCTGTGGGGCTGGTCCTGGGTCCCCACGCCCACACCAGCCGCGCCCGGGAGACACGGTTCGCGGAGCCCCGGCCGCGCGCGCGAAGAGACGGGCGGCCGGGGGAGGGACAGTGCCAGACACCAGAGGCCCCTCACAACGGTGGAAGGCCACCCTCCCTGGACGGCCTCCGGCGACCCCCGCGGCACGTAGCCCCCCGCAGGGCATGCAAGCCAAAGGGACAGGGCTGGGCCCCCACGCCCGCACACGGGCGTCCACAGCAAATGGGCAGCGGACCCCGACAGCCCGCCCCGAGGACGGGAAGCTGGGGGAGGACGAGCGCCTGACCTCAGACGCCCCTCGCAACGGCGCAAGGCAGCATCCCCCCCGGGGACGCCCTCCCGCCACACCCCTAGCGCGCAACACCAGCTCACAAGAGCGCACGCTCTGGGGCCGGTCCTCACGCCCACAGCACCCGCGCCCAGGAAACACGGGCCGCGGAGCCCCGGCCGCCCGCCCCAAGGGACGGGCGGCGGGGGGAGGGACAGCGCCAGACAACAGACGCCCCTCAGAGCGGTGGAAGGCCGACCCCCCCGGACGGCCTCCCATCACTCCCGCGGCACGCAGCCCCCAGCCCACGTGCAAGCCAAAGGGACAGTGCTGGGCCCCCACGGCCGCACACGCGCGCCCAGAGCACGTGGGCAGCGGACCCCGACAGCCCGCCTCAAGGGCGGGCAGCCGGGGGAGGACGAGAGCCTGAACTCAGACGCCCCTCACAACGGCGCAAGACACCTCTCCCCGCGGACGCACCCCAGCCACCCCCACAGCGCGCAACGCCGGCTCGCAAGAGCGCCAGCTGTGGGGTCGGTGCTAGGTCCCCCATGCCCACACCACCCGTGCCCCAGACACACGGGTAACGGGGCCCTGGCTGCCCGCCCCAAGGGACGGGCGGCCGGTGGAGGGACAGCGCCAGACACAAGACGCCCCTCACAACGGTGGAAGGCCAGCCCCCCGGTACGGGGTCTCACCACCCCCGCGGCACGCAGCCCCCCGCAGGGCATGCAAGCCAAAGGGACAGTGCGGAACCCCCACACCCGCACACGCGCGCCCACAGCAAGTGGGCAGCGGACCCCGACAGCCCGCCTCAAGGGCGGGCAGCCGGGGGAGGACGAGCGCCTGACCTCAGACGCCCCTCACAACGGCGCAAGGCACCTCCCCCGGGGACGCCCTCCCGCCACCCCCACAGCGCGCAACGCCGGCTCGCAAGAGCGCACGCTGTGGGGTTGGTGCTAGGTGAAGGGCTCACAGCTTGACCGCTGTGGGTATCCCTTGAGCGACCTGCACAGGGAACCTCCAGGTGTGCGCGTGCCCCTCCAACTTCATCACAGACGCCTAGGCCAGCACAGCCCCGTGCACTCCAGTGCAGTTGCGAGCAACCCCTGGAGGCCCGACAGCCACCTGCCGACCCCTGCCCCCCCCCCCCCTTCCTCAACGGAGAGGCCATTCGGGTGTGGTGCCCTCTGGGCCCCCTCGTCTACGCGGGCTGTAGCACCGCAGCCAGTGCAGCCAGCACCGGTAGCACCCAGGGCAGGGAAGCACTCTTTGCGCCCTGGTGCCCCTCCACCTGCCCGCGGTACGCCCTCGGCCGTGGGGAGCCGGACCCAGCCCGCGTGGCAGCACCACCTGTGCTTAAGGCAGTCAAGGAGTGCGGGTCTGACCCCAGTCGTGCCACGTACCACCGCCTTCCCGTGCCAACAGGCAGTCGTGGAGTGGTTGGGTAGCATGTCCTAGTGACGTGGAGGTTGCGAGCCCAGGCCCACATCTCCACCGGCGGGCTCAGAGTCAGGCTCACCAGCCTCCCTGCCGGGGCCTGGAGCACCAGGCACACACTTCCCCGCACCATGTGCGCCAACGCCGAACAACAATGGAGCAAGCAGGTGTGCCACAGCCCCCCTCCCCCCCCTCCACAAACACACACGGGCACATACACACAGGCACGGCGGCATCCCCCGCCCCCGAGCCCCAACGCGAGGTCTGGGGGCGGTCAGCAGTCCGGTAGGCCTTGTGACCGGACACCCTGGTACAGCCGCCCGGTCGGGTCCGGCAGGGAACGCCGCGCGGACCGTCGGTAGGCTACCAGGTGACGCATTCACCCAACCCAACCCAACCAACCCATGCCCATACCACCTGTGCCCAGGACACACAGGAAACGGGTCCCGGCTGCCGGCCCCCAGGAATGGGCGGCCGGGAGATGGACAGCGCCTGACACCAGACGCCCCTCACAACCGTGGGAGGGCACCTCCCCGCGACGGCCTCCATCAAACCCCGGCGGCACGCAGCACCCCGCAGGGCATGCAAGCCAAGGGGACTGTGCCGGGCCCCCACGCCCGCATACCCGCGCCCACACGTCGTGGGCAGCAGACCCCAACAGCCCGCCCCGAGGACCGGCAGCCGGGGGAGGACGAGCGCTTGACCTCAGACGCCCCTCGTGACGGCGCAAGGCAACCCCCCTGGGGAAGCCCTCCCGCCACCCCCACAGCGCGCAACGCCGGCTCGCAAGAGCGCACGCTGTGGGGCCCGTGCTGGGTCCCCCATGCCCACACCACCCGTGCCCGGGACACATGGGCAAAGGGTCCAAGCCACCCGCCCCCAGGGACGGGCGGCCAGGAGAGGGACAGCGCCTGACGCCAGACGCCCCTCACATCGTTGGAAGGCCACCCCCCCGGGATGGCCTCCGCCCATTCCCGGCGGCACGCAGCCCCCCGCAGGGCATGCGTGCCAAAGGGACTGTGCCGGGCCCCAACGCCCGCACACCCGCGCCCACAGCACGTGGGGGGCGGACCCCGACAGCCCAGCCTGAGGGCGGGCAGCCGGGGGATAACGAGCGCCGGACCTCAGACGCCCCTCACAACGGCGCAAGGCACCCCCCACCGGGGACGCCCCCCCCGCCACCCCCACAGCGCGCAATGCTGAGCAACAAGAGCGCGCGTAGTGGGGCGCACACCAGCCGTGCCCGGGACACACGGGCAACGGGGCCTAAAGGGAATCCAAACAAGGCGCAGGGGTGTATGTCACCACGCCTAACGAAAGGTTGATGGTGAAGCCGTGCGGATTCACCAATACAGCCGCCGCCACTGGCACCTACACCACCACCGCCGTGAAATATGATCCAAGAGAAATGGGTCTCCAGTGTTTTGCACCAATGAGGTAAGAAGGTTTTCAAAAACATTCTTTTTAGGGGTTGTGGCATCTCTTGCAGGGCTGAAAAATAGCGGTTTTCAGGTTGCTACTTAGCAATTTGTTGCTGTACCACGATAGGGGTTCAACCGTGGGGAAGCCGTAATGAAAGTGCGCGGTTGAACTCGGTTTAACCACGGTTTCACTTTGGTAATTCAAGGGTACCTGATCCAAATGAGCACGTAGGGGGGTCACTGATGCCATGCCCGCCCCCAGGGAGGGGCGGCCGGGAGAGGGACAGCGCCTGACACCAGACGCCCCTCACAACGGCGGAAGGCCAACCCCCCCGGGATGGCCTCCCGCAACCCCCGCGGCACGCAGCCCCGCGCAGGGCATGCAAGCAAAGGGTCCAGTGCCGTGCCCTCAGGCTCACACACCCGCGCCAACAACATGTGGGCGGCAGACCCGGAGCGCCTGACCTCAGACGCCCCTCACAGCGGCGCGGGGCACCCCCCCCGGGGGGGGGGCCTCCCGCCACCCCCCGAGCGCACGACGCCAGATCGCAAGAGCGCATGCACTGGAGCCAGTGCAGGGACCCCCATGCCCACACCAACTGTGCCCAAACTCACGGGCAACGGGTCCTGGATGCCACGCCTGCCCCCAGGGATGGGCGGCCGGGAGCGGGACAGCGCCTGACACCAGATGCCCCTCACAACGGTGGGAGACCACCTCCCCGGAACGGCCACCCACCAACCCCGCGGTGCGCAGCTGCCCGCAGGGCACACGGGCCAAAGGGACAGTGCCGGGACGCCACGCCCGCACACCCGCGCACGACACACGTGGCGAACGAGCCCGGGCTGCCGGGCCCCAGGGACGGATAGCCGGGGAGGGGGAGCGCCCAACGCCGGACGCCCCTTGCACCGGTGAGAGGACTGGCCGCCCACCCCACAAGCGGGCGGCCGGAGGAGGGAGAGCGCCTGACGTCAAACGCCCCTCGCAGCCGCGGGGGCACCAGGCCCCCACGGGCACACAGGCGCCCAGCGGGGCCCGGCGAGCAACGCTCAGCACCAGCCTGCAGAGAAGTACAATGCGGAGCCAACGTCAGGCCCCCCCATCCGCACCCAACCACACCCACGGCAAGTGCAGCAAAGCAGGCCGTTACAGGCGCAGGTAAGCCACAGGAGGTCCGCACCCCATCCCCTGCTCTCAGGCACAGGGACATAGCAATAGCGCAGCCAACAGCCCCACGCAAAACACGCCCCCGGTCCCCAACGCTGGACGCGGCACACGACGTTCTCATGGCGCTGGGACTCCCAGGCAGTGACGGGGACCCCCCCCAAGAGGACACTGACGCGCACTCCGACCTGGAGATGATTCCAGAGGCCCCCGCGGGCAGCACGCCCGCGGGGCCCGCGCCGCCGGCAGGCAGCGTGCAAGCCCTCTGCCGCGCGTGGAAGCGGGGCCACTGCACCGGGGAAAGCTGGTGCGCAAAACCCCCGGACTGCCGCCGATGACGGGGCACTGCACGCAGTGGGGCACGCGGCCGCACGCGCCGCCCTGCGCTACGGTGTAGCGCAGGGCTGGATCCAGGATGAGACCACGCGTGGCAGCGTGAACATCCAAGAGGCCGTCGACCGGGTCGCCTACACGGACCAGACAGGGGTGGCCTTGCACACCCGGGGCCACCACGGCAGACCGGGGGAGGGGATCGTTGTGGTGCCCACGGGGATGGTGCTAGTCCTGGCTGCGGACATGGTCCGAGGGGTGCTCCATGCATCCCGAGTGCGGCGCGCGCGCCCGCAGTGGACCATCCAGGTGTACACCCATCCACGGGCGTGGCCTTTCTCCACATGGGCAGTCCTTGCCGTCATGTGGCACCTGGCACCGGAGAACACCCCCCAGGCACCGTGGACGAAATTGCCCGGGACCTCCACGCTTGGCCGGCCGACCAGGACTTCCCCTGGCGCAGGCCCCGCGGCGGCCTCCCGGTGGCGCCCGCCGCAGAGGGGTTCAGCTTCGCGGCAACCCTCCAGCGACACTCTGACAAGAGGGCGCGCCCCTTACTGCAGACAGGTACGGTCCCGGCCGCCCCGCCCGACTCAGGGGGGAGGTGGGACGTGGGAGAGGCACAACCGCTGCCGGACCCCTGGATCCTCCCACTATGGTACTTGCCCGCAGACGCCCTGGCCCATGCCACCCAAGACGTCAAAGGGGCCTTTCCGCCGCCCCAAACCCCCTGGCGTAGTTTTGCTCCGCAGCCTGCAGGCGGGGGCGGCCTGGGTACTGTGGCGAAAGGAGAACGGACGTCCGGGCTCGTACTTCTCCCTGGTGCAGGGTCAGGCGCTGCTTCACGCCGAGGACATGGGGACGATCGAAGGGGGGGCGATCGTGCCTGTCACGGCGTGCAGATGGATAACGGCTGCCGCCCCGCAACCCATGCAGCCGCGACCGGCGTGCCAGCGCCTTCTACGAGCGGTCCCCCCTTTGGCCCTCCGCCACGCCCTCACACGGGACGTGTGGACGGCCCTACCGAGTGACCTCAGGCAGTGGCTGGCGACCCCGGGCACGCGATACCCACCAGGGCCGGTACTCGAGCTGCTCACGGCCCCCATGCCCGGGGTCCGCCACGTTCTGCACAGAACGTCGGCCCCTACGGAACAGCTCACCGACGAGGTGCTGGACCTGGCGCTGGAGCCCGTACGGCTGCTCTACCCGCAGGCCTATATTCCGCCTGCGGGCACGACTAACCACCTCGCCCGCCTTGGACTGCAGCGCCGCGTTGAGGCCGCACACCGGGGAGGCGTGGTGGGACAGTGGCTGGCACTCCACAACCCGTCCACCGCACAGTACCACTGGTACCTGCACCAACTCCTCTTCCTCACTGGGGCGTCCTCGAGCGCAGCCGGCAGAACCCCTACGACACGCACCCGGAGCGCCTGGGTGCACAGGGCTTCCCGCAGCCGGCCCCGCCCGCCCTCCCGCCAGGGCAGGGTAGGTAGGTACTGCTGCAGGGACACCAGCTCGACACGACTACCACGGTGCAGCAAAGAGGAAGCAGCAACGCGGACGGGGCCGAGCCGGACCGCACGAACTGCGGGTCAGTGGCCTGAACCGCGGCCTGCAGGCACCTCACCGGGGACACCATGGGACTTAGGCAGTACCGGCCGGCGGACCGCACGGCACTGGCGTCCACGGTGGCGGCCGTCACCATGGGACCCCTGGCGGCGTGGCCAATGCGCCTGCTGCCCCACGTCCCCTGCCGGGAAACGGGACCCCGCCAGCCAGCCGCAACAGACGTGCCAACGGCGCCCCTCACGGCGGAGCAGCTGTACGTCGTTGTGGCGGCGCTGCTGGCGGACGGTGGGGAGAGGTTTGTCCACCACCGCGGCCCGGCGCAGATCGCGGGTAGCATACAAGGGCCGCAGCGCGACGCGCCCCACCCGTAGCACGCCACGCTCTGTGAGCGCACCCGCGTCAGGGACGCAGGCGGCGGAACAGCCCCCCCCAGGACCCCAGCAGGCAGAGGCACTGGTACTACAGGCGGCGGGCTACCAGGCATCCTGCACGGCCACGCCAGAGGCTACCGGTCGCACATCCTAACCGGAGGCCGTTGGACCGTCTGGCATGGCACCGCCAGGCAAGGGGCCTTCCCGCCCCATGTCAATTGGCAGCAGGAGCCCACCCAGGCCTACTATGTGACGGCGGACCCCTGGCTGCTAGCCGTCCTGCTACACACCATCAGCGCCCCGGACAAACGGCAGGAGCCGGGGTGGGCCAACCTCCCCACACTGGTCTGGAGCCCCGACCAGGAGGAGCATCCACGGGCCGCGTGGCAAGGTGACGCCATCAGGACCACGGATGTCCCGGACCTCCACGCGGGCCCATCAGGCACGCCCGCCCAGCCGCCACCCTCACGGTGGCGCAACGAGGACAGCAGATCCCGAAGTGGGTGGTCTGCATGTTCTGCCCGGCGGACGCGCATATCGCCGTCTGCGACCCAAAACGTCTGCCGGGGCCCGAGGCCGTGATCCGCGTAGCGGACTGCGCCCACGTGATCGCCAAGGCGCTGCGGAGGGCGAACACCACGCCCTCTTGCTCCAAGTCAGCCTTAAGGACAACGCCAGGGTGGCCAAGCCGGGGGTGTGGCCGGCGGCTGCGCTCCCGGCCGACCTGGAGCTCCAGCTGGCAATCCCGACCACGTTATATGACTGGCTCCAGGCCTTCCACGACCTGCGGTGCAGAGGCAGATTCACATTCTTATAAACTTTGTGGTCATCTCTCGATTTCTTAAATCAAGAAATTCCCACGCAGAAAAAGACGGCGCGCAGGAGCGGGTCTTAGCGAAGCGCCGGAATAAAAAAATTAATAAGATTATAAACGTATGTTACGCATAATGACGAAAATGACGAAACACACATAAATAAATAAACATAAAGATTCCACCCACACTGACCGAAAGAATTCAAGGTTCAAGACTTCGAAAATCAACAGAAGGACTTCAATGAGTCAGGTATAAACCACAGGTGTGCTCGTGTCGTATGCAGCATGCACATTGCTCGTCTTGTGTCTCCGTGAACGTGCCTTGTAGCAGCGCTAACAAACCATAGAGGGATAGATTAGAAGATTGCAGATGATTAGAGGTAAGTTCAGGGTCTTTAGACATACACACATATGAATAGCGTCGTCTCTTGCTGGTGTTTCGCCTTTTTCCTCACCTTGCTTCACTCTCCAGCGGTGAGTAAGGTAGGTAGGCCCAGCTGGGGCCACCCTCTGGTGGAGTTCGTGATTGTGGGTAAGATTTGTAGGAAAAACAGAGATTGACACAGGTAACTTAGAACCTCGTGCATGCTCGCGCATTCACACACGCATTAAAGGGTAGGGCACCCGTGGTGCGCTCGATACAACCCTTGTTTAGGTTACCCAGGGGCCCCACCCCACGTTCTATAAGAGAACAGGTGGAGTTCCTTAAGCTTGCTTGCTTGCACTGGGGTTTGAGGACAGTGTATTATAGGGCTACCTGAGAAGCGTATAATACGTGGAGGTAGTCTTAGTTCCTCAGCCGCAAACCCCAGCCATCTGCCTTTGCTTTACAGGTGGGAAGGTCAGAATGATTGGTGCAGCAGCGATTGATTTTTTTTTTATGCCCTGCTAACCAAGGGCGCTGATCACACAAACAAACAACTCCGCCCCTGCCTGTGGCAGAGCAGGGAGTCCGACTCCATCGACATATGCGCCGTGCGCGCCAAAGAGCACTCCTTTTCTCCAAGCCCTAGCAGGGAAACGCGTTGTGGCGTCCCTGTTAGGCCACAGACACTTAGTAGCTCTGTGTTTTCTTGCAATCTCACAGCTGAGCCGCTAGGGCTCGTGACTTCTCCTTCAACGCCACCTAGTAGAGCGTGCGTGTAGAAGTGGTAGTCCTGAGTGGGGGCTTGAGCCAGTTGCAGAAGTGCTCGCCCACCAGGATGGTGCCACTGTAGGGTGTGTAGGACATGTACTGCGTGTGTCACTGTCCCACCCGTGTCCTGCAATTTCAGCGGGGTTGGTGGGCAGTGGCAGTGGTTGGGCTAGATTTTGGCCATCGTAGCAAATAGGCGTTTTCAAGGCTTCATAGCTTTTGGCCACCCCTCCCCTGTAGTAGGCAGGTGTGTAGGGAAAGCAATACCTGGATGAGTATGCTGGGTATTCCCCCAAGGTTTTGCGCCAGCACAGAAATTGGGCGCTTAGGGGAGGAGAGACCCGGGGTGTACCCCGTGGCACCGGTAAGACATCCTCCAGGATTAGCAACCGTGCAGACTTGGGTGTAATTAGGACACCATTTCTGCAGCTTGCTCTCAGGACCTTAGGAATAGCACACTCACACATACGCGTAGGCAGGTAAGGGTAACGTTCAGTCCCTAGCTTTAGTCTTGGAGGCAAGCGTCTCAGCGAGCCTCAGCAACTCACCAAGGTTGTTCTGGGACAACTAGTCTACCAGAACTGAGTTTAGGCGTCCCTCAGGTAGTACAAGCGCAGAGAAGGGCTCCGAGGTGGCCTCTTCGACTCCAAATCCTTCCCAGAGGGTGAGGAAGCCCCAACCCTGGCGATAGCGGTGGCGTAGGACAGACTTCACCAGGTAGAAGCCCTCCTTAGCCATCTCCTCGGCGTTCATGTCGGGGAGGTCCGCTTCAACTTCTATAGGGCTCGCAGCCGCCTGTAGGTCTAGGGCGGCGATCTTCTCCTCGTGAGCTCCCACTCCTCCCCACAGAGGTCTTCAGGATCATTGTAGCGCTTCAGGTGTTGAGCGGCGCACACCAGGGTCCCCCCTAGACGGGGAGAACACCGTACTGTGATATGGTGTCGATCCAAAGATAGAATCTTGTAGGGCCCGAAGTAGGGGTCATCGCTGGTAGAGCATGGCCAGGCGGGTAGTCGGCTGTGGTGCACCAGCACCCAATCCCCCTCTTGGTAGGAAGCCGGCACTCGGTGCTTGTTCTTCTTGTTCCACTGACGCTCCCTGACTCTCTGGAGCATTGCCTTGGCCTTGTCCACCTTCGCTTGTTGCTCTTGGACCCACTCAACCACAGAAGAACCGGTGTCCTCGGGATAGGGAGCGTGTAGGAACCACGCCGGGCACCCTAGGAATAGCTCATGGGGCGAAGTAGCCAGTCGCCGAACTCTCTTGGAAGTTCACCATTAAGGATATGACGGGTAGTAGTCTCACCCAGTCTCTGGTGCGTTCAGTTTTGCACCATATCCTTACATTCTCCTTGAAGACACGAATCTGTCGCTCACATAGGGGGTTGCTCGTGTGAGAGTATGGGATCCCCGTAGACACCTGGACATTGAGGGATCTCAGGACCCTCTTGTACCAGCCGGCATCTGAGCGTACTCGTACGTCCTCATCGGAGTTGATCTCCTTGGGCGCCCCATAGACACAAAACCACTCCTCCAGGAGTATCTTGATGGTCTCCTCCCCGGTAATGTGCTTGGTACATGGGAACACCCTGGCGAACCTGGTCAACCCACAGGTTACCGCGAGGGCAAAGTCATAGCCCCAAAATTTCGGCATCTCCGTGTAGTCCACGTAGAGAACACTGTTAGCACAGTGAGGGACGGGCAGGGTCGAGTAGAGACCCCTGTCCCTGATATCCCCAGGTTTGCAGGACCTACACGGGCACTTGTCCACGATAGGCTGGAGGGTCTTTCGCAGTTGGTCATCAGTCCACGTAGTGTGGAACCACTGCTTGAATAGCCTCAGGGTACGGTCAGCACCCACATGACTGCTGGACTCATGGGTCCACTTCAGCAGCGCTGGGACTCTGTCACTCGGTACCACGATGCGGTCCTCGTGCCAGAGATAGCTCTTGTCCCTCTTCCACTGTTCTTGGTTGACTAGCAGGGGTCCAAGGCGTTTCTCCAGGCCCTTGTAGGTATCCCCAAACTCCTTCAGGTGCTCCGCTTGTTGGAGTCCATCTGGGGGGCGTATCATAGTCATGTTGAGGTCCAAGTGTACGTCCATACGGCTGAACGCCTCCTTAGCGAGCGCTTCAGACCGGGCACCAATCAGGGCGTCGAAGTTGTTGCGGCTGATGTAGTCTGCACACTCGTTCTTCACTCCCTGGATATGGTGTACCGTCAGCCGTAGTTGGAGGAGGTAAGTCCACCAGCGCCGTAGCCTGGCCTTCTCAGGTGGGGGACCCTTCTGGAAAGTGCAGACCGGCTCTTGGTCGCACAGCCAGACCACAGGGTTACTCCCCAACAGTCGTGCCTGAGTGGATAGCACCAGCATACGCGCGAGCAATTCCTGCTCATAGGTGGAGTAGTTCCCCCTGGCGTGGTTCGATTTCCAATTCCAGTGGCCCACGGGTTCTAGGCCCCACTTGTCGTCAGGGTAGCTGTGCTTGAGAGTTCCATCTCGGTTGAGACCTTCAGTCCCCCATTGGGAAATAGCTGAGTGGAACTTCTCCTTCTCCAGTGCTTGCCATTGGAACAATGTTCCACCACCGCCCACATTGCTGGCGTCAGTCACAAGGATAATCTCACCTTGTGCTCTAGGCACGCCCAAGCACTTAGCGTTGGCCACCTTGTCTTTGAGCTCGTCAAACGCTTGTTGCTCTTGTGGGCCCCAGCGCCAAGTAGTACTCTTCTTGATCAGGTCCTTCAGAATGGCGCTGGTGTAGGTGAAGGTTTTGATATGGCGGCGATAGAAGTTGCACGCCCCAATGAAACTGCGTACATCATGCAGTTCTTCCTTGGGGTCTTCATGTCGTACCTTAGCGTCCATCAGGGGTTTGGCCTTAGAGGCCGCTGGGGTCCACCACCCATAGCCAACGTCAAACCCCAGGTACTGCATGGTCTTCTGCATGAACTCACAGTTCTCCAGCTTGAGTCGTGTGTGGTTCTCCTGGCAGACCGCAAAGAACTCACCCAAGAGGATAAGGTGATCCTCCTGGGTATTGGTCCCAAGGCATACATCGTCGATGTGCGCCTCCATCTGGGCCCCACGGGATATGAGTTCTTGCACCTTGGGTCTTCGTCGTAGGATGGACAAGATCTTGTTCATGAGCTCTTGAAATAGAGCGGGTGCGTTGGCCACGCCAATGGGCATGACCTTCCACTTGAACACCCTCCCCTGAGGGGTGATGAAGGCTAGTAGCTCCTGAGCGTTGGGCGTCAGGTCCACCTGCCAGAATCCGCTCCTCTTGTTCATCTTGGTCTTGTAGCGACAGGAGGCTATCTTCTCAAGGGTAGACTCCATATTAGGAATGGACCCTGGGTGGTTCAGCGTTTTCTTGTTCAGCTCTCCGTAGTCCACTACCAGCCATTTGGCTGTAGACCCAGGTTCAGCTACCAGGAAACAGGGGCTGCAGTGTTGGGGGTAGTCCCCATCCCTGTACTCCAGGACTAGGCCAGCGTCGATACATTCTTGTATCTGTCGCTCAATCTCGTCGGCCTGCTCTTTAGGAGCGGGATAGGGTCTCCTCCGGATCTTATGGGCCTAGAACTCGGGTTTCAGCTTGAGGTCCATCTGTACCAGCTTGTCACATGAAGCTGGGGGTGGTAGTTCCCCGAACACCTCCAGATAGGTCCTTATAAGCTTCTGCACTCGCGGGTCCCATAGCTTCATCCTGTCCTCCATGTCCTCGTCAGAGTGTAAGTTGCTTGCCCCCTGGGTAATAGAAGATGGGAGGTGATCCTCCACCGACGCTTCGCCCTTGGTAGTATCCTTCAAACCTTGACATCCGTATAGTAGGTCTCGTTCAACCATCTCCGGTGGACAATGGCAACATAGGCACGCTCGAAGGGGTTCACATAGACATTCCTCCGAGAGGTCGTCCTCCTCTGGGGTCCTCACATGGGCACCCCACACGCTCTTCATGAGCTTAAGATCTACCTCCTTCTGCCAGGTGGTGATCTTCTGTTCGAGGTCCTCCTTCAATTGGGATAGATATCCCATACGTCCTTGCTTCAGTGGCCATGAGCTGCGGGTAGGCTTAGCGTAGCATGGCTTTTTCGCCACCAACCTCCTCTTGGCGTCCACGTACTCCCTTAGCCTGGATTGGGGGTCCAGCTCTTCGTCCACGGGGTCTTCCACCCTCATGGAAAGTAGGGGTTTCAGTAGGGCGACGTACTCGGCGTTCTCCACTTCCTCAACGCATGTCTGCACGAAGAAGGCGTCATGCTCAGTTTCGTCATCTGAGTGGATAGAGCTGGGAAGCTCGGATAGTCCACAGTCAGAGACTCCATCAGGAACAGGTACATGGCAGGGAGAGTTGGAGGCATTGGTGTTAGTCACAACGTATTCATCTCCCCCGGGTATAGTCTCGATAGCATCTTGAGGTCGTAGTCGATCTTTCAAGTCGCCCAGGGTAAGTCCATCGCTTTCTTGTTGTATAGCCTGGACCAGAGTCCAGTCTAGGTCCTCCCAGGGGCTGGAGGTAAGACCTCTGTCCACCACGCTGAGCATACTTCCCTATCCGGGTTTCCCGATGGGCGTCTTCCGCCCCAGAGGCACGTAGATGGCCTCATCACGTAACCGAACAGAGCTGATAGTGTGCCTGTCCAGGAGGGTTCGCCAGTACTCGTTGCCCCCATGGGCTCCCCAATCGGGGGAACACAGGACCATACGGGAACGTTCCAGGGCCACGTTGGTCAAGACCTTCCCCAGTTCACTGAACCTGGGGTTCCCGTAGGCCATCCCGAAAGAGGGCAAGTAAAATTTGTAGCTGCAGTTTTTCCCCTTGCTGCAGTAAAGGTCCAAGACATGTTGCTTGTCGCTGGCAAACAACTCCATGCTCAGGACTTCTCTGCAGTAAACCAACTCCTTCAGACCTTGGTCTAGGACTTCCCCCATTAGTTGATAGTCCTCAGTTTTGGAGGCCGCCATCATGTTCGAGGGCTCCTCCTGTGATACCCTCAGGTAGCTCGGGGTATACTCCGACTGCTCCAGTGGCACGGACTCTCTGCCACTGCCGAGGTCCACGTAGAGGAGGTAGGGCGCTTGCAGCGTCAGGGATTGTATCTCGAGGTGCTGCACCAACAGGTCAGTCCCCAATACAAAGTCGAAACCCTCAGTGTCCCTCACATAGAACCGATGGGCTATGGTTCGGGAGCAAATTGGTACCTCCACTTCACAGTCCCCGCAGCTATGCACCACATGTCCGTCCCCCATTCGTATAGCCGCGGTGGTCATGGTATTCTTCGGGCTCCGACAAAGTAAGATTTTCTTGGCCACTATAGATATGGTGGCTCCAGTATCCAGTACCCCCAGGTATTCACGTCCCCCCAGTCGGATACGTACCCAGAACACCAGGTCCAGGGCCCCACCGGAGCATCTCTGTCCGAACTCCGCGGGACAGGTCACCTCGAACCCCTTGTTCCGCAATTTGCGGGCCATCGTCATGAAACGGCTTTTCTTCTTGGCGTTGCCGTCATCACCACCTTCATGCTCATGCTTGGCCCCTTGCTCTCGCTGGGCCTGAGTTTGCGAGCATGTGGTAGGACCAGACTGCCCTCAGTAGGAAACAGTCACAGCCTTGTCTTTCTTGGAGGGCTTGATCCAGGCCAAGCCCCCTTTAAAACCCTTTTGTTTATGCTAAGACTAACTTAAGTATTTTTATCACTCTTTTGGAGCTTAAAGTACACTTTCTCAAAGTAACTAGGGTTGTAACCCTAGCCCCCCATGACATTCACCCCTACCACTCAACTGAGCGGAGGTATCTTCCTTCATGGAGGATATACCGAAGTAAAATAGGCATTTCATGCTTTAGGCCTTGGAGTTTAAGCCTAGTGGTCTCCCACCCCAAGACCCCTATACTCAATTGTTACTACCACTTCATGTGGTTCTACTTTTTAACTGTTTCTAAATCTATTTGCTCCGCCAAGTCATATTCTGTGTCTGTCCTGACACCTATGGCCCACATTCCTAACCAGCACCATTTCACCCAAAAGAGTGCACATGAAATGCTTGATGCTCTCTATGAGGCTAGAGTCAGCCCAGGTTTCATAAAAATCTTTTGTATTATCCATTTGTGATTGAATCTTTGTGTTTATACCTGCCTTGTCTATCTGCAGCCCTTCTGTGTTACACTGGATTTCAAACTATTCATTGATTCGATCCACATCCTGTTCTTGCTCTACTTGCTCCTTTGGTTTCGGGATTTCACCATCAAAAACCTGCAGGATTTCATCAAAATCTATAGGGCACTAATCAAGGACATCCTTCAGGTAGCAGAGGCAGACCCTGAGAACCCTTCGAACCGACTCTGAGCAGAAGCACAAGAAAAGCACACTGAGAAGCACATTGAACATGTCCTCTCAACTGTCCACCTGAACCTGGCCGATCAGAAGTGTACAAGTGCAACATGGCAGTGTAGCCCATGGACCCAAAGAGTGAACCGCCACTCAGAGCAGCATCTGGGTCTGAGGAAGATCCAGAGCACAGAAGGGCGGAGCTAAATCCGCCCAGAACAATCCCATTAACCATGGAAACCTTAGTGGGCCATGGTGAAGACAGCCTGCAAAGGCTCCGCAGGCGTGTCGAAGCTTCCATCGCCCGGTCGGCTTGTCCGGCCTCGTCTTCTACCGTACTTGGAGTTGGTCCTGAAGAACAAGAGGACCTACGAAGGAGGATGGACGAGTTCATGCTCCACGAAGAGTACCACAAGTCCACCGTAGGAGACAGTATCGCTACCGAGACAACCGAGGGTACACGAACACCCGAGAGCAAGGCATCCAGACCTCCGATAATGGATCCTCTTCGCCCAGAGCCCATCCATGGGACTCTGGATCGTACGGCCGAGCCTTTGGCCAAACTTCTATCCGGATCGGAAGACCCGGATGTGACAGCTCTGTCAGAGGCTGTCAAGGCTCAATTGGGTATCACTGAACCCTTACCCAAGCCAGCGCACTCTCACCTTCACCCGGATTGATCACCTTGGCTGATGATCTAAAAAGATCAAGGGTGTCCAGGTTCCTACCAAAGGTCACTTGCCCCAGCCCTTTTCATCCTCGAGCCAGGACAGTCCCTATTGCTGAACTACAGGACGTGCCGGTGACAGAGACTGAGCTCGAAAAGGGGCTGTCAGCCCTGACACCTCTTGCCGGCGTATCTCCTTCTCCTTCTGGCTTAACCCCGGGGGGTGGGAAGATGGGCAGACCTGTTGCCCAGGCGAACATCCAGCTAGAACTGCCGGAGTTCCACCCGAAAAATCTGCCTGAATGGGCAGAAGAATTTGCTGAGTTTCTTTTGCTCACTGGCCAATCCCATGTGGATGTGGCCACCAAATGCTCCTTGCTGAAACGCTCCTGCAAAAAGGAATTTTTGCAGAAACAGGTGAAACAGATTGTGAAAATCTGTTCAACCTGGGTAGAGGTACTCCAGAGATTCAAGAAAACATTCCCACTCTATGAGACTGACCTCAGTGTGCGCACACAGATAGAGGAGCTACCTATGCTCCCTGAGTTTCCTTCCGCTGCGCGAGTCTCTGAATACATGTGCGACCTGGAGTATCTGTTTTCACGGATGAACGTGGGCTCCTACGGAGCCACGGAGCCCCACCTGTGGCTCATGAGTAAGATCCCCCAACGTACGTGGGATGACTGCCGCGCTACCTCTGAGAGGAAAAGCAGGACCCACTCGTATGACGAACTGGTGGACCTGCTGATTGAGCTAGCTCTTGAGCGGGAGAATGACTCCCACATGCAGAAATTCCTCAAGAAGCACTTGGGTCGAGTTGGTACCCCTACTCCCGAACGTAGCAAAGGGGAAGGGCCTAAAAATCCCACTAACACGGACAAAGGAGGTAGTAAAGGGAGGGGTAACCTACGTGCCATGAATGAGGTTAAGCCTGATGCAGGTACACCCCCTCTGTTCTACTGCAAACCTGTCATTGACAAGGGGGGTACTTGTCATGCCCCTGACTGCGATCACCGCAGTAGCTGTATGCTGCAGATGAAACGACAGCAGCATACCAAGGATGGGAAACCTGTGACCCATCAGGGTCATTTCAGGTGTACCATCACCTGTGGCTATTGTGGCAAACGTCGTCACTACGAAGACGAATGTCACATAAAGAAACGCGAGAGTGATAAACTCAAGCAACAGGACGCAGAACGCCAAGAGACCCAAACACCCACCAAAAATCCCCCAAATGGGGATAAAGGTGGTAAAGGAGGTGGCAAAGGGGGTGGCAAAGGTGGACCCCCTAACCCCCAGAGACGCTCATCAGCGCCCGCTGCTACTCCCCCTCCTGCCGCAGGTGACCCCAAGAAGCGCCCACAGGGGGATAACGCTTCCCCTGAGGGGAAAAACTCCGAGAAGAGGCGACTGGCCTGGATGGCCAAGTCCCTCATGGCTGCAGGGGTGGATGTCAAGTTCCGTGATGAGGAGTAGGGGGGCGGCTCTGAAGAGGAGGACTTGGTTTTCTGGATCCTCGTGAAAATTGGGGATCAAATTTTTCGAGCGGTGCTTGACACCGGTGCAACATTTTCCATAGTGGCCCGGCGCCTGCTAAGGACTTTCAAGAAGACTAAGACCGTGGCCATAAGAGTAGGGGATGGGCGTACCATCCATTCCTTGGGGGGAGTCGATGTGACTATATGCTTGGGCGACAAAACCGTGACCCAACACTGCAGAGTGCTGGACAGGGACGCCTTTGACATCGTCATTGGTACCGACTTCCTACGAAGAAACCCCCAGGTAAAAATGCTGTCTCTCCAGCGCCCCTATTCTTTGCACTGCGACTTTGGCAGTGGGCTTTTCTCCGTACCTTTTGAGCTGTCAGGACGAAAAGAGTCTGGGCTGTGCTACGCATCCAAGACTAACTATCGTACTGAAAACTACCAATTGGCCCGTCACGTTCTTGAAAATGGACTGGCGGCCCTTCAGGTGAACCTGGATGAGATCCAGGTCGAATTGTTTGCGAGCCGACAACAGCACATCATGCAGTTGTAGTGCTCGAAACAGTTAAACAACACTTTCCGTTTCCTCTGGAAAGCAATCAGCCTAGCGTATGCTAACCCTCCCTTCTCCCTGCTCGCGAAGGTTCTAACCAAAATCGCTTATGAGGGAGGAAGGTTTGTCATGTGCACCCCTGACTTGGGCTGCTCTGGTGAACACGCTTACTGGCGCCGTATGCTAGATCGAATGACCGTGGGAAGAGTGCAACTCCCCGACAGTCCCATCTATGTGCCTGAAGACTCAGACACAGCTATGCAGCCCCCTGAGTGGGCGAGTTTCTTATCCATCATTGATGTATCTCTCAATCCTGTACCCCTGTATGACCTAGACCAGGTGCTACTGAAAGAGATCATGGCCGAAAATTGTGGCCTGACCCCTTCTGATCTCAGGAACCGATCTCCTGAGCACCTATCTGCCACACTTACAGGGTGTGAACCTCCCGATGGCTATCTGGAACCTGCAGCTGTTAAGGAGGCTGCTGACGACCAACTGTCTGAGATCGCCAGCACTATCCCTCCTGTTGATCCTAGCTGCGTTGACCTAAAACACAGTGCCTTCCTAGCCCAGCTGTTGCTGGAGGAGGTAGATCTAGAGTCAACCTCGGATCCCGCTACCCCTGTTTGGAAGCCAGTGCTACACATGTAGCCTATGCACACAGGTGAACCCGTGGCCCGGAGTCCTGATGCTCTGGCGTGGCCTGCTTCTAATAACATACCACTGTCTGAGCATGACACACAGGAACTCCGGCGGCTGTTGTACCTGAAGGCCGAAGGTATTGAGTGCCAAGAGCGGCTGCAATACCTCAGACAGACCTGGAAATCCTCCATCTGGTCTGAGGAGGACGATGAGTCTTATACGCTGCCTTAACCTGAGATACCGCTAGTGTATTCTCTGCACTATGGGCAGCAACGTCCCCCTGAGTGGGTTCTGTGCCTGCCGAAACTGCTGATCGGCAGAAAAAGAAAGAACATGGAAACAGCAACCTCCATGCTGAGGAGTATTTCCTGCAGAAACTCGAGAGTCTTAACCTTGACCCCCGACCGAAGAAACTGCTGATAACCTATGAGGAGGTGTTCGGCGCCTTGCCGCCCCGCCTCTCTTGTGAAAAACTGGTCCAGATGGACCTGAAACTGAAATTTGAATTTGAAAAGACGCGAGTGAGGCGTCGCTCCTATCCCGCTACACAGGAACAGGTTGAAGAATTCGAGCGCCAGATCCAGGAATGTATTGATGCTGGCCTCGTTGAAGAATATAAGAAGGGGGACTACCCCCACTGTTTCCTGGTTGCTAAACCAGGGTCGACTGCCCTACGACTGGTTGTTGACTATGGTGAGGTCAACAAGAAAACCCAGAACCACTCAGGGAGTATTCCTAACATGGAAAATACCCTGGAGCGTATTGCCAAATGCAGGTACAAGACCAAAATGGACATACGCTCTGGTTTCTGGCAGGTGGACCTAACCGCCGGAGCTCAGGAGCTGCTCGCTTCTATAACCCCTAAGGGTCGTGTCTTTAAGTGGAAGGTCATGCCTTTCGGGATGGCTAATGCCCCAGCGCTCTTCCAGGAGCTAATGAACAAAATTTTGTACATACTGAGGCGCAGGCCTCTAGTACAGGAGTTGATTTCTCGGGGTGCAGAAATGGAGGCCCACATGGACGATGTGAGTTTGGGTACTAATACCCAAGAGGACCATGTCCTTCTCCTCCGTGAATTTTTCATTGTTTGTCAAGAAAACCATCTCCGAATCAAACTCGAAAAATGTGAGTTTATGAAAGAGGAGATGGAATATTTGGGTTTCGACGTGGGGTATGGCTGGTGGAAACCAGCCGCGTGTAAGATGCAGCCCCTACAGGACATGCAGATTCGCGATGACCCTAAGAAGGGTCTACACGATGTGAGGAGTTTTGTGGGCGCCTTTTAACTTCTTTCAGTGTCACATCCACAATTTTACCTACTCCTCTGCCCCCCTCACCGACCTAATCAAGAAAACTACTCCCTGGAGGTGGACTGCCAGGGAGGAGGAATGTTACCAGGAGTTGAAGAAGAAAATTGCCTCCTCCAACTGCCTGGGAGTGCCCCGCCCTAAGGGCGAGATAGTCCTGATCACTGATGCCAGTGATGTAGGGGGGGGTGGAATGATCTACCAATGGCAAGAGCCTACCCCTGCTGAACTAACCCACTGCAATTATCGTACTAGTGGACTGAAGCGTGATGGCTCGCTGAAACATGACTATCCTACCAGTGAGTGGCGGCTGGTGCCACTAGGACACTGGAATTGGAAATGGAACCAAGCGCGTTCCAAGTACAGCATCTATGCCCAGGAACTCCTGGCCGGTATGTTGGTGCTTTCGTCACAATCTGGACTCCTGGGATCTAACGCTATTGTCTGACTATGTGACCAGGAGCCTGTGAAGTCTTTTCAGAAGGGCCCACCGCCAGGGAAAGGAAAACTAAAGCGGTGGTGGACTTACCTGAGCCAGTTCAGGTTGACAGTTCATGATATCCCCGGTAGAAAAAATGAACTGTCTGACTATATATCGCGCAATAACTTTGATGCGCTTATAGGTGAGAGCTCTGAGGCGCTTGCCAAAGAAGCTTTCCGGCGTATGGATGTCCAACTTGACCTGTCCATGCAGACTGCTGGAATCCTGGAGGGTTGGAGTCTAACCAACTATCAGTCAGAGTATAAAGAAATTCTCCAAACCCTCAGCACTGGTCTCGAACCCCGTGTCATTGACGGGCACCAGTGGTATAAAAAAAACCAGTACCTCTTCTGCGAGGACCCGATTGTTGTGCCTGAGGCACGACTGGATGGGTGCCTACAGTGGTCCCATCTCAGTTCTGGTCACACTGGCGCTAATCGCTCAGTGGACTTCTTCCGTGAGTGTTTCTACTCTAGTCTGACCCTGACTGAACTGAGGTCGCGTATGCAGACCATTGTGGATGCTTGTGGCTGTCATGCCAGCAAGCAGAGCGACAGTAGGGATAGGGGCCTGATTACCAGCTGTGGCCTATCTCGCTTCACCCGTGTGTTCCCTTGCAATAAGAAAATCACAGGTGAGCAGACTGTGAAAATGTTGGTCGAACAATGGTTCGAACCCTATTGAGCGCCCAAGCAGGTGCACTCTGATGAAGATGTACGCATCCGCAGTGACACTGGGTGGTACAAACGAGTGCTAAATGCCCTCAACGTGGAGGTAACCACAGGTGTGCCCTATACCCACACGTCTAACCCTCTCTGTGAGAGACAGAACCATGTGGTGGTGCAAAACGTAAGAATCCTGATGAAACAGGAGCGTACCAAGGACTGGGTACGCCTAGTGCCCTGGGCAGTGCTGACCATGAACTCACAGCGGAGCTCCTCTACGGGTTTCACCCCCCACGAACTGTTCCATGGAGGACGACCTGCTTGGTTCTTCAAAACCCCTTTTCCTGAGGACTTCAAGAGCCCTGTGGGAGATTGGCTGGAACACAAGCAGTCTCTGGCTAACCAGGCTGGGACTAACCTGAGACACATTCGTGACCGTGAACTGAGCCAACGGAACCGCCTACAGCGACCTGCTAGCTTCGAGGTTGGTGACCTTGTTTTGGTACACCCTTCACGCCTACCCTCCTGGCCACGTAACTGCCTACAGGACCCTTATTTTGGACCCTCTCGTATCATCAGGATAGATGGACCCAGGATCCATGTCAGGTGCAGTCCACGTCTAGGTGGTGAACTGCTGTGTGCACCTAAGCAGTTGAGGCACTATCACTCCCCTGACGATTTGTCTTGGGATGAGTGTCGCCTCAGCGAAAGTGAGGTCGAGCGTATAGACCTGGAGAACGCTGCCAGTCCAGAGGAGGCAGACGAACTCGAAGAGATGACTGCCAATGAGATGGCAGTCGATGGTTACTACGTGGTTGCAGGCATTGCGCGCCACGAGTATAAACAGGGCTGGAAATTCCTAACCCTATGGGATGGCTTTGGGTTATCTGAGGCAACCTGGGAACCTATGTCAGCCTTCATACAACAAGATGGGAGTATCAACCCCATCTTCCGCTCCTATCTCGTTGAGAACAATGAAGGGCAGGTATTAACCCGTGCTGAGACTCTTTCCCAGCGTAAAAGGAAAAACTAATTTCCCTGTGTCAGTGTACTGACTGTGTTCAAACCTCACAGGTGCAGTGAGCACTCTTCTGCAGACGTGCCTGTGTATGGCTGTAAGAGCAGTTGTCAAAGTTGCCCCGCATTGCACCGCAGGACAGGACCGTTAACCCCCCGTGACAACCACTCCCTGGCCGAAGGCCATTGGTTTTTCACAGACTACTGCTTACTGAGCACTGCACTGACCCTGTCTGTGCCCTGCAGACCCATGCCTATGGTTTCCAGCGTGGACCAGGTGGCCGCTTATCAGGTTTGCAGCCACCCAGCGAGTGTATGCCTTGTTGACCATGTGTTGCATGGGGACTGCCCTAATGTAATGACCTTGGGGAGCCAACGAAGAACGGTGGCTTACTACACCAGGGGGGAATGACAAGCAAGGTGTTATGAGGCAAGGTGTGACTTCCCTCCATGGGGACAAGCGAGCCCAAAGTTAGGACCCCTGACTGGTCCAGACCCATGGGGTTCTACCCTTCCTTACAGGGTTTACCATACCCCTATGTGTGCTACGTATGTCTGTGTGTGTCTCACTTCTCTCCCCGGCGTGGATCCCGGAGACCGGGCTTTGCTGACGTCGGACCGAAGGGCCTAATCAGGTACTATTACCACTTGTAATAGGCCGGCCTGGGCAACTAGGACAGGGCTGCAGGAGCCCTACCGTGATCGCGCATTCGCGTGTCGCAGGCGCAAATGCCAGAGTGGAATCAGAAGAGAGAAAAAAAGAGAGAAGCTCTGTGTTACGTTATTTTGTGGTTGCTTATTTATGATTAATTCTGTGCTTGGCATTCTTTTGGTTGTTGTAGATATGTTGCATGGAGGGGTGCGTAAGTCCCCAAACTGCCTACGCTCGTGACGCGAGCAGTGACCGCTCAGGCAAGCAAGGGACTCCGTGCTGAACAACGACAATGGAGATCAAAACTGCTTGGTGCTTATGAAGGTGCAGGGTTTGCGTGTGGGATGTGTAGATCAGTGCATGCACAGCGCAAAGTACAAGAAGTGCAGAACAAGCAGGATACAAGGAGTGCAGAACAAGCAGGATCCAAGGAGTGCAGAACAAGCAAGGAAAAGCAGCAACCACTAGGGGAACGAACGCCAAAGGTTTTGAGAGTTTGAATAAACAGGGAGAACGGGTTTTGGAGAAATCGCAAGAGTTTTGGGTTACCTCCGCCGAATGCCTTACAAAGCTCTCAGCTAAGTACGAATGCCCAAAAACTCTCCAACTGCAGCGCTGAGGCAGCCCCGCGAGTGCACAGTGCAGCGATCAAGCAGCAGGGCAAAGCGAGCTGAGTTGGGGGACGCGTGCAAGAAGAACAGCACCAAAAGTGGTACGATACCAGCGCTGCGCTACAGCGCTGAGAGAGACCCGAAGTATGAGCGCCGCGTTGAGCGCTGAGAGGGAACCGAAGTACCAGCGTTGCGATACAGCGCCGATGGAGGCTCAGAGAGACTCATGAAGTATCAGCGTTGCGCTACAGCGCCGATGGAAGCACGAGGAGAGTCGCACAGTACCAGCGCTGCGCTACGGCGCTGAGAGGGAACCGAAGTACCAGCGCTGCGCTACAGCGCTGAGAGAGACCTGAAGTACCAGCGGCGCTACAGCGCTGAGAGAGACCTGAAGTACCAGCGGCGCTACAGCGCTGAGAGAGACCTGAAGTACCAGCGGCGCTACAGCGCTGAGAGAGACCTGAAGTACCAGCGCTGCGCTACAGCGCTGAGAGCGGACTGAAGTCCCAGCGCTGATGGATGCGTGGACCGTAGCAGTGCTTTATGGACGAAGGCTGACCGGGGAAGGAGGCCAGGCTCGTGAGCAGAGTGCAGCGCCAGCGTTCCGGCGAATACCGCCTCGAGGCTTGTCTACGCCGTGTGCAGGGGCAAGGGTAGCGACACAGCAGCCGGATGAATGCAGCTCGGATGAGCGGATGACCACCTCCTCTTCCGGCGAGATTACGCATTCTAAATGAGGCAGATGACAAAATGAGTTTGTCACTGAGGCGCTGACAGCCTCGGTGGCGTTGGTTTTTGCTATATATGCATCGAGTATAAATGCACCTTTGCCCTGGTTTGTCTTGGTGGAGCCTCTTTTGTTGTATAGTAAAGGCACCAGGACAACAGGGCAAAGGTGCTACGAACGGCGGGGTGTGAGACTGCTGGGTGGGTGGTAGGCTGCAGTGTGTGTGTGTGATTGCCTAGTTGAGGCCCCACCCACTGGCGGGCGAGTGCATGGCTGGTGGGGTGCTGTGTGTGGTTGTGGGTAAGCGTAAGGGTCAGTCTCTACGACAGGGGTGGTGTGGGAAGTGGTCGAGGTAGGACGTATGCAAGGGGTGTGGTCGAGCAAGAGTAGCTCCCTTCTAGCCCCACTGATTATCCCCCAGAAGCCGGACGCCTTTGGTGCCCAGGCCAGCAAAGACTCCACCATCAAGACTGCAGCTCTGCAAGCAAGCATGCAGCCGCAGCCCGCCCGCACGCCCCACGTTATGCCTTTTGTAGGTTTTGTTGCCCAGGCCAGCCATTGGTTTTGGCTTTGTATCAGACTCTCCACGCTCCGTGTGGTGTCTTAGGAGGGGAGTGTAATAGGCCGGCCCCGGCAACTAGGACAGGGCTGCAGGAGCCCTACCGCGATCGCGCATTCGCGTGTCGCAGGCGCAAATGCCAGAGTGATTCAGAAGAGAGAAAGAAAGAGAGAAGCTCTGTGTTACGTTATTTTGTGCTTGCTTATTTATGATTAATTCTGTGCTTGGCATTCTTTTGGTTGTTGTAGATATGTTGCATGGAAGGGTGCCAAAGTCCCCAAACTGCCCACGCTCGTGACGCCGGCAGTGACCGCTCAGGCAAGCAAGGGACTCCGTGCTGAACAACGACAATGGAGATCAAAACTGCTTGGTGCTTATGAAGGTGCAGGGTTTGCGTGCAGGATGTGTAGATCAGTGCATGCACAGCGCAAAGTACAAGGAGTGCAGAACAAGCAGGATACAAGGAGTGCAGAACAAGCAGGATCCAAGGAGTGCAGAACAAGCAAGGAAAAGCAGCAACCACTAAGGGGAAGGAACGTCAAAGGTTTTGAGAGTTTGAATAAACAAGGAGAACGGGTTTTGAAGAAATTGCAAGAGTTTTGGGTTACCTCTGCCGAATGCCTTACACCACTCCTATGGCGTCCAATTTCTGTGCTGGCGCCTATCCTTGGGGGAAGACGGCAAAAGCCCTACCTACTAGAGGGGAGGGGTGGCCAAGTGTGCTAAGGGCATACAAAACGCCCATTTTTGCTAAAGGCCAAAGGCTGACGCACTCCCCTGCCCACGTGGAAAAGCACGCGGGACAGGAGACACCACTGCACTACACTCACTAACGCCAGCACCAGCCTTCGAAGGCAGGACGAGCACTCATCACTTGCGCTCAACACCTGTCAGGCTTGCTGAACCTAACACCTACACACTCTACTGGGCGTTGAAGGCAATGAGGTCTCGGGTCCTACTGACCCTCCTGTGAGAAAGCAAGAGAACACAGCGCTACTAAGCGGCTGTGGCCTAACAGGGACGCCACTACGTGTTTCCCTGTCAGGGCTTGGAGGGAGGGAATGCTCAGCGTGCGTGCACAGCGTGGATGGCGGTGAAGTCGGACTGCACTCACCACTCCTGGTTGAGCTGCAGTTATTTGTTTTTGTGATCCGCGCAGCATATTTTGGCGCTGCCAAGAGGGGCTGCACCAATCGCCCTTACCTTTCCACCTGTAAAGCAAAGGCCAATGACTGAGGTTCAAGACTGAGGAACCAAGACAGCCTCTACGTGTTATACGCTTCTCAGGCTGCCCTATAATATGCTGTTCCTGATCCACAGTACAAGCAAGCAAGCTTAAGGAACTCCACCCGTTCTCTCAGAGAACGTGGGGTGGAGCCCCTGGGTAACCTAAACAAGAGTTTTACGGTGCGCACCTCGCGTGGCCTACCCTTTAATGCGTCATATGCATGCAAAAATATGCACAGGGTTCCCCATTTCTCCTTCTCTTGCCTAATCTTACACAACTTAACCAATCAAAGCCTGACTCAACCAGGAGGTGAGCTCCTCCTGGGCTTACCTACCTTACTCACCACGCATCATGTGAATGCCGAGAAAAACACTAGCGCAAAACAACCCTACACGCTTAAACCAACCTACGGCGAATTATAAACCACCCTAAGCGATTAATGCATTGTGTGTCATGCATGCTACCCTTGTCTTGTTTCCTGCAGGAAGCGCAGAGAGAGTGGCGCACTGCACAGCGCAAAACAAGCCTAAGCGTTTTAAGCAACCCTACTTTAGCGCTACGGCAACACAAAACAGGAGCAAGCACTTTCTCTTCTTACCTGTGAAGAGAGAACAAGGGTGAATTGGGTTACACGGAAAGGGCCACAGCGTGTGAATGCCTCAATTAGGCACATGCATCGCAAGCACAGCGCATATTCTAACCCTACGTGCGCGCTGCGCGCTCCATTCGCATCGCATACCTTTCATTCCTGTTTTGACCTGTGCAGAGCAAGAGAGAGGAGAACCCGAACCCCCAACGAACACAGCTTTGACAACCCCAACGTTTTAACGAAGCAACCAACACGAACGCAATGCATGCATGTGAAATGACACTGGCATACCAGGTCCTCAGTGGGAAATTCCTAATTTCAGGTTGACAGACTACAATAAAATCTTTTCCTGAATATTTCCGATATCACTGATTTCTGCCCACATATCAGGTATCACTCGATCCGCAATTTCCTGGCGCACACGCTGATCTCAATTTCAACAACAGCTGTCCAAAAGATCCATCATGGGCAAAGATCGCACCGTGCCAAAAGCCGCAGATCCGAGCAAGTCCGTCACAAATCGCGTGGCGCAATTCGAGAAAAGCGACCAACAGCTGGGGGATCAGGGACGCAACGCGGCTCTTCGGGAAAGCAGAACAGATGAAAAAGGAAAGGAGAATGATCAACAACCTCAAACTCCCAAATCAAATCAGAAAACAAACGCCGAGAAAAACACTCCAGACGCAATTCCAAGCCACAATGCGAGTTCAAGCCCAAACGGCAAATCCAAGCGCCACAAGACAAAATGGATTCAAAAAACCACCCCGCAACCAAACTGTGAAACGAAAGAGGCTGTCAACGACGACATCGTCATCAACACCCAATTCATTACAATGAAAAGCCAACGATGGATTTTGCCAAAAGTTCAGAAAAGCGCAACAAGAGTTTCACTTTCATCCCTATGGAAGACTTGGAAACCCACCAAACCACCAACGTTTTTGTGAACGACCCCAACGGCAACTCTCCATCCCAACTCCAGCAAGACCTTCAAGATGAAAAAGTTCCGGAAGTCTATCAATTCCAATCTCAAGACAACCGTGTATACTCCGACTACATTACCATGTTACCAACCGAGGACATCATCGCCCAATTTCATAAACAACCTCATGAAATACATTTTGGGGGCACCAACTACCAACACTATTTCAACGAGAAGTACGAGTATTCCGCCCCGTACCCAACGGAAGACCATGCACGAGCCATCAAAAATGCAAAATTGGTCACTCCCCAAAATATCACGACCCTCAACATCATGGCCAACCTCTACGAGTCCCAAACAAGAACTTTCATCTTCACTCCCACCACAAATTACGACTTCAACAAGGACGCCTCGCACAACACATCCGCACACGTGTCCATGTTGCTCAATGCTTTAGTGTCGCTTGCGCGTTCTAAAATACATGTAAGGGGTACGCTAATTCTTTTGGTGTCAGACCGGAGAGGGTGTGAAGCCACGACCGGGATTTGGGATTACTCTCAAGCCTACGCCAAAGCAAGAAGGTTTATGGTTGACCAAAAAATCTCCCAAAACTTTGTTCCGGAGAATATGGTCCTCAAGAATGATCAAAAACTCTTTGACACTTGCTCCGCCCCACACCCGGAGGGATATATTATGATTACTTTGGACAATCTTTCCGAGTTCCAATATACACCGCCCAAATTCTCTCCTATTTTGCCGGGCCATGACCTAGCACAAGCCGAGGCTTTTATCTCTCCGCAACAAGAAACCCGTCACACACCACCAATCACCGATTATGTCAGAATTGACATTTCGCGAGACCTCGAAGTCCTCACCGAGGAAGATGCTTTCCAATTTTTCAACAAATTAATCAAACCCGACCTCCACCAATTGCGCACACTACCGCGGTGAGATAAAAAAAGGGGCTCGCCCATTGGCAGCACCCATGCTCGTTTCGACATCGAAACCAACTCAGCCCTCTCCTCCCAAATTGCCAAAACCGTTCAATCCCATTACCCACTAGACAGGAATCCACTCATTATGGCTTTCCCCTACAACCTCTCCGCCCATGAAAATACTTTCATGATCTCCGCCTCAAAAAGCTCCGCGAAAAACGGAGGCAAGCTTGAACCCACGGAGCTTCTAAATCGAGTGGCCTCTCTTGAAAAAATGAATTCGATTCTGCAATTCGCAATTCTACGCACCAAGTACTCGGTATTGGTGCATCTGGATGTCCACTCCATTCCAAGCAACACCGAAACACGAGTTTCGAAACTCAAATGGATGAACGAACAATGCAAGAAAGCCGGCCTCACTTTTTTCAATCACGATAACTCATATGCAGTTTTGTCCGACGCTCCACTAAGCTACCGTGCTAAACCCTCCTACACACCAACCGACGCCAAATCGGTGGTCATTTGTGCTCCACGCTCCATAAGTTTTAGAGACATCAACAGAGCAACTTCACTTTTTGGTACCTTCACCTCCATCCAACCGCTGGAATGCAACCCAAGTGCCAAATCACACCAATTTTTTGAAGCGCTCTTCCAAAACTTGGGATCCAGTATCCTAGCACACAAAGAAAAAGTTCAAGGCATCACTTTTACATCCGGTTCGCCCAACCTCTTGAAAAAAAAAACATCATTGATTCAATTGTGAAAGACCATGCCATTTTTAATTGGGAAGCCACACTCTTGGCCGCCAAAGAATTTGGCTCCGAGAAACAATTGCGCTCCATCAATGAGCGATTGATCGTGGCCAAGCCCCAATGACTCCCCACCCACCCACACTCTTTCTTTCATTCAGTTCTCTATGTCTTCACTAAGTCACTACTCAGAGATGCGGATTCCCTCCGTCCTGACTCCTCTCAATACCAACGGTATGATCTGTTTCTCATGCTGCCGTTTCTCGAAGCGATTACATCTAACCATCCGCGATGCATCACCTCGCAAGATATTGTGCCACGCATCGAAAACAATGCGAACACACTGGAACGTACACTTTCCTCACAATGCTTCCCGCATGCCGTGTGGATTTCGTTCACTCATCTTCGGGGTGTCAAGATTTTGATTCATTCAAGCCACGATCGGGTACTCGTTTGCACGCCTAGTGTCACTCCGCCCTATCAGTCGCCAGCAAGTGGCCTGACTGATCTCTGTCATGACCGGATGAAGAGTTTATCTTTTTGCAAGTGCTTCCTTCTTGACCCATTCGGGCCACGACTGCCAAAATGGCCTCACGTTAGACTCGAGGCCTCGTCAAGATCAAGGAATGTCAGTGTTAGACACGTGGTCCCATCTCTCTCATCATCATGACGCCGTCAATTGATATCCCCCTCCCACCGGGACTCCCCCAACCACCAACCACTCGGTTCTCAGTGCTTTCCGAACTTTTCTGAAGTCAGTGGTTTCCACTTAACTGGAGGTCTTTTATGATACCCCGGATGTTCTAAGGCCGGGGTTATTTGTTTGTTTCTGATTTCTATATATATATATATAAATATATTTAGAGTCCCTTTGATTTTCGATTCGTCTTGCGTCATAACACCAACCACAGGGCTAATGGCGAAGCCACAGCCCACAGTAGCCAGGCCTTTGGTGCATTTTGGAGCAGGGTCACACCCCCTGAGTTACTGTACATATGGCTGCTGTCCTTCGATGAACTTCGGCTCGCCATGAACGCTCACTTACCCGTGGTTAGGCCGCTTTTGTGTTATGCTCGCCGGGGGGCAACCCCCATGCACCAAAAGATGACACTGGCATACCTGAGAGGTGGGTTGTCCACCTTCTCTGTGGTGTGGGTTGAGTTTGAATACTTTTCCCTAAAGTTTGTAAACATTTTGATGCGACTGTGCGAAAATTTCCTTTAGAACTTTAAAAACTACGGCTCATACCTTCTCTTTCAGGAGCCGTTTACGCTTGCGCAACCCTGTCTTTGAAGTCTGCTTCTGTTGCGCTTGTGTGCGACTTTGAGCTTTGATGTAAAAATGACGGTTTCTCGCGTGATTTCGTCAATTTTTAGCGATTTGACTTCTTAAATCGCTACACCTTTCGCCAAACCACAGGATTCACTCCCTGTTGGTTACATTTTCTATTTTTTTCAGCTCCTGGAGATTTGTGTCCTCCATTGGGAGTATTGCTCCGCCCTGGCCCTTGGTCAGGAGGTTTACTAAAACGCTGTTTATGCAGCGATAGCCGTTCGCATTAGAGCGTTCGACTGTACCCTGGTGGGCAAGCATGTGTGCTCTAGGAAGGGAGTCCTGGGTTCAAACCCCACTACCCCCAAAATTTTACCAAAACCTTTCGTTGCACGCTGGCCACTTTTGAGGAATGCACCAACGAAGGGACATCATTCACGGTACATTACACTGTTTTTCAAGGGTACCTACAGTGTGATAGGCTTCTATGAACTAATGAGAATGTTTTTGGTAAGTTCAATGCATTTTGTGAGGTAATTTCGGGTATTTTTGAGCCTTTTTTCTTTGGTCCTACCAGCCTAGCTAACTAGTACTCCAGGGGGGAGTAAGAATACGTCACAGCCTTGTCTTTCTTGGAGGGCTTGATGCAGGCCAAGCCCCCTTTAAAACCCTTTTGTTGATGCTAAGACTAACTTAAGAATTTTCATCACTCTTTTGAAGCTTAAAGTACAATTTCTCCAAGTAACTAGGGTTGTAACCCTAGCCCCCCATGACGTTCACCCCTACCACTCAACTGAGCGGAGGTATATTCCTTCATGGAGGATATACCGAAAAAAAATAGGCATTTCATGCTTTATGCCTTGGAGGTTAAGCCTAGTGGTCTTCCACCCCAAGACCCCTATACTCAATTGTTACTACCACTTCATGTGGTTCTACTTTTGAACTGCTGCTGAATTCAGTTGCTTGGCCAAGTCATATTCTGTGTCTGGCCTGACACCTATGCCCCACATTCCTAACCAGCACCATTTCACCCAAAAGGGTGCACATGAAGTGCTTGATGCTATCTTTGAAGCTAGAGTCAGCGCAGCTTTCATATAAAATATTTTGTATTACCCATTTGTGATTGAATCTTTGTGTTTATACCTGCTTTGTCTATCTGCAGCCCTTCTGTGTTACACTGGATTTCAAACTATTCATTATTTCGATCCTAATCCTGTTCTTGCTCTACTTGCTCCTTTGATTTTGGGATTTCACCATCAAAAGCCTTCAGGATTTCATCAAAGTCTATAGGGCACTAATCAAGGACATCTTTCTCCCTCCAGAGGACTCGGAGTTCCCCCCTGGATTAGGGTTGGGGTTGCCTCCGTTCTTGTCCGGGTTCTTGTTGTCCTTGTCTGGCTGGCGGTTAGCGCCTCCTCCTCGTCCACCTTGGCTCTTGTCTTGTCCTTTTCCACGTCCTTTCGACTTGCCCCTGCCGGAGTCGTTGCCGTTGCCCTTGCCACTGCCCTTGCCAGCGTCTTTGCCAGGATCCTCACCCTTCAGCTTCGCCGACAGGCGCTGCTTGTGGTAGCACTCATCCTCGTAGTGCTTCCTCTTCCCACAGAAGGCACAGGTGATAGTACACCTGTAGTGATCCGGCATCTTAGCCTTGGCGCCGGTGTTGGTCTCCTGAAGAGGTTGGGGGGAGGGCAACCTCCAAGCTTCCCTTGGCATGCACGACCCCAATCCCATGAAATCCAAGACTTCCACTCGAATTTGGATTTCTCCAAAGAATTCTGTGATCCCTGCCTCAGCCATGACACAATCTGGCGTCCTAGGCAAAGAGATGAAGGAGATGTAGACAATATAAACATGTAGACATGTAATATGTATATGTAACACTTCTATACTATAAAAAAGCATAAGAGAGAGGACGAAATGAAGGCGGCGGCGTCGCCGCCATCAGAAAATCTGACGGCTACAAGTCGTCGCCATCAGGATCTCCACTGAGATCCTGCCCAAACTGGGCCAAACAGTGGTTTTTGGGCGAAAAACAGTGAAATATAGTGATTTTTGAGCCAAAAACACTCATATCGCGTGTCTCCCCCCAACGCGTCGCGTAGCCGACACGACGCGTTTCTGTCCTAATTCAAACTATATATGAAGAGGCCCACTGTTGGGCCACACCATGGGCGCCTGGGTGATTCCTGGGATCGCCTCAGGATTTTTTTAGAAAATCGTGAACGTGACTGTTTTCGCAAAATTTGACCTTCGCGGAACGCTGCGAAAAAGGTCACGTTATATTCCTTTATTTCTAAAAACGATAAATCAATAATAAAATTGATTCAACCCTCCAGAAATCGAGAAATAAAACTTCGATCTGGAGCTGCGTCGCGCAGGCGACGACTGTCGTCGCCAGCCCAAATATGACGAAAAATAACGATTTCTGGGGTATTTTACAGAAATTCCACAGAAATCGGGATGCCATATCATCCTCAGGAAAATTCCTGAGCCAGCCTGGCGAAGAGCGCCACAGGCTGGGCAGCGGGTATGGGTGAGGCACCCCATACCGCTTCACCCCCCTCCTTAGAAGCCTTGCCTATATCCAAAGGAAGGCAAGGCCAAGGAGGCGCTCTGACCCCTGCACTGCCCTGGTTTCAAAACTGATTCAGCAGGACAGTGGGGGGGGGGGCTTCGTAAGTAATCTACATGCCACTCCCATGTAGATCCTTTTTTTTTCTTTGATATATTCATAGGGCAATTGCCCCCGTGGCGACCACACTGGTCCCTGGCACTCCCTTTAGCCTCTGGTGACCAAACCAGGGGCGCTGCAGGTCCTTCCGACCTGACTGATGGCGCTGAGGCGCACATATTGGCCCTTTTTCTCCATGGGCATGGAAACATAATAATTCGAATGCGAAAAAAATAAATTATTTAGGGTCAAACCCAAGGCAACGAATTCCTCGCGCCTGAATTTAGGGCCATTTCCTGCCCAAGGCGACGAATTCCTCGTGCCTGTTTAGGGTCGATTCCCAACCCAGGGCGACGAATTAACGCGCCTGATTTCGGGGATTTAGGGTCATTTCCTACCCAAGGCGACCCGCGCCTGTTTAGGGTTGCGACCTCCGGAGGGCCAACCAACCCAAGGCGACGAATTAACGCGCCTTCTTGTGAGGTTCGCAGATGGCGTCGTCGTCGCTGTGGTCGTCGCCCAGCCACATGATGGACTTGGGGGCTCCATATGGTCCATGGGGACGCCAAGTGAGCCCATGGTAGGAGTCAAGGAATTCCTCCTTCATCATGTTGATGCCCTGGACCTTAGCTCCTGCAGACGTAGAATCAGAACGAAGCGTCGATTCTCCTGCAGTCTGGGCGTCGTCGTCGTCCGCAGGCCGTCACATCGCCTTGGTGGCCTTGGCGTCAGCAGAATTCTTTTGAAGAGGTTGGGGGGAGGGCAACGTCCAAGCTTCCCTTGGCATGCACGACCCCAATCCCATGAAATTCAAGACTTCCTCTCGAATTTGGGTTTCTCCAAAGAATTCTGTGATCCTTGCCTCAGCAATGACACAATCTGGCGTCCTAGGCAAGGAGATGAAGGTATATGTAGACAATATAAACATGTAGACATGTAATATGTATATGTAACACTTCTATACTATAAAATAGCATAAAAGAGAGGACGAAATGAAGGCGGCGGCGTCGCCGCCATCAGAAAATCTGACGGCTACGAGTCGTCGCCATCAGGATCTCCACTGAGATCCTGCCCAAACTGGGCCAAACAGTGGTTTTTGGGCGAAAAACAGTGAAATATGGTGATTTTTGAGCCAAAAACACTCATTTCGTGTGTCTCCCCCCAACGCATCGCGTAGCCGACACGACGCGTTTCTGTCCCAATTCAAACTATATATGAAGAGGCCCACTGTTGGGCCACACCATGGGCGCCTGGGTGATTCCTGGGATCGCCTCAGGATTTTTTTAGAAAATCGTGAACGTGACTGTTTTCGCAAAATTTGACCTTCGCGGAACGCTGCGAAAAAGGTCACGTTATATTCCTTTATTTCTAAAAACGATAAATCAATAATGAAATTGATTAAAACCTCCAGAAGTCGAGAAATAAAACTTCGATCTGGAGCTGCGTCGCGCAGGCGACGACTGTCGTCGCCAGCCCAAATATGACGAAAAATAACGATTTCTGGGGTATTTTACAGAAATTCCACAGAAATCGGGATGCCATATCATCCTCAGGAAAATTCCTGAGCCAGCCTGGCGAAGAGCGCCACAGGCTGGGCAGCGGGTATGGGTGAGGCACCCCATACCGCTTCACCCCCCTCCTTAGAAGCCTTGCCTATATCCAAAGGAAGGCAAGGCCAAGGAGGCGCTCTGACCCCTGCACTGCCCTGGTTTCAAAACTGATTCAGCAGGACAGTGGGGGGGGGGGCTTCGTAAGTAATCTACATGCCACTCCCATGTAGATCCTTTTTTTTTCTTTGATATATTCATAGGGCAATTGCCCCCGTGGCGACCACACTGGTCCCTGGCACTCCCTTTAGCCTCTGGAGACCAAACCAGGGGCGCTGCAGGTCCTTCCGACCTGACTGATGGCGCTGAGGCGCACATATTGGCCCTTTTTCCCCATGGGCATGGAAACATAATAATTCAAATGCGGAAAAAAATAAATTATTTAGGGTCAAACCCAAGGCAACGAATTCCTCGCGCCTGAATTTAGGGCCATTTCCTGCCCAAGGCGACGAATTCCTCGTGCCTGTTTAGGGTCGATTCCCAACCCAGGGCGACGAATTAACGCGCCTGATTTCGGGGATTTAGGGTCATTTCCTACCCAAGGCGACCCGCGCCTGTTTAGGGTTGCGACCTCCGGAGGGCCAACCAACCCAAGGCGACGAATAAACGCGCCTTCTTGTGAGGTTCGCAGATGGCGTCGTCGTCGCTGTGGTCGTCGCCCAGCCACATGATGGACTTGGGGGCTCCATATGGTCCATGGGGACGCCAAGTGAGCCCATGGTAGGAGTCAAGGAATTCCTCCTTCATCATGTTGATGCCCTGGACCTTAGCTCCTGCAGACGTAGAATCAGAACGAAGCGTCGATTCTCCTGCAGTCTGGGCGTCGTCGTCGTCCGCAGGCCGTCACATCGCCTTGGTGGCCTTGGCGTCAGCAGAATTCTTTTGAAGAGGTTGGGGGGAGGGCAACGTCCAAGCTTCCCTTGGCATGCACGACCCCAATCCCATGAAATTCAAGACTTCCTCTCGAATTTGGGTTTCTCCAAAGAATTCTGTGATCCTTGCCTCAGCAATGACACAATCTGGCGTCCTAGGCAAGGAGATGAAGGTATATGTAGACAATATAAACATGTAGACATGTAATATGTATATGTAACACTTCTATACTATAAAATAGCATAAAAGAGAGGACGAAATGAAGGCGGCGGCGTCGCCGCCATCAGAAAATCTGACGGCTACGAGTCGTCGCCATCAGGATCTCCACTGAGATCCTGCCCAAACTGGGCCAAACAGTGGTTTTTGGGCGAAAAACAGTGAAATATGGTGATTTTTGAGCCAAAAACACTCATTTCGCGTGTCTCCTCCCAACGCGTCGCGTAGCCGACACGACGCGTTTCTGTCCCAATTCAAACTATATATGAAGAGGCCCACTGTTGGGCCACACCATGGGCGCCTGGGTGATTCCTGGGATCGCCTCAGGATTTTTTTAGAAAATCGTGAACGTGACTCCTTTCGCAAAATTTGACCTTCGCGGAACGCTGCGAAAAAGGTCACGTTATATTCCCTTATTTCTAAAAACGATAAATCAATAATAAAATTGATTAAAACCTCCAGAAGTCGAGAAATAAAACTTCGATCTGGAGCTGCGTCGCGCAGGCGACGACTGTCGTCACCAGCCCAAAAATGACGAAAAATAACGATTTCTGGGGTATTTTACAGAAATTCCACAGAAATCGGGATGCCATATCATCCTCAGGAAAATTCCTGAGCCAGCCTGGCGAAGAGCGCCACAGGCTGGGCAGCGGGTATGGGTGAGGCACCCCATACCGCTTCACTCCTGCTTCTTCCCTTGGACTACGAAGCAGTCCCGCTGCTCGCAGTCAGGGGCGTGCTGCAGGTGGCCGTGCTCATCTCTGGCGTCACACCAGAAGAGCCCCTTGACATTGTCCATGATACAGCCGTGCTTGGGGGTAGTCCCCTGTCCACGTCTGGGTCCCTGGTACCCCTTGCCATGCCTTCCAGAACCTCCTCCCCCAGGACAGTAGGCGTTCAGGTGCTGGTCGCTTTCTTTCTCTGGCGCCGGCTCCAAGAGTAGCACAGCCAAATTCTCGTAGTTGAGGGCTCTAGCCTTGCACTCTGCCGTTGACCGGCACTCGTCCCACAGCTCCCCAGGGAGCTTAGCCACCAACAAGAAAAGCAGGTCGTCGCTGCTGTAGGAACCGGGCGTCAGTCGTACAGCCCAGTGATCCAGGTCAGCCAGTAGCTCGGAGACCCTAGCAGGATTGGGGTTGTTGGGCAACACGGCCAGGTTCTGGATCTCAGCCCTGATGGAGAGGTCGATTTCGTAGGTAGGATACTGCCTTTCCAAGGCAATCAACACGTCGGCAAAGGTGGCGGACTTAGTCACGATCTGATTGACCTGCTTCTCCAGGTACTTGGTCTTGCAACACTGCAGGAGCAGATCACACTTGACTAGCCGACTAGCATGGGTTTGGCCGGTCATTCGGAGGAACCGGCTAAAATTCTCAGCGAACTCGCTGAGATCCTTGCCTGTGAACTCAGGCAAGTTCACCACAATCTTGGAGGTGGCAATTGCCTTAGCCTCCTGAGACCTGCATCCCTCAGGAGGCCTGGTCTTCCTCTTCTTCTTCTTCTTCCGCCCACTCGGGTTGTCGGGGTTCTCAGTGTCGTCGTCCTCCGAGGGCAAAGCAGAAGTCATGGACGGCGGCTCATCGTCAGAGGGGTCTCCGCCCAGGTCACTAGAGCCATAGGGCTCCACGTCAACCATTGCCCTCAAGGCAGTCAGCTCCAGCCGGTCCAGCTCGGCTCTCGTAGAATTCCCCACGTGGCTGTAGGGCGGCAGGGCCGTTCTTGGTATGAAAGGGCTTCTCGGTATCACAGCAGGGATCGGCATCGGTCGGCTCCTCAGGCTCCCCAGGGTGTTTGTCAACCCTGCCACCAGGTGATTGGCCTGTACTCGGTCGGGTGAAATTCCCACAATGGTAGGTGACGCTTGGGGGGGAATCAGGGGCTCCAGTTTAGCTTGAATCTCTTGAGTGAGATCACCAACAATTTTAGAGGTGGCTCCTTGAAATGGCGGTGTGCCCATAAGGCCAAAAGCTGTTGTATTTGACAGCAGAGCACTGCTTTGCAGCGCTGAGGCTATATTCGGCTGCCTTTTGGCGCCAGAAGGACAGATCGCGAGCACGCATGGATTGCGTGTGAGTTCATGATACAGACAATGAACAGAGCCGATGAATACCGTTTTATATTGCGTCTGTTATTGTTTTTATTATTGTCTGTGATGCTACAGTGCCTTCTCATTTACCACACGCACTTTCAGCATATTTAATGAATTTGTCAGCAACTCGATGAATATTCAACTAAGCAGTTCGTCTTCGTGTGCCTCCATGGTTCTGTGAGGTTTGCTGTGAGTACAGCTGGACTATTTCATTTTACGGCGAAGAGCAAGGTTTTGCTGCTTGGTCAGGAGAGCAGGCTTTTGCGGTGAGATCAACTAAGAAGTTTTGTGTGTTCGGCACTTTGCAGCATATTTCAAGAATCAAAGAAAAACCACCTTTGTCGAAACTTTTATAATAAGAAAGAAGACAAGAAGCAAGGCTTTATTACAGTTCATTAAACTTGCCTGATGGACGAAGACGAGTCTGCGCTCGAGTTGGGGACAAAATCAGGATATGTTGAGACCATACGGCAGTTGGCAAAAGAGGGCAAACAGGAGGAGTTGAGCCGTGAGGTGCAGACCTGGGTGCATGATAGCTGGAGTTGGCTGCAGGGAGGACGTACGCCGCACGAGGCACGCAAAAAGATTGCAGAGCAAGAGTTCAGCGAGCGGATGGTGCTGCTGGAGCGTTTGGTCATCTTGCTGCAGCCCTTTTTGCAACAGTGTGCGACGGCAGCTTTCTGGCAGGTCCAGAATTCGTTGCGCAGCGTGCAGCGCGACGTGTCAGCGCTGCAGAGCGACTCCAACGCGGTGCACGATGCTGTGGAGCAGTTGCGGCGCGAAGTGAAAGCGCTGCGCATGCCTGCGGTCCAATCTCACAGAAATGAAGACCCTCAGTCTCCTGTTTGCGTTGCTGTGGCGCCAAGCGCCCCTGGGAGCAGCTCTTCGCCAAATTCATCGTTGGGGAGCGCTGATGCTACGCTGCAGTCGGGTCCCAAGGGCAAACGAGGACGACGTGCTCGGCAAGCAGTGCGCCGACGTCAGGCAGCACAGTCCTTGCTGGAGATATTGGACGACATAGCATCGCCAGCCAAAGGCGCTCGACACTCAAAGGGTTAAGGCGCTGTAAGCGCCATGTTGCTACCTGAGGCGCTGCATGCGCCAAGCCACGTGGGCCTGTTAGCCGCTGGGTCAGTGGCGAGAGCAGGGCCTCCACGACAGGGCTGCTGTTCTCACAGTGAGCAGTGGCGTTGCCTCAAGGCGCCAGAGGCCTGTAAGCGTCCGTGGCACTGGAGCTGTCACTTCAGTGGGCAGTCCTGGTGTCCCAAGGCGCAAGATGCCTTATTATTTTCTGCTCGGTGGCGGCCATGTGCCTTTGGCACACATGTCAGGAGATCTCATGTAGATTTACTGGCATCTCAAAACAACTTGGTGAGCCAAGGCCGCAGCACGCTTCATTTTGTTTTCTACATGCTTGTATATGGCCATGGATAGTCGTCTTTGCCTTTATTTAAATTGTAATGCCTTAGGCTGTCTGTTTCGCGCCATTGGCCTTGTACAATTATTATAAATTCCCTCCTGGGCGCTACGCTGTACGCGCCACGATATATGTGCAGTTTTTAGTGGGTATACACTGCTGTGTGAGTCCCACATAACACAGGTTTCTGTGTATGCATAAAGCATTTGCACTGCACGGCACACTGTGCACCATACAGCACAGCACCATACACCAAGCACTCCACACCACTCCATCCGCACAGCAGTATAGCATATGCTTATACCAACCACAGTTTGACGTTCATCTGTACCGGTGTTGGCCTGGTGCCTGAGGCAGCATTGTTTTTGCGCCTTTATGTATGGTCACCCACCCATGTTTATGGGTTATCAGCTTGTCTGCACACTCCTCTAACGGTCGTGTGCAGAAGCTTAGGAGGGGAGTGTAATGAGAGTGTGCCCATAAGGCGAAAAGCTGTTGTATTTGACAGCAGAGCACTGCTTTGCAGCGCTGAGGCTATATTCGGCCGCCTTTTGGCGCCAGAAGGACAGATCGCGCGCACGCATGGATTGCATGTGAGTTCATGATACAGACAACGAACAGAGCCGATGAATACCGTTTTATATTGCATCTGTTATTGTTTTTCTTATTGTCTGTGATGCTGCAGTGCCTTCTCATTTATTACAGGCACTTTCAGCATATTTAATGAACTCGTCAGCAACTCCATCAATATTCAACTAAGCAGTTCGTCTTCGTGTGCCGCCATGGTTCTGTGAGGTTTGCTGTGAGTACAGCTGGACTATTTCATTTTACGGTGAAGGGCAAGGTTTTGCAGCTTGGTCAGGAGAGCAGGCTTTTGCGGTGAGATCAACTAAGAAGTTTTGTGTGTTCGGCACTTTGCAGCATATTTCAAGAATCAAAAAAAAACCAGCTTTGGTCAAACTCTTTTAATAAGAAAGAAGACAAGAAGCAAGGTTTTATTACACTCCTCGGAGTGCCTCATTGATCTTCGACCGCGTCAGGGACCTGTTGGAGGATCTCCCCGATCCTCTACTCCTGCTCCCGCATGACCCAGGTCCTCTCCTCAGCCAACTCAGGGTTGCATACCCAGGAACATCCACATAGGCCCGCGTAGCGGGTAGAGGATGGTGATAGTCTGCCGCATACGAGCGCGGCGCAGAACTAGAGGCCACTGGCTCACTGGAAGTAGTTGCCTCTGGAAACGCAGTGGTAGATGGGTCCACACCATAGGCAGGGTAGGTACGCATACCAGTAAAGCCTGTGCCCTCAGCCATAGGCGGGGTGGTTATGGGTGTGGATGTTGCAGCGGCTGGGTCTGGAGTTGGGGGTGTGGTGGTTGTAGGAGAGGGTGATGCGTGGAGGCCAGGGGCGCTTGGTGCCCCCTCGAAGGTCGACTCACTCGTCGGGTCGTGCCCATGGTCTACTCCTTTGTCTGCCATGCTTTCTCCTGCATCCTTCTCTCTCTCCGTCTTTCTCTTCACAGAGTTGGTGTCCACCTCATCGACTGAGAGGGCCCGGAAGGCCGACTGAAGTCCCTCCAGCGAGTCATCAACCATGTCCACTGGCCCATGTAAGGGCACCGAAGGTACAGCGCTAGGTGTAGCAGCAGGAGTGGGTGTTGCAACAGGCGCTGATGAGCGCCTCTGGGGGTTAGGGGGTCCAGTTTTGTCACCCCCTTTGCCACCTCCTTTACCACCTTTATCCCCGTTCGGGGGATTTCTGGCGGGCGTCTGTGTCTTCTGGCGCTCCGCCTCTTGACGCTTGAGTTTGTCACTCTCCCGTTTCTTGATGTGGCATTCGTCCTCGTAATGACGACGTTTGCCACAGTAACCACAGGTGATGGTACACCTGAAATGGTCCTGATGGGTCACCTGTTTCTCTTCCTTGGTGTGCTGCTGATGTTTCATCTGCAGCATACAGCCACTGCGGAGATCGCAGTCAGAGGCATGACAAGGTCCCCCCTTGTCATTCACAGGTCTGCAGTAGAACAGGGGGGGTGTGCCTGCATCAGGCTGAACCTCGTTCATGGCACGTAGGTTGCCCCTCCCTTTATGACCTCCCTGGTTGGTGTTAGTGGGATTTTTATGCCCCTTCCCTTCGCCACGTTCGGGGGTAGGGGTACCACCTCGTCCGAAATGCCTCTTGAGGAATTTCTCCATGTGGGAGTCATTCTCTCTCTCAAGAGCTAGCTCAATCAAGAGATCCACCAGTGCATCGTACGAGTGGGTCCTGCTCTTCCTCTCAGAGGTGGAGCGGCAATCATCCCATGTACGCTGGGGGATCTTACTCATGAGCCACAGGTGGGGCTCACTGGCTCCGTAGGAGCCCACGTTCATCCTCGAAAATAAGTGGTCCAAGTCGCACACATACTCAGAAATTCGCGCAGCGGATGGAAACTCCGGGAGCATAGGGAGCTCCTCGATCTGTGTGCGTACGCTGAGGTCAGTCTCATAGACTGGAAATGTTTTCTCTAACCTCAGGAGTACCTCTGCCCAGGTAGAACAGGTTTTCACAATCTGTTTGACCTGTTTTTGCAAAAATTTCTTTTTGCATGAGCGTTTTAGCAGTGAACATTTGGTGGCCACATCCACATGGGATTGGCCAGTCAACAAAAGGAACTCTGCAAATTCTTCTGCCCATTCAGGCAGATTTTTGGGGTCGAACTCCGGCAGTTCCAGCTGGATGTTCGCCTGGGCAATTGGTCTGCCCGTCTTCCCACCCCCCGGAGTTAGGCCTGAAGGCGACACGCCGGCAATAGGGGCCAGGGCTGACAGCCCTCTTCTCTGACTCTCTGTGACAGGCACGTCCTGTAGATCAGCCATAGGCACAGTCCTGGCACGGGGGTGAAAGGGGCTGGGGCAGGTGACCTTAGGCAACAGCCTTGAGACCCTTGATCTCTTGAGATCCTCGGCCAGGGTACTCAGTCCTGGAGAGAGAGAGGGCAACTCTGGCTTGGGTAAGGGTTCTGCAATACCCAGTTTAGCCTTAATGGCCTCCGATAAGGCCGTCACATCTGGATCTTCTGATCCAGACAGGAGTTTGGCCAACAGCTCGGCCGTATGATCCAGGGCACCGTAGGTTGGCCTTGGATGATGTTGTTCTTCGACTCGAGTAGGGCCCACTTCGGGAGCCCTTGGGGTTGAATACTCAGGTCTTAGTCGTCTTGGCAGGGATGCAGTGGACAGAGGACCAGAGTGTGCGTAGGACCCTAGATCTGTACGTGGTCTGGATCCATGTACAGCCAATGGCTCCTCTCCATCTTCCCCACGGATGGATTTATAGTACTCCTCATGCATGATGTACTCATCCATCTTCTTCTTCAGCTCCTCATAATCCTCAGGTCCTTCAATGGCAGTTGAGGATGAAGCTGGACAATTGGATCTTGATACTGAAGCAGCCACACGTCTGTGGAGGTGACTGAAGCTGTCTCCACCGTGTGCTGCTAAGGGCCTCGGTGGTAAGGCCTTTATTCTCTTCCGCCCTTCTGCGTTCTGGATCTCCTTGGGACCCAGATGCGCCACTGAGAGGATGTGGAGCTCGGTAAGGTGGTTCACTCATTGGGTGGGCCATGCTGCCCATTTGCACTTGGACAGTTCGTATGGGCCAGGTCCTGACGCTTGGCACCGACATTGTGAACTTGTTGTTGAGCTTTTGTGCTGCACTTCTTCTCAGGGTCGGTTCAAAAGGTCATAAGGGACTGTCTCTGCTACCGGAAAGATGTCCTTGCTTTATGCCCTAGAAGTTTTGATGATGTCCTGCAGGTTTTGTAGTTGAAAACCCAAACCTAAGGCAGCAAGTAGAGCAATAAGAGGATGTGGATCGAATCAATGATTGGTTTTGGAATCCAGTGTAACACAGAAGGGCTGCAGATAGACAAAGCAGGTTTATGCACAAAGATTCAATCATAAAAAGGTTTTATATGAAAATTGGTCTGACTCTTGCCTCAGAGGTTGCAATAGGCACTTCATGTGCACTCTTTTGGGTGAAATGGTGCTGGTTAGGACTGAGGGGCATGGATGTCAGGACCACACAGAAAATGACTTGACCAAGCAACTGAATTCAGAAACAGTTACAAAGTAGGACCACAATAAGTGGTAGAAACAATTGAGTATAGGGGTCTTCGGGTGGGAGACCACTAGGCTTAACCTCCAAGGCCAACAAGCATGAAATGCCTGATTTATTTTGGTATGTCCTCCATGAAGGAAGGTACCTCCGCTCAGTTGAGTGGTAGGGGTGAACTTCATGGGGGGGGCTAGGGTCACAACCCTAGTTACTTTGAGAAAGTGTACTTTAGGCAACAAAAGAGAGATAAAAACACTTAAGTTTGTCTTAGCATCAACAAAGGGTTTTAAGGGGGGCTTAGCCTGGATCAAGCCCTCCAAGAAAGACATGGCAGTGACCTTTTCTTACCTGGCCTCCCTGGCTCCCCCGGTCCCCCGGGCCCCCCTGTGGGCCCCGCCGGGAACGGGCTGAGCGGATGCGGCGCAGCCGGATGCCCTGGGTGCGCCGGCTAACCCAGCGGCGATGCCGATGCGGGATAGCTGACTCCAGGAGGACATGGCGGGCGACGCCCTGTGGCTCCTCTCGTGGAACCTGCGCAACGGCCTCGTGCCGCCAGACCGGTCCCTCCGGGACACTCTCCGGCGGCGCCGGGGGCCAGCGGCCTGTACCGACAAGGAGCACCTCATCACCGGCATGCTACCCCAGGAGGGGGGCTTTGCCATCATGCTCCAGGAAACAGGGATCGCCACCCGGGCGCAGGAGATGCACGTGGCCGCGCCGCTCCGGGACAAGGGGTACACCGCCTTCTTCAGCAGCCGGCTGGCGGAGACAGGAGCCACCTCCACCTCGAGAGGGGGGGGCCTCCTCACCGCGGTCAGCAGCAAGTACGTGGCGGAGCGCGAGGTGCTCAGTTTCACGGAAATTGTCCCCGGGAAGGCCGCGGCCCTGGAGTTCCGCACGGACGGGGGAGGCCTCACCCTCATCAACGTCCACGGGTCGCAAGCAGGCTGCTCCCCGTGGGCAGGACGGGCGGCGTTCTGGGCCGACATACAAATGTATGCCACGGCACGTAGCCTCGGTGGGAGACACCCGGTGGTCATCGCTGGCGACACCAACATCTACATGGATGTCCCCACCAACCCGGCCACGGAGCACTTCCGAGCGGGCTGGGAGGCCTGTGGTTTCCGAAGGGCCGCGGCAGGCGGCGAGGAGGACATGACCCCCACGCTCCACCTGTCCCGGCACAGGTCGGACACCTTACTGGTCAACGAGCCCCTCCTGCCGTGGTCCCTGCGGGAAAGCGTCTGGGCTCGCGGCATGGCACACCTCCTCAGCGCGGCCGGGCGCGCGGCGATGCCCACCCCCTACAGCCACACGGAGGGCCTCCTCCTCCAGTACGACGCCGAGGCCGCGCCCGTCCAACACTGCCTGTGGGCGGCGGTCACCGCCGCGCAGCATGAACCCTCCCTGGCGCCCTGGCTGGGTCCCGCAGAGCAGCACGACTACGGGTCCATGCCCGCGGCCGCGGTGGACAAGGTGTTCGAACACCTCCACGCGACGCATGACGCCCTGGCGCGTGTGGTGGGACGCCGGCAGCCGTCCCCGGCGGGGACGAACCCGGCAGAGGGGGACCTCCTGGAGAGCGGAGAGCGGCTCCAGGCGGCGGTCCTCCGCTATGACACCCTGGCAGCGCGCGCGCCGGCAGCGTACCAGGCGGACGCGGCCCGGCATGGCATCCGGTCCGAGGCGGCGCTCCGGCTCACGGAGGAGCTGCAGCGTGTGTCGCCCGGGTTCTGCCCAACCACACAGGGCCAGCTACAGGAGGAGCTGGAGAGGCAAGCAGCCGCCCTCGAGGAGGACATTCGCCGGCTCCGCGCACTCCTGGCGGCAGACCGCAAGCGCGCCATCAAGGACTTCTGGCGCCGCCACGCCCCCGACATCGCCCAGCGATGGAAAGCCGTGCGGGGAGCCATAGAGGTAGAGGCCCCAGGCCCGTCAGGCCTCTGGAACGCGCGGGTCCCCAACACCCAAACGCTCCTCACGGAGGCCCACGACGTGATGTTCGCAGTTCGCGCCTTCTGGCGAGAACTGTATCACAAACGCCCGGTGGACCTCCCAGGGTTCCAGGCAGTCCTCGGCCGCCACGTCCCCCGGGTCCCTGAAGGGGCCTGGACACAGGTCCAGCAGTACTCCATGCAGGACCTGAAGTCCGCCCTGGACAAGGCCGATTGCAAGGCCCCAGGTCCCAACCACGTGGAGGCCCGTTTCATCAAGGCCCATCCGGCACCCGTCCAGTGGCTCCTGGTCCACTCCTACCGGGCCATCCTCCGCGGCGCCCCGCCGCCGATGCACTGGAGGGACGCGCACATCTGGCTCAGCCCCAAGGTACCGGGCTCTGCCAGGCTGGACGACTACAGGCCCATAGCCCTGGGCCAGCTGGACATGAAGCTGCTCACGGGCCCCCTCACCCAGCGCATCACGGAAGTGCTCACACGGCACGGAGTGGTCAGCGACTGGCAGCAAGGGGCCCTCCCTGGCTCCAACACAGGCCCCCCGCTGTTCATGGCGCAGCGGCAGCTCCAGCGGGGAAGGCCCAAATACGTCTTCTCCTTTGACGCCCGCAAGGCCTTCGACACCGCCCCGCACGGCGCCCTCCACCTCATCCTGCGCCACCTCTCCGTGCCGCCAGACGTCATCGACCTCCTGCTCTTCCTCCACACGTGCGCCAGGCTGCGCATCGTCACCGCACACGGGCTAACGCAGCCCGTCTACATGCTGCGCGGCGTCCGGCAGGGCAACCCCGAGAGCCCCCTACTGTACGCGCTCTTCCTGGAGCCCTGCTCAGGGCGCAGGGGCACCGCCTGCGCCCGCCGGGAGGGGCCGAGCACGGCCTCATCCAGGCCTACATCAACGACCTGGTGGTGGTGGCCCACACGCTGCAGCACTTCGTCGAGGGCGTGGAGGCGGTAGCCGCGTACCTGGGGATGATGGGCATGGAGCTCAACCCCCGGAAGTGCGCCATGGCCACCACGGAGGGGGTCCCGGGCCTGCAGCTGCGCCTCTGTCCCCACCTGGAAAACCCGTGGCACTGGGTACCAGCGGTCGACTCCGTCCCCTACCTTGGACTCCAGCTGCAGCCGGACGGGGAGTTCTCCCTGCAGCGCAAGCACCGGCTACGGCTGACGGCGGTGCACCACTGGTGCCTTAACACCCTCGCGGCACCGAAAGTGCTGCAGGACGTCATCCTGGCGATCCTCGGGGGGGTGACGCAGTACGTCGCCCCTTTCATCGCCGACGACTCCGACACTGCACGCCACCTGGACCACATCACGGTCCAGGTCGCGAAGGACAGGGCGCGGTACGCCTTCGACGCCTGGCGGGACAGCCAGCAGGATGACCGGACCCTGGGGCTCACACGGGTGCCAACGCGGTGCCAGCAGGCAGCGGTGGCCCTCGTGGGTACACTCGTCCACCACCGCTCAACCTCCGTGCGCGCCGAGGTCACCAAGATGTTCTGGGAAATAGCTGGTGCACTACCCCGAGGTGCACTACCCCGTCCCGGAGTTCGCAACTCTAGCGGGGGGCGACTGGGTCCACCACATACCTCGGGCCCTGGCCGGCCTGGGAACGGGGCTGTACAACCCCATCGCGTGCCCCAGGGCGGCCCATGTCCAACTACAGTCCCCGCCGGGCAACATCGTCACGCTGCGCACCGCCAAGCTGCGACACCGCGACACGTGCCACCTGACGGTGCCACACACAATGCCGTGGCATGGGCACCACGGGCCACGCCACCCCTTCCCCGACAACGACGACCCGTGGCCGACGGCGGTGCGGGAATGCCTCAACCAATGCGCCGATGAACACCTCCACTATTGCCGCCGTGAGCAGGAGCCCACCAACCACCCTGGGTGGCGCGACGCCTTGGTCCACCTCTTCCACACCACCGGCACGCGGGACCCCCGCCTGAGACTCGTCCACCCCACGAGGGCTAAGCAGGACGCCAGCACAGGCCCACGGGTGACCCCGGACGGCCTGCACCTCAACGTCGTGGGCTACCGCCGCCGGGACGGCCTATCCGCCCCCACGCGGGGGGCGGCGTACCAGCCGCCGGCAGCCCTCATGTACATCCTCGGCGACGTACTCGCGGAAAGCGAGCACCAAGAGCCTAACGCGGACGTGTCATGGCCCGAGCCCCTGCGCCCCCGGCCCCACGCGCCGACGCCATTGTGGTTGGTGACCACGGACGACCAATGCACCCAAGCGACGGGGCAAGTGCAGCTCCGGGCCGAGTGGGTAATAGTGCAGGAGGGGGCGGGCCAGCCCGAACCCCGTGGGCTCCCCCGTGGCACCGCCCTGCTGGTAGCTACGGGGGTGCCGCACGACCCACACATGGCGGTGCACGCGTTGGAGGACCAGCCAGAGGACACGGGGCACCTGGTGGTGCACCAGCGCGGGGGCCCGACGTGGCTGAAGGAACATGTGACGGCACTTCGGTCCTGGGCAAGCACGATCACCGGAGCGGAGATCCGGCTGCACGACCACCCGGCGATCAGCCACGGCGACACCAGGGCGCTGAGCGTGGACCAACTGACCCCCAGCCACCCCGACGTCCGGTGGCACTCCACCAACCTCAACGCGGGGTGGCTCAGCCCCACCGGGTACTACTGGATCCCGGAGGCCTGGGGCCACAACTCTTCCGACGCGTCCGGGGGCGGACCCTGCAAACACTCCAGCAGCGTCGCTCTCGCCGCCGACCCCACCTGCACGTGGGCGGTGGCCATCTCGGGCACGGTGCCCGACGGGGAGGGGATGGCCGCCTCCCTCCCCCTACAATACGGTGCCCACCGACCATGGGTCCACACGGTGGACGCCGAAGTCATCCTCCACCTCCTGCGGCACGCAGATCGCGAGCGGACCACGGGGGTCCCCGCGGGCGCGGCAAAGGTGGTCAACCAGATGCCCCTGCGGTGGCTCCGGGACGGCCTGTGCCCGCGAGGGCAACACGCCGGGCACCGATTCTGGTACGTCCGAGCCACCTCGCACCACAGCGACACCCTACTGCACAAGGCTGACCGGGCGGCCTCCCAGGACACCGTCCTGCAGAACACGCCCCCGGACCCTGGCCACGCCCAACTCATTGTCGCCGACCGTGACGGCCATCCCGATCTACGGCCCCCCACGATGCGGGTGCTCGGCGAGGTCGCGCAGCGGGCGCAGACAGACCATGCGCTGACGCACCGGGGACACACACCTTTTGGCGCAGCCCACGCCGCAGCCTATGTCCACGCCCGGGACCTCACCGCGACGGCCACCAACCGCCGGGCGCTGCGGGCCCGAGACGGCCACACGCAGGTGCAGCGCAGGCTCCGCGTCCGTAAGGAGCGGCTCTCCGGCGTTGCCGTCGTCCCACAACGGTGCCTCCTATGCGGCGGCCCGGAGGAGACCCCGGTGCACATGCACGTGGGGTGCGCCCACTCACAGCTCCTCTGGCCCCACTACCGCCAGGCGGTACACGAGGCGGCCCGCCACCTCCCAGCCGGGGACAAAGCCCTGTGGGTGGCCTCGTGGCGCTCCGCAGGCGCCACATGGACGGAAGTCTTCTAGGTCCAGGTCCAGGTTCACCAGGTGCTGGCATTGCTGGTGCCTCAGATGCCGTCCTCGCGTCGGTGTCCTCCTCCTTTGTGTCCATATTTGCCCTCCTTGCTTATGGCAGTACTCGGCGCACTGGATGTACGGCACAGGGTTGCTGCCGGTACGCAGAGACTGTCTGCCTCTGCTACCAGAAGGTTTTATAGTGTTTTCAGCACTGTATTTTTGATGTGCCTCTCCTGCTGCTTGCTGCTGGTGTAGGGTTCCTACTGCTTGTTTTTGATGAGGAAAATGTTTTATTGTTGAAATACAACCGATCCAGGATAACCCAAGCCAGAGATAAGCAAGTAGAAAATAAACAGGATCAAAGCATGAAGGGCTGCAGTCACAAAGAGTTAGATAAAGGCAACTATCAACAATAGGCCACAGCAATTTACATTCAATGCAACTCAGGATGGAATATTTTACATGTTTGGGAAAAACTGTTTGGAAAACTACCCAAAGGGCTCACACTCTTCCATAGTACCATCTTGAGATGTGCACTCTTTGTGGTTGGGTCCCATAGGTGCTGGGGTGGCATGGCTTGTGGCGCTGAGGTCACTGCCATGTCACATGGGATATTCCTACTTAGCTAGGCTGACTGGGTATTGAACCCAGCACCTCTCAAAAAGAGGTGCTCCAGCCCCCTAGGGTGGATACCACTAGGATAGCTAAGAATTCATGAGAAAACATAGATGCATTCATAGGCTCTGCCTTCAGTATATCAGTGCCTCAGTCACCCAGGAAAAGATGTTTTAGTGCATATAGCTTGGGGATTATGGGGTCCACACAACATCCTGATTTAGTGTTCGGTTCTATAGGTCAAAATGTGTTATCACCCATTTTGGTTACGCCAATACTAAGATAAAAATGCAAGAGTGCTTACAGCATCTCTGATACAACTAAAGTATACCCTAAAGCATTGGAAAAGCACTTTTCCTTACTCCTCCCTTGTGCTGTGGTGGCCACCACTGTCGCATTTTCAGGAAAAAGGGATTTTTTCTTGGCCTTTCCCTGGTTTCCACACTTGCTTCCACACCTTTCCACACCTGCACTGCACTGTGTGTGCCTTGCTGCACTGTAGTTGTGGTCAGAGGGCAGTGGGCAGTGGTACAATGTCTCACCGCCTGCAGGCTGTGGGGAGTGGAGCTCCTGCTTCGCACTGCCGTATTACCTCGGGGCAGTGGGCAGTGCAACTCCTGCTTTTCACTGCCTCTCTGACTTAGGGCAGTGGGCTGGGATACTCCTGTAATGCTCTGCCTCACGCATTGCCTCACTGCCTAGGGGCAGTGGTCAGTGGGACTTATGCAACGCACTGCCTCATTGCCAGGGGGCAGTGGGCGGTGGAACTCCTGCAACGCACTGCCTCACTGCCTGGGGGGAGTAGGCAGTGGCACACCTGCCTGACTGCCTAGGGGCAGTGGGCAATGGGACTCCTGCAATGCACTGCCTCACTGCCCTCGGGCAGTAGGCAGTGCAACTCCTGCAATGCACTGCCTCACTGCCTGGGGGCAGTGGACAGTGGAATTCCTGCAATGCCCGGCCCCAGTGCCGAGGGGCAGGGGGCAGCGCAGCTCCTGCAATGCCCTATCTCACTGCCTTGGGGCAGTGGGCAGTGGAACTCCTGCAATGCTCTGCCCCACTGCCTGGGGGCAGTGGGCAGCACAATTCCTGCCATACACTGCCACACTGCCCCGGGCCAGTGGGCAGTGCAACTTCTGCAATGCACTGCCTCACTGCCCTCGGGCAGTAGGCAGTGCAACTCCTGCAGTGCACTGCCCTGCTGCCTGGGGGCAGCGGGCAGTGCTACTTCTGCAATCTGCTGCCGCACTCCCTGGGGGCAGTGGGCAGTGCAGCTCCAGCAATGCACTGCCTCACTGGCTGGAGGCAGTGGGCAGTGCAACTCCTGCAATGCACTGCCTCACTGCCCTCGGGCAGCAGGCAGTGCAAGTCCTGCAATGCACTGCCTCACTGCCTAGGGGCAGTGGGCAATGGGACTCCCGCAATGCACTGCCTCACTGCCCTCGGGCAGTAGGCAGTGCAACTCCTGCAATGCACTGCCTCACTGCCCCGGGGCAGTGGGCAGTGAAATTCCTGCAATGCTCTGCCCCAGTGTCTGGGGCAGGGGGCAGCGCAACTCCTGCAACGCCCTATCTCACTGCCTGGGGGCAGTGGGCAGTGGAACTCCTGCAATGCTCTGCCCCACTGCTTCGGGGCAGTGGGCAGCGCAACTCCTGCCATACACTGCCACACTGCCTGGGGCCAGTGGGCAGTGCAACTTTTGCAATGCGCTGCCTCACTGCCCTCGGGCAGTAAGCAGTGCAACTCCTGCAGTGCACTGCCCTGCTGCCCTGGGGGCAGCGGGCAGTGCCACTTCTGCAATCTACTGCCGCACTGCCTGGGGGCGGTGGGCAGTGCAGCTCCAGCAATGCACTGCCTCACTGGCTGGAGGCAGTGGGCAGTGCAACTCCTGCAATGCACTGCCTCACTGCCCTCGGGCAGTAGGCAGTGCAACTCCTGCAATGCACTGCCTCACTGCCTGGGGGCAGTCGGCAGTGCCACTCCTGCAGTCCACAGTAAGAAAAAGTGTTTTTCCAATGCTTTAGGGTATACTTTAGTTGTATTACAGATGCTCTAAGCACACAGGCATTTCTATCTTAGTATTGGTCCAACCAAAAGTGGTGATGGCACATTTTGACCTATGGAACCAAACATCAAAACAGGATATGGAGTGGACCCCTTAATCCCCTATCAATGTGAGGCTATTCATCTTTTCCAGAGTTGACTGAGAACTGACGTATCCAGCGCAGAGCCTATGAATTTATCTATGTTTTCTCATGAATTCTTAGCAATCCTAGTAGTATGCACCCTAGGGGGCTGGGCACCTCTTTTTGAGAGGTCCTGTGTTGAATTCCCGGTCAGCCTAGCTAAGTAGGAAGATCCCATGTGACATGGCAGTGACCTCATCGCCACATGCCCTGCCACCTCAGCACATATGGGACCCAAACGAAGAGTGCACATCTCCTGAGATGGCAGTATGGAGATTGAGTGACAATCGGGCAGTTTTCCAACTCTTTTTCCAAAGCATTTCAACTATCTTTGTGAATATGCGATCTGATTTGCCTTGAGTTGCAGTTTCTGGGAATATTCTTACATCTTTCACTGTTTACACTGCAGCCCTTCATGTTTTGATCCTGATTCTCTTCTACTTGCTTATCTCTGGCTTGGGCTATCCTGGATTGGCTGTATTTCAGCAAAGAAAACATTTTCCTCATCAAAAACAAACAGCAGGAAGCCCTACACCAGCAGCAAGCAGCAGGAGAGGCACAACAAACACACAGTGTTGAAATCACTATAAAACCTTCTGGTAGCAAGAGGCAGACTGTCTCTGCGTACCGGCAGCAACCCCGTGCCGTACATCCAGTGCGCCGAGATCAGTCATATATGAGCAAGAAGGGCGAACGAATATGGACACCAAGAAAGAGGACACCGACGTGAAAACAGCGCCTGAGGCACCAGCAATGCCAGCACCTGGTGAACCTGGACCCCGACCTAGCGCTGTACTCTCGGAGCCCTTACATCAGCCAGTGGACGCGGCGGTGGATTCGATGGAAGGACTTCAGTCGGCCTTCCGGGCCCTCTCAGTCGATGAGGTGGACACCCATCCTGTGAAGAGAAAGAGAGAGAGCGAGCAGGATGCTGGAGAAAGCATAGCAGACGAAGGAGCAGACCAAGGGCACGACCCGACGAATGATCCTACCTTCGAGGGCGCACCAAGCGCTTCTGGCCTCCACGCATCACCCTCTCCTATAACCACCACACTCCCAACTCCAGAACCAGCCGCTGCAACATCCACACCGGTAACCACCCCGCCTCTGGCTGAGGGCACAGGCTTTACTGGTATGCCTATCTACCCTGCCTATGGTGTGAACCGACCTACCACTGCGTTTCCAGAGGCAACTACTACCAGTGAGCTGGTGACCTCCAGTTCTGCGCCGCGAAGGTATGCGGCTGACTCTCACCATGCTCTACCCGCTACGGGAGCCTATGTGGATGTTCCTGGGTATGCAACCTTGAGTGGGTTGAGGAGAGGACCTGAGTCATGCTGGGGCAGGAGTACAAGATCGGGGAGATCCTCCAACAGGTCCCTGACGCGGTCGGAGATCAACGAGGTGCTCCGAGGAGCCACCTCTAAAATTGTTGGCGACCTCACTCAAGAAATTTGTGATAAACTGGAGCCCCTGATGATACCGCCCCAAGCGTCACCTATCACGGTGGGAATGTCACCCCATCGAGTACAGGCCAACCACCTGGTGGCAGGGCTGACAAACACCCTGGGGAGCCTGAGGAGCCGACCGATGCCGACCCCTGCAGCGATACCGAGAAGCCCTTTCATACCAAGAACGGCGCAGCCGCCCTACAGCCACGTGGCGAATTCTACGAGAGCCGAGCTGGACCGGCTGGAGCTGACTGCCTTGAGGGCAATGGTTGACGTGGAGCCCTATGGCTCTAGTGATCTAGGCGGAGACCCCTCCGATGATGAGCCGCCGTCGATGACTTCTGCTTCGCCCTCGGAGGACGACGACCCGGAGGACCCCGAGAACCCAAGTGGGAAGAAGAAGAAGAAGACGAGGAAGACCCGACGCCCTGAGGGACGCAGGTCTCAGGAGGCTAAGGCCATTGCCACCTCCAAGATCGTGGTGAACCTGCCTGACTTCACAGGCAAAGACCTCAGCGAGTTCGCTGAGAATTTTGACCGGTTTCTCCGATTGGCCGGCCAAACCCACGCTAGTGGACGGGCCAAGTGCGATCTGCTCCTGCAGTGCTGCAAGACCAAGTACCTGGAGAAGCAGGTCAGACAGATTGTGACTAATTCCGCCACCTTTGCCGATGTGTTGGCTGCCTTGGAGAGGCAGTACCCGACCTATGAAACCGATCTCTCCATCAGGGCCGAGATCCAGAACCTGGCCGTGCTGCCCAACAACCCAAACCTGGCAGGGTCTCTGAGCTGTTGGCTGACCTGGATCACTGCGCTGGACGATTGACGCCCGGTTCCTACAGCAGCGACGACCTGCTTTTCTGGTTGGTGGCTAAGCTCCCTCGAGAGCTGTGGGACGAGTGCCGTTCAACGGCAGAGCGCAGCGCTAGGTCCCTCCGCTACGAGGATCTATGTGTACTACTCCTGGAGCTGGCGCTGGAGAAAGAAAGCGACCAGCACCTGAACAACTACCCTCCTGGAGGTGGAGGCTCTGGAGGCCATGGCAAAGGGTACCAAGTGTCCAGACCTGGGCAGGGGACTACCCCCATACACGCCCGTATCATGGAAAACGTCAAAGAGCTCTTCTGGTGTGATGCCAGAGACGAGCAGGGCCACCTGCACCACGCCCATGACTGCGAGCAGCGAGACTGCTTCGTAGTCAAAGGGAAGCAGCAGGAGACCAACACCGGCGCAAAGAAGCAGCTGCGGGATCACTACAGGTGCACCATCAGCTGTGCCTTCTGTGGGAAGAGGAAGCACTACGAGGATGAGTGCTACCACAAGCAGCGCCTGTCGGCGAAGCTGAAGGGTGAGGATCCTGGCAAAGGCTCTGGCAAAGGTGGAGGCAAAGGCAAAGGCAACGACTCCGGCAAGGGCAAGTCGAAAGGACGTTGACAAGGGCAAGACAAGAGTCAGGGTGGACGAGGAGGAGGCGCTAACCGTCAGCCAGACAAGGACAACAAGAACACGGACAAGAACAGAGGCAACCCCAACCCTAATCCAGGGGGGAACTCCGAGCCCTCTGGAGGGCAGGCTGGTCCGACCACACGCTCACAAACGCAGGCCCAGCAAGGACAAGGGGCTAAGCTTGAGCATGAAGGCGGTGATGACGGCAACGCTAAGAACAGAAGCCGTTTCATGAGGATGGCCTGCAAGCCGCGGAACAAGGGGCTCGAGGTGACCTGTCCCGCGGAGTTTTGACGGGGACGCTCCGGTGGCACCCAGGACCTGGTGTTTTGGGTACGTATCTGACTAGGGGGACGTGAATACCTGGGGGTATTGGATACTGGCGCCACCATATCTATAGTGGCCAAGAAAATTTTACCTTCTGGGAACCTGAAGAACACCATGACCACCGCGGCTATACAAATGGGGGATGGACATGTGGTGCACAGCTGCGGGGACTGTGAAGTGGAGGTACCTATGGGCGCCCGGACTATCGCCCATCGGTTCTATGAGATGGACACTGAGGCCTTCGACTTTGTATTGGGGACTGACTTCTTCGTGCAGCACTCCCAGATACAATCCCTGACGCTGCAAGCGCCCTACGTCCTCTACGTGGACCACGGCAGTGGCAGAGAGTCTGTGCCACTGGAGCAGTTGGAACATACCTCGAGCTACCTGAGGCTATCGAAGGAGGAGCCTTCGAACATGATGGCGGCGTCCAAAACTGAGGACTATCAAAAATTGGGGGAAGTCCTAGACCAAGGTCTGAAAGAGTTGGGTTACTCTAGAGAAGACCTGAATGTGGAGTTGTTCGCCAGCGACAAGCAGCATGTACTGGACCTTTACTGCAGCAAGGGAAAGAACTGCAGCTACAAATTTTACTGGCCCGCTTTCGGGATGGCCTACGGGAACCCCAGGTTCAGTAAACTGGGGAAGGTCCTGACCAAGGTGGCCTTGGAACGTTCCCGTATGGTCCTGTGTTCCCCCGATTGGGGAGCCCATGGGGGCAACCAGAACTGGCGAAACCTCCTGGACAGGCTGACTATCAGCTCTGTTCGGTTACGTGATGAGGCCATCTACGTGCCTCTGGGGCGTAAGACGCCTATTGGGAAACCAGGATGGGGGAGTATGCTCAGCGTGGTGGACGGAGGTCTTACCTCCATCCCCTCGGAGGATCTGGTACAGGCTGTACAACGAGAAAGCGATGGACTCGCCTTGGGTGACTTGAGAGATTTGCTACGACCTCACCCGGAGGAGATGAATACGTCGTGACTAACACCAACGCCCTCAACTCTCCCTGCCATGTACCTGTTCCTGATGGAGTCTCTGAGTCTGGACTATCTGAGCTACCTAGCTCTATCCACTCAGATGACGAAACTGAGCACGACGCCTTCTTCGTGCAGACCTGTGTGGAGGAAGTGGAGAACGCCGAGTACGTCGCCCCACTGAAACCCCTACTCTCCATGAGGGTGGAAGACCCCGTGGACGAAGAGCTGGACCCTCGATCCAGGCTAAGGGAGTATGTGGACTCCAAGAGGAAGTTGGTGGCGAAAAACCAATGCACGCTAAGCCTACCCGCAGCTCATGGCCAGTGAAGCAAGGACGCATGGAAGATCGATCCCAATTGAAGGAGGACCTTGAACAGAAGATCACCACCTGGCAGCAGGAGGTAGATCTCAAGCTCATGAAGAGCATGTGGGGCGCCCAGGTGAGGACCCCAGAGGAGGACGACCTCTCGGAGGAATATGTATGTGAACCCCCTCGAGGGTGCCTATGTTGCCATCGTTTACCGGAGATGGTTGAACAAGACCTACAATATGCCTACCAAGGGTTGAAGGACACTACCAAGGGCGAAGAGTCGGTGGAGGATCACCTCCCGACGTCTATTACTCAGGGGGCAAGCAACTTTCACTCTGACGAGGACCCGGAGGACAAGATCAATATATTGGACCCGGGGGTGCAGAAGCTTATAAGGACCTATCTGGAGGTGTTCGGAGAACTACCCCCTCCAGCTTCATGCGACAAGCTGGTACAGATTGACCTCAAGCTGAAACCCGAGTTCGCGGGTCACCAAAACCGGAGGAGACCCTATCCAGCTCCTAAAGAACAGGCCGACGAGATTGAGCGACAGATACAAGAATGTATCGACGCTGGCCTAGTCCTGGAGTACAAAGACGGGGACTAACCCCAACACTGCAGCCCCTGTTTGCTGGTGGCTAAACCTGGGTCTACAGCCAAACGGCTGGTAGTGGACTACGGAGAGCTGAACAAGAAAACGCTGAACCACTCAGGGTCCATTCCTAATATGGAGTCTACCCTTGAGAAGATAGCCTCCTGTCGCTACAAGACCAAAATGGACAAGAGGAGCGGATTCTGGCAGGTGGACCTGACGCCCAACGCTCAGGAGCTACTAGCCTTCATCACCCCTCAGGGGAGGGTGTTCAAGTGGAAGGTCATGCCATTTGGCGTGGCCAACGCACCCGCTCTATTCCAAGGGCTGATGAACAAGATCTTGTCCATCCTACGAAGGAGACCTAAGGTGCAGGAACTTATATCCCGTGGGGTTCACATTGACGATGTATGCCTCGGGACCAATACCAAGGAGGACCACCTAATCCTCTTGGGTGAGTTCTTTGAGGTCTGCCAGGAGAACCACACACGACTCAAGCTGGAGAAGTGTGAGTTCATGACGGAGACCATGCAGTACCTGGGGTTTGACGTTGGCTATGGGTGGTGGACCCCAGCGGCCTCTAAGGCCAAACCCCTGATGGATGCTAAGGTACGACACGAAGACCCCAAGAAAGGACTTCATGATGTACGCAGTTTCATTGGGGCGTGCAACTTCTATCGCCGCCATATCAAAAACTTCACCTACACCAGCGCCATTCTGACGGACTTGATCAAGAAGAGTACTACTTGGCGCTGGGGCCCACAAGAGCAACAAGCGTTTGATGAGCTCGAAGACAAGGTGGCCAACGCTAAGTGCTTGGGCGTGCCTAGGGCACAAGGGGAGATTATCCTGGTGACCGACGCCAGCAATGTGGGCGGTGGTGGAACGTTGTTCCAATGGCAAGCACTAGAGAAGGAGGAATTCAACTCGGCCATTTCCCAATGGGGGACGGAAGGTCTCAACCGAGATGGAACCCTCAAGCACAGCTACCCTGACGACAAACCGGTCCTAGTACCTCTGGGTCACTGGAACTGGAAGTGGAACCAGGCCAGGGGGAACTACTCCACCTATGAGCAGGAATTGCTCGCGGGTATGCTAGTGCTATCCTCACAATCACGACTGTTGGGGAGTAACCCTGTGGTCTGGCTGTGCGACCAAGAGCCGGTCCGCACCTTCCAGAAGGGCCCCCCACCTGAGAAGGCCAAGCTACGGCGCTGGTGGACCTACCTCAGTCAACTACGGCTGACTGTACACCATATCCAGGGGGTGAAAAACGAGTGTGCAGACTACATCAGCCGCAGCAACTTCGGCGCCCTGATTGGTGCCCGGTCTGAAGCGCTGGCTAAGGAGGCGTTCAGCTGTATGGACGTCCACTTGGAACTCAACATGACTATGATACGCCCCCTGGATGGACTCCAACAATCGGAGTACCTGAAGGAGTTTGGGGATATCTACAAGCGCCTGAAGAAACGCCTTGAACCCCTCCTGGTCAACCAAGATCAGTGGAAGAGGGACAAGAGCTACCTCTGGCACGAGGACCGCATCGTGGTGCCTAGTGACAGAGTCCCAGCGCTGCTGAAGTAAACCCATGAGTCCAGTGGTCATGTGGGTGCTGACCGTACCCTGAGGCTATTCAAGCAGTGGTTCCACACTACGTGGACTGACGACCAAATGCGGAAAACCCTCCAGCCTATCATGGACAACTGCCCGTGCAGGTCCTGCAAACCAGGGGATATCAGGGACAGAGGTCTCTACTCGACCCTGCCCATCCCTCACTGTGCTAACAGTGTACTATACGTGGATTACACGGAGATGCCGAAGTTCGGGGGCTATGACTTTGCCCTCGTTGTAACCTGTGTGTTGACCAGGTTTACCAGGGTGTTCCCATGTACCAAGCACATTACCGGGGATGAGACTATCAAGATACTCCTGGAGGAGTGGTTTTGTGTCTATGGGGCGCCCAAGGAGATCAACTCCAATGAGGACGTACGAGTACGCTCAGATACCGGCTGGTACAAGAGGGTCCCGAGATCCCTCAATGTCCAGGTGTCTACCGGGATCCCCTACTCACACACGAGCAACCCCCTTTGTGAGCAACAGATCCGTGTCCTCAAGGAGAATGTAAGGATATGGTGCAAAACTGAACGCATCAGAGACTGGGTGAGACTACTCCCCGTCATATCCTTGATGATGAACTCCCAGGAGTGTTCAGCTACTAGCTACCTGCCCCATGAGCTATTCCTAGGGCGCCCGGCGTGGTTCCTACATGCCCCCTATCCAGAGGACACCCATTCTTCTGTGGGTGGATGGGTCCAAGAGCAACAAGCGAAGGTGGACAAGGCCAAGGCTATACTCCAGAGAGTGAGGGAGCTTCAGTGGAACAAGAAGAACAAGCACCGAGTACCGGCCACCTACCAAGAGGGGGACTGGGTGCTGGTGCACCACAGCCAACTACCCGCCTGGCCACGCTCTACCAGCGACGACCCATACTTCGGGCCCTACAAGATGCTATCTATGGATGGACACCGTATCACCGTGCGGTGTTCTCCCCGTCTAGGGGGGACTCTGGTGTGCGCTGCTCAACATCTGAAGCGCTACTATGATCCTGAAGACCTCTGTGGGGAAGAATGGGAGCTTAACAACGAGGAGACCGCCGCCCTAGACCTACAAGGGGCTGCCAGCCCCATGGAAGTTGAAGGGGAGCTCCCCGACATGAACGCCGAGGAGATGGCTAAGGAGGGCTTCTACCTGGTGAAGTCTGTCCTACGCCACCGCTTTCGCCAGGGTTGGCGCTTCCTCACCCTCTGGGGAGGGTTTGGAGTCGAAGAGGCCACCTGGGAGCCCTTCTCTGCGTTTGTTCTACCTGAGGGACGCCTAAACTCAGTTCTGGTTGACTACTTGTCCCAGAACAACCTTGGTGAGTTGCTGAGGCTCGCTGAGACGCTTGCCTCCAGGACTAAAGCTAGGGACTGAACCTTACCCCTAAGTGTGCTACGTATGTCTGTGTGTGTCTCACTTCTCTCCCGGGCGTGGCTCCCGCATCAACGGGCTTCGCTGATGTTGGACCGAAGGTCCTAGTCAGTTACTAGTACCACTCCTATGGCACCCATTTTCTGTGCTGGCGCCTATCCTTGGGGGAAGAAAGCAAAAGCCCTACCTACTAGAGGGGAGGGGTGGCCAAGTGTGCTAAGGGCATACAAAACGCCCATTTTTGCTCAAGGCCAAAAGCTAACGCTCTCCCCTGGCCCACGAGGAAAAGCACGCGGGACAGGGGACACCACTACTCTACACACCCTACCTACAGTGGCACCATCCTGGTGGGCGAGCGCTACTGCAACTGGCTCAAGCCCCCAATCAGGATTGCCACTCCTACACTCACGCTCTACTGGGTGGTGTTGATGAACAAAGTCGTGGGTCCTAATGACCCTCCTGTGAAGAAGACAAGAGAACACAGCGCTGCTAAGCAACTGTGGCCTAACAGGGACGCCACAACGCGTTTCCCTGCTAGGGCTTGGAGGGAAGGGGTGCCCTTGTTGCGTGCACAGCGTGGATGTCGATGGAGTCGAACTGCCCTCGCCACTCCTGGCTGAGGCGCAGTTAATTGATTGTGTGATCAGCGCCCCTGCTTAGCTGGGGCGGAAAAATGGGATAGCCGCCGAAAGCTGCTGCTGCGTGCACCAATCACCCTACCTGCCCACCTGTAAAGCAAAGGCCAATGAAGGGGTGTTTGCGGCTGAGGAACCAAGCCACACTCCACGTATTATACGCTTCTCAGTGTGACCTATAATACGCTGTCCTCGAACACCCCTGTCAAGCAAGCAAGCGTTAAGAGACTCCTCAGGTTCTATTAAAGAACGTACCGAGGAGCCCCTGGGTAACCTAAACAAGGTTTACCGTGCGCATTTCGCGTGGCCTACCCTTTAATGCGTGTGTGAATGCACGAGCATGCAGGAGTTTGCGAACAACCTGTGCCAATCACTGTTCTTTGAATGTTCTTAACCGCATCAACTTGTTCTGGGGCTGACGTCCCCCGATGAAAGTATTTACAACAACATATTAAGATATGTACACAGTTGCTCTGATGGTCCGGTTAGATGAACGCTGGTTCACCCTGTGGGGGAGGGGGGGGGTTCAGGAAGGGGCAGAGGGCTGAAGGGGTCGAGAGGAGGAGACAGAAGGTCGCTGGATTGGCGGAAAAAATTTCAGATGTCCCGGGAGGCGTTGGAGTGGGGGGCAGGGGCAGACGGACCTGGGCACCTAGTAGCGGTGCGCCTAGAGGGGAGAGGTAGGCGTGTTTGACGGTAGCGTGCCTTGGAGCGTGGGGGTGGGAGGGGGAGAGCGGTCTTGGATCGCTTTCGGGGCGCCCAAACGATTGTGGTCTGATGGGTTTGTGGTGATCGATGGCGTTTTTGTGGTCGCCGTGGGCGTGGGTGCTGAGGAGGGCGGGGAACGGCTTAGGAAGGGGGGGGGGCTTGGTGCGGATGCGAGGCTGGACGGGCGTTTGGAGTTTTTTGGCGCGCGGCTCGTGGCTGGTTGTGCTTTAGCTGACGCTGGCTTGGACGGTTTTTTTAAGGCGTGTTTGGGGAGAGGTGGGGGCCGCTGGTATACGGGGCGGGTCCAAGGGGGCATGTGGACGGAGGTACTGAACGCACCGTGCGAAACCGAGAAGGGGTTGAGAGGGTCGGAGGGGTGCGCTGAAAGTATTGGGTCCCACGTGAGAGGATTTGAACACAGCCAATCATGTGCTTGGTGGACAGCCTTGTCCAGGTGCTTTACCCCTTCCTCCAGGGCTAGGCCAAGCATGGCCCTCTGCTCGGCGCGAGTGGAGCCCGGGATTGGCTGGGAGAGGCGGGACCATAGGGACTTAGGTACCAGAGTTCTCATGAAGTTCCTGCATTCTGCCTTTGAGGGTCCAGAGAGCCACCAGTGCAGGACAATGGGGCTAAATAGGGGTCCCCAGGAAGAGACGTATGCCTGGACGTGCTGGTCCAACACTTTGCAGAAGGCCAGGCAGGATAGAGGGTCAAAAGGATGGTGCTGTCCGCACCTGGAACAGTGGTAGTCGTGAAGCATATTGCTCCACTGGTACCCGTGCACATTGTAGCACCCGGACGCTAGTTTGAAAAACAGGGACGAAAACCAGAGAGCTTTATTGTACAGGCTGAAGCTGGGGCCGACCGCTATGTTGTTATGGGAATGCTGCGGCAATAGGTGGCGGAATTGCTGCACCTTAAACTTGTGGAGGACAGGCAGGTGGTGTACCGCCACTGAACCCAGTGGGGGGGGGGGGGGAGGTCTGGGGTAAAAATCAGGCTGTGAGCTGCCGATTTCGAGAAATGGTCGCAGATTTCGTTGCCAATAAAATTGGCGTGACCTTTAATCCACATGATGTGGAGGGGGTTGGTGATGAGAAGTAGGGTGCTGTGTACCGCGACGGTCCATGTGTCGTCTTGGAACAAGCTGGGCTTATGGGCTTGGCATTTCTGGAGGGTGGACACTACCTGTTCGTTGTCAATCAACAAACATACTTCGTATTGGGAAAGTTCTCTGTGGATCCAGCGAATGGCTGCTACCGCCCCCGAGAACTCCGAACCCAGAGAAGAGGGATGGGGTGAGGATAGGCACAGGACTCTGGTTGTACCATCGGGTAGAAAGGCCGTGACGGCGGCCGCATGGCCGGACTCACCGGAGGAGCCATCCGAATACAGCCACACCCGTTGTAGGCCGGGGGTCGGCGGCCTGGCTAGTGCCTCCGCGGCATCGTGGCATCCCCACGCGTCGAGGGACTTCTTCCCTGGGTAGTGTTGTGCCTGCAGAGCGAAGAGATGGCCGTGTTGGCTGATTCCCAGTGCGTGTGCGTTGTGCGGTGGCGCTGGGGGTTCGAGGTTGGTCCTTTGAGGGCGCAAGAATTCAGGGACTAGCTGGAAGTGCGAGGGGCGGGAGTAATCTATGACAGCGTGGCATGGCATGTGCATGGTGTAGGACGTGTGGGTATCCACCGAGTAGACCCCGTCGTGGAACGAGAGGTTGGCCCATTTGGAGGTGGCCTCGGTCACTGTTCCTGTGGCCTGTCCTGATTTGAACCTAACGGTTAGCTGGGTGCCACACGTTAGATCACGAATAGCAGTGGGTCTCCGCGGGCCTATGCTGTGGAAAGATATGTCTAGGGCATGGATGGAGTCCATAAAAGAGTTTTGCACGGGGTCCGAGGCCCTCTGGTTTGAGCTGAGTGAAGACTGGACGTACAGGGGGCCAATTGACTTTGGGGCAAGGCCGCAAAGGGCCCGTAATCCATAGTTCACGGTGGCAACGTGGACACTGTGCGGTAGGAACTTCATTCCCAATCCTCCCTTTGGGCGAGCCGCGAAACGGTCTTTTGGGGGAGACTAGACGTGTGATGCTTCAAGACGCAACTCCCGCCCAGATGAGTGACTGAAGCTTTTCGAGCTGGTTGGGGGAAAGAGAGTGGGTGATTAAGCGGTAGGCGAGTGCTGGGACCAGCTGAGAGTTCGTCAGGCGGACCTTCTCACTAGGTGTAAGAGGCAAGGGAGAGAGCCGGGCAAAAAAACTCTGGATCTCCGCCTTGAGCATGTGAAACAGGCCCTTTGCTTGGTGGCAAGTAAAAAGATAAACCCCCAGGTATTTATAGCAGGTGTGCGGGCGACCCGTTTTTTTGTTGTACGCGAGGAACTCCGAGCCCCTGGGTGTCAGAAACTCTTTTTGGGGGGCTGTGCCATTGGCGTGGAGTTCGGTCTTAGACACATTCATGTCCAGACCCCAGTCCCTGGCTGGCCCATCGAGGTAGTTGAGACTGTTTTGGATGTAGATGACGTCCTCACTTCTGAGCAGGATGTCGTCGATGTAAGCGTGGTGGCTAGTGCGGGCATTTGCCTGGGGGGGGGGGCACTGTGGCAAACAAATGGTGAAAGAGGGAGTACAGATAGAGAATGAAGAGTAGAGGGGAGAGGGGACATCCTTGTCGGAGGCCCCTGGTTTGGAGGTATGCGTGGGCAGTGCGGCCATTGATGATGGGGCTGTCTTGAGGGAAGGAGTATAGTTGCTTTATGAGAGGAATTGTGGAAGTAGAAAAAATTGCCCGTTCGAGGACGGCCCAGAGTGTGCCATGAGGCACTGAATTAAAGGCTTTATTGAAATCGATGAACCGCGAATAGCTCTTCTTCGATTTTGCATAAAGGGCTTCGAGATGATACAGATGATCAGCGCATTGGTGGCCGGGAAGGCCACCGTGCTGGATTTCTGAAAGGATGTCGTGTGCAAAAGCCTGAGCGCGCAGGTGTTTGCAGGCAAAAGTGGCCAAGAGTTTGTATATACAGTTTAAGAGGGCAATAGGACGGTAGTTTGAGGGGGAGAAAGGGTCGCCTTTTTTATAAAGTAAACATATTTTCGCGCATAGCCAGTGCGGCAGCAGCGGCGAATGGAGGAAGCGGTTTCAAATGGAGTGGAAAAAACTTTGAATGGGTTCCGGACAGAGGGCCAGGATGTAGTTGTTTGTTTTGTCCGGTCACCCGGCTTTTGATGGCTCACTGTGTTTTAAGTGGTTCTGGAACTCCTGCCAGGTCACAAGAGGTATGTGGTCGTTCTTGGCAGAAACGGGGCATGTGGGCAAGTGGGACAGGACCTCGTCGACGAAGTCCTGGGGGGGGGCTCAATCTGGATGCCCTCCAAGATGAAGCAGGGTGTCCCCAAAAAGTTTAGCTACATCCACCGGGTCACTCAGGAGCTCTTTGGTGGCTGGATCTCTAACTACGAGAGGCTCCAGGTCTTTAGGGCAGAGGGTGCGAGCAACAGTGCTTTTCATCTGGACCCCCCGGACCAGACTACTGTGAAGCTTTCTCTTCGCTTTGGCTTCATCCGAGGACCGTAAGGTTTTTACCACGGACTGAACTTCCGCAATGTGCTCGGGAAATGCTCGAGAGAAGGTGGCGGGGGTGAGCGTAATAATTTCCTGAGCTTGCCGTAGCCTTCTTGGTCCTTGCGCTGCGGTTTCGGACGCGTGATTTTGTGGTACGCAGACCGAACCTGCATAAGGAGAGAATCGGTGGCGGCGATGATCTCTTCTAATGGGGCCCTGGCAGGGGCGTCCTTGAGGTCCCGGCACCAGTCGGACATAAGCCGTACGCTGTTGAACAATTGTTGTTTTTTGTCACTAGAAAGCTTCCGAAAAATGCAAGGGGGGAGTGGGGGCTGAGACAGAAGGATCGGGGGAGGGCACTGGAACACCGCAACCACTGGGTGGTGGTCAGAGATGGTGTAGTCCGTGAGTACCGACGCATCGAGAAGGGGACAGTGTGACACAAGGCGAGGGGACGCAAAGATGTAATCCAGCCTTGCTTCGCTGTCCCAGCGGTAGCTTGCGTAGCGGGTATACTGCCTGAGGGAGGGGTGCTCTGACCTGAAAGTGTCCACCAGCCCAGATGGGGGGTATTCCACCTCCCCCGTGAGCCAGTGCCACTCATGTAGATCCACCAAGCTGTGCTGGTCAAGTTCGGGATCCAGAACGCAGTGGAAATCACCCCGCAGGATGTGATTGGGATGATCGTTGAAATAAGTAGCAGGAACTCGCTGTATGGTGTCACGGTACGGAGCTGGGGCCCCCGTGCGCCCTGGGGGGGAGTAAACTGAGAAGACGTGCAGGGGAATTGCTTCCGGAAGGGATATTTTGGCACCACAGATAAGGCCATCGGTGTCTCCGGGCGGCACACAGCTGGTATATCTCGCGATGCGCGGGCCTGCAATGACCGACACCCCGTGTTTGTGGCCGCAGACATTTGAGAAGACTTTAGCGCGGTCATTGCCGAGGGCGTACCGCTGTGGGAGGAGAGGGGGAGAGTTCAGCTCCTGAAGGAGTATAATGTCATATCCCTCGTTTAGGAAATGCAAAATTGACGCGGGCGTGTTCTGGCTCTTTGCCGTGTTGAAGGACACGACACGGATGGCCGGGACGGAGGGAAGAGAAGGGGGGGGGGGCGCAAGCGTTTAGGCTTGAAGGGCTTGTGCACTTGGGGGGGAGGGGGAAAGGAGGGTGTCTGAATGGAGGAATAGCGGGCACCCACTGGGGAGTCCGGTGTCAGAAGCGTTGGTATGTGGGCGGGGTCCTCATTCTGTATCGTAGGACCCCAACGCCGTCCCTGCCGTCGTCTAACTCGCTATAGGGGCAAAGAAAAACGCGTCGCGAGCAGCGCGTAAAACTCGAAAAAATTTTCATAACTCGCCACGACCCCTCACGTCGCGCCCTGCCGCCCTTTTCTTCTTCTTCTCCATGCACCTCCCTCCCCACCCTCGTGCCCATCACTCCCCTCGCCCTGCAGCTCAGGCGGCGGCCCTGGGGGAACGCGGTCAACCCTTTGCAACGGACAACAACACGCTCCACGACGCCACGAACAAGTACAAGACCAAGAACATCAAGAACGACGGGTAACACGTAAGGCACAGCAGCGTACATGGTCTTGCTGCATGCGAGTGTGTTGGGTCGTGTATGATTTTCAAAAGCCAAAAAAAGGGGGGGGAAAAATTTTATTTTACGAAATTTTGCAGCGGTTTTACAAGTAGGTACAACCACACCGACGCAAGAAACAAACCCAACAAGGCAGCAGGACAGGAAACCACGGCACCACGCGGCAGCACAGCACCACGAGGCACAGCACAGGGGAGCAGGGCACCGAGGGGGAGCAGGCCACGCAGCAACACCGCACAGGGCGGAGACGACAGGAAACGCACAACACGACACCCGAGGGCGCACACGGCACAGAGCACAACGGCGAACAACACCACGCGGCGACACACCACAGCAAAACACACACAGGGCGGGGGGACAAGACAAAACACGGCGCCAGAGGGCACAGGACCCGAAGACAACAGACAGCGCCCCAGGGCACAACACAGCGCGCGGCAGCACCAAACGGAGCAATACGAAACAACACAGCGCACAACAACACAACGCGCAGCAACACGGCGCAGCACAGCACCCAAGGACACACCAAAGCACGCCACCGAGACACGACACCAGGAGCCACCAGGACCCACCAGGAGACAACAGAGGACAGCCAGGCCCAACAGCAAACACACAAACACATCAGGCAACAACACAAAACACCAGCCAGCCCCGCGAGGGCAAGGGAGCACCGAACAGACAGCAACGACGCAGGCACGCCAGCACGGCACCGCACAGGCAGAGCACGGAAACAGAAACGACCCGAAACCGGCCTGGAGACCAGAACCAACGGGGAACAACAGGAAACCAGCGCCACCAGCAGGGAGAAAAACAAAAAAAGACGACAGGGCACGACGACACAGCACCACACGGCACCGCACACAAAAATGAGAGGGGGGGGGGCAACAAGACGCCAAGGCCAAGGGCAACCCTGGCCGGAAAACACGCAAAGCAGGAGACAACGGGGCGGACAGAGGGGGGGGGGGGAAAGAAAAAAAAAAGGGGGGGGGGGACAAGACGCCAAGGCCCAATGAACCCGGGGCCGGAAAACACGCAAAGCAGGACACAACAGGGAGCGCAACGGGGGGGAGAAGGGGGAAAGAAACAAAGAAACCCAACAACAACCGCAAACAGGTCAACCCCAGCCCGGAGGGGGCCGAACAAGCAAAGGGCGAACCAAGAACGGCCAGAGGAAAGTTGAGGTGCACCAAAACGCGCCCGGGAGGCCGGCCCGCCCGACCCGGCCAAGCAGGGCACGCACACGCACACACGCGCGGCACACCCGCACCCCCCGGCACCCACAGCCAGTGGGTAGTGGGCCCCGGCAGCCCGCCCAGAGGGCGGGCAGTCGGGGCTGGGACAGCGCCCGACCCCGGACGCCCCACACCTAGGCAGGAGGCGCCCCCCCCGGGCACCCTCCTGCCGCCCCCACAGCGCGCAAAGCCAGCTCGCCAGAGCGCGCGCTGTGGGGTTGGTGACGGGTCCCCACGCCCGCACCCCCCCGCACCCACAGCCAGTGGGTAGTGGGCCCCGGCAGCCCGCCCAGAGGGCGGGCAGTCGAGGGGGGGAGAGCCCCCGACCCAGGACGCCCCACACCCGGGCAAGAGGCGCCCCCCCCGGGCGCCCTCATGCCGCCCCCACAGCACGCAAGAGCGCGCGCTGTGAGGTTGGTGACGGGTCCCCACGCCCGCAACCCCCCGCACCGACAGCCAGTGGGTAGTGGGCCCCAGCAGCCCGCCCAGAGGGCGGGCAGTCGGGGGTGGGAGAACGCCCGACCCCGGACGCCCCACACCCAGGCAAGAGGCGCCCCCCCCGGGCGCCCTCATGCCGCCCCCACAGCACGCAAGAGCGCGCGCTGTGGGGTTGGTGACGGGTCCCAACGCCCGCACCCCCCCGCACCCACAGCCAGTGGGTAGTGGGCCACGGCAGCCCGCCCAGAGGGCGGGCAGTCGGGGGTGGGAGAGCGCCCGACCCCGGACGCCCCACAACCAGGCAGGAGGCGCCCCCCCCGGGCGCCCTCATGCCGCCCCCACAGCATGCAAGAGCGCGCGCTGTGGGGTTGGTGACGGGTCCCCACGCCCGCACCCCCCCCGCATCCACGGCCAGTGGGTAGTGGGCCCCGGCAGCCCGCCCAGAGGGCGGGCAGTCGGGGGTGGGAGAGCGCCCGAGGCCGGACGCACCACACCCAGGCAGGAGGCGCCCCCCCCGGGCGCCCTCATGCCGCCCCCACAGCGCGCAACAGCGCGGGCTTCGGGGTTGGTGACGGGTCCCCACGCCCGCACCTCCCCGCACCCACAGCCAGTGGGTAGTGGGCCCCGGCAGCCCGCCCAGAGGGCGGGCAGTCGGGGGTGGGAGAGCGCCCGACCCCGGACGCTCCACACCCAGGCATGAGGCGCCCCCCCGTGGCGCCCTCGTGCCGCCCCCACAGCGCGCAAAGCCAGCTCGCAAGAGCGCGCGCTGTGGGGTTGGTGAGGGGTCCCCACGCCTTACTCCCCGACACCCACAGCCAGTGGGTAGTGGGCCCCGGCAGCCCGCCCAGAGGGCGGGCAGTCGGGGGTCGGAGAGCGCCTGACCCCGGATGCCCCACACCCAGGCAAGAGGCGCCCCCCCCGGGCGCCCTCATGCCGCCCCCACAGCACGCAAGAGCGCGCGCTGTGGGGTTGGTGACGGATCCCCACGCCCGCACCTTCCCGGACCCACAGCAAGTGGGTAGTGGGCCCCGGCAGCCCGCCCAGAGGGCGGGCAGTCGGGGGTGGGAGAGCGCCCGACCCCGGACGCCCCACACCCAGGCAGGAGGCGCCCCCCCCTGGGCGCCCTCGTGCCGCCCCCACAGCGCGCAAAGGCAGCTCGCCAGAGCGCGCGCTGTGGGGTTGGTGACGGGTCCCCACGCCCGCACCCCCCCGCACCCACAGCCAGTGGGTAGTGGCCCCCGGCAGCCCGCCCAGAGGGCGGGCAGTCGGGGGTGGGAGAGCGCCCGACCCAGGACGCCCCACACCCGGGGAAGAGGCGCCCCCCCCGGGCGCCCTCATGCCGCCCCCACAGCACGCAAGAGCGCGTGCTGTAAGATTGGTGACGGGTCCCCACGCCCGCACCCCCCCGCATCCACAGCCAGTGGGTAGTGGGCCCCAGCAGCCCGCCCCGAGGGCGGGCAGTCGGGGGTGGGAGAGCGCCCTACCCCGGACGCCCCACACCCAGGCAAGAGGCGCCCCCCCCGAGCGCCCTCATGCCGCCCCCACAGCACGCAAGAGCGCGCGCTGTGGGGTTGGTGACGGGTCCCCACTCCCGCACCCCCCCGCACCCACAGCCAGTGGGTAGTGGGCCACGGCAGCCCGCCCAGAAGGCGGGCAGTCGGGGGTGGGGGAGCGCCCGACCCCGGACGCCCGACAACCAGGCAGGAGGCGCCCCCCCCGGGCGCCCTCATGCCGCCCCCACAGCGCGCAAGAGCGCGCGCTGTGGGGTTGGTGACGGGTCCCCACGCCCGCACCTCCCCGCACCCACAGCCAGTGGGTAGTGGGCCCCGGCAGTCCGCCCAGAGGGCGGGCAGTCGGGGGTGGGAGAGCGCCCGACCCCGGACGCCCCACACCGAGGCATGAGGCGCCCCCCCGTGGCGCCCTCGTGCCGCCCCCACAGCGCGCAAAGCCAGCTCGCAAGAGCGCGCGCTGTGGGGATGGTGACGGGTCCCCAGGCCCGCACCCCCCCTGCACCCACAGCCAGTGGGTAGTGGGCCCCGGCAGCCCGCCCAGAGGGCGGGCAGTCGGGGGTGGGAGAGCGCCCGACCCCGGACGCCCCACACCTAGGCAGGAGGCGCCCCCCCCAGGCACCCTCGTGCCGCCCCCACAGCGCGCAAAGCCAGCTCGCAAGAGCGCGCGCTGTGGGGTTGGTGACGGGTCCCCACGCCCGCACCCCCCCGCACCCACAGCCAGTGGGTAGTGGGCCCCGGCAGCCTGCCGAGAGGGCGGGCAGTCGGGGGTGGGAGAGCGCCCGACCCCAGACGCCCCACACCCGGGCAAGAGGCGCCCCCCCCAGGCGCCCTCATGCCGCCCCCACAGCACGAGAGAGCGCGGGCTGTGGGGTTGGTGACGGGTCCCCACGCCCGCACCCCCCCGCACCCACAGCCAGTGGGTAGTGGGCCCGGGCAGCCCGCCCAGAGGGCGGGCAGTCGGGGGTGGGAGAGCGCCCGACCCCGCACGCCCAACACCCAGGCAAGAGGCGCCCCCCCCGGGTGCCCTCATGCCGCCCCCACAGCAGGCAAGAGCGCGCGCTAATGGGTTGGTGACGGGTCCCCACGCCCGCACCCCCCCGCACCCACGGCCAGTGCGTAGTGGGCCCCGGCAGCCGGCCCAGAGGATGGGCAGTCGGGGGTTGGAGAGCGCCCGACCCCGGAAGCACCACACCCAGGCAGGAGGCGCCCCTCCGGGCGCCCTCATGCCGCCCCCACAGCGCGCAGGAGCGCGCGCTGTGGGGTTGGTGACGGGTCCCCACGCCCGCACCTCCCCGCACCCACAGCCAGTGGGTAGGGGGCCCCGGCAGCCCGCCCAGAGGGCGGGCAGTCGGGGGTGGGAGAGCGCCCGACCCCGGACGCCCCACACCCAGGCATGAGGCGCCCCCCCGGGGCGCGCTCGTGCCGCCCCCACAGTGCGCAAAGCCAGCTCGCAAGAGCGCGCGCTGTGGGGTTGGTGACGGGTCCCCACGCCTTACTCCCCCACACCCACAGCCAGTGGGTAGTGGGCCCCGGCAGCCCGCCCAGAGGGCGGGCAGTCGGGGGTCGGAGAGCGCCCGACCCCGGACGCCCCACACCCAGGCAAGAGGCGCCCCCCCCGGGCGCCCTCATGCCGCCCCCACAGCACGCAAGAGCGCGTGCTGTGGGGTTGGTGACGGGTCCCCACGCCCGCACCCCCCCGCACCCACAGCAAGTGGGTAGTGGGCCCCGGCAGCCCGCCCAGAGGGCGGGCAGTCGGGGGTGGGAGAGCGCCCGACCCCGGACGCCCCACACCAAGGCAGGAGGCGCCCCCCCCTCGGCGCCCTCGTGCCGCCCCCACAGCGCGCAAAGCCAGCTGGCAGGAGCGCGCGCTGCGGGGTAGGTGACGGGTCCCCACGCCCGCACCCCCCCGCACCCACAGCCAGTGGGTAGTCGGCCCCGGCAGCCCGCCCAGAGGGCGGGCAGTCGGGGGTGGGAGAGCGCCCGACCCCGGACGCCCCACACCCAGGCACGAGGCGCCCCCCCGGGGCGCCCTCGTGCCGCCCCCACAGCGCGCAAGGCCAGCTCGCAAGAGTGCGCGCTGTGGGGTTGGTGATGGGTCCCCACGCCCGCACCCCCCCGCACCCACAGCCAGTGGGTAGTGGGCCCCGGCAGCCCGCCCAGAGGGCGGGCAGTCGGGGGTGGGAGAGCGCCCGACCCCGGAGGCCCCACACCCAGGCAAGAGGCGCCCCCTCCGGGCACCCTCATGCCGCCCCCACAGCACGCAAGAGCGCGCGCTGTGGGGTTGGTGACGGGTCCCCACGCCCGCACCCCCCCGCACCCACAGGCTGTGGGTAGTGGGCCCCGGCAGCCCGCCCAGAGGGCGGGCAGTCGGGGGTGGGGGAGCGCCCGACCCCGGACGCCCCACACCGAGGCAGGAGGCGCCCCCCCCGGGCGCCCTCGTGCCGCCCCAACAGCGCGCAAAGCCAGCTCGCAAGAGCGCGCGCTGTGGGGTTGGTGACGGGTCCCCACGCCCGCACCCCCTGCACCCACAGCCAGTGGGTAGTGGGCCCCGGCAGCCCTCCCAGAGGGCGGTCAGTCGGGGGTGGGAGAGCGCCTGACCCCGGAGGCCCCGCACCCAGGCAGGAGGCGCCCCCCCGGGGCCTCCTCGTGCCGCCCCCACAGCCGCAAAGCCGGCTCGCAAGAGCGCGCGCTGTGGGGCTGGTGACGGGTCCCCATGCCCGCACCCCCCGCGCCCACAGCCAGTGGGTAGTGGGCCCCGGCAGCCCGCCCAGAGGGCGGGCAGTCGGGGGTGGGAGAGCGCCCGACCCCGGACGCCCCACACCCAGGCAGGAGGCGCCCCCCCCGGGCGCCCTTCTGCCGCCCCCACAGCGTGCAGGGCCTGCTCGCAAGAGCGCGCGCTGTGGGGTTGGTGACGGGTCCCCACGCCCGCACCCCCCCCGCCCTCATACACGGTGGGTAGTGGCCCCCCGCAGCCCGCTCAGAGGGCGGGCAGTCGGGGTCCGGAGAGCGCCCGACCCAGAATGCCCAACACCTAGGCAGGAGGCGCCTCCCCCGGGCGCCCTCGTGCGGCTCCCACAGCGCGCAAAGCCGGCTCGCAAGAGCGCGCGCTGTGGGGCTGGTGACGGGTCCCCACGCCCGCACCCCCCCTGCGCCCACAGCCAGTGGGGAGTGGGCCCCGGCAGCCTGCGCAGAGCGCGGGCAGTCGGGGGTGGGAGAGCGCCCGACCCCAGACGCCACACACCTGGGCAAGAGGTGCCCCCCCCGGGCGCCCTCATGCCGCCCCCACAGCACGCAAGAGCGCGCGCTGTGGGGTTGGTGACGGGTCCCCACGCTCGCACCCCCCCGCACCCACAGCCAGTGGGTAGTGGGCCCCGGCAGCCCGCCCAGAGGGCGGGCAGTCGGGGATGGGAGAGCGCCCGACCCCGGACGCCACACACCCAGGCAGGAGGCGCCCCCCCCCGGGCGCCCTCGTGCTGCCCCCACAGCGCGCACAGCCTGCTCGCAAGAGCGCGCGCTGTGGGGTTGGTGACGGGTCCCCACGCCCGCACCCCCCCGGACCCACAGCCAGTGGGTAGTGGGCCCAGGCAGCCCGCCCAGAGGGCGGGCAGTCGGGGGTGGGAGAGCGCCCGACCCCGGACGCCCCACACCCGGGCAAGAGGCGCCCCCCCCCGGGCGCCCTCATGCCGCCCCCACAGCATGCAAGAGCGCGCGCTGTGGGGTTGGTGACGGGTCCCCACGCCCGCACCCCCCCGCACCCACAGCCAGTGGGTAGTGGGCCCCGGCAGCCCGCCCAGAGGGCGGGCGATCGGGGGTGGGAGAGCGCCCGACCCCGGACGCCCCACACCTAGGCAGGAGGCGCCCCCCCCGGGCGCCCTCGTGCCGCCCCCACAGCGCGCAAAGCCAGCTCGCAAGAGCGCGCTCTGTGGGGTTAGTGACGGGTCCCCATGCCCGCACCCCCCCGCACCCACAGCCAGTGGGTAGTGGGCCCCGGCAGCCCGCCCAGAGGGCGGGCAGTCGGGGTCGGGAGAGCGCCCGACCCCGGACGCACCACACCCAGGCAGGAGGCGCCCCCCCCGGGCGCCCTCATGCCGCCCCCACAGCGCGCAAGAGCGCGCGCTGTGGGGTTGGTGACGGGTCCCCACGCCCGCACCTCCCCGCACCCACAGCCAGTGGGGAGTGGGCCCTGGCAGCCCGCCCAGAGGGCGGGCAGTCGGGGGTGGGGGAGCGCCCGACCCCGGACGCTCCAAACCCAGGCACGAGGCGCCCCCCCGGGACGCCCTCGTGCCGCCCCCACAGCGCGCAAAGCCAGCTCGCAAGAGCGCGCGCTGTGGGGTTGGTGACGGGTCCCCACGCCTTACTCCCCCGCACCCACAGCCAGTGGGTAGTGGGCCCCGACAGCCCGCCCAGAGGGCGGGCAGTCGGGGGTCGGAGAGCGCCCGACCTCGGACGCCCCACACCCAGGCAAGAGGCGCCCCCCCCGGGCGCCCTCATGCCGCCCCCACAGCACGCAAGAGCGCGCGCTGTGGGGTTGCTGACGGGTCCCCACGCCCGCACCCCCCCGCACCCACAGCAAGTGGGTAGTGGGCCCCAGCAGCCCGCCCAGAGGGCGGGTAGTCGGGGGTGGGAGAGCGCCCGACCCCGGACGCCCCACACCCAGGCAGGAGGCGCCCCCCCCGGGCGCCCTCGTGCCGCCCCCACAGCGCGCAAAGCCAGCTCGCAGGAGCGCGCGCTGTGGGGTTGGTGACGGGTCCCCACGCCCGCACCCCCCCGCTCCCACAGCCAGTGGGTAGTGGGCCCCGGGGGCCCGCCCACAGGGCGGGCAGTCGGGGGTGGGAGAGCGCCCGACCCCGGACGCCCCACACCCAGGCACGAGGCGCCCCCCCGGGGCGCCCTCGTGCCGCCCCCACAGCGCGCAAAGCCAGCTCGCAAGAGCGCGCGCTGTGGGGTTGGTGACGGGTCCCTACGCCCGCACCCCCCCGCACCCACAGCCAGTGGGTAGTGGGCCCCCGCAGCCCGCCCAGAGAACGGGCAGTCGGGGGTGGGAGAGCGCCCGACCCCGGACGCACCACACCCAGGCAGGAAGCGCCCCCCCCGGGCGCCCTCATGCCGCCCCCACAGCGCGCAAGAGCGCGCGCTGTGGGGTTGGTGACGGGTCCCCACGCCCGCACCTCCCCGCACCGGCAGCCAGTGGGGAGTGGGCCCTGGCAGCCCGCCCAGAGGGCGGGCAGTCGGGGGTGGGGGAGCGCCACAACCCCGGACGCCCCACACCCAGGCAGGAGGCGCCCCCCCCGGGACGCCCTCGTGCCGCCCCGACAGCGCGCAAAGCCAGCTCGCAAGAGCGCGCGCTGTGGGGTTGGTGACGGGTCCCCACGCCCGCACCCCCCCTGCACCCACAGCCAGTGGGTAGTGGGCCCCGGCAGCCCGCCCAGAGGGCCGGCAGTCGGGGGTGGGAGAGCGCCCGACCCCGGACGCCCCACATCCAGGCAAGAGGCGCCCCCCCGGGGCGCCCTCATGCCGCCCCCACAGCATGCAAGAGCGCGCGCTGTGGGGTTGGTGACGGGTCCCCACGCCCGCACCCCCCCGCACCCACAGCCAGTGGGTAGTGGGCCCCGCCAGCCCGCCCAGAGGGCGGGCAGTCGGGGGTGGGAGAGCGCCTGACCCCGGACGCCCGACACCCGGGCAGGAGGCGCCCCCCCCGGGCGCCCTCGTGCCGCCCCCACAGCGCGCAAAGCCGGCTCGCAAGAGCGCGCGCTGTGGGGCTGGTGACGGGTCCCCACGCCCGCACCCCCCCGCGCCCACAGCCAGTGGGTAGTGGGCCCCGGCAGCCCGCCCAGAGGGCGGGCAGTCGGGGGTAGGAGAGCGCCCAACCCCGGACGCCCCACACCCAGGCAGGAGGCGCCCCCCCCGGGCGCCCTCGTGCCGCCCCCACAGCGCGCACGGCCTGCTCGCAGGAGCGCGCGCTGTGGGGTTGGTGACGGGTCCCCACGCCCGCATCCCCCCGCACCCACAGCCGGTCGGTAGTGGGCCCCCGCAGCCTGCCCAGAGGGCGGGCAGTCGGGGTCGGGAGAGCGCCCGACCCCGGACGCCCCACACCTAGGCAGGAAGCGCCCCCCCCGGGCGCCCTCGTGCGGCTGGCACAGCGCGCAAAGCCAGCTCGCAAGAGCGCGCGCTCGGGGGCTGGTGATGGGTCCCCACGCCCGCACCCCCCCGCGCCCACAGCCAGTGGGTAGTGGGCCCCGGCAGCCCGCCCAGAGGGCGGGCAGTCGGGGGTGGGAGAGCGCCCGACCCCGGACGCCCCACACTTCGGCAGGAGGCGCCACCCCCGGGCGCCCTCGTGCCGCCCCCACGTCGCGCACGGTCTGCTCGCAGGAGCGCGCGCTGTGGGGTTGGTGACGGGTCCCCACGCCCGCACCCCCCCGCACCCACAGCTGGTGGGTGGTGGGCCCCGGCAGCCCGCCCAGAGGGCGGGCAGTCAGGGTCGGCAGAGCGCCCGACCCCGGACGCCCCACACCTAGGCAGGAGGCGCGCCCCCGGGGCGCCCTCATGCCGCCCCCACAGCGCGCAAAGCCAGCTCGCATTAGCGCGCGCTGTGGGGTTGGTGACGGGTCCCCATGCCCGCACTCGCCCGCAGCCACAGCCAGTGGGTAGTGGGCCCCGGCAGCCCGCCCAGAGGGCGGGCAGTCGGGGGTGGGGGAGCGCCTGACCCCAGAGGCCCCACACCCAGGCAAGAGGCGCCCCCCCCGGGCGCCCTCATGCCGCCCCCACAGCATGCAAGAGCGCGCGCTGTGGGGTTGGTGACGGGTCCCGACGCCCGCACCCCCCCGCACCCCCAGCCAGCGGGTAGTGGGCCCCGGCAGCCCGCCCAGAGAGCGGGCAGTCGGGGGTGGGAGAGCGCCCGACCTCGGATGCCCCACACCCAGGCAGGAGGCGCCCCCCCTGGGCGCCCTCGTGCCGCCCCCACAGCGCGCAAAGCCAGCTCGCAAGAGCGCGCGCTTTGGGGTTGGTGACGGGTCCCCACGCCCGCATCCCCCCGGCGCCCACAGCCAGTGGGTAGTGGGCCCCGGCAGCCCGCCCAGAGGGCGGGCAGTTGGGGGTGGGAGAGCGTCCGACCCCGGACGCCCCAGACCAAGGCGAGAGGCGCCCCCCCCGGGCGCCCTCGTGCCGCCCCCACAGCACGCAGGAGCGCGCGCTGTGGGGTTGGTGACGGGTCCCCACGCCCGCAACCCCCCGCACCCACAGCCAGTGGGTAGTGGGCCCCGGCAGCCCGCCCAGAGAGCGGGCAGTCGGGGGTGGGAGAGCGCCCGACCCCGGACGCCCCACACCAAGCCAAGAGGTGCCCCCTCCGGGCGCCCTCATGCCGCCCCCACAGCATGCAAGAGCGCGCGCTGTGGGGTTGGTGACGGGTCCCCACGCCCCCGGCCCCCCGCAGCCACAGCCAGTGGGTAATGGGCCCCGGCAGCCCGCCCAGAGGGCGGGCAGTTGGGGGTGGGAAAGCGCCCGCCCCCGGACGCCCCACACCCAGGCAGGAGGCGCCCCCCCCGGGCGTTCTTGTGCCGCCCCCACAGCGCGCAAAGCCAGCTCGCAAGAGCGCGCGCTGTGGGGTCGGTGACAAGTCCCCACGCCCGCAACCCCCCGCACCCACAGCCAGTGGGTAGTGGGCCCCGGCAGCCCGACCAGAGGGCGGGCAGTTGGGGGAGGTGGAGCCCCTGACCTCAGACGCCCCTCACAACGGTGGAAGGCACCCCCCCCGGGGACACCCTTCCGCCACCCGCACAGCGAGCAATGCCGGCCCGCAAGGGCGCGCGCTTTGGAACCGGTACAGACCGCACCCGGAACACATTGGTCGCGGTACCCCGGCTGCCCGCCCCAGAGAACGCGCGGTCGGAGGAGGGACAGCGCCTGACACCAGACGCCCCTCACAACAGTGGCAGGCCACCCCCCCCCCTGGGACGGCCCCCCACCACACCACCCCCGCGGCACGCAGCCCCCACAGGGCATGCAGGCCAACGGGACAGTGTTGGGCCCCCACACCCACACACCCGCGCCTACAGCACGTGGGTAGCGGACCTCAACAGCCCGCCCAGTGGGCGGGCAGTCGGGGAAGTGGGGGCGCCTGACCTCAGACGCCCCTCACAACAACAGCCCCAAGCCAGGTAGGGGGGAACCGGGACCGGACCGCCCCCCCCCAAAGCAAGCCAGACGGAGCAAGGGACCGGGGCAGGACACGCAGAGGGGCAAGGACCACGTGGAACGGCCCTACCAGCGCCCAGTGCCGGGACCGCGCGAGGTGCGTACGCCACACCACCCAGGGGGGGGGGAGCGGACGCCGCGGGAGCGTGAGCGCACACACACGCGAAGGGCACGCGGGGACTACCAGAAGGGCAACCGGACCGAGCGCGCAGAACGCACAGACCGCGTGGAATGGCGTACCAGGGAGCGAGGGACACGCGGGGCGGGATGGGGGAAACAGGAGAGACACAACACCAGGTACCAGCCCGAGCCCCCCGAACCGGCCGCGAGCGCAGCGCACACACGGAAGGGGCACTGCAGCCGCCCAGGCAGTAGTGGCACACTGCGCCACGCCCCAACCCCTAGGCTAGGCTAGGCAAGGGTGTCCCACTGGCGACAAGCCAGTAGCACGGGCCCGGCGCCGCCGGCGCCCCGGGCGACCACGCATTAGGGGGGCGACGCGGTGGGTAAGCGCCCGCAGCCACGGCTGCGAATTGATGCACTGACCGGGGAGTGGCGAAACGGGGAAGCCGGGGAAGGACGGGGCTCCGAGCCTTGTGAACCCGGGGGACTCCGCCACCAGGCAGGAGGTGCTTCTTGGAGGGCCCCCCACTAGGACCCGGTGAGGAGGATATCACCTGGCCCGACCAGGTGGCCCCCCGGGGCCGAAAGGCGTCTAGTACCCGCAAAATCAAACTTCAAACCTCAAACCTCATTCTGTATTGAGGGGTCGGGGTCGCACTGTTCTAGTGCAGAAATCCGTGAGTGAAGTGCTTGTGTGTATGCTTTGGGCGAGTGGTGTAGGGCCGTGTCACAGGCAGTGTGAACAGAGGGGTGTATAGCCAGGTCTGTAGAGACACTTGTGTCTGGGACCAATATTCTCGGGTTGATGTGTGCTTGCTCCACAGGGAGAATCTCCGCGATGCGAGAGACCGTGGCGGTGAGGGAGGCACCGTGCACGCCCACGCGGGCGAGGACCTCTTGAGACCGTCTCATGTTACTTCTCCTGCGGTGGCACTGACGGGTGGGAGGGGGGCAGAAAGAATATGGGGACGGGTAGCATTCGGTAGACTCATCAGAGCTTCCCACAAGGGGAACCACAGGATTTTGTGGTCTGGTACACAGTGAGCACAGATCAGCCCGGTCAGGGCATACTTGGCGGTCACAGGGGTTAGGGAATTCATGTTACGCACAGGGGGAGTGGTAGAGCGATGGCCTTGCCATGCCTAAAAACATGCAATAATGGTGATGGAGGGTATGCGGGGTCTTAAAGCAAAGACCACGTCTCGTGTGCACAGAAGGGTGACGCCGATTGTAGGTTCATTAATTTGTCTCATGTTGCCCTGGGTAAGGGGGCTCTGAGGATGTCGTATGGGGGTCCGTTCCTACACCAGTGTGACGGAAGACAAGGGATACCCTGGAGTCTCGGGGAATGCGCAGCATCTCCACTGTGTCATGGTCGCGAGCTGGGATTTGGTGCTTCCACTTGTCGCGGGCTTCCCCAGAAATTAGGAGGAGGCTGCCGCGCTGTAGGAAGACTTTTTGCCTTTTCTTAAAGAGGGTGGATCCGGGGAGGGGACGCGGTTCGAAAACCATTTCCACATCTGACCCAAAAGAGCCATCCAGGACATAAGGGCCTAGCTGAGGGTCGTCTACGTGGCTCCCCAGGCCACAGCCAGGCTCGTATCGAGCCACTGACCACATATTGGGGCATAAGAGAGAGGAAGGCAGCACCTGGGCGCAGGCAGTGAATGCCCGTAGCCCAATCGCTTGAATAAACTCAGGAGGGGTCGGTTCAAAACATTCAACTTCTTTTGATTCTGGATTGTACCTGAATCCGAAATGAAGCATTGTGCGGTGCCCCTCGGACAGCCACTGGTGATCTTCATCTGCACTGAAGGACATCACCAGGGCTTCTTCTTCTTCTGAGAAAAACTCATTGGATATGAAGGCTCCTGTTATTTCCGGGATGGGGTCCAAAATTCTTCCCGTTTGGAGGTGGAGCTGTGCGATCTTTTCTGTGAGGCAGAGGGGCTTGCTTGAGGACAAGTGATGGTCCCTCGCGAGACGTTTTTTTTCTGCGCTGCTGTAGGCACTCGCCGCCTTGATGACACGTTATAGGAAATCCTGGGCCTCCGAAACTAGGGGGTTGGCGGGAGCCAAAAGGTTGTCACGCGCCGCCGTGTCGGGGCACTCGGGGTGAAAGACGAGTTGGGACACAGTGAAGCCTTTTGCAAGGAGCGCGGATTCGTGATGAACATATTTCACTCGGTAGACTCGCACCTTCGCCATGGGGGCGCTGAACAAGGAAATGTGCCGAATTTTCCCAAGTAGGGAGACCCCGAACATTACATCAACGTCCGGTGTGGATGACGGGGCGTGTACTTCTACGAGTTCTGGATCAGGAGGTTCAGGGAGGGGGTTGAAGCAAGCCTTCACTGGGGAGGGTGGGGGAGGGGCTTCTTTGTGCACATTTCGGGGAGAGGCAGAGAGGTCCATTTTGTGTCCCGGGTGTTTGGAGCGCCAAGAGGAGTATCCTCCCCAAGAGATCATGGCTCCCGTAGTGCCCCGATATGTGACCAGGTTATTCTCTTGGAAGAGCATGTAACTCATGGAAGTGAGGGAGTCTCGTTGGGGGAGCAGGGGGATGTTGTGATAGTTCATGCACACGTAAAACTCGTGTTGTGTTCTGGGAATGGCCCCTAGGATACCGCACCGTCGCGCGGCTTCGCTAGTAAGGAGAGATTTCCACACGTCAATTTGTTTGAAGTCCGGCGTGGCCTGTTTGTATGCTTTCGAAGGTACAACTTTGAAAGTTTTGTCCTTCCCTAGATCGGAACCACGGATGCATAAGACTTTGTAGAGCATCCACAAAGGGTGTTGTAAGATGGTTGAGAGAAGCTTCTCGGCGACGGGGGTTGGAATGGTGTAGTCGAAGCGGAACATATGTTCGGAGGATTATTGTAGAGGCTGTATGTGTTCCTCCGGAGAGAGAGCATTTTTGGAGTTGACCGAGATGTGGTCGTTTTCGAAATGGAAAAGGCGGTTTACGAGGACAAAAACGTCCCGGGCGTTACCACTCTCCTCGCTCCCGCTTGGATTTTTTGGAAAGCTCTTTTGGAGAAGAGACGGTGAAGTTCGGGAGCAAATGCCATGCAACTTCGAATCGTAGCGTTGTGCGCACCGCGGCCACTTGTACGGTGCCGTCTACCTTATTTATAGCCCATTGTAGGGAAGACTGAGGGTGCATGATGTCGCCGTAGCGGATGTGTGCTTGGTGCTTGTGACGGGTGGAGAGGTGAAGGTGAAAATATGGGTATTGAGGAGAGTCAAGCAAGTTGAGCCGCGGGGAGCAATCGGGATTATGTGAGGGGTTGTACGTATTGGCATCCAAAAGCCGGTCTACTCCACATACCCACGGGGCAAGGGAGATCATCCCGGGGTTCAAGGGGTTCATGTAGAGGGTCTCCGCCGAAAGGTTGTCTTCCATTCCCGGGAGAATGAAGGAGCCTTCGTACACCACACCGGAATCAAAGGCTTCTTGCAAGGCTTCGTTGATGGCATGGGCCCACTCGGTCCACCCGTTGCCGTATTTGTATTTGGAGTTTTAGTAATCTTGTGGGTGTGGAAAAATGTAGAATATTGGGTGGTGATGAAGGATGTCTTTGAGGTACCTAAAATTGTCATGTCCAATTGTGGAGTAGGCATTGTTGCCGGAGCAATCAATGTCATGGAAAAAGGTGCACCCGTCGCTCGCGCAAAGGTCTATTGTTGGGTGTACTTGATTATAGATGATTTGCTTGTTCGTGTTTCTCCAACACGAGTTGATTGGTGTCAATTCCTAAGGTGTCATGGGCATGCGTTTCTCCCCATAGCGCTTCACCTATGATTTTCGCAGCTGTTTTTTCCCAAAATTCAAAAAGTCAGCAAAAGGCAGATTTTCACGAGAAAATTACCTACTTTTTTGGTTTCTACGGCCCCAAAATAGGGGGGGGGGGTTCCTCCTACCCGGCTTTTGTCCAAAAATATCAAAAACCCTGAAATTTGGCCTATTTTGGGGTATTTTTGCCTGCTCTGGGCTGGTCCTGCAGAACAGTGCTGCACACCAGTGTACCTGCCTATAGAGGATTTTCGACAGAAATTGCCCTTTTGTTGGGATTCTCTTGCCCCAAAATACGGATGGGGGGGTTCTTCCAACCCGAGCTTTCTCCTGAACCATCAAAAACCCTGGAACTCGGCCAATTTTGGAGTACTTTTGTCTGTTGTGGGGTGGTGCTACAGAACAGTGCTGCACACCAGCGTACCTGTATCCTATAGTATAGGCACAAAAATACCATGAGAAGAGGTTTTGTACCCAAAAAGACCAAAGGAAACCTTTTTTCTTTTATTCTGCGCGCTCAAAATAGGAGAGGGGGGTTCCTCCTACCCGATTGTTCTCCAAAAATACACTGTTTTTGGCCAAAAATTGGCAATTTTTGGCCATTTTTGGACTAAAACTGTTTTTATTCTGTGCTGACGGCCCTGCAACACCCAAAAGGTTGCTCCAATACAATTCCAAACACATTTCACTGGATTGGGCACCCTAGGAATAGGGTATGGGGCCCTAAAACTCACGACCCCGGCTAAAAAAACACTATTTTCGGCAAAAAAATTGGCAATTTTTGGCCATTTTTGGGCGAAAACTGTTTTTTTCTGTGCTGACGGCCCTGCAACCCCCGATATGTTGCTCCGATACAACTGCAAACACGTTTCAGTGGGTCCTTTCCGACGCCGGCGGTCCTCAATGATCTCACAAACCGTTCGTGCAGTTTTTCGGCAAAAAGTTGGGCTGCATGGGCATTTGGAGCTGGTGCATGTTCATGTTGATCGTGTGTGTTGATCTCACCTTTATGTTTTTTGAATGTTCTTAACCGCATCAACTTGTTCTGGGGCTGACGTCCCCCAATGAAAGTATTTACAACAACATATAAAGATATGTACACGGCTGCTCTGATGATGTGGTTAGATGAACGCTGATTTACCCTGTGGGGGAGGGGGGGGGTTCAGGAAGGGGCGGAGGGCTGAAGGGGTCGAGAGGAGGAGACAGAAGCTTGCTGGATGGGCGGAAAAAATTTCGGATGTCCCGGGAAGCGTTGGAGTGGGGGGGGGCAGGGGCAGACGGACCTGGGCACCTAGTAGCGGTGGGCCTAGAGGGGAGAGGTAGGCGTGTTTGACGGTAGCGTGTCTTGGGGCGTGGGCGTGGGAGGGAGAGAGCGGTCTTGGCGCGCTTTGGGGGCGCCCAAACGATTGTGGCCTGATGGGTTTGTGGTGATCGTTGGCGTTTTTGTGGTGGCCGCGGGCGTGAGTGCTGAGGAGGGCAGGGAATGGCCGAGGGGGGGGGGGGGGGCGTGGTGCGGATGCGCGGCTGGACGGGCGTTTGGAGTTTTTTGGCGCGCGGCGAGTGGTTGGTTGTGCTTTGGCTGACGCTGGCTTGGACGGTTTATTTAAGGCGTGTTTGGGGAGAGGTGGGGGGTGCTGGTATACGGGGCGGGTCCGAGGGGGCATGTGGACGGAGGTACTGAACGCACCGTGCGCAACCGAGAAGGGGTTGAGAGGGTCGGAGGGGTGCGCCCAAAGTATTGGGTCCCAAGGGAGAGGATTCGAACACAGCCAATCGTGTGCTTGGTGGACAGCCTTGTCCAGGTGCTTTACGCGTTCCTCCAGGGCTAGGCCAAGCATGGCTCTGTGCTCGGCGCGAGTGGAGCCCGGGATCGGCTTGGAGAGGCAGGACCATAGGGACTTAGGTACCAGAGTTCTCATGAAGTTCCTGCGGTCAGCCTTTGAGGGTCCAGAGAGCCACCAGTGCAGGACAATGGGGCTGAAAAGGGGTCCCCAGGAGGAGACGTATGCCTGAACGTGCTGGTCCAACGCTTTGCAGAAGGCCAGGCATGATAAAGGGTCGAAAGGATGGTTCTGTCCGCACCTGGAACAGTGGTAGTCGTGGAGCATATTGCTCCACTGGTACCCGTGCACATTGTAGCACCCGGACGCCAGTTTGAAAAACAGGGACGAAAACCAGGAAGCTTTATTGTACAGGCTGAAGCTGGGGCCGACCGCTATGTTGCTATGGGAATGCTGCGGCAATAGGTGGCGGAATTGCTGCACCTTAAACTTGTGGAGGACAGGCAGGTGGTGTATCGCCACTGAACCCAGTGCGGGGTGGGGGGGAGGAGGTCCGGGGTAAAAATCAAGCTGTGAGCTGCCCATTTAGAGAAATGGTCGCAGATTTCGTTGCCAATGAGATTGGCGTGACCTTTAATCCACATGATGTGGAGGGGGTTGGTGATGAGAAGTAGGGCGCTGTGTACGGCGACCGTCCATGTGTCGTCTTGGAACGGGCTGGGCCCATAGACTTGGCATTTCTGGAGGGTGAACACCACCTGTTCGTTGTCAATCAACAAACATACTTCGTATTGGGAAAGTTCCCTGTGGATCCAGCGAATGGCTGCTACCGCCCCCCAGAACTCCGAAACCAGAGGGGAGGGATGCGGTGAGGATAGGCACAGGACTCTGGTTGTACCGTGGGGTAGAAGGCCGTGACGGCGGCCGCATGGCCGGACTCACCGGAGGAGCCATCGGAATATAGCCATACCCGGTGTAGGCCGGGGGTCGGCGGCCTGGTTAGTGCCTCCGCGGCATCGTGGCATCCCCACTCGTCGAGAGACTTCTTCTCTAGGTAGTGTTGTGCCTGCAGAGCGAAGAGGTGGCCGTGTTGGCTGATTCCCAGTGCGTGTGCGTTGTGCGGTGGCGCTGGGGGTTCGGGGATGGTCTCTTGAGGGCGCAAAAATTCAGGGACTAGCTGGAAGTGAGAGGGGCGGGAGTAATCCATGACAGCGTGGCATGGCATGTGCATGGTGTAGGACGTGTGGGTATCCACCGAGTAGACCCCGTCGTGGAACGAGACGTTGGCCCATTTGGAGGTGGCCTCGGTCACTCTTCCTGTGGCCTGTCCTGACTTGAACCTAACGGTTAGCTGGGTACCAGGCGTTCGATCCCGAATAGCAGTGGGTCTCCACGGGCCTATGCTGTGGAAAGATATGCCAAGGGCATGGATGGAGTCAATAAAAGAGTTTTGCACTGGGTCCGAGGCCCTCTGGTTCGAGCTAAGTAAAGACTGGACGTACAGACTGCCGACTGACTTTGGGGCAAGGCCGCAAAGGGCCCGTAGCCCATAGTTCACGGTGGCAACGTGGACGCTGTGCGGTAGGAACTTCATTCCCAATCCTCCCTTTGGGCGAGCCGCGAAACGGTCTTTCGGGGAGACTAGACGTGTGACGCTGCGAGACGCAACTCCCGCCCAGATGAGTGCCTGAAGCTTTTCGAGCTGGTTGGGGAAAAGAGAGTGGGTGATTAAGCGGTAGGCGAGTGCTGGGACCAGCTGAGAGTTGGTCAGGCGGACCTTCTCACTAAGTGTAAGAGGCAAGGGAGAGAGCCGGGCAAAATGACTCTGGATCTCCGCCTTGAGCATGTGAAACAGGCCCTTCGCCTGGTGGCAAGTAAAAAGATAAACCCCCAGGTATTTATAGCATGTGTGCGGACGACCCGTTTTTTTGTTGTACGTGTGGAATTCCGAGCCCCTGGGTGTCAGAAACTCTTTTTGAGGGGCTGTGCCATTGGCGTGGACTTCGGTCTTAGACACATTCATGTCCAGACCCCAGTCCCTGGCTGGCACATCGAAGTAGTTGAGACTGTTTTGGACGTAGATGACGTCCTCACTTCTGATCAGGATGTCGTCGATGTAGGCGTGGTGGCTAGTGCGGGCATTTGCCCGGGGGGGGGGCACAGTGGCAAAAAAATGGTGGAAGAGGGAGTTGAGATAGAGAATGAAGAGTAGGGGGGAGAGGGGACATCCTTGTCGGAGGCCCCTGGTTTGGAGGTATGCGTGGGGAGTGCGGCCATTGATGATGGGGCTGTCTTGTGGGAAGGAGTATAGTTGCTTTATGAGAGAAATTGTGGAAGTAGAAAAATTTGCCCGTTCCAGGACGGTCCAGAGGGTGCCATTAGGCACAGAATTAAAGGCTTTATTGAAATCGATGAACAGCGAGTAGCTCTTCTTCGATTTTGCATAAAGGGCTTTGAGGTGATACAGATGATCAGCGCATTGGTGGCCGGGAAGGCCACCGTGCTGGATTTCTGAAAGGATGTCGTGTGCAAAAGCCTGAGCGCGCAGGTGTTTGCAGGCAAAAGTGGCCAAGAGTTTGTAAATACAGTTTAAGAGGGCAATAGGACGGTAGTTTGAGGGGGAGATAGGGTCGCCTTTTTTATAAAGCAAACATATTGTCGCGCATAGCCAGTGCGGCGGTAGCGGCGAGTGGAGGAAGCGGTTTAAAATGGAGTGCAAAAAACGTTGAATGGGTTCCGGACAGAGGGCCAGGATGTAGTTGTTTGTTTCGTCCGGTCCCCTGGCTTTTGATGGCGTACTGTGAGGTCACAGGAGGTATGTGGTCGTTCTTGGCAGAAACGGGGCATGTGGGCGAGTGGGACAGGACCTCGTCGACGAAGTCCTGGGGGGGGACGTAATCTGGATGCCCTCCAAGATGAAGCAGGGTGTCCCCAAAAAGTTTAGCTACATCCACCGGGTCACTCAGGAGCTCTTTGGTGGCTGGATCTCTAACTACGAGAGGCTCCAGGTCTTTAGGGCAGAGGGTGCGAGCAACAGTGGTTTTCATCTGGACCCCTCGGACCAGACTACTGTGAAGCTTTCTCTTCGCTTTGGTTTCGTCCGAGGACCGTAAGGTGTTTACCACGGACTGAACTTCCGCAATGTGCTCGGGAAATGCTGGGGAAGAAGGAGGCGGGGGTGAGCGTAATAATTTCCTGAGCTTGCCGTAGCTCTCTTGGTCCTTGTGCTGCGGTTTCGGACGCGTGATTTTGTGGTACGCAGACCCAACCTGCATAAGGAGAGAATCAGTGGCGGCGATGATCTCTTCCAATGGGGCCCTGGCAGGGGCGTCCTGGAGGTCCCAGCACCAGTCGGAGATGAGCCGTATGCTGTTGGAGAATTGTTGCTTTTCGTCTTTAGAAAGCTTCTGAAAAATGCAAGGGGGGAGTGGGGGCTGAGACAGAAGGATTGGGGAGGGGCACTGGAAGACCGCAACCACTGGGTGGTGGTCAGAGATGGTGTAGTCCGTGAGGCTCGACGCATCCAGAAGGGGAAAGTGTGGCACTAGGCGAGGGGACGCAAAGATGTAATCCAGCGTTGCTACGCTGTCCCAGCGGTCGCTTGCGTAGCGGGTGTACTGCCTGAGGGAGGGGTGCTCTGACCTGAAAGTGTTCACCAACCTAGATGGGAGGTATTCCACCTCCCCCGTGAGCCAGTGCCACTCATGTAGATCGACCAAGCTGTGCTGGTCAAGTTCGGGATCCAGAACGCAGTTAAAATCACCCCCCAGGATGTGATTGGGATGATCGTTGAAATAAGAAGCAAGAACTCGCTGTATGGTGTCACGGTACGGAGGTGGGGCCCCCGTGCGCAACGGGGGGGAGTAAACTGAGAAGACGTGCAGGGGAATTGCTTCCGGAAGGGATATTTTGGCACCACAGATAAGGCCGTCGCTGTCTCTGGGCGGGACACAGCTGGTATATCTCGCGATGCGCGGGCCTGCAATGACCGACACCCCGTGTTTGTGGCCGCAGACATTTGAGAAGACTTTAGCGCGGTCATTGCCGAAGGCGTATCGCTGTGGGAGGAGAGGGGGAGAGTTTAGCTCCTGAAGGAGTATAATGTCATAACCCTTGTTTAGGAAATGCGAGATTGCCGCGGGTGCGTTCGGGCTCTTTGCCGTGTTGAAGGACACGACACGGATGGCCGGGACGGAGGGAAGAGAAGGGAGGGGGCGGCGCAAGCGTTTGGGTTTGAAGGGCTTGTGCACTTGGGGGGGAGGGGGGAAGGAGGGTGTCCGAATGGAGGAAAAGTGGGCACCCAGTGGGGAGTCTGGTGTCAGAAGCGTTGGTATGTTGGCAGGGTCCTCATTTTGTATTGAGGGGTTGGGTTCGCACTGTTCTAGTGCAGAAATCCGAGAGTAAAGTGCTTGTGCGTATGCTTTGGGCGAGTGGTGTAAGGCCGTGTCACAGGCAGTGCGAAGAGAGGGGTGTATAGCCAGGTCTGTAGAGACACTTGTGTCTGGGACCAATATTCTCGGATTGATGTGTGCTTGCTCCACAGGGAGAATCTCCGCGATGCGAGAGACGGTGGCGGTGAGGGAGGCACCGTGCACGCCCACGCGGGCGAGGACCTCTTTACACCGTCTCATGTTACTTCTCCTGCGGTGGCACTGACGGGCGGGAGGGGGGCAGAAAGAATTTGGGGACGGGTAGCATTCGATAGACTCATCAGAGCTTCCCACAAGGGGAACCACAGGATTTTGTGGTCTGGTACACAGTGAGCACAGATCAGCCCGGTCAGGGCATACCTGGCGGTCATAGGGGTTAAGGAATTCATGTTACGCACAGGGAGAGTGGTAGAGCGATGGCCTTGCCATGCCTGAGAACATGCAACAATGGTGATGGAGGGTATCTGGGGTCTTACAGCGAAGACCACGTCTCGTGTGCACAGAAGGGTGACGCCGAGTGTAGGCTCATTAATTCGTCTCATGTTGCCCTGGGTCAGGGGGCCCTGAGGATGTGGTATGGAGGTCAGTTCCTACACCGGTGTGCCGGAAGACAAGGGATACCCTGGAGTCTCGGGGAATGTGCCGCTTCTCCACTGTGTCATAGTCGCGAGCTGGGATTTGGTGTTTCCATTTGTCGCGGGCTTCCCCAGAAATTAGGAGGAGGCTGCGGCACTGTAGGAAGACTTTTTGCCTTTTCTTAAAGAGGGTCGATCCGGGGAGGGGACGCGGTTCGAAAACCATTTCCGCACCTGACCCAAAGGAGCCATCGAGGACATAAGGGCCTAGCTGAGGGACGTCTACATGGCTCCTCAGGCCACTGCCAGGTTCGTATCGAGCCACTGACCACATATTGGGGCATAAGACAGAGGAAGGCAGCACCTGGGCGCAGGCAGAGAATGCCCGTAGCCCAATCGCTTGAATAAACTCAGGAGGGGTCGGTTCAAAAGGTTGACCTTCTTTTGATTCTGGATTGTACCTGAATCCGAAATGAAGCATTGTGCGGTGCCCCTCGGACAGCCACTGGTGATTTTCATCTGCACTGTAGGACATCACCAGGGCTTCCTCTTCTTCTGAGAAAAATTCATTGGATATGAAGGCTCCTGTTATTTCCGGGATGGGGTCAAAAATTTTCCCCGTTTGGAGGTGGAGTTGTGCGATCTTTTCTGTGAGGGAGAGGGGCTTGCTTGTGGACAGATAATGGTCCCTCGCGAGACTTAGTTGCTCCGCGCTGCCGTAGGCAGTCGCCGCCTCGATGACTCGTGATAGGAAATCCTGGGCTTCCGAAACTAGGGGGTCGGCGGGAGCCAAAAGGTTGTCACGCGCGGCCGTGTCGGGGCACTCGGGGTGAAAGACGAGCTGGGACACAGTGAAGCCTTCTGCAAGGAGCGCGGATTCGTAATGAGCATATTTCACTCGGTAGACTCGCACCTTAGCCATGGGGGCGCTGAACAAGGAAATATGCCGAATTTTCCCAAGCAGGGAGACCCCGAACATTACATCAACGTCCGGCGTGGATGACGGGGCGTGCACTTCTACCAGTTCTGGATCAGGTGGTTCAGGGAGGGGGTTGAAGCAAGCCTTCACCGGGGAGGGTGGGGGAGGGGCATCTTTGTGCACTTTTCGGGCAGAGGCGGAGAGGTCCATTTTGTGTCCCGGGTGTTTGGAGCGCCAAGAGGAGTATCCTCCCCAAGAGATCATGGCTCCCGTAGTGCCCCGATACGTGACCAGGTTATTCTCTTGGAAGAGCATGTAGCTCATGGAAGTGAGGGAGTCTCGTTGGGGGAGCAAGGGGGTGTTGTGATAGTTCATGCACACGTAAAATTCGTGTTGTGTTCTGGAAATGGCCCCTAGGATACCGCACCGTCGCGCGGCTTCGCTAGTAAGGAGGGATTTCCAACACGTCAATTTGTTTGAAGTCCGGCGTGGCCTGTTTGTATGCTTTTGAAGGTACAACTTTGAAAGTCTTGTCCTTCCCTGGATCGGAACCAAGGATGCAAAAGACTTTGCCGAGCGTCCACAAAGGGTGTTGTAAGATGGTGGAGAGAAGCTTCTCGGCGAGGGGGGTTGGAATGGTGTAATCGAAGCGGAACATATGTTCGGAGGATGATTGTAGAGGCTGTATGCGTTCCTCCGGAAAGAAAGCATTTTTGGAGTTGACCGAGATGTGGTCGTTTTCGAAATGGAAAAGGCGGTTGACGAGGACAAAAAAGTTCCCGTCCCCGTTCCCGCTTGGATTCTTTGGAAAGCTCTTTTGGAGAAGAGACGGTGAAGTTCGGGAGCAAATACCGTGCAACTTCGAATCGTAGGGTTGTGCGCACCGCGGCCACTAGGACGGTGCCGTCTACCTTATTTATGGCCCATTGTAGGGAGGTGTGAGGGTGCATGATGTCGCCGTAGCGGATGTGTGCGTGGTGCTTGTGACGGGTGAAGAGGTGAAGGTGAAAATATGGGTATTGAGGAGAGTCAAGCAAGTTGAGCCGCACGGAGCCATCGGGATTAGGTGATGGGTTGTACGTGTTGGCATCCGAAAGCCGGTCTACTCCACATACCCAGGGGGCAAGGGAGATCATGCCGGGGTTCAAGGGGTTCATGTAGAGGGTCTCTGCCGAAAGGTTGTCTTCCATTCCCGGGAGAATGAAGGAGCCTTCGTACACAACACCGGAATCAAAGGCTTCTTGCAAGGCTTCGTTGATGGCATGGGCCCACTCGGTCCACGTGTTGCCGTATTTGTATTTGGAGTTGTAGTAATCTTGTCGGTGTGGAAAAATGTAGAACTTTGGGTGGTGATGAAGGATGTCTTTGAGGTACCTAAAATTGTCATGTCCAATTGTGGAGTAGGCATTGTTGCCGGAGCAATCAATGTCATGGAAAAAGGTGCACCCGTCGCTCGCGCAAAGGTCTATTGTTGGGTGTACTTGATCATAGATCACTTGCTTGTGGTGTTTCTCTGACACGAGTCGATTTGTATCAACTCCTAATGTGTCATGGACATGCGTTTCTCCCCATAGTGCTTGTTGATCGTGTGTGTTGATCTCACCTTTATGTTTAACCAAGAATTTTGCAAAGACACCATCCGGGGCAAGGGAAGGGTTGAAGAAGGGTTTTCCGGAGTTACCATCCGTTTCATCGGGAGTAGGGTCTTCCCCGTCTTCGGCCTTTTCGTGTGTTCCCTCGGGAGACGGAATAGCGCTTGGCGTAGATTGCTCCTCGCGTGGCGTTAAGAGGTAGTTGTCGGGCTCAACCTCATTGGTTCTCCTTGCGTTGTCGTTGAGAGCGGCGTTGTTTTTCATTGCCGAATCTCCACACGGGTCTTCGCGACTTTCTTCTTGTTGTTTCAACTCTTCGGCATCACATGGATGGCTTCCTTCGGTGTTCTCGTGCGTGCCTTCGGGCACGGAGTCTTGCACCTTCTCGAAGTTGGTTGGCGGAGCGGGCGCTTGGACTTGATGTTGTGGTTCTTGGGCTCCTTTTTCTTTGGTGGTGTGAGCCGTTGTCTCGTCGAGTGGGAAGATTTCTTTTGCGACATCTTCGGGTTGTTCATCGTCTGAGATGACATTGGATGACGTGCCTTCCTCATGTGACGGGGAAAGGTCGAGTGAAGGGTGAAATGGGTCGTTCTCGCGTTTGGCGGGCGAAAGCGTAGGGAGAAGCCGACTTTGAGTCAGTTTGGCGTCCACTTTAGCCTGAGTTCGAGCAATGAAACTTTTCACAGAATTTAGCTGTTTGCTTTCGGTCTTGTCCTTTGCGGAACGTTCCTTGAGCCCAACTTGCGACATTGCCAAGAAAACGGCGTTGCGAAGCTAGGCAAAGGACGGCGCTCACGATTGCGGCTTTGCGCTAGGCAAAAATAATTGACTGCAAGGTTGTTACGCTTGCCTCGGCTCCAAATTGCGGATTTGGGACCTTTGTTGGTAATCCACGGCTTCACGGGATCAGCCCAGAACTTGAACAGCCCAGGATTTTCGTTAATCACTGAGCAGCCTGGACTGGTGGTGGATCCATCAATAAATTTCTGAGGGTCAATCGAAAAAAAATAGACACTCAGAAAGTGATCTCACCTTTATGTTTAACCATAAATTTTGCAAAGACACCATCCGGGGCAAGGGAAGGGTTGAAGAAGGGTTTTACGGAATTACCATCCGCTTCATCGGGAGTAGGCTCTTCCCCGTCTTCGGCCTTTTCGTGTGTTCCTTCGGGAGACGGAATAGCGCTTGGCGTAGATTGCTCCTCCGGTGGCGTTAAGAGGGAGTTGTCGGGCTCAGCCTCATCGGTTCTCCCTGCGTTGTCGTTGAGAACGGCGGTGTTGTTCATTGCCGAATCTCCACATGGGTCCTCGCGACTTTCTTCTTGTTGTTTCAACTCTTCGGCATCACATGGATGGTTTCCTTCGGTGTTCTCGTGTGTGCCTTCGGGCACGGAGTCTTGCATCTTCTCGGAGTTGGTTGGCGGTGCGGGCGCTTGGACTTGATGTTGTGGTTCTCGGGCTCCTTTTCCTTTGGCGGTGTGAGCCGTTGTCTCGTCGGGTGGGAAGATTTCTTTTGCGACATCTTCGGGTTGTTCATCGTCTGAAATGACATTGTATGACGTGTCTTCCTTACGTGACGGGGAAAGGTCGAGTGAAGGGTGAAACGGGTCGTTCTCGCCCTTGGCGGGCGAAAGCGTAGGGAGAAGCCGACTTTGAGACAGTTTGGCGTCCACTTTAGCCTGAGTTTGAGCAATGAAACTTTTCACGGAATTTAGCTGTTTGCTTTCGGTCTTGTCCTTTGCGGAACGTTCCTTGAGCCCAACTTGCGACATTGCCAAGAAAACGGCGTTGCGTAGCTAGGCAAAGGACGGCGCTCACGTTTGCGGCTTTGTGCTAGGCAAAAAAAATTGACTGCAAGGTTGTTGCGCTTGCCTCGGCTCCAAATTGCGGCTTTGGGACTTTTGATGGGAATCCACGGCTTCACCGGATCAGCCCAGAACTTGAACAGCCCAGGATTTTCGTTAATCACTGAGCAGCCTGGACTGGTGGTGGATCCATCAATAAATTTCTGAGGGTCAATCGAAAAAAAATAGACACTCAGAAAGTGTCCTGTGCCAATCACTGTTTGCCTTACAAATCTAACCCACGATCACGAACTCCACCAGGGGGTGGCCCCTCCTGGGCTTACTCACTTTACCTACCGCTGGAGAGTGAAGCAAGGTGAGGAGAGAAACGAGGCGCAAGCGAAAAGGGTCGCTATGCACTTGTGTGTATGTCTAATCACCCTGATCTGACCTCTAATCATCTGCAATCTTTCTAATCTAGCCCTCTATCGTTTGTTAGCGCTGCTACAAGACTCGTTCACGGAGACACGAGACGAGCAATGTGCATGCTGCATACGAGACGAGCACACCTGAGGTTTATACCTGAGTCATTGAAGTCATATTCTTTTTTTTGGAATTCTTGGATTTTTGATTCTTTCTGTCAATGTTGGTGGAATCTGTATGTTTTTTTATTTGTGTGTGTCTCGTCATTTTCCTGTCTACGTGAGACATACGTTTATAATCTCATTATTTCTGTATTTTCCGGCGCTTCGCTAGGAGCCGCTCCTGCGCGCCGCCTTTTTCTGCGTAGGAATTTCTTGATTTAAAAAATCGAGAGATGACTACAATTTTTATAAAAATGTGCATCAGATGCACAATTGGATTCTGCTCAGGTGTGTTGTCTTAGAAACGTTCTAGGCCATCATTTGACGGACTTAGGTGTTGTCGCTTCGCGCTTGCATGGATTGGTGCATAATTCCCCCATTCCTGTCTGTACAGATACCCACGCGCAGCCTCGCTGAGTAGGCCGTGTTCGGGCCGAAACGCAGGAGCCTGGAGAGACTGAGCAGAACCCAAGACCCCACCAAGGGGCAATTTGATTTTTTTTACCACTCTCTTCGCCCTAAGACAGGTCACAGGTCGTCTGCAGGTTTACGAGAACCCATGCGAGTGTGTATATTGCGTCTTGCGTTGGGTTTATGTCGCGCTGCGTCCTGGAGGGAGGGATGCACATGCATATGTTTTTGGCATGCTCCCAAAATAACCCAACCAAGCCACAGGAACCCCGCCAGCGCCATGAGCGCTGAGCTTTCTGTAGGAAATGTCATGAACACAGCAGCCAAAAAGGCGCCAGCCATGGTGAGCGCCCTTCTTTCAGTGTTAGGGAAGCTATAGGTATTTTAAAGTAGATGTGGAAACCAAGGGTAGGCCAAGAAAAACCCCTTTTTCCTGATGGTGCGACAGTGGTGGCCACCACAGCACAAGGGGGGAGTAAGAAAAAGTGCTTTTCCAATGCTTTAGGGTATACGTTAGTTGTATTAGAGATGCCTTAAGCACACAGGCATTTCTATCTTAGTATTGGCCAAACCAAAAGTGATGATGACACATTTTGACCTATGGAACCAAACATTAAATCAGGATATGGAGTGGACCCCTTAATCCCCTATCAATGTGAGGCTATTCATCTTTTCCAGAGTTGACTGAGAACTGACATATCCAGGGCAGAGCCTTTGAATTTATCTATGTTTTCTCATGAATTCTTAGCTATCCTAGTGGTATGCACCCTACGGGGCTGGGCACCTCTTTTTGAGAGGTCCTGGGTTCAATTCCCGGTCAGCCTAGCTAAGTAGGAAGATCCCATGTGACATGGCAGTGACCTCATCGCCACATGCCCTGCCACCTCAGCACATATGGGACCCAAAACAAAGAGTGCACATCTCCTGAGATGGCACTATGGAGATTGAGTGACTATGGGGCAGTTTTCCAACTCTTTTTCCAAAACATTTCAATCTTTGTGAATATGCGATCTGATTTGCCTTGAGTTGCAGTTTCTGTGAATATTCTTACATCTTTCACTGTTTACACTGCAGCCCTTCATGCTTTGATCCTGATTCTCGTCTACTTGATTATCTCTGGCTTGGGCTATCCTGGATCCGTTGTATTACAGCGAATAAAACATTTTCCTCATCACAAAAAAACAGCAGGAAGCCCTACACCAGCAGCAAGCAGCAGGAGAGGCACAACAAACACACAGTGTTGAAATCACTATAAAACTTTCTTCCACTGCCGCACTGCCTGGGGGCGGTGGGCAGTGCAGCTCCTGCAATGCACTGCCTCACTGGCTGGGGGCAGTGGGCAGTGCAACTCCTGCAATGCACTGCCTCACTGCCCTCGGGCAGCAGGCAGTGCAACTCCTGCAAAGCACTGCCTCACTGCCTGGGGAGGAGGGGGCAGTGGAACTCATGCAATGCTATGCCCCACTGCCTGGGGACAGTAGGCAGCGCAACTCCTGCAATGAGCTGCCTCACTGCCTGGGGGCAGTGGGCAGTGGAACTCCGGCAATACACCGCCTCACTGCCCGGGAGGAGTGGGCAGTGCAACTCCTGCGATGCACTGCCTCACTGCCTGGGGGCAGTTGGCAGTGGAACGCCTGCAATACACTGCCCCACTGCCTGGGGGCAGTGGACAGTGCAACCCCTGCAATGCACTGCCTCACTGCCTCGGAGAAGTGGGCTGTGCAACTCCTGCAATGCACTGCCTCACTGCCTGGGGGGTGAGCAGTGCAACTCCTGCAATGCACTGCCTCACCGCCTGGGGGCAGTGCGCAGTGCAACTCCTGCAATGCACTGCCTCACTGCCTGGGGGCAGTGGGCAGTGCAACTCCTGCAATGCATTGTCTCACTGCCCTGGGGCGGTGGGCAGTGCAACTCCTGCACTGCACTGCCTCACTGCCTGGGGGCTCTGGGCAGCGCAACCCCTGCAATGCGCTGCCTCACTGCCTGGGGGCAGTGGGCAGCGCAACTCCTGCAATGCACTGCCTCACTACCTGGGGGCAGTAATCAGTGGAACCCCTGCAATGCACTGCCTCACTGCCCTTTGGCAGTGGGCAGTGGAACTCCTGCAATGCACTGCCTCACTGTCTGGGGGCAGTCGGCAGTCCAACTCCTGCAATGCACTGCCTGACTGCCCTGGGGCAGTGAGCAGTGCAACTCCTGCAATGCGCTGCCTCACTGCCTGGGGGCAGTGGACAGTGCAATTCCTGCACTACACTGCCTCACTGCCCTGGGGCAGTGGGCAGTGCAACTCCTGCAATGCACTGCCTCACTGCCTGGAGGCAGCTGGCAGGGGACAACCGGGTACACCAGCCTGGGGGGATGGGGAGTCCTGCCCAGGGGGTGGTCGGAGTGTCTTGCTTGGCCTGTGGGGACGTAGATGCGGGTACACCGGCCTCGTAGGATGGGGAGTCCTGCCCAGGAGGTGGTCGGAGAGTCCTGCAGGGCCTGTGGGCACATAGATTCGGGCACACCGGCCTGGGGGGACGGGGAGTCCTGCCCAGGGGGTGGTCGGAGTTTCCTGCTGGGCCTGTGGGGAGGTAGATTCGGGCACACCAGCCTGGGGGGACGGGGAGTTCTGCCCAGGGGGTGGTCGAAGCGTCCTGCAGGGCCTGTGGGGACGTAGAACCGGGCACACCGGCCTGGGGGGATGGGGAGTCCAGCCCAGGGGGTAGTCGGAGTTTTCTGCAGGGCCTCCGGGGACGGACAACCGGGCCCACCGGCCTGGGGGGATGGAGAGTCCTGCCCAGGGGGTGGTCGGAGCGTCCTGCAGGGCCCGTGGGGATGTAGAACCGGGCACACCGGCCTGGGGGGATGGGTAGTCCAGCCCAGGGGGTGGTCGGCGTTTCCTGCAAGGCCTGCGGGGTTGGACAACCGGGCGCACCGGCCCGGGGGGATGGGAAGCCCTGCCCAGGGGGTGGTCGGCGCGTCCTGCAGGGCCTGTGGGAACGTAGAACCGGGCACACCGGCCTGGGGGGATGGGGAGTCCAGCCGAGGGGGGTGTTCGGAGTTTCCTGCAGGGCCTGCGGGGTTGGACAACCGGGCGCACCGGCCTCGGGGGATGGGAAGTCCTGCCCAGGGGGTGGTCAGAGTGTCCTGCAGGGCCTCTGGGGACGTAGAACCGGGCACACCGGCCTGGGGTGACGGGAAGTCCTGCCCAGGGGGTGGTTGGAGTGTCCTGCCGGGCCTGTGGGGACGTAGAACTGGGCACACCGGCCTGGGGGGATGGCCAGTCCAGCCCAGGGGGTGGTCGGAGTTTCCTGCAGGGCCTGCGGGGTTGGACAACCGGGCGCATGGGCCTGGAGGACGGGGAGTCCAGCCAAGGGGGTGGTCGGAGCGTCTTGCAGGGCCTGTGGCGAGGTAGAACCGGGCACACTGGCCTGGGGGGATGGGTAGTCCAGCCCAGGGGGTGCACGGACCTTCCTGCAGGGCTTGCAGGGTTGGACAACCGGGCGCACCGACTTGGGGGGATGGGGAGTCTTGCCCAGGGGGTGGTCGGAGCGTCCTGCAGGGCCTGTGGGAACGTAGAACCGGGCACACCGGCCTGGGGGGATGGGGAGTCCAGCCCAGGGGGTGTTTGGAGTTTCCTGCAGGGCCTGCGGGGTTGGACAACCGGGCGCACCGGCCTCGGGGGATGGGGAGTCCTGCCCAGGGGGTGGTCGGAGTGTCCTGCAGGGCCTGTGGGGACGTAGAACCGGGCACACCGGCCTGGGTGGACGGGAAGTCCTGCCCAGGGGCTGGTTGCAGTGTCCTGTAGGGCCTGTGGGGACGTAGAACCGGCACACCGGCCTGGGGGGATGGCCAGTCCAGCCCAGGGGGTGGTCGGAGTTTCCCGCAGGGCCTGCGGGGATGGACAACCGGGCCCAGCGGCCTGGGGGGATGGGGAGTCCTGCCCAGGGGGTGGTCAGAGCGTCCTGCAGGGCCTGCAGGAATGTAGCACCGGGCACACCGGCCCTGGATGGATTGGGAGTCCAGCCCAGAAGGTGGTCGGAGTTTCCTGCAGGGCCTGCGGGGTTGGACAACCGGGCGCACCGGCCTGGGGGGACGGGGAGTCCTGCCCAGGGGGTGGTCGGAGCGTCCTGCAGGGCCTGTGGGAACGTAGAACCGGGCACACCGGCCTGGGGGGATGGGGAGTCCAGCCCAGGGGGTGTTCGGAGTTTCCTGCAGGGCCTGCGGGGTTGGACAACCGGGCGCACCGGCCCTGGGGGGATGGGGAGTCCTGCCCAGGGGGTGGTCAGAGTGTCCTGCAGGGCCTCTGGGGACGTAGAACCGGGCACACCGGCCTGGGGTGACGGGAAGTCCTGCCCAGGGGGTGGTTGGGGTGTCCTGCCGGGCCTGTGGGGACGTAGAACTGGGCACACCGGCCTGGGGGGATGGCCAGTCCAGCCCAGGGGGTGGTCGGAGTTTTCTGCAGGGCGTCCGGGGATGGACAACCGGGCCCAGCGGCCCGGGGGGGATGGGGAGTCCTGCCCAGGGGCCCGTCGGAACGTCCTGCAGGGCCCGTGGGGACGTAGAACCGGGCACACTGGCCTGGGGGGATGGGGAGTCCAGCCCAGGGGTTGGTCAGAGTTTCCTGCAGGGACTGCGGGGATGGACAACCGGGCGCACCGCCCTCGGGGGACGGGGAGTCCTGCCCAGGGGGTGGTCGGAGCGTCCTGCAGGGCCTGTGGGGAGGTAGATTCGGGCACACTGGCCTGGGGGGATGGGGAGTCCTGCCCAGGGGTTGGTCGGAGTGTCTTGCTGGGCCTGTGGGGAGTTACATTCGGGTACACCGGCCTGGGGGGACAAGGAGTCCTGCTCAGGGGGTGGTCCGAGCGTCCTGCGGGGCCTGTGGGGGCGTAGAAGCGGGCACACCAGCCTGGGGGGATGAGGAGTCCTTCCCAGGGGGTGGTCGGAGCGTCCTGCAGGGCCTGCGGGGATGCCGAACCGGGCACACCGGCCTTGGGGGATGAGGAGTCCAGCCCAGGGGGTGGTCGGAGTTTCCTGCGGCGCCTGTGGGGATGGACAACCGGGCCCACAGGCCCTGGTGGGATGGGGAGTCCTACCCAGGGGGTGGTCCGAGCGTCCTGCGGGGCCTCTGGGGGCGTAGAACCGTGCACACAGGCCTGGGGGGATGGGGAGTCCAGCCCAGCCGGTGGTCGAAGTTTCCGCAGGGCCTGCGTGGATGGACAACCTGGCCCACCAGCCTGGGGGGAAGGGGAGTCATGCCCAGGGGGTGGTCAGAGCGTCCTGAGGGGCCCGTGGGGACGTAGAACCGGGCACACCGGCCTGGGGGGATGGGGAGTCCAGCCCAGGGGGTGGCCGGAGTTTTTGGCAGGCCCTGCGGGTATGGACAACCGGGCACACCGGCCTGGGAGGATGGGGAGTCCTGCCCAGGGGGTGGTCGGAGCGTCCTGCAGGGGCTGTGGGGACGTAGAACCGGGCACACCGACCTGGGGGGATGGAGAGTCCAGCCCAGGGGGTGGTCGGAGTGTCCTGCAGGGCCTGCGGGGATCGACAACCGGGCCCATCGGCCCTGGGGGGACGGGGAGTCCTGCCCAGGGGGTGGTCGGAGCGTCCTGCAGGGCCCGTGGGGATGTAGAACCGGGCACACTGGCCTGGGGGGATGGGTAGTCCAGCCCAGGGGGTGGTCGGAGTTTCTTGCAGGGCCTGCGGGGACGTAGAACCGGGCACACCGGCCTGGTGCAATCGGGAGTCCAGCCCAGGGGGTGGTCGGAGTTTCCTGCAGGGCCTGTGGGGACGTAGAACCCGGCACACCGGCCTGCGGGGATGGGGAGTCCTGGCCAGGGGGTGGTCGGAGCGTCCTGCAGGGCCTGTGGGAACGTAGAACCGGGCACACCGGCCTGGGGGGATGGGGAGTCCAGCCCAGGGGGTGGTCAGAGTTTCCTGCAGGGCCTGCGGGGTTGGACAACCGGGCGCATCGGCCTGGAGGACGGGGAGTGCGGCCAAGGGGGTGGTCGGAGCGTCTTGCAGGGCCTGTGGGGAGGTAGAACCGGGCACACTTGCCTTGGGGGATGGGTAGTCCAGCCCAAGGGGTGGTCGGAGTTTCCTGCAGGGCGTGCAGGGTTGGACAACCGGGCGCACCGGCCTGTCGGGATGTGGAGTCTTGCCCAGGGGGTGGTCGGAGCGTCCTGCAGGGCCTGTGGGAACGTAGAACCGGGCACACTGGCCTGGGGGGATGGGGAGTCCAGCCCAGGGGGTGTTTGGAGTTTCCTGCAGGGCCTGCGGGGTTGGACAACCGGGCGCACCGGCCTCGGCGGATGGGGAGTCCTGCCCAGGGGGTGGTCGGACTGTCCTGCAGGGCCTGTGGGGACGTAGAACCGGGCACACCGGCCTGGGGGGACGGGAAGTCCTGCCCAGGGGCTGGTTGGAGTGTCCTGTCGGGCCTGTGGGGACGTAGAACCGGGCACACCGGCCTGGGGGGATGGCCAGTCCAGCCCAGGGGGTGGTCGGAGTTTCCTGCAGGGCCTGCGGGGTTGGACAACCGGGCCCAGCGGCCTGGGGGGATGCGGAGTCCTGCCCAGGGGGTGGTCAGAGCTTCCTGCAGGGCCTGCAGGGATGTAGCACCGGGCACACCGGCCTGGGGGGATGGGGAGTCGAGCCCAGGGGGGAGTCGGAGTTTTCTGCAGGGCCTGCGGGGATGGACAACCGGGCCCAGCGGCCTGGGGGGATGAGGAGTCCTGCCCAGGGGGTGGTCGGAGCGTCCTGCAGGGCCCGTGGGGATGTAGAACCGGGCACACCGCTCTGGGGGGATGGGTAGTCCAGCCCAGGGGGTGGTCGGAGCTTCCTGCAGGGCCTGCGGGGTTGGACAACCGGGCGCACCGGCCTGGGGGGATGGGGAGTCCTGCCCAGGGGGTGGTCGGAGCGTCTTGCAGGGCCTGTGGAAACGTAGAACCGGGCACACCGGCCTGGGGGGATGGGGAGTCCAGCCCAGGGGGTGTTCGGAGTTTCCTGCAGGGCCTGCGGGGTTGGACAACCGGGCGCACCAGCCTCCGGGGATGGGGAGTCCTGCCAAGGGGGTGGTCACAGTGTCCTGCAGGGCCTCTGGGGACGTAGAACCGGGCACACCGGCCTGGGGTGACGGGAAGTCCTGCCCAGGGGGTGGTTGGAGTCTCCTGCCGGGCCTGTGGGGACGTAGAACTGGGCACACCAGCCTGGGGGGATGGCCAGTCCAGCCCAGGGGGTGGTCGGAGTTTTCTGCAGGGCCTGCGGGGATGGACAACCGGGCCCACCGGCCTGGGGGGATGGGGAGTCCTGCCTAGGGGCTGGTCGGAACGTCCTGCAGGGCCCGTGGGGACGTAGAACCGGGCACACTGGCCTGGGGGGATGGGGAGTCCAGCCCAGGGGTTGGTCAGAGTTTCCTGCAGGGCCTGCGGGGATGGACAACCGGGCGCACCGGCCTGGGGGGACGGGGAGTCCTGCCCAGGGGGTGGTCGGAGTGTCCTGCAGGGCCTGTGGAAAGGTAGATTCGGGCACACTGGCCCTGGGGGGATGAGGAGTCCTGCCCAGGGGTTGGTCGGAGTGTCTTGCTGGGCCTGCGGGGAGTTACATTCGGGTACACCGGCCTGGGGGGACAGGGAGTCCTGCCCAGGGGGTGGTCCGAGCGTCCTGCGGGGCCTGTGGGGGCGTAGAACCGGGCACACCGGCCTGGGGGGATGAGGAGTCCTTCCCAGGGGGTGGTCGGAGCGTCCTACAGGGCCTGCGGGGATGTAGAACCGGGCACACCGGCCTTGGGGGATGGGGAGTCCAGCCCAGGGGCTGGTCGGAGTTTCCTGCGGCGCCTGTGGGGATGGACAACCGGGCCCACCGGCCTGGGGGGACGGAGAGTCCTACCCAGGGGGTGGTCTGAGCGTTCTGCGGGGCCTGTGGGGGCGTAGAGCCGTGCACACCGGTCTGGGGGGATGGGGAGTCGAGCCCAGCTGGTGGTCGAAGTTTCCCGCAGGGCCTGCGGGGATGGACAACCGGGCCCACCAGCCTGGGGGGATGGGGAGTCAATCCCAGGGGGTGGTCAGAGCGTCCCGCAGGGCCCGTGGTGACGTAGAACCGGGCACACCGGCCTGGGGGGATGGGGATTCCAGCCCAGGGGGTGGCCGGAGTTTTTGGCAGGGCCTGCGGGTATGGACAACCGGGCACACCGGCGTGGGGGGATGGGGAGTCCTGCACAGGGGCTGCTCGGAGCGTCCTGCAGGGCCTGTGGGGACGTAGAACCAAGCAAACCGGCCTGGGGGGACAAGGAGTCCAGCCCAGGGGGTGGTCGGAGCGCCGTGCAGGGCCTGCGGGGACGTAGAACCGTGCGCACCGGCCTTCGGGGGACTGGGAGCCCAGCCCAGGGGCTGTTCGGAGCCTCCTGCATGGCCATTGGGGGGCCATCTTCTTCTGAGAACCGGGCGCACCGGCCTGGGGGGGACGGGGAGTCCAGCCCAGGGGGTGTTGGGAGCCTCCTGCAAGGCCAGTGGGGGGCCAGTATCTTCGGAGAACCGGGCGCACCGGCCTGGGGGGGATGGGGAGCCCAGCCCAGGGGGTGTTCAGACCCTCCGGCAGGACCCGTGGGTACTCCCTCCTACCTCTTAGCAGCAGCAGGCAAGTAAGCAGGCAGTACCGGGGGTGATTACCCCGGGGTAACAGTATCTGGGACTCAATGTGAGTCCTCTGAACCAGGAACAACCCCAAACACCTCCGGGGCTTAACTCCCGAACGTAATGGTGTTTGGGGCCCCCGTGGGCCTTATGAGCCCACAGAGTGTACTGAGGCATGGCTACGAGGACTTAAAGTCTGGCCTGCAATACCCATTTCTGGGCTTGCCTCCGTACGGCCCGTCGGGTCCGGCTCTGGGGGCTGCGCACTAAACCGGCACCGGGAGAGGGCCTTTTTACCCGGTTAAGCATTACTTATGGCAGTAGGCACTAATTATTACATTAGGGTTTCCATCGGCGCATTTGGTTACCCCGCAGACATGCCCCTCCAGTGGTGCGCTCACCTTTGGGGCTGCCTTTGGGGGATCGGGGGCTGTTACCCCTCCCGGACGCCCTCCCTAGTGTTGGCGCAGGGGTGGTGGCCGGGGGGCCTTATACCGTACCTCAAAGGATGTTGGATACCCTTACCGGGGCGTTCAGCCGGATGGGTGCCCGGGGAGCATTCTCAATCCAATTTTCGTCTATCCTCTGCTTCTATTCCTGTGCGTTGTAAATCAGTCGGCGAGGCATTCAGCTACCTCAAGAGTGTCATAGTGGCTCCTGCCGTTTACCCACGCTTGACCAAATCTCTCTGCACTGACAGTCAGTGCACTGGGCAGTAGTCACCTCGCAGAACCAGTCAGCAGGTCCAGCTTGCACATTGTGGACTCTTTCTGAAAGTGACTGCATCTGCAGTGCCTTTGACCTGCTCCTCTGCTCCTGTGGCCCCTGGACCCCCAGGCCAGCTTCGAGGCACCGCGCCTCTGCTAGGGCGGGGGCCCCCACAGGCACCCTCCGGGGCCCTTCCCACCTGCACATCTGGACGCTTGCCATGAGGACCCCTCACTGGAGCCTCCTCGGCGGCGCGTCCGGGCCCAGATGTTCACGCGGGCGGCCGCCGATGCGGGGCCCTGGAGGCGCACTGCACAGGCGCCGCCAGCCTGTGAGAGGGGCATGGGCAGGAAGGGTTTTCGGGCGGGTGCGGCAGCAGGGGGCGAGGAGAGGAGGCGGTGCAGGGGGGAGGGGCCACCAGAGCGCGCGCGGGGGCGGCTGTGGGGGGGCTGGGGCAGGTGCGTGGGGGGGGGGCGCATGACTGGGCTCCAGTGTGGGCCCGGTGCGTGGGCGGGCGCGTAGGTGAGGAGAGGAGGGGGAGGCCAGGTCAGGCGTCCTCTACTGGGGGTCGCTGACCGTTCCGAGGGCCAAGGCGGCCGGTACTAGGGGCCGCGGTGTCCCTTGGGATGGTGCTTGGAACTGGGACGTGCGCGCACCCGACACTGTTAGTACACCGCCTATTGGCAGTGCCCGGGCCCTGTCGTCCGGGGCTTCGCACCCGGCACCCAGCCCATGGGTAGAGCTTGGGAGTACTCAGGGTGTGGTGTAGTGTGGTGTGCCCAAGGCGCTGTTACCAAAAGGCAAAGGATGGGATGTCTACCCACGGGTACACGTAAACGGGCTGGGCTGTGTGTGTTGTGTGCGCGCTGTGTGTAAGTGTGTTGTGGCATAGCCGGACCAGTGCAGTCACACAGGGTCTCATTTGCCCACTGCACCCTGCGTGCCGCGCTGCACCACCAGTGGCTTCTGTGTGGTGCCGCACTGCTTGGTGCTCTGCACCACACTGCACTGTGTGTGCCCTGCTGCACTGCTGTTGTGGGCAGAGGGCAGTGGGCAGTGTAACGCACTGCCAGGCAGTTTGGGGGTGTGGGCAATGGAAATCGTGCTTCGCACTGCCGCATTACCTGAGGGCAGTGGGGAGTGGTACTCCTGCCGCTCACTGCCTCCCCCCCTTGGGCCAGTGGGCCGGGCATCTCCTGCAATACACTGCCGCCCTGCCTGGGGCATTGGGCAGTGGTACTCCTGCAACACACTGCGCCACGGCCTGGGGCAGTGGGCAGTGCACCTCCTGCAATGCACTGCCTCACTGCCCTGGGGCAGTGGGCAGTGCAATTCCTGCAATGCACCGCCCCACTGCCTGGGGGCAGTGGACGGCGCAACTCCCGCAATGCACTGCCGCACTGCCTGGGGGCAGTGGGCAGTGCAACTCCTGCAATGCACTGCCTCACTGCCCTGGGGCAGCCGGCAGTGGAACTCCTGCAATGCACTGCCTCACTGCCTGGGGGCAGTGGACAGTGCAACTCCTGCAATGCACTGTCTCACTGCCCTGGGGCAGTGGGCAGTGAAACTCCTGCAATGCACTGTCTCACTGCCCCGAGGCAGTGGGCAGTGCAACTCCTGCAATGCACTACTTCACTGCCTGGGCGCAGTGGGCAGTGGAACTCCTGCAATGCACTGCCGCACTGCCTTGGGGCAGTGGGCAGTGCAAATCCTGCAATGCACTGCCTCACTGCCTGGGGGCAGTGGACAGTGCAACTCCTGCAGTCCACTGCCCCATTGCTTGGGGGCAGTGGGCAGTGCAACTCCTGCAATGCACTGCCCCACTGCCTGGGAGCAGTGGACAGTGCAACCTCTGCATTGCACTGCCTCAGTTGCCCTGGGGGCAGTGGGCAGTGCAACTTCTGCAATGCACTGCCCTACTGCCGGGGAGCAGTGGGCAGTGGAACCCCTGCACCACACTGCCGCACTGCCCTGGGGGCAGTGGACAGTGCAACTCCTGCAATGCACTGCCCCACTGCCTGGGAGCAGTGAACAGTGCAACCTCTGCATTGCACTGCCTCACTGCCCTGGGGGCAGTGGGCAGTGCAACTTCTGCAATGCACTACCTCACTGCCTGGGCGCAGTGGGCAGTGGAACTCCTGCAATGCACTGCCGCACTGCCTGGGGGCAGTGGGCAGTGCAACTCCTGCACTGCACTGCCTCACTGCCTGGGGGCAGTGGACAGTGCAACTCCTGCAATGCACTGCCTCACTGCCTGGGGGCAGTGGACAGTGCAACGTCTGCAATGCACTGCCCCACTGCCGGGGGGCAGTCGGCAGTGGAACCCCTGCAATACACTGCCGCACTGCCTGGGGGCAGTGGACAGTGCAACTCCTGTAATGCACTGCCCCACTGCCTCGGAGCAGTGGATAGTGCAACCTCTGCATTGCACTGCCTCACTGCCCTGGGGGCAGTGGGCAGTGCAACTTCTGCAATGCACTGCCCCACTGTCTGGGGGCAGTGGCTAGCGCAACTCCTGCAATGCACTGCCTCACTGCCTGGGAGCAGTGGGCAGTGGACCTCTGGCAATATACTGCCGCACTGCCTGGGGGCAGTGGGCAGTGCAACTCCTGCAATACACTGTCGCACTGTCTGGGGGCAGTGGGCAGCGGAACTCCTGCAATGCACTGCCCCACTGCCTGGGGGCAGTGGGCAGTGGACCTGCGGCAATACACTGCCGCACTGCCTGGGGGCAGTGGGCAGTGGACCTCCTGCAATGCATTGCCTCACTGCCTGGGGCCAGTGGACAGTGCAACTTCTGCATTGCACTGCCCCACTGCCTGGGGGCAGTGGGCAGTGCAACTCCTGCAATACACTGCCGCACTGTCTGGGGACAGTTGGCAGCGGAACTCCTGCAATGCACTGCCCCACTGCCTGGGGGCAGTGGGCAGTGGACCTCCGGCAATACACTGCCGCACTGCCTGGGGGCAGTGGGCAGTGCAACTCCTGCAATGCACTGCCACACTGCCTGGGGGCAGCGGGCAGTGGAACTCCTGCAATGCACTGCCTCACTGCCTGGGTGCAGTGGGCAGTGGACCTCCTGCAATGCACTGCCTCACTGTCCGGGGCAGTGGGCAGTGGCACCTCTGCAATACACTGCCGCACTGCCTGGGGGCAGTGGGCAGTGGAACTCCTGCAATGCACTGCCTCGCTGCCTGGGGGCAGTGGGCAGTGCAACTTCTGCAATGCAGTGCCTCACTACCCTGGGGCAGTGGGCAGCGGAACTCCTGCAATGCACTGCCTCACTGCCTCGGGGCAGTGGACAGTGCAACTTCGGCAATGCACTGCCTCACTGCCCTGGGGCAGTGGGCAGTGGAACTCCAGCAATGCACTGCCCAACTGCCTGGAGGCAGTGGGCAGTGCAGCTCCTGCAATGCACTGCCTCACTGCCTGGGGGCAGTGGGCAGTGCAGCTTCTGCAATGCACTGCCTCACTGCCCTGGGGCAGTGGGCAGTGGACCTCCTGCAATGCACTGCCTTACTGCCTGGGGGCAGTGGGTAGTGCAACTCCTGCAATACACGGCCGCATTGCCTGGGGGCAGTAGGCAGTGCAACTCCTGCAATGCATTGCCTCACTGCCCTCGGGCAGTAGGCAGTGGAACTCCTGCAATGCACTGCCTCACTGCCTGGGGGCAGTGGGTAGTGCAACTCCTGCAATGCACTACCTCACTGCCTGGGGGCAGTGGGCAGTGGAACTCCTGCAACACACTGCCGCACCGCCTGAGGGCAGTGGGCAGTGGAACTCCTGCAATGCACTGCCTCACTGCCTGGGGGCAGTGGGCAGTGGGCCTCCTGCAATGCACTGCCTCACTGTCTGGGGTAGTGGGCAGTGCAACTCCTGCAATACACTGCCGCACTGCCTGGGGGGCGGTGGGCAGTGCAACTCCTGCAATGCACTGCCTCGCTGCCTGGGGGCACTGAGCATTGCAACTCCTGCAATGCAGTGCCTTACTGCCTGGGGGCAGTGGGCAGTGCAACTCCTGCAATACACGGCCGCATTGCCAGAGGGGCTGTAGGCAGTGCAACTCCTGCAATGTATTGCCTCACTGCCCTCGGGCAGTAGGCAGCTGAACTCCTGCAATGCACTGCCTCACTGCCTGGGGGCAGTGGGTAGTGCAACTCCTGCAATGCACTACCTCACTGCCTGGGGGCAGTGGGCAGTGCAACTCCTGCAACACACTGCCGCACGGCCTGGGGGCAGTGGGCAGTGGAACTACTGCAATGCACTGCCTCACTGCCTGGGGGCAGTGGGTAATGGACCTCCTGCAATGCACTGCCTCACTGTCTGGGGCAGTGGGCAGTGCAACTCCTGCAATACTCTGCCGCACTGCCTGGGGGGCGGTGGGCAGTGCAACTCCTGCAATGCACTGCCTCGCTGCCCAGGGGCAGTGGGCATTGCAACTTCTGCAATGCAGTGCCTCACTGCCTGGGGGCAGTTGGCGGTGCAAATCTTGCAACGCACTGCCTCACTGCCCTGGGGCAGTGGGCAGTGCAACTCCTGCAATGCACTGCCTCGCTGCCTGGGGGCAGTGGGCATTGCAACTTCTGCAATGCAGTGCCTCACTGCCTGGGGGCAGTGGGCGGTGCAACTCTTGCAACGCACTGCCCCACTGCCCTGGGGCAGTGGGCAGTGCAACTCCTGCAATGCACTGCCTCACTGCCTGGGGGCAGTGGGCAGTGGAACTCCTGCAATGCACTGCCCCACTGCCTGGGGGCAGCGGGCAGTGCAACTCCTGCAATGCACTGCCTCACTGCCCTGGGGCAGTGGGCAGTGGACCTCCTGCAATGCACTACCTCACTGCGTGGGGGCAGTGGGCAGTGGAACTCCTGCAATGCACTGCCTCACTGCTTGAGGGCAGTGGACAGTGCAACTCCTGCAATGCACTGCCTCACTGTCCCAGAGCAGTGGGCAGTGGAACTCCTGCAATGGACTACCTCACTGCCCTGGGGCAGTGGGCAGTGGAGCTCTTGCAATGCACTGCCTCACTGCCTTGGGGCAGCGGACAGTGCAACCTCTGCAATGCACTGCCTCACTGCCCTGGGTCAGTGGGCAGTGCAACTCCCGCAATACACTGCTGCACTGCCTGGGGGCAGTGGGCAGTGCAACTCCTGCAATGCACTGCCTTACTGCCTGGGGGCAGTGGGCAGTGCAACTCCAACTCCTGCAATGCACTGCCTCACTGCCTGGGGGCAGTGGGCGGTGCAACTTCTACAATGCACGGCCTCACTGCCTGGGGGCAGTGGGCAGTGCAACTCCTGCAATGCACTGCCTCACTGCCCTGGGGGCAGTGGGAAGTGGAAGTCCTGCATTGCACTGCCTCACTGCCTGGGGGCAGTGGGCAGTGCAACCCCTGCAATGCACTGCCTCCCTGCCTGGGGGCAGTGGGCCGTGGAACTCCTGCAATGCACCGCCTCAATGCCTGGGGGCAGTGGGCAGTGCAACTCCTGCAATGCACTGCCTCACTGCCCTGGGGGCAGGGGACAGTGCAACTCCTGCAATGCACTGCCTCGCTGCCTGGGGGCAGTGGGCAGTGGAACTCCTGCAATGCACCACCCCACTGCCTGGGGGCAGTGGGCAGTGCAACTCCTGCAATGCACTGCCTCACTGCCCTGGAGCAGTGGGCAGCGGAACTCCTGCAATGCACTGCCTCACTGCCTTGGGGCAGTGGGCAGTGGAACTCCTGCAATGCACTGCCTCACTGCCTGGGGGCAGTGGACATTGCAACTCCTGCAATGCACCACCTCACTGCCCTGGGGCAGTGGGCAGTGAAACTCCCGCAATGCACTACCTCACTGCCTGGGGGCAGTGGGCAGTGGAACTCCTGCAATGCACTGCCCCACTGCCTGGGGGCAGTGGGGAGTGGAACTCCTGCAATGCACCGCCTCGGTGCCCTGGGGGCAGTGGACAGTGCAACTCCTGCAATGCACTGCCTCACTGCCTGGGGGCAGTGGGCAGTGCAACTCCTGCAATGCACTGCCTCACTGCCCTGGAGCAGTGGGCAGCGGAACTCCTGCAATGCACTGCCTCACTGCCTTGGGGCAGTGGGCAGTGGAACTCCTGCAATGCACTGCCTCACTGCCTGGGGGCAGTGGACAGTGCAACTCCTGCAATGCACCACCTCACTGCCCTGGGGGAGTGGGCAGTGAAACTCCCGCAATGCACTACCTCACTGCCTGGGGGCAGTGGGCAGTGGAACTCCTGCAATGCACTGCCGCACTGCCTGGGGGTAGTGGGCAGTGGAACTCCTGCAATGCACCGCTCCGATGCCCTGGGGGTAGTGGGCAGTGCAACTCCTGCAATGCACTGCCTCACTGCCTGGGGGCAGTGGGCAGTGCAACTCCTGCAATACACTGCCGCACTGCTTGGGGGCAGTGGGCAGCGCAACTCCTGCAATGCAGTGCCGCACTGGCTTGGGGGCAGTGGGCAGTGGACCTCCGGCAATACACTGCCGCACTGCCTGGGGGCAGTGAGCAGTGCAGCTCCTGCATTACTCTGCCCCACTGCCTGGGAGCAGTGGGCAGTGCAACTCCTGCAATGCACTGCCTCACTGCCTGGAGGCAGTGGGCAGTGCAACTCCCGCAATGGGTGGTCGGAGTGTAGTGCCGGGCCTGTGGGGATGTACTACTGGGCGCACCGGCCTGGGGGGATGGGGAGTCCAACCCAGGGGGTGGTCGGGGCATCCTTCAGGGCCTATGGGGGGCCATCATCTTCGGAGAACCGGGCGGACCGGCCTGGGGGGGACGGGGAGTCCTGCCCAGGGGGTGTTCGGAGCCTCCTGCAGGGCCCGTGGGGAGGCGTCATCTGCTAATAACCGGGCGCACCGGCCTGGGGGGGACGGGGAGCCCAGCCCAAAGGTGGTCGGAACCTCCTGCAAGGCCCATGGGGAGCCATCACCTTCGAAGAACCGGGCGCACCGGCCCGGGGGGGACGGGGAGTCCTGCCCAGGGGGTGTTCGGAGCCTGCTGCCAGGCCGATGGGGAGCCAATATCTTCGGAGAACCGGGCGCACCGGCTTGGGGGGGACGGGGAGTCCAGCCCAGGGAGTGTTCGGAGCCTCCTGCCAGGCCTACGGGGGGCCATCTTCTTCAGAGAACCGGGCGCACCGGCCCGGGGGGGACGGGGAGTCCTGCCCAGGGGGTGTTCGGAGCCTCCTGCCATGCCAATCGGGGGCCATCTTCTTCAGAGAACCGGGCGCACCAGCCTGGGGGGGACGGGGAGTCCAGCCCAGGGGGTGTTCGGAGCCTCCTGCCAGGCTAATGGGGGGCCATCTTCTTCAGAGAACCGGCCGCACCGGCCTGGGGGGGACAGAGAGTTCTGCCCAGTGGGTGTTCGGAGCCTCCCGCCAGGCCACTGGGGGGCCATCTTCTTCAGAGAACCGGGCGCACCGGCCCGGGGGGGACGGGGAGTCCTGCCCAGGGGGTGTTCGGAGCCTCGTGCCAGGCCAATGGGGGGCCATCGTCTTCAGAGAACCGGGCGCACCGGCCCGGGGGGGACGGGGAGTCCTGCCCCGGGGGTGTTCGGGGTCTCCTGCCAGGCCAAGGGGGGGCCATCTTCTTCAGAGAACCGGGCGCACCGGCCCGGGGGGGACGGGGAGTCCTGCCCAGGGGGTGTTCGGAGTCTCCTGCCAGGCCAATGGGGGGCCATCTTCTTCAGAGAACCGGGCGCACCGGCCCGGGGGGGACGAAGAGTCCTGCCCAGGGGGTGTTCGGAGCCTCCTGCCAGGGCAATGGGGGGCCATCTTCTTCTTGGTGTAGTGTGGTGTGGTGTGGTGTGGTGTGGTGTGGTGTGGTGTGGTGTGGTGTGGTGTGGTGTGGTGTGGTGTGGTGTGGTGTGGTGTGGTGTGCCGAAGGCGCTGTTACCAAAGGGCAAAGGCCGGGATGTCTACCCACGGGTAAAGGTAAACGGGCTGGGCTGCGTGTGTTGTGTGCGCGCTGTGTGTAAGTGTGTTGTGGCACAGCCGGGCCAGTGCACTCTCGCACTTGGCCGACACTGCCTTGCCGACGCCTGCGCGCAGTCACACAGGGTCCCATTGGCCCACTGCACCCTGCGTGCCGCGCTGCACCACCAGTGCCTTCTGTGTGGTGCCGCACTGCTTGGTGCTCTGCACCACACTGCACTGTGTGTGCCCTGCTGCACTGTTGCTCACTGCCTGGGCGCAGTGGGCAGTGGACCTCCTTCAATGCACTGCCCCACTGCCTGGGCGCAGTGGGCAGTGGACCTCCTGCAACACACTGCCTCACTGCCGGGGGGCAGTGGGCAGTGGACCTCCTTCAATGCACTGCCCCACTGCCTCGGGGCAGTGGGCAGTGCAACTCCTGCAATGCACTGCCTTACTGCCCTGGGGCAGTGGGCAGTGCAACTCCTGCAATACAGTGCCGCACTGCCTGGGGGCAGTGGGTAGTCGAACCCCTGCAATGCACTGCCTTACTGCCCCGGGGGCAGTGGGCAGTGGACCCCCTGCAATGCTATGCACACCAGCATGGGGGGACGGGGAGTCCAGCCCAGGGGGTGGTCGGAGTATTCTTCAGGGCCCATGGGGAGGCGGCATCGTCGTAGAGCCGGGCACACCGGCCCGGGGGGTACAGGGAGTCCTGCCCAGGGGGTGGTCGGACTATCAGAGGGCCGGAGGGAGGGAAGGTTGGATAGGGTCACGGGCTTGTTTCAGGGCTGGAGGGGGAGAGGGTGGGAGGGTGGGCATCCTGCGCCGTGCTGTGCTGTGCTGTGCTGTGTCGTGCTTCGCTGTGTTGTGGGGTGTGCTGCGATGTGTTGTGTGTTGTGCTGTGCTAGTGCCGAGAGAGCTCTGGTTGGGTTATGGGCTTGTTTTTGAGCTGGAAGGGCTGAGCGGGGGGGAGCGCTGGTTTGCGCTGTGTGCCGCCACGATGGTGTGGTGTGGTGTGGTGTGGTGTGGTGTGGTGTGGTGTGGTGTGGTGTGGTGTGGTGTGGTGTGGTGTGGTGTGGTGTGGTGTGGTGTGGTGTGGTGTGGTGTGGTGTGGTGTGGTGTGTTGTGGTGTGGTGTGGTGTGGTGTGGTGTGGTGTGGTGTGGTGTGCCGAAGGCGCTGTTATCAGGAGGCAATGGCCGGAATGTCTACCCAGGGGCAAAGGTAGACGGGCGGGACTGTGTGTGTTGTGTGCGAGATGTATGTTGGTGTGTTGTTGCATAGCCGGACCAGTGCATACTCGCACCTGGCCGGCATTGCTCCGCCGACGCCTGTGCGCTGTCACATAGGGTCTCATCGACCCACTGCACCCCGCGTGCCGCGCTGCACCATCAGTGCGTTCCGTGTGGTGCCGCATTACTTGGTGCTGTGCACTGCACTGCACTGTGTGTGACTTGCTGCACTGTAGTTGTGGGCAGAGGGCAGTGGGCAGTGGTACAATGTCTCACCGCCTGCAGGCTGTGGGGAGTGGAGCTCCTGCTCCGCACTGCCGCATTACCTCGGGGCAGTAGGCAGTGCAACTCCTGCTTTTCACTGCCTCTCTGCCTTAGGGCAGGGGGCTGGGATACTCCTGTAATGCTCTGCCTCACGCATTGCCTCACTGCCTAGGGGCAGTGGTCAGTGGAACTTCTGCAACGCACTGCCTCATTGCCTGGGGGCAGTGGGCGCTGCAACTCCTGCAACGCACTGCCTCACTGCCCGGGGGGAGTGGGGAGTAACACACCTGCCTGACCGCCTAGGGGCAGTGGGCAATGGGACTTCTGCAACGCACTGCCTGGATGCCTGGGGGCAGTGCGCGGTGGATTTCTGGCAACGCACTACCTCATTGCGTGGGGGCAGTGGGCAGTGGGACATCTGCAACGCACAGCTTCATTGCCTGGGGGCAGTGGGCGGTGGAACTCCTGCATCACGCCGCCCCGCTGCCTAGGGGTAGTGGGCAGTGGGACGTTTGCAGCGCACTGCATCACTGCCTAGGGGCAGTGGGTAGTGGGACGCCTGCAACGCACTGCCTCATTGCCTGGGGCAGTGGGCTGTGGAACTCCTGCAACGCACCGCCCCACTGCCTGGGTGCACCGGGCAGTGCGACGCCTGCAACGCACTGCCTCACTGCCTCGGGGCAGTGGGCCGTGGGACGCCTGCAACGCACCGCCTCATTGCCTGGGGGCAGTGGTCGGTGGAACTCCTGCAACGCACCGTGCCACTGCCTGGGGACAGTGTGCAGTGCGATGCATGCCTCACTACCTGGGGGCAGTGGGCAGTGGGAATTCTGCAACACACTGCCTCGTTGCCTTATGGCACCGGGTGGTGGAACTCCTGCAACGCACCGCGCCACTACCTGGGGGCAGAGGGCAGTCCGACGCCTGCAACGCACTGCCTCACTATGCGGGGGCAGTGGGCAGTGGGCCTCCTGCAATGCACCGCCTCATTGTCTGGAGAAGTGGGCAGTGCACCCCTTGCAATGCACTGCCGCACTGCATGGGGGCAGTTGGCAGTTGGACTCCTGCAATGCACCGCCGCACTGCTTGGGGGCAGTGGGCAGCGGAACTCCTCCAACGCACTGCCTCACTGCCTAGGGACAATGAACAGCGGGACTCCTCTAACGCACTACTCTCCAACGCACTGCCTCACTGCCTGGGGGCAGTGGGCAGTGCAACTCCTGCAGCACACTGCCTCATTGCCTGGGGGCAGTGGGCAGTGGGACTCCTGCAACGCACCGCCTCGTTGCCTGGGGGCACTTGGCAGAGCAACCCTTGCAATGCACTGCCGCACTGCTTCGGGGCAGTGGGTAGTTGGACTGCTGCAATGCACTGCCGCACTGCTTGGGGGCAGTGGTCAGCGGAACTCCTCCAACGCACTGCCTCACTGCCTGGGGACAATGAACAGTGGGACTCCTCTAACGCACTACTCCCCAACGCACTGCCTCACTGCCTGGGGGCAGTGGGCAGTGCAACTCCTGCAGCACACTGCCTCATTGCCTGGGGGCAGTGGGCAGTGGGACTCCTGCAACGCACCGCCTCGTTGCCTGGGGGCACTGGGCAGTGCAACCCTTGCAATGCACTGCCGCACTGCTTGGGGGCAGTGGGTAGTTTGACTGCTGCAATGCACTGCCGCACTGCTTGAGGGCAGTGGTCAGCGGAACTCCTGCAACGCACTGCCTCACTGCCTGGGGACAATGAACAGTGGGACTCCTCCAACGCACTGCCTCACTTCCTCGGGGCAATGGGCAGTGCAACTCCTGCTGTACACAGCCTCATTGCCTTGGGGGAGTGGGCAATGGAACTGCCGCAACGCACTGCCTCACTGCCTGGGGGCAGTGGGCAATGGAATTTCTGCAACGCACCGCCTCACTGCCTGGGGGCATTGGCCAGTGCAACTCTTGCAATACACCGCCTAACTGCCTGGGGGCAGTTGGCCGTGGAAATCCTGCAATATCCTGACACACTGCCTGGGGGCAGTGGGCAGGGCAGTTCCCGCATTGCACTGCTGCACCGCCTGAGGGCAGCGGGCAGTGGAACTCCTGCAATGCACTGCCTCTCTGGCTGGGGGCAGTCGGCAGTGCAACTTCTGCAACCCACAGCCTCACTGCCCGTGGGCAGTGGGTAGTGGAACACTTGCAATGCACGGCCTCACTGCCTGCCGGCAGTGGGCAGAGAAACTCTTGCAAGGCACCGCTGCACTGCGTGGGGGCAGTGGGCATTGGAACTCCATCAACGCATCGCGTCACTGCCTGGGGCAGTGGGTGGTGGGACTCGGAATGGGCGACGAGACTCCAACAAGGCGTTGCCTCAATGCCTGGGGGCAGTGGGCAGTGGAACCTGTGCAACGCATCGCCTTACTGCCCGGGGGCAGTGGGCGGTGGGACTCCTGCAATGCACTGCCTCACTAATGGGGGCAGTGAGGCAGTACGTCGTGCTGCAACGTACTGCGTCACTGTCTGCGGGGCAGTGGGTAGCGCAACTTTTGCAATGCACTGCTTCATTGCTTGGGGGCAGTGGGCAGTGGAACTCCTGCAACGTACTGCCTCACTAGCCGGGGGCAGTGGGGCAGTACGTTGTCCTGCAACGCACTGCGTGGCTGTCTGGGGGGCAGTGGGTAGCGTAACTTTTGCCATGCACTGCTTCACTGCCTGGGGGCAGCGGGCAGTGCGACTCCTGCAATACACCGCCTCACTGCGTGGGGGGAGTGGGCAGTGGAACTCCTTCAATGCACTGCCTCACTGCCTAGGGTGGGCAGCGGTACTCCTGCAACGCACCGCCTCACTGCCTGGGCGCAGTGGGCAGTGGGACTCCTGCAACACACCCCGCCTCACTGCCTGGGGGCAGTGGGCAGTGGAACTGTTGCAATGCACTGCCGCACCGCCTGCGGGCGGGGGGCAGTGCAACTCCTGCGACACTTTGCCTCACCTTGGGCAGCGGAAATCCTCGAACGCACTGCCTCACTGCGTGGGGGCAACGGGCAGTCGATCTCCAACAATACCCGGCCTCACAGCCTGGTGGCAGTGGGTGGTGGAACTCCTGCAATGCACTGCCGCACCGCCTGGGGGCAGTGGGCAGTGGAACTCCTGCAAAACACCGCCTCACTGCCTCGGGGCTGTGTGCACGGAAACTCCTGTAATACACTGCCTTTCTGTCCCGGGGCTGTGGGCAATGGAACTCCTACAATGCACTGCCGCATTGCCTCGGGGCAGTGGGGAGTGGAACTGCTTCAGCACACTGCCCCACTGCCGGGGGGGTAGTGGGCACTGGAACTCCTGCAACGCACCGCCTCACTGCCTGGGGGCAGTGGCGGTGGACCTCCTGCAATACACTACCTTACTGCTTTATTGCCCAGGGCCGTGGGCATTGGAACTCTTGAAATACACTGCCGCACCTGCTGGGGTCAATACAGTGCCCGGCTGCCTGGGCAGTGGATCTCCTGCAATGCACTACCCCACTGCCCGTGGGCAGTGGGTAGTGGAACTCCTGCAACGCACCGCCTGGCTGCCCGAGGGCAGAGCGAAGTGGGACTCCCGCAACGCACCTCCTCACTGCCTGGGGGGCACTGGGCAGTGGAACTCCAGCAACCCAACACCTCGGTTCTGGGGGCAGCGGTTCGAGGTTTGAGGTTTGATTTCGCGGGTACTAGACGCCTTTCGGCCCCGGGGGGCCACCTGGTCGGGCCAGGTGATATCCTCCCCACCGGGTCCTAGTGGGGGGCCCTCCAAGACGCACCTCCTGCCTGGTGGCGGAGTCCCCCGGGTTCACAGAGCTCGGAGCCCCGTCCTTCCCCGGCTTCCCCGTTTCGCCACTCCCCGGTCAGTGCATCAATTCGCAGCCGTGGCTGCGGGCGCTTACCCACTGCGTCGCCCCCCTAATGCGTGGTCGCCCGGGGCGCCGGCGCCGCCGGGCCCGTGCTACTGGCTTGTCGCCAGTGGGAACCCCTCGGGCTGGCGCGGAGGCTGCCTGGGCTAGGGGTTGGGGCGTGGCGCTTTGCGCCACTACTGCCTTGGCGGGTGCAGTGCCCCGTCTGTGTGTGTGCGGCGCTCGCGGCTGGTCCGGGGGGTTCGGGCCGGTACCTGGTGTTGTGTCTCTCTCGTTTCCCCCTCCCGGCCCCGCATGTTCCGCGCTGCGTGTGGCGGGCCGTCCCGTCCGGGTGTCCCTTACCCTCGCTCGCTGGTACGCCATTCCACGCGGTCTGTGCGTTCCGCGCGCTCGGTCCCGTTGCCCTTCTGGTAGTCCCCGCGTTTCTTTCGTGTGTGTGCGCTCGCGCTCCCGCGGCGTCCGCTCTCCCCCCCCCCGGGTGGTGTGGCGTGCGCACCTCGCGTGGTCCCGGCACTGGGCGCTGGTAGGGCCGTTCCACGTGGTCCGTGCCCCTCCGCGTGTCCTGCCCCGGTCCCTTGCTCCGTCTGGAGTGCTTGGGGGGGGCGGTCCGGTCCCGGTTCCCCCCTTCTTGGCTTGGGGTTGTCGGGGTGGCGGTAGGGCGTCCCCGGGGGGGGTGCCTTCTACTGTTGCGAGGGGCGTCTGGGGTCAGGCGCTCCACCTCCCCCGACTGCCCGCCCACTGGGCGGGCTGTCGGGGTCCGCGATCCACGTGCTGTGGGCGCGGGTGTGCGGGTGCCGGGGCCCTTCTCTGTCCCCTTCGGCCTGCACACCCTGTGGGGGCCGCGCGCCGCGGGGCGGGTCCGTGGCGTTCGTGTGCCGGGGGGCGGGCTGGGGGGGGGGGGCGTGTGCCGTACCCCCCGTTTGTGCGGCCATGGGGGGGCCTGTAGGGCGGGGGGTTGCTCTGCCTCATTCCGTCCCTCTGCCTTCCCTGGGCAGGCAACAAAGCGGGTGTCACTGGCGTTGTGCTGTCCATGGGGAGCGTGGCCCCCCGTACCACTCCAGTTTGTGCTCACCAGGCTTCTCTGGGTGCGATCTGTGCGGCGTCCTGGCGCGTTGGCGCGGGCTCGCTTGTTCTTCGCGGCCCCCGTGGGAGCCGGCGGCTGGGGCGGGGGGGCGGGTCGCGCTCCGGCTCCTCTGTCGGGCGGGGGGGGGACCATCCCCCCTGCCTCGGGGGGTGGGGGCCGGGGCCCCCGCGGCTTGCGGGCCGGTGGGGGGGTGGGGGGGGGGATGTCGCGCCGCGGCCTCCCTGCTCTCCTTCTGGGCGGCGGCCTGCGGGACTCAATCCTGGCCCCCCTTGTGTCGTCGGCGCGCTCCCTTCCGGTCTGCGCGTGCGGTCGGGGTCCAAGTGCCGCCCCGGGTTGGGGGGGGCTGAGGGGCGGCCCGTGGACCGCTCCCCCGGGGGCCCTTGCAGACCTGAACCCCCGCTCTGCCCTCCCTGAGTGGGCTGTGGTCCCGGGAGGGTCATGTGGGGCGCGGCCTCCATACTGTTCTGTTGCGCGCGTTGCTCCGGCACGCTAGTGTGGGCTCGCGGGAGCAGGTCCAGCCGCTGCTCCCCCCGCCGCGCCGCCGTCCCTTCTGGGGGGGGGGGCATCCCCTCGGCTCCGGGGGGGCGGAGGGCCGCCCCTGTGGCTCCCCAGCTGGGGGGGGTGCGGGGGGGGGGGGCTGGGGGGGCCGCCCCCCCCGCCCGCTCTCGGGCCTGAGTGGGAGGGGGGGGGGGGAGTGGGGGGGGGCCTCTGGTCCCCTGGCGACGCCTCTTGGCGGCCAGGGGGGGGGGCGGCATGGCGGTCCCGGCCCTGGGGGCCAGCCATCGGCTGGGGGGTCGCGCCCTTCCCCCGCCCCCCTCTACCTAGAGCCGGACCCTCGTGCAGGCCCTCGCTGGGGCCCCTCATCCCCCCGGCCGTCGTCGCGCGGCGCTGGCCGGCCTGGGGCGGCCGCCAGGGTTAGCGGTCAGCGGTTAGCGGGCTGCGGGGCAGCAGGTTCCCCCCCGCGCTCGTTGTTGCCGCCCTCCCTCCCGCGGGAGCTGGCACGCTCTCCTGCGTCGTGCCGTACCGTGGGGGGGGCGTGGGTCGGGGGGCCCAGCTCCCCCCCCCCACTCTCTCGCGTCCGCCGTCTGGGCCATCACCTGCGCCGCCGCTTGTGGGGGGGCTGGGGCTGTGGCGGCGGCGGGTTGCGCCGGCGGTAGCGCCAGTGGGTGAGGGCGCTGCGCAAAGCCCGGGGGAGCCAGTTGTTGGCGTCCGCATCCGTGATGCGGAGCACCGCTCCCCCTTCCAGGAAGGCCGGCCACGTCGGCTCCCTGTCTGGCCACGCCGCCCGGATCACTGACCTGAGGACCCTCTCATGGTCCTCTGGGGCTGCCCACCCCCCCAGGGGGACCTCTCGGTTTCCTCCGTCTCTCCGGAGGAGTACGGCATCAAAGGGCCGGTTCCTCAACCAACTGGTGGTCCCCTGGTTGGCCCAGCACAACCACCCGTACACCTCCCCCACCAGGGGGAGGGCCTCTTCCCCCAGAGGGTCCGGGACCGCGCCCCAGTCCCGGTCCCATGGCCGGCCCCCCTCTGCCCCCCGCGCCAGCTCCCCTCGCTGCCCCTGTGCCTGCGGCGCCGATGCCGCGCCCCGCCCCCACTCCGCCGAGGCCATCCGCGCCGGCTCCGCCCTCGGCGCGGGGGGGGCTGGCTGGTGCCGGCATCGTGGGGGTTCGGGGAGGACGAGCTCGCCGGCGTCAGGGTCGATGTTGTAGAGGTGGTGGTGGCAGTGGTGGTGGTGGTGGTGGGTGTGGTGCGCCGGCATCTGTTGGATGCCGCGGGGGATGCACCTCACCGTCTGCACGTCCGGCTGCGGGGGCGCCCCGCTCCCCGCCCTCCTCCCTTCGTCCCGCCCTCCCTCCTAGGCTCCCATGCCACGTCCCGCCTGTCCCTTGGGGCCCGCGGCCCCCTTGCCCTTGCCCTTGGGCCCCTTTCCAGCCCCCCTGTCCATGCCGCGGGTCCCGCCCCCCGTCCCCCGCGCCCTGGCCCGCCTGCTCACCCACCGCTTCTCGCCCTGCCCCCTGCACCTGGGCTCCCTGCCCGTGCCCCTGCGCGCCCTTCCCGTGCCCTGGTCCCTTCCCGGCCCCCTGCCCTGAGTCGCGCCGTCCGCTGCCTGCGCTCTGCTCCCCCCCACTGCTGCGCCCTTGCTCCCTGCTGCGCGTGCCCTGGCCTGCTCCTTGCGCGCGCTCCTGGGCACTTCCCCTGTCGCCTCTTGCCCCCCGCTCCGCGCTCCCGTGGCTGGCACGCAGCTCTGCCTGCGCGCCCTCCCCTCCTTCCTGGATCACGCGCCGGGCGTCCCGCTGTCTTTGCAGCTGCGGCAGCGTGACGCCCGGCGGCGAGCGCTCGGGCGCCGGGGGGCGGACGTGCCGCGCCCGCCCCGGGGGGAAGGACTTGGGGCGGAACTGATTGGGGGGGCTGGTGTGGGTGTGGGTCGGGTTGGCGTGGGCGCGGTACTTCGCGCTCTCCCTGCCCACTGCTGCTGCTGCGGCAGCCGCCGGCGAGGCGCCCGTGGCCCATGCGGGGTTCTTCCCTCGCTTGCGCGGCGTGCTGGGGGTCGCGGCGTGGCCGGCTGAGGCGGTGGCGCGGCCCACCGGGGCCGCGGTCGCAACTTATCGCGCGCCCTCCTCGTTCTCCTCTGCTGCTGTGGCGGCCGCCGGCGAGGCGCCCGTGGCCCGTGCGGGGTCCGTCCCCCGCTTCGGCGGCGTGCTGGGGGTCGCGGCGTGGCCGGCCGAGGCGGTGGCGCGGACCGCCGGGGTTGCGGCCGCAACCCCTCGCGCGCCCTCCCCGCTCTCCTCCGCTGCTGTGGCGGCCGCCGGCGAGGCGCCCGTGGCCTGTGCGGGGTCCGTCCCCCGCTTTCGCGGCGTGCTGGGGGTCGCGGCGTGGTCGGCCGAGGCGGTGGCGCGGCCCGCCGGGGTGGCGGTCGCAACCCCTCGCGCGCCCTTCTCGCCCTCCTCTGCGGCCGCGGCAGCCCTCGCGATGCGCCCGGTCCCTGCGCCGGGGCTACCCTCTGTGTCGGCGGCGTGCCGGGGGCGGCGGTTGGGGCCGCGGCGTGGCTCGCTGCAGCTGCAGTCCCCGCTTCCTGCGCGTCTGGGGCCCCCTCCCGGGGCGGGGCGGCGGGGCTTGCTGCTTGGGCGGCGGGGGCGGTCACGTCGGCTGGCTCAGGCTCCTGGGCCGGCAGCGGCAGCCCGACCAGCACCGCCGCCTCCGCCAGCCTCCGCTCCTCGCGCTCCGCGAGGGTCTCCCCTGTCCACTCCGGGGAGGCGGGGGAGCGGGAGCGGGACCGGCGATGGTGGCGGTCGTCCCGCTGGGGGGAGCCATTGGAGTCTGCTATCACTGTTATCCTGGTAGGCATGCGTGGTGGCAGGCGCGCCCTTCCCACTACCTCCTGGTGCATCAGTGCCGTGCCGTGGGCAGTGCCGTGTGGTGCTCTGCGGGGGGGAGGGGGGGAGGGGGTGGGGGGCCGGCTGTGGCGTCAGCCCCGCACGGCCGGGGGCCGGCGGCCATCCATCGGCATTGGGAGGGGAGGCGGGGGAGCCACGCGGCCCACGCGTCGCGCCATAGCTCGCAGTCTGGGGCGGGGCCCAGGGCCCTGGGGCCCCGGGGGTCGTCGAGTGGTGTCGGGGGGAGCCGCACCAGGTGGACCCCCGTAGCGGCGGTGACCTCCTGTGTTCGCAAGAAGGTGTGTACTCCGTCCCGCGCCGCGGGCGCCGGGAGGGGGGGGCGGGGTACGGGTGCTGCCCCATAGAGGTGGGTGGGGGTGATCCCCAGGACCCGCCCCGGGTCCCCGCGGGTCCCGACGACGAGGAGGAGCAGGGGGGTGCCAGGGCACTCTTGCCAGAGGACCTGCCCCCTGTGGTGGGCACCCCTGGTTCTGGAGAGGGGGGGGGACAGGTCTGGGTTAGCCCAGCCGTGGGGCGCGTGCGTCGCCAGCGGGAGGGCGGGGCACCAAGTGGGCTCCCTGGGGAACGCCTCGCATACGATGGCGTACGGGGCGGTAGGCCTGGTGCCGTCGTACACCAGGTTGGTCGGCCGGGGGCGGGCGGACGCCTCGTCAGCGCCTTCCAAGAACACCGTGATCTCGCCCACCTCCAGGTCCTCGTCCGGTGGGTGTAGAAGGTGGAGCGCCGCATCCAGCTCGAACACTCCCCCTGGGTACGTGGCCCGCGCCTGGTTCAGGTACGGGGCCGCGTCCCCGGGGTAGCGCGTCCTGAGGGCGTGCAGCAGGGCTGGGGCGCTGCTGCGGAGGGACATGGCAGACCCTGCTCCCGTCAGCCGCAGGGCGTCCCTCATGGACAGGGGCCGGCCTGACTGGTTGGACTCGAGCCACTCCATCCAGTGCCCGTAGAGGGCCGCCTCCAGGCTGATGAGCCCCGGCTGGACAGTGTTCACGATCCGGTGCATTGCCGGGAGCAGCGTAGGGGCCCCTGCTCCGTTCAGGGCGCGGACGGCCGGGAGGGCGGTCTCAGTGAGGAAAGCCCTCGCACTGCCCGTCAGGTCACACCGTGCTGCAGCGTGCGCCTCCCTGTGCCTCCGCCACGGCGTCTGCCACCAGGCCCCGGACGGCCGCCTCCTGCGCTTTGCGGCGGGCCCTGGCGTGTCCCCGCCCATCCCCCCGTCGGCGTGGCATGGTGCTGCGGGCTCTGCAAAGGGCGGCGGCGGGTGGGGGTTAGGGCGCGAACACGTGCGACAGGTGCGCAACGGATGTGGGGTCCCGCAGGTGCACGTGGATCCACAGAAGGGCAGCGCCAGCGGGGCCCGCTCGTTCGTGTGAGGGGGTGTGTGCCCCCTCGATGCGCCGGTGCAGGGCCTCCTCCTCTGTGCGCCTGCGCGGGCCTGCGGGAGGTTCGGGCCAGGGGCACGCGGCCACATGGGCGCACCGCGCGCACCTGTTGGCGCCTGTGGACGCTGCGGAGGACACCGTGTCACATTCCCCGCAGAGTCGGCAGGTGTGTGGGAGGTGGGAGGGCGGCGACCAAGGGTCGAGATGGCGGAGCCAGAGGTCGTCCCACCTCTGTCGGAGGGGGTCCCGGATCTCCAGCAGGCGGGCGCGGACGCGGCGCCGGTAGTCCTTGCCAAGCGTCTTCCGCTGGACCTCCTGCCACGTGTCGTCGGGGAGGATCCCGTGGTCGTGGAAGGCGGCGATGAGGTCGTCCCACGCCGGGCGGGGGTGCCCCTGGGGGGGGGTTGCCATGTACACGTGGCGCCCGGTGAGGCCGGGCGTCAGCGCATCCGATCGGCACCCGTTCGCGGTGTCTCGGTTGAGGAGGGCCAGCAGGGTGCCGTCCGCGACTGCCTCCCATCCCACTCGCAGCCCTTCGCAGTCGTCCAGCTCCTGGCGCAGCGCGGCTGCAATGCCGGTGGGGAGCATGAGGAGCAAGGGCCCCTGGGTGTCGCCCAGCCGGGACAGGGCGTCGTCGTACACCGGCCCCCCAGCTTTGAAGTGCGCCACGGCGAGCTGGTTGGCCCCGCCCTCTGGGGGGTGCCACCGGACGGTGGCCGCGGGGTGTCCCCACGTGCGTATCTCCGTAGCCCGGAGCACGTTGGCGGCGTGAAGGACGATGCGGGGCGGGACGGGTGTCCTGACGAGTGAGGACACGTCCCCAGTCCATCCCGTTTAGGGCCCCGGGGCCGCCTGCAGCCATTCCCCCGTCGCCGCGTCCCACGGGTGGTCAGGTCCCTCCCCGCGGATCACGGTGGGTCTCGGCCGGGTGTCCGGCCCCCATCCCTTGAGCGGGATGGCGGCGTATCGTTGCGCAGGGGGTCTCCGGGGCGCGCGTGGCGGCGCACCACCGGCCCCACTCGCGCGCCCATTCCTCACCCACGATGCGCGCCTCCCACGCGGTCATGGAGCCGCGCCCGATGATCCACGGTGGGAAGAGGGCGTCTTGTAGGTGCTTCGAGAACCCCCCCGGCAGGTCCTGGTACGGGTGGGGGCCCTCTTGGGGCGGGCACTCCAGAGTGCCATTCACGACACGGAGGGAGGCTACGAAGTCCTTGTCAGGGCGCGGGGGAGGGGGAGGGTGGTCGCCCTCCGCCGCAGTGAGCCACCGGTGTGCCCGGGCCGCCGCGCTTTGGGGCTCGCGGAGGAGTTGCTCCAGCCGGTGGTTGCGAAGCTCCCATGTGAAGTCCCCCAGCCGGAGCATGTGGTGGAGGAAATCGTCCACAGTGCTCCCTCCCGGAGGGTCGTAGCGGGCTATGGCGCGGAGCTGCGCCTCCGCGTCCTCGGGCACCAGTCCGGACCCGCTCCCGCAGGTGACCCCAAGAAACGCCCCCAAGGGGATAACGCTACCCCTGAGGGGAATAATTCCAAGAAGAGGCGCTTGGCCTGGATGGCCAAGTCCCTCATGGCTGCAGGGGTGGATGTGAAATTCCCTGATGAGGAATAGGGGGGCGGCTCCGAAGAGGAGGACTTGGTTTTCTGGATCCTCGTGAAAATCGGGGATCAGGTTTTTCGAGCGGTGCTTGATACCGGTGCAACACTTTCCATAGTGGCCCGGCGCCTACTTAAAACGTACAGGAAAACTAAGACCGTGGCCATAAGAGTAGGGGATGGGCGTACCATCCATTCTTTGGGGGGGGTCGATGTGACCATATGTCTGGGCGACGAAACCGTGACCCAACACTGCAGAGTGTTGGACACTGACGCCTTTGACATCGTCATTGGCACCGACTTTCTAAGAAGAAACCCCCAGGTAAAAATGCTGTCCCTACAGCGTCCTTACTCTTTGCACTGCGACTTTGGCAGTGGGCTATTGTCCGTTTCTTTGGAGCTGTCAGGACGAAAAGAGTCTGGGCTGCGCTACGCAGCCAAGACGAACTATCGTACTGAAAACTACCAACTGGCCCGTCACGTTCTTGAAAATGGACTGGCGGCCCTTCAGGTAAACCTGGATGAGATCCAGGTGGAATTGTTTGCGAGCCAACAACAGCACATCATGCAGTTGTACTGCTCGAAACAAATGAACAATGATTTCCGTTTCTTCTGGAAAGCAACTGGCCTAGCGTATGCTAACCCTCCCTTCTCCCTGCTCGCGAAGGTTCTAACCAAAATCGCTTATGAGGGAGGAAGGGTTGTCATGTGCACCCCTGACTGGGGTTGCTCTGGTGAACATGCTTACTGGCGCCATATGCTAGATCGAATGACCGTGGGAAGAGTGCAACTCCCCGACGGCCCCATCTATGTGCCTGAGGACTCAGACACAGCTATGCAGGCCCCTGAGTGGGCCAGTTTCCTGTCCATCGTCGATGGATCTCTCAATCCTGTACCCCTGTGTGACCTAGACCAGGTGCTACTAAAAGAGGTCATGGCCGAAAATCGTGGCCTGACCCTTTATGATCTCAAAAATCGATCTCCTGAGCACCTATCTGCCACACCTACAGGGTGTGAGTCTCCTGATGACTATCTGGAACCTGCAGCTGTAAAAGAGGATGCTGATGACCAACTGTCTAAGATCGCCAGCACTATACCCTCTGTTGATCCCAGCTGTGTTGACATAAAACATAGTGCTTTCCTAGCCCAGCTGTTGCTAGAGGAGGTAGATCTGGAGTCAACCTCTGAACCCGCTTCCCCTGTTGGGAAGCCAGTGCTACACATGCAGCCTGTGCACACAGATGAACCCGTGGCCCGGAGTACTGATGCTCCGGCGCGGCCTGCTGCTAATAACATGCCATTGTCTGAGCATGACACTCAAGAACTCCGGCGGCTGTTGTACCTGAAGGCCGAAGGTATTGAGCACCAAGAGCGGCTGCAATACCTCAGACAGACGTGGAAATACTCCATCTGGTCTGAGGAGGACGATGAGTCCTATACGCTCCCTGATCCTGAGATACCTCTAGTGTATTCTCTACACTATGGGCAGCAATGTCCCCCTGAGTGGGACAATGGTACTGTGCCTGCCGAAACTGCTGATCGGCATAAAAAGAAAGAACATGGAAAAAGCAACCTCCATGCTGAGGAGGATTTCCTTCAGAAACTCGAGAGTCTTAATCACTGCAGTCCCTGTTTCCTTGTTGCTAAACCAGGGTCGACTGCCCTACGTCTTGTTGTAGACTATGGTGAGGTCAACAAGAAAACCCAGAACCACTCAGGGAGTATTCCTAACATGGAAAACACCCTGGAGCGTATTGCCAAATGCAGGTATAAGACCAAAATGGACAAACGCTCTGGTTTCTGGCAGGTTGACCTAACCGCCGCAGCTCAGGAGCTGCTGGCCTTTATAACCCCTAAGGGTCGTGTCTTCAAGTGGAAGGTTACGCCTTTCGGGGTGGCAAATGCCCCAGCGCTCTTCCAGGAGCTTATGAACAAAATTTTGTACATACTGAGGCGCAGACCTCTAGTACAAGAGTTGATTTCTCGGGGTGCAGAAATGGAGGCTCACATCGACGACGTGAGTTTGGGTACTAATACCAAAGAGGACCACGTCCTTCTCCTCCGTGAATTTTTCATTGTCTGCCAAGAAAACCATCTCCGAATTAAACTCGAAAAATGTGATTTTATGAAAGAGGAGATGGAGTATTTGGGTTTCGACGTGGGGTATGGCTGGTGGAAACCAGCCTCGTCTAAGATGCAGCCCCTACAGGACATGCAGATTCGCGATGACCCTAAGAAGGGTCTACACGATGTGAGGAGTTTTGTGGGCGCCTGTAATTTCTATCGGCGTCACATCCACAATTTTACTTACTCCTCTGCACCCCTCACTGACCTGATCAAGAAAACTACTCCCTGGAGGTGGACCTCCAGAGAGGAAGAGTGTTTCCAGGAGTTGAAGAAGAAAATTGCCTCCTCCAACTGCCTGGGAGTGCCCCGCCCTGAGGGCGAGATAGTCCTGATCACTGATGCCAGTGATGTAGGGGGGGGAGGTACGATCTATCAATGGCAGGAGCTTAACCCCGCTGAACTAACCCACTGCCATTATCGTACTACTGGACTGAACCCTGATGGTTAGTTGAAACATGACTATCCTACCAGTGAGTGGCGACTGGTGCCACTGGGACACTGGAATTGGAAATGGAACCAAGCGCGTTCCAACTACAGCACCTATGACCAGGAACTCCTGGCCGGTATGTTGGTGCTATCGTCACAATCCCGACTCCTGGGATCTAACCCTATTGTCTTGCTGTGTGACCAGGAGCCTGTGAAGTCTTTTCAGAAGGGCCCACCACCTGAAAAAGCAAAGCTAAAACGGTGGTGGACTTACCTGAGCCAGTTCAGGCTGACAGTGCATCATATCCCCGGGATTAGGAATGAACTGTCTGACTATATATCGCGCAACAACTTCGATGCGCTTATTGGTGAGAGCTCTGAGGCGCTCGCCAAAGAGGCTTTCCAGCGTATGGATGTCCAGCTTGACCTGTCCATGCGCACTGCCGGAATCCTGGAGGGTTGGAGTCTAACCGACTATCAGTCAGAGTATGAAGAAATTCTCCAAACCCTCAGCACTGGTCTCGAGCCCCGTGTCATTGACGGGCACCAGTGGTATAAAAACAATCAGTACCTCTTCTACGAGGACCGAATTGTGGTGCCTGAGGCACGACTGGATGGGTGCCTACAGTGGTCCCATCTCAGTTCTGGTCACACTGGCGCTAATCGCTCAGTGGACTTCTTCCGTGAGTGTTTCTACTCTAGTCTAACCCTGACTGAACTGAGGTCGCGTATGCAGACCATTGTGGATGCTTGTGGCTGTCATGCCAGCAAGCAGAGCGACAGTAGGGATAGGGGCCTGATCTCCAGCTTACCCATACCCTATTGTGCTAACTCTCTTCTCTACGTGGATTACATCCACGGCCTACCACGCTTTGGCGGCTATGATAGTTGCCTCGTGGTCACCTGTGGTCTATCTCGCTTCACCCGTGTGTTCCCTTGCAATAAGAAAATCACAGGTGAGCAGACTGTGAAAATGTTGGTCGAACAATGGTTCGAACCCTATGGAGCACCTAAGCAGGTGCACTCTGATGAGGATGTACGCATCCGCAGTGACACTGGGTGGTACAAACGAGTGCTAAATGCCCTCAACGTGGAGGTAACCACAGGTGTGCCCTATACCCACACGTCTAACCCTCTCTGTGAGAGACAGAACCGTGTGGTGGAGCAAAACTTAAGAATCCTGATGAAACAGGAGCGCACCAAGGACTGGGTACGCCTAGTGCCCTGGGCAGTGCTGTCCATGAACTCACAGCGGAGCCCTTCTACGGGTTTCACCCCCCACGAACTGTTCCATGGAGGACGACCTGCTTGGTTCTTCAAAACCCCCTTTCCTGAGGACTTCAAGAGCCCTGTGGGAGATTGGCTGGAACACAAGCAGTCTCTGGCTAACCAGGGTGGTACTAACCTGATGCACATTCGTGACCGTGAACAGAGCCGACGGAACCGCCTACGGCGACCCGCCAGCTTCAAGGTTGGTGACCTTGTTTTGGTACACCATTCACGCCTACCCTCCTGGCCACGTAACTGCCTACAGGACCCTTACTTTGGACCCTATCGTATCATCAGGATAGATGGATCCAGGATCCATGTCAGGTGCAGTCCACGTCTAGGTGGTGAACTGCTGTGTGCACCTAAGCAGTTGAGGCACTATCACTCCCCTGACGACTTGTCTTGGGATGAGTGGCGCCTCAGCGACAGTGAGATTGAACGTATAGACCTAGGGAACGCTGCCAGTCCAGAGGAGGCAGACGAACTCGAAGAGATAACTGCCGATGAGATGGCAGTCGATGGTTACTACGTGGTTGCAGGTATTGCTCGCCACGAGTATAAACAGGGCTGGAAATTCCTTACCCTGTGGGATGGCTATCGGTTGTCTGAGGCGACCTGGGAACCTATGTCAGCCTTCATACAACCAGATGGGAGTATCAACCCCATCTTCCGCACTTACCTCGTTGAGAACAACGAGGGGCAGCTCCTAACCCGTGCTGAGACTATGTCCCAGCGTAAGAAGCGCAACTAATCTCCCTGTGTCAGTCTACTGACAGGTGCAGTGAGCACTCTTCTGCAGACGTGCCTGTGTATGGGTGTGAGAGCAGTTGTCACAGTTGCCCCGCATTGCATCGCAGGACAGGACCGTTAGCCCCCCGTGACAACCACTCCCTGGCCGAAGGCCATTGGTTTTTTCACAGACTACTGCTTACTGAGCACTGCACTGACCCTGTCTGTGCCCTGCAGACCCATGCCTATGGTTTCCAGCGTGAGCCAGGTGGCCGCTTATCATGATTGCAGCCACCCAGCGAGTGTGTGCCTTGTTGACCATGTGTTGCATGGGAACTGCCCTAATGTAATGACCTTGGAGAGCCAACGAAGAACGGTGGCTTACTACACCAGGGGGGAATGACAAGCAAGGTGTTATGAGGCAAGGTGTGTCTTCCCTCCTTGGGGACAAGCGAGCCCACAGTTAGGACCCCTGACTGGTCCAGACCCATGGGGTTCTACCCTTCCTTACAGGGTTTACCATACCCCTAAGTGTGCTACGTATGTCTGTATGTGTCTCACTTCTCTCCCCAGCGTGGCTCCCGGAGACCGGGCTTCGCTGACGTCGGACCGAAGGTCCTAATCAGGTACTATTACCACTCCTATGGCGCCCAATTTCTGTGCTGGCGCCTATCCTTGGGGTAGGACGGCAAAAGCCCTACCTACTAAGAGGGGAGGGGTGGCCAAGTGTGCTAAGGGCATACAGAACGCCCATTTTTGCTACAGGCCAAAAGCTAACGCACTCCCCTGCCCACGAGGAAAAGCACGCGGGACAGGAGACACCACTACACTACACTCACTAACGCCAGCACCGGCCTTCGAAGGCAGGGTGGGCACTCATCACTTGCACTCACCTCCTGCCAGGCCTGCTGACCCTAACCCCTACACACGCTATCGGGTGCTGCTGTCGAAGTTCACTCAGGCCCTAATGGCCCTCCTGTGAAGAAGACAAGGAGAACACAGCGCTCCTAAGCAGCTGTGGCCTAACAGGGGACGCCACAACGCGTTTCCCCTGCTAGGGCTTGGAGGGAAGGGGTGCTCTCGTTGCGTGCACAGCGCAGATGTCGTTGAGGTCGAACTGCCCTCGCCAGTACTGGCTGAGGCACAGTGATTTGGTTTTGTGATCAGCGCCCCTGCTTTGCTGGGGCAGAAAAATGGTAGCCGCCGAAGGCAGCTGCTGCGTGCACCAATCACCCTTAACCTCTCCCACCTGTACAACAGAGGCAAATGAAGGGGTGTTTGCAACGGAGGAACCAAGCCACACTCCAGGTATTATACCCTTCTCAGTGTGACCTATAATACACTGTTCGCAAACACGCTGACGGATCAGCTCCCCTGTCAAGCAAGCGAGCTTTAAGAGACTCCTCAGGTTCTCTTAAAGAACGTACCGAGGAGCCTCTGGGTAACCTAAACAAGGTTTACCGTGCGCAATTCGCGTGGCCTACCCTTTAATGCATCATGTGCACGCAGGGAAGGGAGGCTGAACCACTGACTCAACCAGGAGGTGAGCTCCTCCTGGGCTAACCTACCTTACTCACCATGCATCGTGTGAATGCCGAATTGAAACGAACACAAAACAAGCCTAAGCGTTTTAAGCAACCCTACTTTAACGCCACGGCCGCACACGAACAAACGCTTTCTTTACTACCTGTGAAGAAGGAAACAAGGGTGAATTAGGCATACAGGTGAAGCGTCACAGCGTGTGGATGCCTCGATTAGGCACATGCATCGCGAGCACAGCGCATATTCTAACCCTACGTGCGCGCTGCGTGCTCCATTCGCATCACATACCTTTCATTCCTGTTTTTACCTGTGCAGAGCACGAGAGAAGAACACCCGACCCCCCAACAAGCACAGCGTGGACAACCCTAACGTTTTGACGAAACAACCAACACGAACGCAATGCGCGAGTGTGAGGTGACACTGACATACCTGAAGATGGGTTGTTGACCTGCTCTGTGGTGTGGGCTGAATTTGAATACTTGACTCTGAAGTTTATAAAAATTTTGATGCAACTGTGCAAAAACTTTCTTTGAAACTTTAAAAACTACGGCTCATACCTTCTTTTCCAAAAGCCGTTTACGCTTGCGCAACCCTTTTCTTGGAGTCCGCTTCCTTTGCGCTTGTCTGCGACTTTAAGTTATGTGTAAAAATGACGATTTCCCGCGTGGTTTCGTCGATTTTTAACGATTTCACTTGCTAAATCGCAACCCCTTCCGCTAAACCGCAGGAATCACTCCCTGCTGGTTACATTTTCTATTTTTTCCAGCTCCTGGGGGTTTGTGTCCTCCATTGGGAGTATTGCTCCGCCCTGGCCTTTGGTCAGGACGTTTACTAAAACGTTGTTTATACAGCGATGGCCGTCCGCATTAGAGCGTTCGACTGTACCCTAGTGGGCAAGCACATGTGCTCTAGGGAGGGAGTCCTGGGTTCAATTCCCACTACCCCCAAACTTTTTCCAAAAGTTTTCGTCGCACGCCGGCGACTTTTGAGGAATGCCCCATCGAAGGGACATCATTCACGGTACATTACACTGTTTTTCAAGGGTACCTACAGTGTGATAGGCTTCTATGAAGTGATGAGGATGTTTTTGGTAAGTTTAATGCATTTTTTTGAGGTAATTTTGGGAATATTTGAGCCTTTTTCCTTGGTCCTACTAGCTTAGCTAACTAGTACTCCAGGGGGGAGTAAGAAAAAGTCACTGCCATGTCTTTCTTGGAGGGCTTGATCCAGGCTAAGCCCCCCTTAAAACCCTTTGTTGATGCTAAGACAAATTTAAGTGTTTTTATCTCTCTTTTGTTGCCTAAAGTACACTTTCTCAAAGTAACTAGGGTTGTGACCCTAGTCCCCCCCATGAAGCTCACCCCTACCACTCAACTGAGCGGAAGTACCTTCCTTCATGGAGGACATACCAAAATAAATCAGGCATTTCATGCTTGTTGGCCTTGGAGGTTAAGCCTAGTGGTCTCCCAGCCCAAGACCCCTATACTCAATTGTTTCTACCACTTATTGTGGTCCTACTTTGTAACTGTTTCTGAATTCAGTTACTTGGCCAAGTCATTTTCTGTGTGGTCCTGACATCCATGCCCCTCAGTCCTAACCAGCACCATTTCACCCAAAAGAGTGCACATGAAGTGCCTATTGCAACCTCTGAGGCAAGAGTCAGACCAATTTTCATATAAAACCTTTTTATGATTGAATCTTTGTGCATAAACCTGCTTTGTCTATCTGCAGCCCTTCTGTGTTACACTGGATTCCAAAACCAATCATTGATTCGATCCACATCCTCTTATTGCTCTACTTGCTGCCTTGGGTTTGGGTTTTCAACTACAAAACCTGCAGGACATCATCAAAATATCTAGGGCATAAAGCAAGGACATCTTTCTGGCCAGGGGGGCCAGCCCCGCGGGGATGGACATGGACACTGGTGGGGCCGCACCGCCAGTCCCCGGGGCCGCCCCGGGTGCCTCCTCATCTCAGTCTGCGTGGTCGGCTGCCTGGGGCGGGGGGCGCCGGATGTACGGGGCGTGCCATGGGGACCTCCGTGCTCTCCCTTGCAGGATGTTGGTGGCCGCCTCCTTGTCATCCGCCGGGGCTGCAGCGTGCACCGCGTGCCACGCCAGGTGTTCCAGCATTGCCCCGCTTGTGTAGTACTTGTCTGCACACAGGGGGCATTTCGTCGGCTCCGTGGCCCCTCTCGCCGGGGGGAGCGGCACCGACTTTCGAATGGCGCCCTCCGCCGCTGGTTCGAAGGGCAGGTTGGCCAGTGGCACCGTGTGTGGCGCCAGTGTGCGGCCCGGGGCCGCCGCATCAAGGGCTCGTGTCGCGGGCGCAGGCCCGAGACCCCGGATGGCATCGCGCTGCGCGTCTGCTTGCAGCCACGTTTGCCAGTGCGTGGAGCCGATTTGGCGGTCGGGTTTGCCCCTCCATCGCAGGTCGTGGAAGGCCTGTAGCCAGTGGTACACTGCGGTCGGGACCGCCAGCTGGAGCTCTAGGTCGGCGGGGTGCGCCGCTGCCGGCCACACCCCCGGCCTCGCCGCCCGGGCGTTGTCCTTCAGCCTGACCTGGAGCAGGAGGGCGTGGTGTTCGCCCTCCCGTAGCGCCTTGACGATCATGCGGGTGCAGTCTGCCACGCGGATCACGGCTTCGGGCCCCGGCAAGCGCTCGGGGTCGCAGACGACGATGTGCGCGTCCGCCGGGCTGAACATGCAGACCACCCACTGCGGGTTCTGCTGTCCCCGTTGGGCCACCGCAAGGGTAGCCGCCGGGCATGCGTGCGTGATTGGCCCCGCGTGGAGGTCCGGGACGTCCGTGGCCCTGATGGCGTCTCCCTGCCACGCGGCCCGTAGATGCTCCTCCTGGTCGGGGCTCCACACCAGTGCGGGGGGGTTGACCCACCCCGGTTCCTGCCTCTTGTTGGGGGCGCTGACGGTGTGTAGCAGGACTGCCAGCGGCCAGGGGTCCGCCGACATATAGTAGGCCTGGGTGGGCCCCTGTTGCCAGTCGACGTGGGGCAGGGGAGGGAATGCCCCTTGCCTGGCGGTGCTGTGCCAGACAGTCCAGCGGCCTCCGGCCAGGACGTGCGACCGGTACCCTCCGGCGTGGCCGTGTAGGATGGCCTGGTAGCCTGCCGTCTGTAGCACCAGTGCCTCCCCCTGCTTAGGCCCGGGTGGAGGTGTACCATCGCCCGCATCCCAGATCCGGGTGCGCCCGCGGAGTGTGGCATGCCACGGGTCTGGTGCATCGCGCTGTGGCCCATGTATGCTTCCCGCAATCTGCGCCGGGCCGTGGTGGTGGACGAAGCTCTCCCCGCCGTCCGCTAGCAACGCCGCCGCGACGACGTATAGCTGCTCTGCCGTGAGGGGTGCCGTCGGCGCGTGCGTTGCGGCCGGCCGGCGGGGCTGCGTGTCGCAGCAGGGGACATGGGGCAGCAGTTGCGCCGGCCACGCCGGCACGGGACCCATGGTGACGGCCGCGACCGCGGACGCCAGCGCCGTGCGGTCCGTTGGTCTGTACTGCCGGAGCCCCAGCGTATCCCGGGCGAGGTGCCTGCAGGCTGCCATCCAGGCCACCGCTCCGCAGTTTGTGACGTCCGGTTCGGCACCATCCACGCCGTCGCGTCCCCTTTGTTGTACCGTGGTGGCGGTGTCGAGCGGGGGGCCCTGCTGTAGCGCTTCCGGGTCCTGCCCCGGCAGGAGGGCGGGCGGGACTGGCTGCAGGAAGTCCTGCGCGCCTCGGCGATCCGGGTGCGTGTGGTACGGGTTTTGCCGGCGGTGTTCCGGGGCTGCCCGTGGTTGGAGAAGGAGTTGGTGCAGGTACCAGTGGCCTTCCGCGGTGGACGGGTTGCGGAGCGTTAGCCACTGTTCCACCACGCCTCCTGGGTGCGCGGCCTCGACGCGGCGCTGCAACCCCAGGCGGCCTAGGCGGTTCGACGTGCCCGCGGGTGGGATGTGGGTTTGTGGGTAGAGCACCCGCGGCGGCTCCAGCGCCCGGTCCAGCACTTCGTCGTTGAGCTGCTCCGTGAGAGCCGACGCCCTGTGCAGGGCGTGGCGGACCCCGGGTGTGGGGGCCGTGAGCTGTTCGAGCACCGGCCCCGGCGGGTACCGTGCACCCGGGTTTGTTAGCCACTCCCTGGTGTGGCTCAGTACGGCCTTCCACACGTCCCTCGTAAAGGCGTGTTGGGGGGCGAAAGAGGGGACGATCCGTAGGAGGCGGTCGCACGCCGGCGGCGATCGCATGGGCTGTGGGGCGGCCGCTGTGATCCACCTGCACGCCGTGCGGGGCACAATCGCCCCCCATTCCACGGTCCCCATGCCCTCGGCGTGGAGCAGCGCCTGGCCCTGGACCAGGGGGAAATGGGGGCTCGAGCGCCCTTTTCCTTCCTTCCACCGTACCCAGGCGGCCCCCGCCTGCAGGCTGCGGAGCAGGGCCACGTCGGGGAGGAGCGGCTGCGGGAAAGCCCCTTTGACGGCCTGGGTGGCGTGGGCCAGGGTGCCCATGGGCAAATACCACAACGGGAGGGTCCAGGGGCCCGGCAGCGGTTGCGCCACCCCTGCGTCCCATCGCCACTCGGAGTCTGGCGGGGTGGCCGGGACCGTGCCCGTCTGCAGGAAGTGGCGTGCGTTCTTGTCGGGGTGCCGTTGGAGGGTTGCCGCGAGGCTGAGCCCCTCTGCCGCGGGTGCCACTGGGAGGCCGCCCCGGGGCCTGCGCCAGGGGTAATCCTGGTCGGCCGGCCAGGTGTGGAGGTCCCGGGCGATTTCCTCCGCGGTCCCTGTGGGGGCGTCCTCCGGTGTCAGGTGCCACATGACGGCGAGCACCGCCCACGTGGAGAAGGGCCACGCCCGTGGGGGGGTGTACACCTGGATGGTCCACCGTGGGCACGCCCGCCGCACGCGGGACGCGTGGAGCACCCCTCGGACCATGTCCGCCGCTAGGACCAGCACCATTCCCGAGGGTTCCACAATGATCCCCTCTGCGGGTCCGCCGTGGCGGCCCCGGGTGTGCAAGGCCACTGCCGCCTGTCCCGCGTGGGTGACTCGGTCGGCGGCCTCCTGGATGTTCACGCTGCCGCGCGCGGTCTCATCCAGGATCCAGCCCTGCGCCACCCCGTAGCGTAGGGCGGCGCATGCGGCCGCAGATTTCACCTCGGGCAGCGCTCCGTCATCGGGGCCGGGCTGGGGGTGCTGTCCCGGGCACCAGCCTTCGCTGGTGCAGTGGCCCCGTTTCCACGCGGGGCGGAGCGCGGGCACGCTGCCCGCCGGCGGCGCAGGTTCCGCGGGCGCGCCTCCCGTGGGGGGCTCCGGTACTGCCTCCAGGTCGGAGTCCGTGTCCGCGTCCCCTTGTGGGGGGTCTCCTTCGCCGTCTCTGAGTCCCAGCGCCCTGATGACCTCGTGTGCTTCGTCCAGCGTCGGAGATCGGGGGCGTGTTTTGCGTGGGGCCGCGGGTTCCGTCATTGTTGTGTCGCTGTGCCTAAGAGCAGGGGGTGGGGTGCGGATGTCCCGTGGCTGGTGCGTTGGTGCGTTGGTGCGTTGCTCGTTGTGGGGGTGGCGGATGGGCGTCCCTGGGGGGGGCGCTTTCCAGCATTGCGAGGGGCGTCTGGTGTTAGGCGCTGTCCCTCCCCCGGCCGCCCGTCCTCTGGAGCGGGCAGCCAGGGTTCCGTGACCCACGTGTCCCGGGCGCGGTCGGTGGGGGCGTCGGGGCCCAGGACCGGCCCCACAGCGTGCGCCCCTGCGGGCCGGCGTTGCTCGCTGTGGGGGTGGCGGAAGAGCGTTCCTGGGGGGGGCGCCTTCCACCATGGTGAGGGGCGTCTGAGGTCAGGCGCTGTCCCTCCCCCGACTGCCCGTCCATTGGGCGGGCTGTTGGGGTCCGCCACCAACGTGCTGTGGGCGCAGGTGTGTGGGCGTGGGGGCCCAACACCGTCCCCTTGGCTTGCATGCCCTGTGGGGGCTCTGTGCCGCGGGGGTGGTGGGCGGCCGTCCCCGGGGGGGTGGCCCGCCACCGTTGTGAGGGGCGTCTGGTGTCAGGCGCTGTCCCTCCCCCGGCCGCCCGTCCTCTGGAGTGGGCAGCCAGGGTTCCGCGACCCGTGTGTCCCGGGTGCGGTCGGTGCGGGTGTGGGGACCGAGCACCGGCCCCACAGCGTGCACCCTTGCTGGCCGGCGTTGCTCGCTGTGGGGGTGGCGGGAGGGCGTCCCCGGGGGGGGGGTGCCGTCCACCGTTGTGAGGGGCGTCTAAGGTCAGGCGCTGTCCCTCCCCCGACTGCGAGCCCACTGGGCGGGCTGTTGGGGCCCGCCACCCACGTGCTGTGGGCGTGGGTGTGTGGGTGTGGGGGCCCAACACTGTCCCCTTGGCCTGCATGCCCTGTGGGGGCTGCATGCCGCGGGAGTGGTGGGGGGCCGTCCCCGGGGGGGTTGGCCTGCCACCGCTGTGAGGGGCGCCTGGTGTCAGGCGCTGTCCCTCCCCCGGCCGCCCGTCCTCTGGAGCGGGCAGCCAGGGTTCCGCGACCCGTGTGTCCCGGGTGCCGTCGATGCGGGCGTGGGGACCCAGCACCAGCCCCACAGCGTGCGCCCTTGCGGGCCGGCGTTGCTCGCTGTGGGGGTGGCGGAAGGGGGTCCCCGGGGGGGGGGTGCCTTCCACCATTGTGGGGGGCGTCTGAGGCCAGGCGCCGTCCCTCCCCCGACTGCCCGCCCGCTGGGCGGGCTGTTGGGGTCCGCCACCCACATGCTGTGGGCGCGGGTGTGTGGGTGTGGGGGCTCAACACTGTCCCCTCGGCCTGCATGTCCTGCGGGGGCTGCATGCCGCGGGAGTGGTGGGGGGCCGTCCCCGGGGGGAAGGCCTGCCACCATTGTGAGGGGCGCCTGGTGTAGTCCTGGGGGCAGCGGGTAGTGCAACTCTTGCAATGCGCTGCCTCACTGCCCGGGGGGGCAGCGGTCAGTGGAACTCCTGCAACGCACCGCCCCTCTGTGTGGGGGCAGTGGGCAGTGGGACTCCTTCAACACACTGCATCCTTGCCTGGGGGCAGTGGGCATGGCAACTCCTGCAATGCACTGCCGAACTGCTTGGGGGCAATGGGCAGTGCAACTCCTGCGGCACTCTGCCTCACTGCCTGGGAGACAGTGGCAGTCCTGCAACGAAGCCCCCCCCTGCCACGGGGCAGTGGGCGGTGAAACTCTTGCAATACACTGCCTGACTAGCTGGGGACATTGCGCAGTGGAAATCTCGCAATGCACTGCCTCACTGCATGGAGGCCGTGGGTAGTGGGACGCCTGCAACGCACACCCCCAATGCTTGCGGGCAGTGGGCAGCGGGACTCCTGCAATACATCGCCTCACTGCCTGGGGGCGGTGGGCAGTGCAAGTCCTGCAATGCACTGCTGCACCGCCTGGGGGCATGGGACAGTGCAACTCCTTCGACACTCTGCCTCACCACCTGGGGGACAGTTGGCAGTGGAACTCGTGCAGCGCACCGCCCCACTACGTGGCGGTCGTGGGCGGGGAAGCTCCTGCAATACACCGCCTCACTGCCTGGGGGCAGTGGGCAGTGGAACTCCTGCAACGCACCGCCCCACTGACCGGGGGCAGTGGGCCGTGGGACTCGTGCAATACACTGCCTCACTGCCGGGGGGCAGTGGGCAGTGCAATTCCTGCAAAGCACTGCCACACCGCCTTGGGGCTGCGGGCAGTGCTGCTCCTGCGACACTCTTCCTCACTGCATGGGGGACGGCGGGCCGTGGAACTCCTGAATGCAGCGCCCGGCTGCCTGGGGGTAGTGGGCAGTGGGACTCCTGCAGTATACTGCCTAACCGCCTGGCGGCCGTGGGCAGTACAACTTCTGCAATACATTGCTGCAGCGCCTGGGGACTTTGGGCAGTGCAACTCCTGCGACACTCTGCCTCACTGCATGGGGGACAGTGGGCAGTGCAACTCCTGCAACACACCGCCCCACTGCCTGGGGGCAGTGAGCGGTGAACTTCTGCAATGCACTGCCTCATTGCCTCGGGGCAGTGGGCGGTGGAACTCCTGCAATGCACTGCCTCACTGCATGGAGGCAGTGGGTAGTGCAACGCCTGCAACGCACAGCCCCAATGCTTGCGGGCGGTGGGCAGCGGGACTCCTGCAATACACCGCCTCACTGCGTGCGGGCGGTGGGCAGTGCAGGTCCTGCAATGCACTGCTGCGCCGCCTGGGAACATGGGGCAGTGCAACTCCGTCGACACTCTGCCTCACCACCTGGGGGACAGTGAGCAGTGGAACTCGTCCAACGCACCGCCCCACTACATGGGGGCCGTGGGCGGCGAAGCTCCTGCAATACACCGCCGCACTGTCTGGGGGCAGTGGGCCGTGGAACTCCTGCAACGCACCGCCCCACTGACTGGGGGCAGTCGGCGGTGGGACTCCTGCAATACACTGCCTCACTGCCTGGGGGCAGTGGGCAGTGCAATTCCTGCAAAGCAGAGCCGCACCGCCTTGGGGCAGTGCAACTCCTGCGACACTCTGCCTCACTGCATGGGGGACGGCGGGCCGTAGAACTCCTGCAACGCACCGCCCCGCTGCCTGGGGGCAGTGGGCAGTGGGACTCCTGCAGTACACTGCCTAACCGCCTGGGGGCCGTGGGCAGTACAACTCCTGCAATACATTGCCGCAGCGCCTGGAGGCTGTGGGCAGTGCATTTCCTGCGACACTCTGCCTCACTGCATGGGGGACAGTGGGCAGTGCAACTCCTGCAACACACCGCCCCACTGCCTGGGGGCAGTTGGCGGTGAGACTTTTGCAATGCACTGCCTCATTGCCTCGGGGCAGTGGGCGGTGGAACTCCTGCAATGCACTGCCTCACTGCATGGAGGCAGTGGGTAGTGCAACGCCTGCAACGCACAGCCCCAATGCTTGCGGGCAGTGGGCAGCGGGACTCCTGCAATACACCGCCTCACTGCCCGGTGGCGGTCGGCAGTGCAAGTCCTGCAATGCATTGCTGCGCCGCCTGGGAACATGGGGCAGTGCAACTCCTTCGACACTCTGCTACACCACTTGGGGGATAGTGAGCAGTGGAACTGGTCCAACGCACCGCCCCACTACATGGGGGCTGTGGGCGGCGAAGCTCCTGCAATACACCGCCTCACTGCCTGAGGGCGGTGGGCACCCGAAGTCCTGCAACGCACCGCCCCACTGACTTGGGACAGTGGGCCGTGGGACTCGTGCAATACACTGCCTCACTGCCTGGGGGCAGTGGGCAGTGCAATTCCTGCAAAGCACTGCCAGACCGCCTTGGGGCAGCGGGCAGTGCAACTCCTGCAACACTCTGCCTCACTGCATGGGGGACGGCGGGCCGTAGAACTCCTGCAACGCAGCGCCCCGCTGCCTGGGGGCAGTGGGCAGTGGGACTCCTGCAGTACACTGCTTAACCGCCTGGCGGCTGTGGGCAGTACACCTCCTGCAATACATTGCCGCAGCGCCTGGGGGCTTTGGGCAGTGCAACTCCTGCGACACTCTGCCTCACTGCATGGGGGATAGTGGGCAGTGCAACTTATGCAACACACCGCCCCACTGCCTCGGGGCAGTGAGCGGTGGGACTTCTGCAATGCACTGCCTCATTGCCTCGGGGCAGATGGCGGGCGGCTTGGGGAGGGACAGCGCCTGACACTAGACGCCCCTCACAACGGTGGCAGGCCAGCCCCCCCGGGGACGGCGCCTCACCACCCCCGCGGCACGCAGCCCCCACAGGGCATGCAGGCCAAGGGGACAGTGTTGGGCCCCCACACCCACACACCCGCGCCCACAGCACGTGGGTGGCGGACCCCAACAGCCCGCCCAGTGGGCGGGCAGACGGGGGGGGGACAGCGCCTGACCTCAGATGCCCCTCACGCTGGTGGAAGGCACCCCCCCCGGGGACGCCCTTCCGCCACCCCCACAGCGAGCAACGCCGGCCCGCTAGGGCGCACGCTGTGGGGCCGGTGCTGGGTTCCCACGCCCGCACCGACCGCACCCGGGACACACGGGTCGCGGAACCCCGGCTGCCCGCTCCAGAGGACGGGCGGCCGGGGGAGGGACATTGACAGACACCAGACGCCCCTCACAACGGTGGCAGCCCCCCCCCCCCGGGGACGGCCCCCCACCACCCCCGCGGCACGCAGCCCCCACAGGGCATGCAGGCCAAGGGGACAGCAATGGGCCCCCACACCCACACACCCGCGCCCACAACACGTGGGTGGCGGAGCCCAACAGCCCGCCCAGTGGGCGGGCAGTCGGGGGAGGGACAGTGTCTGACCTCAGACGCCCCTCACAATGGTGGAAGGCAGCCCGCCTGGGGGACGCTCTTCCGCCACCCCCACAGCGAGCAACGCCGGCCCGCAAGAGCGCACGCTGTGGGGCCGGTGCTGGGTCCCCACGCCCGCACCGACCGCACCCGGGACACACGGGTCGCGGAACCCTGGCTGCCCGCTCCAGAGGACGGACGGCCGGGGGAGGGACAGCGCCTGACACCAGACGCCCCTCACAACGGTGGCAGGCCGACCCCCCGGGGACGACCCCAACCACCCCCGCGGCACGCAGCCCCCGGAGGGCATGCAGGCCAAGGGGACAGCGTTGGGCCCCCACACCCACACACCCGCGCCCACAGCACGTGGGTGGCGGACCCAAACAGCCCGCCTAGTGGGCGGGCAGTCGGGGGAGGGACAGCGCCTGACCTCAGACGCCCCTCACAATGGTGGAAGGCACCCCCCCCGGGGGACGCCCTTCCGCCAGCCCCACAGCGAGCAACGCCGGCCCGCAAGGGCGCACGCTGTGGGGCCGGTGCTCGGTCCCCACACCCGCACCGACCGCACCCGGGACACACGGGTCGCGGAACCCCGGCTGCCCGCTCCGGAGGACGGGCGGCCGGGGGAGGGACAGTGACTGACACCAGACGCCCCTCACAACGGTGGCAGGCCACCCCCCCCGGGGACGGCCTGCCACCACCCCCTCGGCACGCATCCCCCACAGGGCATGCAGGCCAAGGGGACAGCGTTGGGCCCCCACACCCACACACCCGCGCCCACAACACGTGGGTGGCGGACTCCAACAGCCCGCCCAGTGGGCGGGCAGTCGGGGGAGGGACAGTGCCTGACCTCAGACGCCCCTCACAATGGTGGAAGGCACCCCCCCCGGGGGACGCCCTTCCGCCAGCCCCACAGCGAGCAACGCCGGCCCGCAAGGGCGCACGCTGTGGGGCCGGTGCTGGGTCACCACGCCCGCACCGACCGCACCCGGGACACACGGGTCGCGGAACCCCAGCTGCCCGCTCCAAAGGACGGACGGCCGGGGGAGGGACAGCGCCTGACACCAGACGCCCCTCACAACGGTGGCAGGCCACCCCCCCCGGGGACGGCCCCCAACCACCCCCGCGGCACGCAGCCCCCGCAGGGCATGCAGGCCAAGGGGACAGCGTTGGGCCCCCACACCCACACAGCCGCGCCCACAGCACGTGGGTGGCGGACCCCAACAGCCCGCCTAGTGGGCGGGCAGTAGGGGGAAGGCCAGCGCCTGACCTCATACGCCCCTCACAATGGTGGAAGGCACCCCCCCCCCGGGGACGCCCTTCCGCCACCCCCACAGCGAGCAACGCCGGCCCGCAAGGGCGCACGCTGTGGGGCCGGTGCTCCGTCCCCACGCCCGCACCGACCGCAGCCGGGACACACGGGTCGCGGAACCCTGGCTGGCCGCTCCAGAGAACGGGCGGCCGGGGGAGGGACAGCGCCTGAAACCAGACGCTTCTCACAACGGTGGCAGGCCAGCCCCCCCGGGGACGGCCCCCAACCATCCCCGCGGCACGCAGCCCCCACAGGGCATGCAGGCCAAGGGGACAGTGTTGGGCCCCCACACCCACACACCCGCGCCCATAGCATGTGGGTGGCAGACCCCAACAGCCCGCCCAGTGGGCGGGCAGTCGGGGGAGGGACAGCGCCTGACCTCAGACGCCCCTCACAATGGTGGAAGGCATCCCCCCCGGGGACGTCCTTCCGCCACCCCCACAGCGAGCAACGCCGGCCCGCAAGGGCGCACGCTGTGGGGCCGGTGCTGGGTCCCCACGCCCGCACCGACCGCACCCGGGACACACGGGTCGCGGAAGCCCGGCTACCCGCTCCAGAGGACGGGCGGCCGGGGGAGGGACAGCGCCTGACACCAGACGCCCCTCACAATGGTGGAAGACCCCCCCCCCCGGGGACGCCCTTCCGCCACCCCCACAGCGAGCAACGCCTGCCCGCAAGGGCGCATGCTGTGGGGCCGGTGCCGGGTCCCCACGCCCGCACTGACCGCACCCGGGACACACGGGTCGCAGAACCCCGGCTGCCCGCTCCAGAGGACGGGCGGCTGGGGGAGGGACAGCGCCTGACACCAGACGCCCCTCACAACGGTGGCAGGCCACCCCCCCCCGGGGACGGCCCCCCGCCACCCCCGCGGCACGCAGCCCCCACAGGGCATACGTCACGGACCCGCCCCGCGGGGGGCGCACAGCCCCAAGCCAGGTAGGGGGGAACCGGGAAGGACCGCCCCCCCCCAAGCACGCCAGACGGAGCAAGGGACCGGGGCAGGACACGCGGAGGGGCACGGACCACGTGGAACGGCCCTACCAGCGCCCAGTGCCGGGACCGTGCGAGGTGCGCACGCCACACCACCCAGGGGGGGGGGGGGCGGACGCCGCGGGAGCGCGAGCGCACACACAGGCAAAGGGCACGCGGGGACTACCAGAAGGGCAACCGGACCGAGCTCGCGGTACGCACAGACCGCGTGGAATGGCGTACCAGCGAGCGAGCGTAAGGGACACTCGGACGGGACAGCCCGCCACACGGAGCACGGGACACGCGGGGCGGGAAGGAGGAAACGGGAGAGACACATCACCAGGTACCCGCCCGAGCCCCCCGAACCGGCCGCGAGCGCCGCGCACACACGGACAGGGCACTGCACCCGCCAAGGCAGTAGTGACGCCCCAACCCCTAGGCTAGGCAGCCTCCGCCAGCCCAACAAGGGCCCGGCGGCGCCGGCGCCCCGGGGGACCACGCATTAGGCGGGCGACGCGGTGGGTAAGCGCCCGCAGCCACGGCTGCGAATTGATGCACTGACCGGGGAGTGGCGAAACGGGGAAGCCGGGGAGTGACGGGGCTCCGAGCCTCGTGAACCCGGGGGACTCCGCCACCAGGCAGGAGGTGCGTCTTGAAGGGCCCCCCACTAGGACCCGGTGGGGAGGATATCACCTTGCCCAACCAGGTGGCCCCCCGGGGCCGAAAGGCGTCTAGTACCCGCAAAATCAAACCTCAAACCTCAAACCTCTGCCTCACTGCATGGGGGACAGTGGGCAGTGCAACTCCTGCAACACACCGCCCCACTGCCTGGGGGCAGTGAGCGGTGGGACTTCTGCAATGCACTGCCTCATTGCCTCGGGGCAGTCGGCGGTGGAACTCCTGCAATGCACTGCCTCACTGCATGGAGGCAGTGGGCAGTGGGACGCCTGCAACGCACAGCCCCAATGCTTGCGGGCAGTGGGCAGCGGGACTCCTGCAATACACCGCCTCACTGCCTGGTGGCGGTGGGCGGTGCAAGTCCTGCAGTGCACTGCTGCGCCGCCTGGGAACATTGGGCAGTGCAACTCCGTCGACACTCTGCCTCACCACCTGGGGGACAGTGCGCAGTGGAACTCGTGCAACGCACCGCCCAACTACATGGGGGCCGTGGGCGGCGAAGCTCCTGCAATACACCGCCTCACTGCCTGGGGCGGTGGGCACTGGAACTCCTGGAATGCACCGCCCCACTGACTGGGGGCAGTGGGCCCTGGGACTCCTGCAATACACTGCCTCACTGCCTGGGGGCAGTGGGAAGTGCATTTCCTGCAAAGCATTGCCGCACCGCCTTGGGGCTGCGGGCAGTGCAACTCCTGCGACACTCTGCCTCACTGCATGGCGGACGGCGGGCCGTGGAACTCCTGCAACGCACCGCCCCGCTGCCTGGGGGCAGTGAGCAGTGAGACTCCTGCAATACACTGCCTAACCACCTGGCGGCCGTGGGCAGTACACCTCCTGCAATACATTGCCGCAGCGCCTGGGGGCTTTGGGCAGTGCAACTCCTGCGACGCTCCACCTCACTGCATGGGGGATAGTGGGCGATGGAACTCCTGCAACGCACCGCCGGACAGCCTGGAGGCAATGAGGAGTCGGACTTCTGCAATGCACTGCCTCATTGCCTCGGGGCAGTGGGCGGTGGACCTCCTGCAACGCACTGCCTCACTGCCTGGGAATAGTGGGTAGCGGGACGCCTGCAACGAACTGCCCCACTGCCTAGGGGCAGTGGGCAGTGGGACTTCTGCAATGCACTGCCTAATTGCCTGGGGCCAGTGGGCGGTGGATTTCCTGCAACGCACTGCCCCATTGCCTGGAGGCAATTAGGCAGTGCATTACAGAAGTCCGCCTGCCCACTGCCCCTATGGCCACTGCGACGCCTGCAACGCACTGCCTCATTGCCTGGGGGCAGTGGGCGGTGGAACTCCTGCAACGCACCGCCCCACTGCCTAGGGGTAGTGGGCAGTGGGACGCCTACAACGCACTGCCTCACTGCCTGGGGGCAGGGGGCAGTGGGACTTCTGCAACGCACTGCCTCAGTGCCTTAGGGCAGAGGGCGCTGGAACTATTGCAACGCACCGCCCCACTGCCTGGAGCAGTGGGCTGTGGGACACCGGCAACGCACTGCCTCGCTGCTGGGGGCAGTGGGCAGTTGGACTCCTGCAACGCACCACCTCATTGCCTGGGGGCAGTGGGCGGTGGAACACCTGCAACGCACCGCGCCACTACCTGTGGACAGTGGGCAGTGCGACGCCTCCAACACACCGCCTCACTGCCTGGGGGCAGTGGGCAGTGCAACTTCTGCAACGCAATGCCTCATTGCCTGGGGGCAGTGGGCGGTGGAACTCTTGCAACACACCGCCCGACTGCCTGGGGGCGGTGGGCAGTGGGACGCCTGCAACACACTGCCTCACTGCCTGGGGGCAGTGGGCGGCGGAAATCCTGCAACGCACCGCGCCACTGCCTAGGGACAGTGGGCAGTGTGACACTTGCAACGCACTGCCTCACAGCCTGGGCGAAGTGGGCAGTGCAACCCTTGCAATGCACTGCCGCACTGCTTGGGGGCAGTGGGCAGTTGGACTCCTGCAACGCACCGCCTCATTGCCTGGGGGCAGTGGGCGGTGCAACCCTTGCAATGCACTGTCGCACTGCTTGGGGGCAGTGGGCAGCGGAACTCCTCCAACGCACTGCCTCACTGCCTGAGAACAATGAACAGTGGGACTTCTCCAACGCAGTGCCTCACTGCCTGGGGGCAGTGGGTAGTGCAACTCCTGCAGTACACTGCCTCATTGCCTGGGGCTAGTGGGCAGTTGGACTCCTGCAACGCACCGCCTCATTGCCTGGGGGCAGTGGGCAGTGCAACCCTTGCAATGCACAGCCGCACTGCTTGGGGGCAATGGGCAGTGGCACTCCTCCAACGCAGTGCCTCACTGCCTGGGGACAACGACCAGTGGGGTTCCTCCAACGCACTGCCTCACTGCCTGGGGGCAGCGGGCAGGGCAACTCCTGCAACACACTGCCTCACTGCCTGGGGGCATTGGCCAGTGCAACTCTTGCAAGACACCGCCTGACTGCTTGAGGGCAGTGGGCAGTGGAACTCGTGCAATATTCGGACACACTGCCTGGGGGCAGTTGGCAGGGCGATTCCGGCATTGCACTGCCGCACCGCGTGGGGGCGGCGGGCAGTAGGAGTCCTGCAATGCACTGCCTCTCTGGCTGGGGGCAGGGGGCAGTGCCATTTCTGCAACGCACTGCCTCACTGCCCGTGGGCAGTGGGTAGTGGAACGCCTGCAATGCACTGCCTCGGTGCCTGCCGGCAGTGGGCAGAGGAACTCTTGCAACGCACCGCTTCACTGCGTCGGGGCAGTGGGCAGTGGAACTCCATCAACGCATCCCGTCACTGCCTGGGGCAGTGGGCGGTGGGACTCAGAGTGGGAGGCGAGACTCCAACAAGGCACCGCCTCAATGCCTTCGGGGCAGTGGGCAGTGGAACCCCTGCAACGCATCGCCTTACTGCCCGGGGGCAGTGGGCGGTGGGACTCCTGCAATGCACTGCCTCACTACCAGGGGCAGTGAGGCAGTACGTTGTGTTGCAACGCACTGCATCACTGTCTGGGGGGCAGTGGGTAGCGCAACCTTTGCAATGCACTGTTCACTGCCTGGGGGCAGTGGGCTGTGGAACTCCTGCAACGTACTGCCCAACTAGCTGGGGGCAGCGAAGGACAAAGTTGTCCTGCAACGCACTGCGTTGCTGTCTGGGGGGCAGTGGCCAGCGTAACTTTTGCAATGCACTGCTTCACTGCCTGGGGGCAGTGGGCAGTGCGACTCCTGCTATTCCCCGCCACCCTGTGTTGGGGGAGTGGGCAGTTGAACTCCTTCCATGCACTGCCTCACTGCCTAGGGTGGGCAGTGGGACTCCTGCAATGCACCGCCTCACTGCCTCGGCGCAGTGGGCAGTGGGACTCCTGCAACACATTGCCTCACTGCCTGGGGGCAGTGGGCAGTGCTACTCCTGCAATGCACTGCCGCACCGCCTGCGGGCGGTGGACAGTGCAACTCGTGCGACACTTTGCCTCACCGTGGGCAGCGGAAATCACGGAGCGCAGCGCCTCACTGTGTGGGGGCAGTGGGCAGTGAATCTCCTCCAATACACGGCCTCATTGCTTGGGGGCACTGGGCAGTGGAACTCCCGCAACACACCACCTCACTGCCTGGAAGCTGTGGCCACCGAAACACCCGCAACACACCGCCTCACTGCCCGGGGGCAGTGGGCAATGGAACTCCTGCAATGCACTGCCGCATTGCCTCGGGGCAGTAGGGAGTGGAACTCCTTCGACACACTGCCCCACTGCCGGGGGGGCAGTGGGCAGTGGAACTCCTGCAACGCACCGCCTCACTGCCTGGGAAAGTGGGCAGTGGTACTCTTGCAATACACTGCATCACTGCCTGGGGGCAGTGGGCAGTGGAAGTGTTGCAATGCACTGCCGCACCGCCTGGGGGGCAGTGGGCAATGGATCTCCTGCAATGCACTACCCCACTTGCTGGGGGTAGTGCGTAGTGGAACTCCTGCAATGCACCGCCTAACTGCCTGAGGGTAGTGGGCCGTCGGACTCCCGCAACGCACCTCCTCACTGCCTGGGGGCACTAGCCAGGCAACTCTTGCAATGCACTGCCTCACTGCCTGGGGGGCAGTGGGCAGTGGAACTACAGCAACGCTCCGCCTCGCTGCCTAGGGGCTGTGGGCACCGGAACCCCTGCAATGCACTGCCGCACTGCATGGGGGCAGTGCGCAGTGGAACTCCTGCGACACACTGCCCCACTGACGGGGGGGCAGTGGGCAGTGGAACTCCTGCGACGCACCGCCTCACTGCCCGGGGGCAATGGGCAGTGGACAGTGGGCAGTAGGACACATGCAACGCAGAGCCCCACTGCTTGCGGGCAGTGGGCCGTGGGACTCCTGCAATACACTGCCTCACTGCCTGGGTGCGGTGAGCAGTGCAGTTCCTGCAATGCACTGCCGCACCGCCCTTCGGCACTCTGCCTCACCACCTGGGGGACAGTGGGCGTCGGAACTCGTGCAAAGCACCGCCCCACTACATGGAAGCTGTGGGCGGCGAAACTCCTGCAATACACCGCTTCACTTCCTGGGGGCAGTGGGCAGTGGAACTTCTGCAACGCACTGCCCCACTACATGGGCGCAGTGGGCGGCGAAAGTCCTGCAACGCACCGCCGCGCTGCCCCGGGGCGGGGGGCAGTGGGACTCCTGCAATACACTGCCTAACCGCCTGGGGGCCATGGGCAGTACAACTCCTGCAATGCATTGCCGCAGTGCCTGGGGGCTTTGGGCAGTGCAACTCCTGCGACACTCTGCCTCACTGCATGGGGGACAGTGGGCAGTGGAACTCCTGCAATGCACCGCCCCACTTCCTAGGGGTAGTGGGCGGTGGGACGCCTGCAACGCACTGCCTCACTGCCTGGAGGCAGTGGGCAGTGGGACTTCTGCAATGCACTGCCTCATTGCCTTGAGGCAGTGGGCGGTGGAACTCCTGCAACGCACTGCCTCACTGCCTGGGGGTAGTGGGTAGCGGGACGCCTGCAACGAACTGCCTCACTGCCTAGGGGCAGTGGGCAGTGGGACTTCTGCAATGCACTGCCTCATTGCCTGGGGGTCGTAGACGGTGGATTTCCTGCAACGCACTGCCTCATTGCCTGGGAGCAATGGGCAGTGGGACGCCTGCAATGCACTGCCTCATTGCCTGGGGGCAGTGGGCGGCAGAACTCCTGCGACGCACCGCCCCACTGCCTAGGGGTAGTCGGCAGTGGGACGCCTGCAACGCACTGCCTCACTGCCTGGGGGCAGTGGGCAGTGGGACTTCTGCAACGCACTGCCTCATTGCCTTAGGGCAGTGGGCGGTGGAACTCCTGCAACGCACTGCCCCACTGCCTGGGGCCCGTGGGCAGTGGGACACCGGCAACGCACTTCCTCGCTGCCTCGGGGCAGTGGGCAGTGAAATTCCTGCAACGCACCACCTCATTGCCTGGGGGCAGTGGGCGGTGGAACTCCTGTACCGCACGGCGCCACTAGCTGTGGCCAGTGGGCAGTGCGACGCCTGCAACGCACTGCCTCACTGCCTGGGGGCAGTGGTCAGTTGGACTTCTGCAACTCACTGCCTCATTGCCTGGGCGCAGTGGGCGGTGGAACTCTTGCAACACACCGCCCCACTGCCTGGGGGCAGTGGGCGGTAGGACGCCTGCAACACACTGCCTCACTGCCTGGGGACAGTGGGCAGTGGGACTCCTGCAACGCATCTCCTCATTGCCTGGGGGCAGTGGTCGGTCGAACTCCTGCAACGCACCGCGCCACTGCCTAGGGACAGTGGGCAGTCTTAGGCGGCTCAAGTTGCATGGTCAAAATGCGCCCAAAACTGCCTCTCCGCGGCACTCCGAAAAAATAGTTTTCTTGGGGGACCCAAAAACACAAACACCGAAAATCCAGCAAAAAGCAATCAATCGGTTCATTTTTCATTTGTTTTCAAGAAAACCGACTGCCCAGGAAAATAATTGATCTCCCTAAAAATGCACTGCTTTTTTCTGAAAACCACGACTTTTTGTTTCCTCTACCACTTATGCTTTCCTATGAAAATACCCATGAGCTTTCAATCTTTTTGGAAACCAGTTTTCGAAAATCATGTTGAACACAGCACCACAAGAAATGTTTTTTGGCACCCCTTCTTTGCGCGAGGCCTCGCGCAAACACCAGCACAACAGCGCAATAACATGCATCAAAGAGAAAAATGTGCCGGACGAGGTGACAGCAAAAAGGTCGTCGAAGAGCAATGCATAGCGCGAGCCCTCGCGCATAATATATCAGAACAAACGAAGAAATTACTTTTTCTTCGGAACAACTTGCATCTTAGAACCCATAGCCTTAGCAACGGACGTCTTACCCTTTGGCGGTGGCTTTGCGGGCTGGTCCCTTGGTTGGGACTGACAAGCTGGCGGCTTGAATGGAGCCCTGGCCCCGGTTTCATCGGGCCTCGGTTTCGCTGCCGCTTTCTTCGCTGCCTTGCCTTGGGAGACCTGCGGTTCCTCCTCCTCTTCCTCCTCGCTCTCCTCCTCCTCATCTCCATCGCTCTCATCGGATTCTTCACCAGTAACTGACTTTGCTGCCTGAGGCTTGGAAGCAGTCTTCTTCTTCTTCGGGGCTGGTTCCCCACCAGTAGACTTCCGCTTGGCAGGGGCCTGTGCTTCTGCAGCTTGACCCTTCTAAACAGTCTCTTCCTCCTTCAGCGACAACGCCTCAGAACCCAACTTCTCCTCGCGAACCCAAAGGGGATTACCACGGTTTGCCCTGTTGCCTTGCTGGTCCCAATCACCAAACTCGTCCAGTTTCGACCCTTGTGTCAAGACGTGGTTCAACTGAGTCTGCACTCTGTTGACCCAATCGGAGAGATTGTCGGTGGAGACACCAAGAAAGTACATGCGAGAATCCGGCTCGATGGACGCAGTCTTGCACACCAGGTCTGGCTGATGATCAATGGACACAAACGAAGGCTTGAAGCTCTTATCGTTCTTCAGGTAATGGAGGTGAGTGTCGAAATACCACATGACCCACGTTATCGGAAGGGGACCGCCAAATTCAGTGTCATCCATCTCCTCTACTTGAGTAGGTCCAAACGTCAGATAATTCAGAATCTCCGTTCTCGTTTCTAGCACGTCGTACATTTTGTCAACAACAGTTTGAGAACAGTATTCTGTTAACAGAACCTGCATGGCCTTACACACAGCGTACCGGAGGCGACTTCGCCGATTTGCTGGACGTGCCAGCCCAAGGGAATGACATTTTGTGTTAAGGCGCCGTATGTGGGGGCCCATACCCAACAGCAGTGCACCAATAGTTATCTCCATTGTGATTAGCTTGGAAAAACAGGAGACTGTGTCACCGCTGCGCAGCAAACCTTTACGGAAAAAAGTCACAATCGGCCAAAAAGAGCGAAATGTTTGTGTAACGCAAAATTTGTACGCGTGCCAGAAACCATATAATATAGGGTGTGAACGCGAGAAAAGCCGGACCTTCCAACCCGTTGTTTTTTCACCATACATCATCTTACAAATGCGGTAATGAATGTTCTCATCACATAAAACAAGGACAACTGGTCGAGTGTGCTGCGCCAAGTCGCTAGTGAATTGCAGTAGGTTAAGAAGCGATACGTTGCTGCTTACCTTTTCTTTGCTTAGACAAAGGGGTCGCTAATGTGGTCTCTTGGCAGGCACAGGGCGAATAATGTCAAGCGGTGCCCTGATGTTTCGCACAACAGGCCGCGTGCTTGCAAATCCTAGGTCGCGCAGGATACGTGCAAACGTTCCCTCCGTGTTCCCCAGCATGCGCGCAACAACAGGAACACGCCGTTCAAGCTCTTCCAGGCTAGGATGACCATGCCAGTAGCGCGGTGCATCCCGCAGTAGCAAAACAGCCAACGCTTCTAATGTTTCTAAGTGGGTAGTTACGGTAAATTAAGTAGTTGGGATTTGGTTTTTTTGTTTTTGCTGTGAACGTGTCTGTGTTTGTGGGGGTGTTTATTGGCGACTGTTGTGTTTGTCCTTTTTGGGTAGGTCAATAAGGTGGGGTTGTGAGACGAAGTGCTGTAGATGGAGTATTGGGTGTTCCATGGGTTGTCTGCAGAATCTGGTTGGAGTAAGTGCAGATCGTTAATTGGGTTTTGTCTGAGCCAGGTTTGTGTCTCTTGCAGTGCTGTTTTGAGTCGTTTTCTTCTGTATTTAAAGGCTGTTTTTAGGTTTTGTAGGTGTTGGAAGTAGGGAGTGTCGGGTGGGATTTCTCTTAGTGCATTACTGAGTGAGTTGGGAATGAGCGTGCGGATGTAGTTTCTTCTTTCTCCTTTTGTTGCATGTAGCCACCAGTCGATGACTGTTTGTTTGAAGGGTTGTTGCCAGACCTCAAAAAAGAGGTCACGAACATGTTTCGCTGTGCCTCATTCGGTCACCGTTGTTATGGGGTCGAGGGGGTGATGAGTGTGGCATTTGGGGCATTGATGTGTGTTAAGTTTGTAATGGGGAAGAAAACCAGTGCAACAGTACAGTCCGTTTGTCCATTTAAAAGGTAGCCTGGGAAACCACGATGTGTGGGCGTAGAAGTCGGTGCTGGAAGGTAGGTGTATGTTGTTGTGTTTATGGTTTGGAAGTAGGTGTTTGACAGTTTTGCGTGTAATGCGTCCTGGCAGTGGTGTATGATTGTGGTATATGAAGTGAAAAGTGTCAGGGTTGTGGTGTTCTGGGTGTTGGTGGAGGTTGAGTGATACCCATTTAGAAATTTTGTCAGAGTGCTCATTGCCATCGAAGTCAGCGTGTCCTTTGATCGAGGTGAAAATTATGTGAAGGTGGGTGTTGTGACGAAATTCCCAAATATAGTTGTACCAAAGAGGGAAGCAATTAGCGTTAGAAGCGAAGGGTTTAGTTTTTAATTGTTGTATTTGGTGGAGTGTGGAGCAAACCGACAGGTTGTCAATGGCAAAAATGATTGGTTGAGAGAGAGTGTCGACGTGTTGGAGGTAGGTAAACAGTATAATGGCATAAATTTCTGCTGGGTAAGATCCTTTTATCGGTGATGTGTTGCAGATGGTTGTTGGCGGTGTAGTGTTGAAGGTGATGGCGGCGCCCGATGGCGTGTCCACTGTGGGGTCATCCGACCCGTCGGTGTAGGCAATCATAGCGTTAGGGTAGGCGTCGAGTCGGTCTAAAAGATCGTGGCATCCCCAGTAGTGCAGGTGTTGAGGGTTTGGGGGAGAGAGATTGTTTTTCAGGGTAAATTGAATGAAATTTTGAGTGGTTCTGCCGCCAGTGAAAGAAAAAGGGAAGTTGGTCGTGTCGGGTAGTGAGAGAGACTTGGTAGGCTTGGAAATATCTTGGGATGTGGGGAGAGTAAGGAAGCGAAACTGGTGGTTGGGGGTGAGGAATGTAGACATGTCAGGGAAAGTAACTGTGGTTTTCTGAGGCATGGGGTGGTCGACTGTGCCTCGGAACCATAGGGTCGTTTTTGTGGTGTGGGTGGCATTTTTCGTAACTGAATATGTTGGTGGGTCGCTGTTGGATTGGTAGTAAATAAAGGCGACTTCGATTGTTGTGTGTGTAGGGATTTGAGAAGGGAGACATGGGTTGACTGTGGGTATGTTGTGAGTGTGGAAACCTAAAAAACTAGCAGAGTGAGCAGTCATGCGTTGCATGGTGTTGGGGTTAGTGGACTTGTAGCGCAAGGTGTACTTGACTCTTTGGTTGGTGTGGGAAGGTCCGTCGTCGTGTGTGTAGCGCAGTATATGGTTGATGGCTTGGGTGTGGGTTACGATAGAAATTTTCGTGATGTTTAGACCTAGTGTGTGTGGGGGGGAGTATTTGGTTTTATTGGGGGTGCGAAAGGATAGTTTGCCTAACTTGGAGATATGACTCCAAATTGTGGTGTCCAGTTTGTCGAGGTCCTGTTGCGGGAGTGGGTTGTAGATTAATCGGTAGGTGAGGGTAGGTATCAGTTGTATGTTGGATAGTTTTATGATTTCGTCGTGTGTGAGACGGAGGGTGGATATGTTGGCGAAAAAGGCGTGAATGGTGTTGAGTAGAAGTTGGAGCAGGCTGGGGTTTTGTTGTTTGTTGAAAAAGTAGGTGCCCAGGTATTTATAAAAACCCCTGGGGTCGCCGTCATCGGTAAAAGTACTGAAATGTTGGGTAGGACTAATACGAATGGTGATGTGGGTGGCGTTGTTGAGGGCGTGGAGTTCGAACTTTGTGGTGTTAAAAGAAAGGCCGTATCGAGGCCCTTGGACAAAGAGGAAGTGAAGCACTTTGTGTAGAGTGGCATGGAAGGTTGTTTGGAGGGCGATGTCGTCGATGAAGGAGAAAAGGTCGTTGAATTCGTGTTTAGGTAGGAGAGATTGTATGTGGTTAATGATGGGGTCGACAAAGAGGTTAAAGAGTATGGGGGACATGGGGCATCCTTGTCTAAGTCCCCTTATGCAGCGGGCTGCAAAGAGGGCGAAGCCGTTGACGACAGGGAAGTCGTGGGGGCAGGCGTACAGGTTTTGGATGAGGTTGATGATGGAGTGAGGTATGTTGTAGTTGGAGAGTATTTGCCATAAGGCTCGGTGAGGAACGGAGTAATTTGCTTTATTTAAGTCAAGATACAAGTGGTACATGTCTGGGTGCAGTGATAGGTTGGCTATCATAGTGTATATGTGGTCTGTGGTTCTGTGGTTAGGAAGTCCGCCGTATTGTGTGTTGTTGGTGAGCTGGTACATTGTGGCGTAGTAAGTGAGGGTGTGTGCACCGTAAGAAGCTATGATTTTGTAAAGTGTGTTAAGGAGTGCTATTGGTCTGTAATTTGTAGGATTATGGGGGTCGCCTTTTTTGTAAAGTAGAAAAATTTTTGCTTTAAGCCAGTGAAAAGGAATGTGGTCGGCGATAAGGAGGGAACACAGGCTGTAAATGTAGGTTTGGATATCGGGGGGGCAGATGGAGAAAAGGTAAAGAGAGGTGTCATCGAAACCAGGTGCGGTGTGTGGTTTAGCGTTCGACAAAAGAAGGTTGAAGAAGTCTCTGGTAAAGTGCGGTTGTGGAGCGTCCTTGAATATTTTTGGGGAGTTAGTCATGAGTGTGTCGATGAAGGCTGGGTCTGTGTCGAAATCTGGGGGGCCTCCCAGGGAAGAGAGGGCGTGTCCCGTAGATTTGCACATTTCGTAAGGGTCGGTGGTGAGCTGACCAGATTGGTCATAGAGAGAGATGGGGGTGGTGTTTCTGGGGTTGAGAATGTTGTTGATTGTCTTTTTTATGCGTTTGTGAGAAATGAGGGAGTGGTGGAGTTTCTTGTGCGCTTGTGCTTGTTTTTTTGAGGTCCAGTCATTGAGTAGTGTTTGAAGTTTTTTAGTTTTGTGTGCACTGGAGGCAGTAGAAGGTAAGTTATTTACAGCGTCAAGGAACTGTTTCTCCACACTGGTTGGTTTATGTTCGTGTGCTTGATGAGTGACTTTTTTGTAGGTGGTGACTAGTTCGGTGAAAAGGAAGTCAGTCAGAGGAATAAGTTGTTCAATGGGCTGTTGGAAGAGAGTGTTGTGGTGCTTGGAGAGCCAGTCGTTAAGAGGTTTACTGAGGGACGTAAAGTGTGACTTTTCTTCTTTGCTTAGGGGGCGGTAGTGAATGGAATTGTGTGGGATGTTGTATTTGTTAATCGAGTTGGTGGGGATGGCTATTGAAGTGGATACGGGTCGGTGGTCGGAGATGTCGTTGTGAATGTCAATGAAGGTGTTGAAGGGTTTGAAAATGGTGTTGGAAGAAGGAGAGGAGAGAATCAAGTCGATGCGTGTGTGAGACGGGAGCCTTTTGTTTGCAGGGCGCGTCCAATGTTTTGTCTCTGGGTGGTCCTTACGATACAGGTCAATGAGGGTTGGTGTGGTGGTGGGATTGGTGGGGTGTACCTGGTTGTGGAGCCAAGGCCAGTATTTATTGTGTTTGATATTAGCCGTGTCTAGAGAAGGTTGGAGATATGTGTTGAAGTCGCCGAGCATGATGTGGCACGGCTGGTCTTGTTGGAGGGCGGAGATTGTTTCCTCTAGCCTGTGTCGGAGATGAGCGTGATGTGATTTGTACACGTTAATGATACGGAGTGTGTGGTAGCCTGGTATAGTAAGGTCGATGGCAATAAGGCATCCATTGACCTTGTCGTGTTTGATTTGCGTGACGAAAGGAGATAGGGAAGAGTGAATGATAATCGCTGTGCCGTTGGATTTGTCAGAAGATATGTTTGTGAAAGTGTGTAGGTTTAGAAGTGAATGTAAGGAGGGGGCGGTAGGTATTTCCTGTAAACAAAGTATGTCGGTTCCTTGTTGTTGGTGTCGTAGTATAATGGCGTCTAGGTTGTCAATGTCTTTGGCAGTGTTATGAGTAGTGAGTGTTAAACGTGTTTTAGAGTGGATTAAGTTGTCTGTTGGTGTGGTAGGTTTAGGTGCTTTGTGAATGTTAGTATCGTAACTTGGTGGTTGGGGGACTCCCGGTGGGAGGGGGATGTCAATTGACGGCGTCATGATGATGAGAGAGATGGGACCACGTGTCTGACACTGACCACTTCCGAGACATTCCTTGATCTTGACGAGTCCTCGGGTCTAACATGAGGCCGTTTTGGCAGTCGTGGCCCGAATGGGTCAAGAAGGAAGCACTTGCAAAAAGATAAACTCTTCATCCGGTCATGACAGAGATCAGTCAGGCCACGTGATTGCGACTTAGAGGGCAGAGTGACACTAGGCGTGCAAACGAGTACCCGATCGTGGCTTGGATGAATCAAAATCTTGACACACCGAAGATGAGTGAACGAAATCCACACGGCATGCGGGAAGCATTGTGAGGAGAGTGTACGTTCCAGTGTGTTCGCATTGTTTTCGATGCGTGGCATAATACCTTGCGAGGTGATGCATCGCGAGTGGTTAGATGTAATCGATTCGAGAAATAGCAGCACGATAAACAGATCATACCGTTGGTATTGAGAGGAGTGAGGACGGAGGGAATCCGGATCTCTGAGTAGTGACATAGTGAAGACATTGAGAACTGGATGAAAGAAAGAGTGCGGGTGGGTGGGGAGTCATTCGGGCTTGGCCACGATCAATCGCTCATTGATGGAGCGCAGTTGTTTCTCGGAGCCAAATTCTTTGGCGGCCAAGAGTGTGGCTTCCCATTTAGAAGTGGCATGGTCTTTCACAATTGAATCAATGATGTTTTGTTTTTTCAAGAGGTTGGGCGAGCCGGATGTAAAAGTGATGCCTTGAACTTTTTCTTGGTGTGCTAGGATACTGGATCCCAGGTTTTGGAAGAGCGCTTCAAAATATTGGTGTGATTTGGCACTTGGGTTGGATTCCAGCGGTTGGATGGAGGTGACGGTACCAAAAAGTGAAAAAACGCTGGGGGGTTTCTGCCCCGCTTTGGTCTCCGGGTGACGAGTTTCTCCCCCCCTCTTGTTCTTTTTTCTATTTGTCATTCTCCCCCGTCCTCCTCATCTTCACCACCTGCGATCTGCACCCCCCCCCCTAACTTCTTGACACCATTTGACAGATCGACGAGATGGGACCACGTTTGTGTCAGCGCATTTTTGATGCTCTCTTCCAGCTCCTTTTCGTACACCATTCAGGACTTAGGAGTACGGAATCCTTTATGAAGTGGTGACTCCATGATGATTTTGGAAGTATGAGGACGTTTCCATGATTCTCGGATTCTTTCCGAACTTTCCCCTGACGTTTGCAGAAGTCAGTAGTTTCCACTTAACTGGAGGTCCTTTATGATACCCCAGATGATCTTTGGCCGGGGTTACTTGTTTGTTTCTGATTTCTATATATATATATAAATATATATAGAGTCCCTTTTATTTTCGATTCGTCTTGCGTCATAACACCAACCACAGGGCTAATGGCGAAGCCACAGCCCACAGTAACCAGGCCTTTGGTGCATTTTGGAGCAGGGTCACACCCCCTGAGTTACTGTACATATGGCTGCTGTCCTTCGATGAACTTCGGCTCGCCATGAACGCTCACTTGCCCGTGGTTAGGCCGCTTTTGTGTTATGCTCGCCGGGGGGCAACCCCCATGCACCAAAAAAACGCTGTTGCGTTAAGGCTTTTGTCGTTCTTGTCAGGGTTTGTGGTAAACTGTTTGTTGTAGCAGTTATCCATCCATAACACAACCCACTGCTGGTGTATTTTGTTCCATGTAGTCTGTAACCTGACTGCGGCCTTTTCCTTCACTGAAGGTGCGCTATATCGCGCCAGACCTGACCTTGCTAAAATGCGACGCTGCGCCCTACTTCCCTCTATCGCAACAACTGACTTTGTTTTTCCCTGGTATGGAACTGCGCCGTGGCGCATCAGCAAATAAAGGCGCCAGGCCTCCTCTATCAAAACACCAACCCATCTCTTGCCCTCGGCCGCAATCGCCTTTTCAACGCTGCAACGCGTCCGTTCATTTTTGTGCAAACGCAAAAAAAACACAAACAACAATCGCGCGCCCTCGTCCCCTTGTTTTAGCCCTTCCCACAGAACTTCTGCCGTGTGATACGGCGGTTCCTCTGAGCAGAAATCGCGGAGAACTCCAGATGCTACGGCCACTGTCTTCTCAAGGTCCACCTCTTTTCGCAGGGGCATTGTTGCTGTGAAAAATAATTGCGTAACCATATCTGCGCGAAAATTGCTGTTTGAAAAACTTTCTTGCTTTGGAACATCAACCTGTCACACAGTTTTCGCGCGACCAATTATTGAATGATTCGCTTATCGCATGCACCATTTTCGGTTTACTGTAACTGTCTTGTGGTCCCACATTTGACTAGTTAATCCTAATTGCGGTACCCAGTTGCGGCGCGCTACCATCGCTGTTGGGCAGTGAAGCCAGCGGTGACCACAGTATGAAAACTGGAGATGCCGGCGGGACGTGTATGGGCGCCCATGCAGCGGCGCCGCATCAAGGGAATGCACATGCTGTGTAGTTGGTAGATCTGTTCCATTTTTGGTTTCTATGAGCGCTTATGACATCCATTGCGCGAGGCCTCGCGCAATGATCACCAAAATTTTAATGTTTCTCATGCGCCGTTCCATGCGCGAGGCCTCGCGCTTGAAACTACACTTTGTTTCGGAACATTTATACTTTTGAAGTTTTTTGGGTACACCACTGTTGAACTTTATTGGTTAATACATCCATCTCTATCACGCAATCCTGATAATGGTACTAAGTTACGTGTATAAATACGACAGGGTTCTATTTTTCAACAACTTGCCTAATGCGGTGTGCTGTAGCACATTAATCTTACACAAATGAACGTCTTTGCGCGAGGTTTCGCGCAAAGAATGGTCACAAAACAATAATTTTCCCTGTCTTGCCCATGGGACTGTCATTCTTATAAATATATTTCTTTCGCCATACTGGTTCGCGACGGTTCAAAAATATCCATCAAAACAACTATTATTTGCAGCCTTTGGAAAACTGTCATTTTCCTACCTTTTCCGTCGTTTTTGACCACACAACTTGAGCCGCCTAAGGCAGTGTGACGCTTGCAACGCACTGCCTCACTGCCTGGGGGCAGTGGGCGGTGCAACCCTTGCAATGCACTGCCGCACTGCTTGGGGGCAGTGGTCAGCGGAACTCCTCCAACCCACTGCCTCACTGCCTGAGAACAATGAACAGTGGGACTCCTCCAACGCACTGCCTCACTGCCTCGGGGCAGTGGGCAGTGCAACTCCTGCAGCACACTCCCTCATTGCCCGGGGGTAGTTGGCAATGGGACTCCTGCAACGCACCGCCTCATTGCCTTGGGGCAGTGGGCAGTGCAACCCTTGCACTGCACTGCCGCACTGCTTGGGGGCAGTGGATAGTTTGACGGCTGCAATGCACTGCCACATTGCTTGGGGACAGTGGGCAGCAGCACTCCTCCAACGCACTGCCTCACTGTCTGGTGACAACGAACAGTGGGATTCCTCCAACGCACTGCCTCACTGCTTGGGGGCAGTGGGTAGTGCAAATCGTGCAGCACACTGCCACATCGCCTGGGGGGATTGGCTAGTGCAAATCTTGCAATACACCGCTTGATTGCCTGGGGGCAGTGGGCAGTGGAACTCCTGCAATATTGTGTCACACTGCCTAGGGGCAGTGGGCAGGGCAATTCCCGCATTGCACTGCCGCACCGCCGTGGGACGGCGGGCAGTTGGACTCCCGCAATGCACTGCCTCTCTGGATGGGGGCAGTGGGCAGTGCCACTTCTGCAACGCACTGCCTCACTGCCCGTGGGCAATGGGTAGTGGAACGCTTGCAATGCACTGCCTCACTGCCTGCCGGCAGTGGGCAGAGGAACTCTTGCAACGCACCGCTTCACTGCGTGGGGGCAGTGGGCAGTGGAACTCCATCAACGCATCGCGTCACTGCCTTGGGCAGTTGGCGGTGGAACTCGGAGTGGAAGGCGAGACTCCGACAAGGCAGTGCCTCAATGCCTTCCGGGCAGTGGGCAGTGGAACCCCTGCAACGCATCGCCTTACTGCCCGGGGGCAGTGGGCGGTGGGACTCTTGCCATACACTGCCTCACTACCGTGGGCAGTGAGGCAGTACGTTGTGCTCTAACGCACTGCGTCACTGTCTGGGGGGCAGGGGGTAGCGCAACTTTTGCAATGCACTGGTTCACTGCCTGGGGGCAGTGGGCTGTGGGACTCCTGCAACGTACTGCCCCACTAGCTGGGGGCAGTGAGGCAGTACGTTGTCCTGCAACGCAATGCGTCGCTGTCTGGGGGGCAGTGGGTAGCGTAACTTTTGCAATGCACTGCTTCACTGCCTGGGGGCGGTGGGCGGTGCGACTCCTGCTTTTCCCCGCCTCACTGCGTGGGGGGGGTGGGCAGCGGAATTCCTTCCATGCACTGCCTCACTGCCTAGGGTTGGCAGTGGTACTCCTGCAACGCACCGCCTCACTGTCCGGGCGCAGTTGGCAGTGGCACTCGTGCAACACATTGCCTCACTGCCTGGGGGCAGTGGGCAGTGCAACTCGTGCAATGCACTGCCGTCCCGCCTGCCGGCGGTGGGCAATGCAACTCCTGCGACACTTTGCCTCACCGTGGGCAGCGGAAATCCTGGAACGCAGCGCCTGACTACCCGGGGGTAGTGGGCAGTGAGTCTCCTCCAATACACGGCCTCATTGCATCGGGGCAGCCGGCCGTGGAACTCCCGCAACACACCACCTCACTGCCTGGAAGCTGTGGGCACCGAAACTCCCGCAACACACCGCCTCACTGCCCAGGGGCGCTGGGCAATAGATTTCTTGCAATGCACTGCCGCATTGCCTCCGGGCAGTAGGGAGTGGAACTCCTTCGACACACTGCCCCACCGCCGGGGGGGCAGTGGGCAGTGGAACTCTTGCAACGCACCGCCTCATTGCCTGGGGGAAGTGGGCAGTGGTACTCCTGCAATACACTGCCTCACTGCCTGGGGGCAGTGCGCAGTGGAAGTGTTGCAACGCAGTGCCGCACCGCCTGGGGGGCAGCGGGCAATGGATCTCCTACAATGCACTACCCCATTGCTTGGGGGTAGTGGGTAGTGGAACTCCTGCAACGCACCGCCTAACTGCTTGAGGGTAGTGGGCCGTCGGACTCCTGCAACGCACCTCCTCACTTCCTGGGGGCACTAGCCGATGCAACTGTTGCAATGCACTGCCTCACTGCCCTGGGGGGCAGTGGGCAGTGGAACTACAGCAACGCCCCGCCTCACTGCCTAGGGGCTCTGGGCACCAAAACTCCTGCAATGCACTGCCGCACTGCGTGGGGGCAGTGGGCAGTGGAATTCCTGCGACAGACTGCCCCACTGACGGGGGGGCAGTGGGCAGTGGAACTCCTGCGACGCACCGCCTCACTGCCTGGGGGCAATGGGCAGTGGACAGTGGGCAGTGGGACACCTGCAACGCACAGCCCCATTGCTTGCGGGCAGTGGGCCGCGGGACTCCTGCAATACACTGCCTCACTCCCTGGGCGCGGTGAGCAGTGCAATTCTTGCAATGCACTGCCGCATCGCCCGGGGGCATGGGGCAGTGCAACTCCTTCGACTCTATGCCTCACCACCTGGGGGACAGTGGGCAATGGAACTCGTGCAATGCACCGCCCCACTACCTGGGGGCGCCGGGCGGCGAAACTCCTGCAATACACCCGCTAGTGACCTAGATTAAAGTCAATATGCTAACTTTTCATTTTTAATATATGAAGGCGTTAATATATTAATTTGGCAAATAGTAAGAAGTTAAAGTCAAATTTTCGCGATTGGGCCAATTGTACCCATTTCTCCATGCACATATACGGACCTATAAGGTGTGTTACGTGGTATATTGTTGCACAACGGTATAGTAGAGAGGTTCCAATGTTGTGTTGGTGGGTGTCTTGGACATCCCCCCTCCGGTTGCCCGCATTCCTCCCCCCCTCCACACCACCATGTTCCTGTGTATAGCCCTTGTTATGCCTTTCTCTTGGGACACCCTTACCGAGCTCAACATGACGCTCGTGCGTTCGAGTGGGGCCAAGAGTTTGCGGGACCCTTTGGTCTGCCAACTCCTTGGTGAGTGGGTGGACTCATCCCTTTTGGCCCGGGCCCAATGGTCCGAGGCCATGGAGGTTGGCTACCCCTCCCTTATTTGTACTAAGCAAGTGGAGGCGGTGAAGCAATATGCCTCCCACCTCTTCCCGGCCCCAGACCTCATCGGCCTCCTCATGGACTTGAACGTCGCCAAGCTCGGCTTCTGGCACATGTCGGAGTACATGAGCCGCCGGGGGTCGGCCTACACCGCCACAACGGGCCTCCCGTTCCCCCGCCCCATCCCCACTCGGGATACGTTCACGGACACGTGGAAGGAGTTGGTCACCCCCCTTGACCTACGGCCACCCGTGTCCGTCCCCAATCCCCCCGCGAGTGGGCGCTCTTGGCCGCTACCATCATGGGCCCGGTGCGTTCAATCACGCCCATCGCTAGTGGACACCATCAATTGGACAAGGCCCCTCACCTTCATTGTGCGTGGGGATGTGTACCCGTGCGCCGGTGGTAGTTGGACCCAACTCTCCATTGGGCTCCTCAACCACGGCGCACGGGGCCGCACACCGGCGTATCAGTGGTCGATAGGGATGGCCGTGTGCGGGGACAAAGACATGGCAGCATTGGCAACGATATGGGCCGATAACTTGAAGGTTTGTGGCCCATTCGTTGTTTGTTAATTGTTGCATTAGTTTCTCGAGATTAATATCCAGATTTCGGTTAATATTAACGCCGACTGAAAAATTAACTTAATATTAATCTCGAGAAATTAATGTAAATATTAACACATGGTTTTTTTGGAGGTGTTGAAGTCTATTGATGACCGCAAGGGGTTCTAGTGGGCAACACCTAGGGTGCCGGGTGAGCTAGCCATTCGGGGGGACCACCCCCTAGTGCACCGCTTCATTGGCGCCTCTAGATGGCCCATAGTGGGCTCTACATATAAAGTATACGACATCAATGCACCTTTTCTTGTATGGAATGGGAAGAAACGCGCACGCACACACACACACACAAACACACACACACACACACACAAACACACACACGCACAAACACACACATACACACCTCCTAAAAATGGCAATACCCCCACCCACACACACACATACACACACACACACACACACACAAACAATGGAGTCGGCACCCCCCCACCCAAGCAACCCCTCCCACACACATCCCTCGTTGCTCCTTCCTCTCTCCTCCCGTTGCCCTTGCATTTAGGGTTTGAGAGGGTATTCGCTTTCTTTCCGCAGGTTATTTTTTTTGAAAAGATTGAAAATTGTTGAAGATTGTTGAAAATTGAGCGAGGAAAAAAAGGTTATAGGCATGTGTGTGTGTGTGTGTGTGTGTGTGTGTGTGTGTGTGTGTGTGTGTGTGTGTGTGTGTGTGCATGCATGTGTGTCCATTGTGGCTAGTTTCTAGGTTTTAGAATGCCCCAAAGGAGATAAAGGGGCTAGTTTAGGGTTATGGTTCCTAGGGCTGTGGTGTGTGGGTGTGTGGGTTTGTGGGGTTGTGGTGTGTGGACCTATGGTACGTGTCAGTGTGGTTTCTAGGGCTGTGGTGTGTGGGGGTGTGATGTTTGGGGCTATGTTGTGTGGGGCTGCCCGCCCCCCCCCCCGGCAGTATGCAACCCCCCCACACCCCTAAAGCCCCCCCCCCCGAAGGCTCCCGCCCCCCCCCGGGTGCCTAAAATGGTGAGATGGCTATGCGTTATGCACTTTTTTTCACGTTAATTTTTGCATCGCTTTCGTTAATTTTTCGAGATTAATATTAACGCTCGCGTCGATTCATAATTAATATATTAATTGATTTTTCGCTCGATAATATTAATTTCCATAAATTAGTTCACAGGGTCAAAAATTAACTTTTGGTTTTTTGTGTTTTTTTCGGACTGCACACCCCCAAGATCCCACAGCCCCACGCCACAAACCCCAAACCTTCACAGCGGCAGCCCCAAAGGGCACCGTGCCCGGCATACCATGACCCCACAGCCCAACAACCCACAGCCCCACACCCCACAGCCCCAAGCACCACAATCCAAATTGTCACGGCACGGCACGCCACAGCCCCACACCCTACAACCCAGCAAACCATGGCTGAACACACCACAACACCCCAGCCCACAGCCCCATGCCCCACTGCCCCACACAGCAAAACCGCACACACACGCCCATGCACCACAGCCCTGTACACCACAGCCCCAAACACACCGCCACAGCCCCACACCCTACAACCCAGCAAACCATGGCTGAACACACCACAGCACCCCACCCCACAGCGTCATGCCCCACTGCCCCACACAGCAAAACCGCACACACACGCCCATGCACCACAGCCCTGTACACCACAGCCCCAAACACACCGCCACAGCCCCACACACCACAACCACACAGGCCACGGCCCCACACACCCCAGCCCCGTACACTACATTGCCGCACCCCACAACCCCACACACCCTAGCCGGACACCACAAAGGCCCACACACCACAAGCGCACACACCAAAGCCCCACATTGCCCCCATTGTTTCCGTTTAATTTTTAGACCGCCGGTATTAATTTCTTGAGATTAATATTTAATTTTTGGACCGGCGTTTCAAATATTAAAAATTAACCGATAATATTAACTTACCAAAAATTAAAAAGTCGTCTCAAAAATTAATTATGCCCCCCATTCCCTCGTGCACTGATTTTTGTTCACCCACAATGCACCACAATGCACCACAGGGCTTCAATGCACCCCAACAGCACCCCCCCCCCCCCACCCCATGCAACAGCCCCACACACCACAGCACCTGACACCAAACCCCACAAATGTCCACCACACACCCATATGCCACAGCCGTACCCACCACAACCCCACACCACAGCCCCACAGACCACAACCCTAGAAACCTTAGCCCCACACACCAGAATCCTAGAAACCACTCCCCCACACAGCACAGCCCCAAACATCACACCCCCACACACCACTAGCCTAGAAACCACACAGAGACGTACCATAGGTCCACACACCACAACCCCACAAACCCACAAACCCACACACCCCAGCCCTAGGAACCATAACCCTAGACCCGATAGCCCCAAACATCACACACCACAATACAAGAAGGGGGGGGGGAGGTGGCATTGCCAATGAAACCTGAACTAGCCCCTTCATCTCCTTTGGGGCATTCTAAAGCCTAGAAACTAGCCACAATGGACACACATGCATGCACACACACACACACACACACACACACACATACACACACACACACACACACACATACACACATACCTACAACCTTTTTCTTCTTGCTCAATTTTCAACGACCTTCAACGATTTTCAATTGTTTCTTCAAAAAAAAATCTGTGGAAAGAAACGGCCCTCCCAAACCTTAAGCGCAAGGGCAACGGGAGGAGAGAGGAAGGAGCAAGGAGGGATATGTGTGGCAGAGTTGAGGTGTGTGGAGGTGCCAATATCACTGTGTGTGTGTGTGTGTGTGCGTGTGTGTGTGTGCAGAAAAAGGGGAAAGGAGGATACCCTTTTTGGTAAAGCACAACAATTATGCATGCCCCCTAGCGTGTTTGGCTTGTTGTTGTGCATTTTTATGGAGGGTTAATATTTGGAGGATATGGTTAATATTTGTGATATTAATATTAATGCTGGCGACTCTTTAATTTTTAACTTTTCAAATATCAATCCAAAAATTAAAAACAAAAATTAAAGCCGAGAGCCATTTTAACATTTTGAAACAACCACATGGGTAGGACCATCCCACCAATCCCCGGGGGGTAATGACACCCAAGCCCGTAAGGCAACCCATGGGGTTCAGAATTTTCACGGCAAACCCCCTAACCCCCCCTAAAAAAATTGAAACTTGAGATTAACGTGTTAATTTTTGGCCAAATATTAAACATATTGACTTTAATCTAGGTCACTAAGGCCGGCTCACTGCCTAGGGGCAGTGGGCAGTGGAAGTTTTGCAACGCACCGCCCCACTAACTGGGGGCATTGGGCCGTGGGACTCCGGCAATACATTGCCTCACTGCCTGGGGGGGGCGGGCAGTGCAATTCGTCCAAAGCCGTGCCACACACCCTGGGGGCCGTGGGCAGTGCAACTCCTGCGACATGCTGCCTCAGTGCCTGGGGCACAGTGGGTAGTGGAACTCTTGCAACGCACCGCCCCACTGCCTTGGGGCGTTGGGCGTTGAAACTCTTGCAATACACCGCCTCACTGCCTTGGGGCAGTGGGCCGTGGAACTCCTGCAACGCACCGCCCCACTGCCTGGGGGCAGTGGGCAGTGGGGGTCCTGCAATACACTGCCTAACTGCCTGGGGCCAGTGGGCAGCACAACTCCTGCAATACATTGTTGCAGCGCCTGGGGCATTGGGCAGTGCAACTCCTGCGACACTCTGCCTCACTGTATGGGGGACAGTGGGGAGTGGAACCCCTGCAACGCACCGCCCCACTGCCTAGGGGCAGTGAGCGGTTAAACTCTTGCAATGCACCGCCTCACTGCTTGGGGGCAGTGGGCAGTTGATCTCCCGCAATACAGTGCCTCACTGCCTGGGGGCACTGGGCAGTGCAACTCCTGCGACACTCTGCCTCACCGCATGGGGGACAGTGGGCAGTGGAACTCCTCCAATGCACCGCCCCACTGCCTGGGGGCAGTGGGCGGTGAAACTCCTGCAATACACTGCCTCACTGCCTGGGGGCAGTGGGCAGGGGAACTCCTGCAATGCACCCCCGCACCGCCTGGGGGCAATGGGCAGTGTAACTCCTGCAACAAACCGCCTCACTGCCTGGGGGCAGTGGGCACTGGAACTCTTGCAATGCACTGCCGCACCGCTTGGGGGCACTGGGCAGTGGATCTCCTGCTAGACACTCCCTCTCTGCCTGCGGGCAGAGGGCAGTGGGACTTCTAACAATGCACCGCCACACCGCCTGAGGGGCGGTGGGCAGTGGAACTCATGCACTGCATTGCCTCGCAGCCTGGAGGCATTTGGCAGTGGAACTCCTGCAACGCACCGCCTCACTGACTGGGGCAGTGGGCGGTGGGACTCCCGCAATACACCGCCTCACTGTCTGGGGTCAGTGGGCCGTCGAATTCCTTCAACGCACCGCCTGACTGCCTGGGGGCAGTGGGCGGTCGGACTCCTGCAATGCACTGCCGCACCGCCTGGGGGCGGTGGGAAGTGCAACTCCTACAATACACTGCCCCCCCTGTCGGGGGGGCAGTGGGCACTGGAACTCCTGTGTTCCGGTGTGGTGTGGTGTGGCGTGGCGTGGTGTGGTGTGGTGTGGTGTGGTGTGTGGTGTGTGGCGTGTGGTGCGTGGTGTGTGGTGTGTGGTGTGTGGTGTGTGGTGTGTGGTGTGTGGAGTGTGGGGTGTGGGGTGTGGGGTGTCGGGTTGGGGTTGGGGTTGGGGTTGGTGTTGGGGTTGGGGTTGGGGTTCGGGTTGGGGTTAGGGTTGGGGTTGGGTTGGGTTGGGTCGGGTAGGGTTGGGTTGGGTTGGGTTGTGTTGTGTTGTGTTGTGTTGCATTGCGTTGCGTAGCGTTGCGTTGTGTTGCGTTGTGTTGTGTTTTGCAGAAGGCGCTGTTACCAAATGGCAAGAGGCGGGGATATCTACCCAAGGGCAAAGGTAAACGGGCTGGGCTGTGTGTGTTGTGCGCGCGCGGTGTGTGCGTACGTACATTTTCGGCTGAGAGAGGGGGAGCCAAGAAAAACCTGGTGGGCACCCCCGTGGCGACCGCCTTTATTCAGGGACCTCCCGCTGCATCCCTTCTCTTTCCGCTTGTTGGTGCAGGCGTAGCTCCTCCAACGCCCACGCCATCGTGCTGCCTGGGCCCAGGCGGGCCTCCAGCAACGTGGCGCACGCCTTGGCGTGAGCGTACCAGACCCTGACGGACTCCTCCAAGACGTGGCGTATGAACTCTGTGCCCAGCGTGTGGAGCCCCGTGCACTCCAAGCGGGCACGCTGCATAGAGGGGGTCCGCGGGGCCGCTGCCCACTACTCTACCACTGCCGGCTCCCATAGCTCGTGGCGCACTGGGGCTGCCCGCTCGCCCATCTTCCGGTCGAGCCACGCCGCGAGCCGCTAGCGGGCCGGCCCGCACTCATGGGTTTGGGCCGAGCAGGCCCAAAGGTGGGGCGCCGTCTCCGGCTGCGCCCCACAGAGGAGGCAGGTCGTGTCCAGCACCGTGTTCTGGTGGGAGGACCGGTGGGCCAGGACAGTCATCGTAGGGATGTTGTCCATACGGTGCGCCGTGACGTGGCGCTGCTGGTCCTTGTCGAACCAGTCTAGGGGGAGCCCTCCTAACAGCATATAGTTTACCCCCCACCGGGCCTCATAGCCGGTCTGTGCCGGTATCGCGGCCCGATCCTGCAACCAGTCGCTCAGCGGCGTTGGGGAGAGCTAACATTGGTCGCGGTAGGGCACCGGGGGGAGGAAAGAGTAAGGGCACCTGAGGAGCTACGCTAAGTCCACCTCCGGCGGCTCATGCGACGCCGCGTCCACACGGACGTTGAGGTCCGTGATCCAGTGCGACGGCGTGGTTACCACATTGATGGCGGACTCCGGGGAGAGGCGCTGCCCCCCCAGGACGGTGGCGTAGAGGTGTATACCATCTCCGCAGTGGCCCCCCTCCTGGTACGTACGGAGGGCTCCCACCGCCGCTTCCGAGTCCGGCACCATCCAGTACACTCCTGCCTGCTGTGCCAGCCCGCGGACGTATGAGAGGATGATCTTGCCTCCCCTTCCTGGGAAGTGCCCACTCCCGAGGCCACCCGGGCCTGGTAGGCCGTGGGCCCGCTGTGGGCAACTCCGGCCATTGCCATACCCCCTCGCGTGGCCCCAGCGTCCACCGCCACGACATTTCCGCGGAGGGTAACCAAAGCTGGCAGGTCATGGAACCAGATGCCCGGCTGGGCCTTGGGGACCAGCACACTCGGGGGGTCGGTGGTTCGGTTGTGTGGCGCCAAGAGGGCTAGGTCCCCATGGTGTTCCCAAAGGTGGGTGCGCAGGGCTTGGTGGAGCTCCGCCGGCACCGTCCCCACCGTATCGAGGGAGTAATAAAGGGGCCCCTTGCTCGAGTGCCCCGGGAATCTGTGCGCCACACACTCCACTGGGTACTTGAAATGTGCCACGGCCGCTGGGGTGATGGCTATCCACGGGAGAGGCGGCAGCGCCGCGGTGACCGTCACGAGGGGGGCTCGCGACGTCTTGGCCCATTGCCAGTAGGCATCTGTCGGGGGGGGGGGGGGCAGCTACACGATGGTGGGCGCCCACACCCCGGTGAGCTGCAGCTGGGCCAGGGACTCATGGTGGTGATCGTTCCACAGCTAGCCATGCAGGGGCGCGTATTCCCGCACTTGGATACCGAGGAGGGCCACCAAGAGGCGGTGTGGCCGGGTGTCACTGGGCAGTGCGCCGGGGGGTTGGCGGCATACCCTCAGTTCAGGCACCCATTCCTCCACTTCCATGGTATCCTGCATGGCCGCGGTCACCCGGAGGGGCTGCCCCCTGTGGTATACGGTCTTCATGCGGGTGGTTTTGGCCGCCCGGCCGCCGATGACCACGTCCGCCTGGTAGGCGGGTACGGCGGCCGGGACCCAGTCTTTGGGCGCTGCCTGCCACCGCGGCGGGGGCTCTCTCAGCAGGGGAGCCAAGACAGCAGCGTGGCGGGTCAGCCATGCCCGCAGTCCCGGGATTTCCTTGCGGGCCGGCACCCGCTCCTTCAGGGCGCGCTCCTGTAGCACGCGGTGATCCCCCGTGTAGAGCTCGCCCAGGTGATGGTAACCCAGGGCCTACACCGTCTCGTAGATAGTCGGGGGGATGACCACCTGCACGACGTTGCCATACGGGGTCGGGTACGCTTCCACCAGGGGGGCAGGGGCCGCCACCGCCCGCGCCCGGGGCCCTCCGGGGCCTCGCACTAGGATCGGGGTTGTCCCTGAGCAGGGTCCAGGCATCCACATGGGCATGGCCACTTCGTCCATGACCTTATGCAGCGTGGCTATAAGGTGGGGGCACTTCGGGTGGTGGGTGTACTGCCCCGGAGTAAGCACCGCAGCGCACCCCCACCTTAGTGCTTGGTGCATCTGAAGGGAGTGGGCCTGGGAGTCCCGGAACTCCTTTTTGGCCCAAGCACCTTGCCGGACCCACGCTCTTACCACCGCGGTCTGCCACGAGTGTGCCGACCGGGTCAGACCCTGGCAGCCATGCTCCCATGGCCCACAGGGGGGGTCTGTGTGGGCGTGGCGGGAGATGCCTGTCACGTGCTTATACGCCCTGACCATGACGGCGTCATTGGCCGCGTGCACCCGGGCCGTGGGGAGGTATACGGTGGCCAGGGAGAGCAGCTTGCTCGGGAGTTTGGCCATGAGGACCATCATGGCAGCATCCGGTGAGAGCCGGTGGGGGCGAAGCTGCTTCCAGACCTGCCACCCGGATCTCCGGCAGGTTGCGGGGGGCTGGGGGTGCCCCCTGAAGGTATATGTCCGTCCCCATGTAACGTAGGACTTTGGAGGGTTGTATCTCCGGGGCCTCCTGCCGCTGATCCGGGGTGTCCGTTACCCACGTGCAACCAAGATGGCGGGCCACGGCTGCCGGTGTGGGTGACCGCAGAGGTTGTGGGTCGGACGTCGACCCGTGCTGGATCTGGCGGTCCGGAACATCCACCCGCAGGATTCCCTGATAATAGGTCCGCTGATCCAGCACGACCACCGTATGGGGCGGGAGTCGCCCCGCTCCAGGATGACGATGGTGTCGTCCACCCACATAAGCCCCAGGAAGCGGAAGGGCTCCAGCGCATGAGTCCTGTACGCGATGTCCATGAAACGCAGGAAAGGGAGCGCCGCCGTAGCTCCCGCATGGATCCCCTGGATTGTGCCCTCGGGACTTCCCGAGAGCTGTTCCAGGGTGCTGGACTGCCATGGGCCCAGGGGCAGGGTGTGCAAGAAACCCTCTGTGTGGGTGGCGAGGTGGTCCGCCTCCCCTAGGCCTACCCGGGCCCCCACTATCGGGTGGATGTCTTGGGCGATCACTTCGAAAAACTTCGCGAGATCCATGATCAGGAGGTCCACTACTCGGTGCTGGAGCCTGGCCTAGTCCAGGTTCATGTGCACTGTGCGCACCACCTCCTGGAGGGACACCCCCCGCATGCCCCCTACGAGGCAGGAGCCTCCCAGGGCCCGTTCATAGACGGCCGTCGCAACGGCGTAGAAAGCCGTGGGCTCCAGCTTCGATACATGGAAAGAGATGGTTATCCCGCGGAGGTTTGCCTCGTGGACAGGTTGGTCCGGGGTTTTGAGGAGCAGGGTTACCCGCCCCCACCTGCCCACCGTGCGGCATACTGGGGGGCTACGCACCACGGCGCAGAGGGTCCCCTGGTCCGCCTCCGGCAAGTGCCGGTACCATGTGATGTCGATGTAGACGTCCGCCTCGGGCAGGCGGAGGTCGGGGCCACGGGCCTGGCCAGACTGCACCTCCCACAGGTGGCGAGGCTGGACATAGTCGCCGCGGGCCGGCAGGGCATGCTGTGGCAAGAGCCCCAAGTACCGTTGGAAGTGGGCCCACTCGTCGGCGTTATCCCGTATTCGGTACCTATGCCCCTGGAGCGTTGGCGGCTTAAGTACAGGGCGGACAGCGTCTCCCTGGGGTTTGAGGAGCGCCTTGCTGTGCAACGGGATCTCGGAGGCATCCCGTGGGGGGCCGCGGCTGCGCCGTTGGACCTCCCTCCACTGCTCCGGGGTGCGCTTGAGGTTTTGGGTTTCCTGCGAGCGCCGGAGGGCCCTGCGCTAAATCCCCCGGAGGCTTTGTTGACGCTGGGCCTCCCCTAGGGCCACAAGGCTCCTTTTGAGGGCATGACCCGCCGTGACCGAGGTGCCCATCATGTTCTGGGCCATTTGCGTGAAGCGCTCCACAGAGGGGAGCATACTGCGCGCCAGGAAGGGGTGCTGAGGAGCTTTTGAAGAGGGGGGGCCGCTCCGCAGGGCGCGCCCGGAGGCGGTGGTGCCTGGAACGGAGGGCCCGGACCCTGCCCGTAGTGTGGGCCCAGTCATAGATGGCCGGCTGCAGGCACTTCAGCCACTTGTGCCGGACGGCCTGGGGGTTGAAGGCCTTCCTGCGGAGCACCAAGCTTTGGAAATCGGCGGTCTCCGCCGGGGACAGGGCCACTGGGCCCAGGTGGTATTCCGGCGTGCGGGATACCGTATGGGGGGCTGGGCTTGTCCAGCTGTACCACGGGGAACGCGGCAGTGAAGAGAAGGGATACGTGGTGGTCTGAGAGGAGTGTACTCCCCCAGTGGTGGTACAAGGCGATGGTGAATTGCGCGTCGCTGTGGCAGGCGACCGTGTCGATGCGGGAGCGCGCGGCACCCTGGAAGCAGGAGTATGTACCCTGCAGGACCGGGTGAAGGTCCACCAAGTCCCTGAGCTTGAAGGCCCTCAGGAACGTGCGGTAGCCCATATCCTCGGGGCGCGGGGTGCCCCGGTCCGCCGGTCGGGCCGCCGAGTTGGTGTCGGTGACCACAAGGACGGTCGTTGGGTCCACCAAACAGGTGACCTCCCGCCAGATGTCCGCCTACCATCTCACATATGGCTCCACACCAATGTTGATCTGGGGGGCAAGCGCCGACCACATGATGCCGACCCCACGGGGTCAACACCTCCATAAGGAGGTCGTTGGCATCCTCCTTGCTCCAGAGGAGGGACGCCCGGGTAGTTGTCCCGGTGCGGACATATAACTCTCGGCCCGCCCCCGTCTTGTCATGGGCGGGGAGCAGGACGTGCCGGGCGTAGTCCTGGAAGGGGGGAACCTCAGGGCCTGTCCGGAATTGGGCCTCGGCCAGGATGAGGATGGCGCGCCGCCATGTGCAGGGCGTGCGCCAGGAGGCGTTGCCGCAGGTACCGGCGCCGGACGTTGAGCCACAAGTATCCCACGGCGTGCACGTCCTCCGGGGTGCCCTCAATTCCGGGACTGTGAGAGGCCAGGGTGCCCCGGCCCTGGGTCGGGCTCAGTGGGGGCGGGCCCGTCCAGGGGGTTGGTGCTCCTCACCGATTCGCTAGTCGCCTCCTGGACTGCTCGCAGGTCATGCCCGATGAGGCCAAAAACCGTGGTCAGGGAAGGGGTCCGTGCCGGTCGCTCGCCGGTGAGCCTGGGGACTATCCAATCCCGCAGGGCCGGGGCCTGCACTCCCAGGACCTTGAAGCGAGCCAGCTTGGCACGTTGGAGAGCCCGGACGTAGCTTACCCACGAGGCGCTCCAGCCCTTCCAAGCGGCGTCGCGGAGTTGCTAGGCCCCCAGGGCCGAGGGGACCAAGACAAGTCCTCCCCGGGCACTGTCGTAGGTGGCCTTGGCCACCATGAGCGTAGCGATAATCAGGGGCTTGCCCGAGGGCGGGGTGAGGGTGGCCCTGTGGTCCCCGAGGTCCAGGCCTGCCGTGTCAACCGGGACGTAGCGGTCTCCCCGCTTGACGCAGATTTGGACCGGGGGGGGGGGGGGCTGTGGGGCACCCCGCGGGACATGCATCGGGCACTGGCATACCAACACCAGGGGAACTGCCCGGGGCGGGGGCGGGGCAGACCACGCATACGCATACGCGATCGCCTCGAGCCACCATCCGGGGCGCGTGCTGCCCTCGGGGGTGGGGAGGCGGAGCTGCACCTTCCCCCCAATCACGTAATATACCGTGATCCCAAGTCGCGGCGGGTGAGGGGCCGGGATGGGATCTCCCTCCCAGCTGGAGAGGGAGAAGGAGGGGACCCCCAGAGTGAAGCCCACGAGCTGGAGCAGCTCGCGGGTCCGCTTGGCATACTGGGCAATGAGGGGGGAGAGGCCGTCTCCTTCCGGGGAATGGGGGCCAGGGACGGGGGTGGTGTCTTGGCCTGCCGCACGCATGCGGCGCCCAACCGCCGACAGGCGCTCGCTGTCCAGGAAGACAGCGACGTCCAAGGCCATGCAAGGGTTCACCTCCTCCAGGGCGGCGTCCGCAATTAGCACCGCCAGGCGGGACTCATGCGGGCTCATACCGCCCGTCGGGTTATCAATGGGGCCGGTAGCCGGCGGCTCGAGGTCCTCATCAGACGTGTCCGCTGGCTGCGAGGGCTCCGGAGGGCTGAGGGCGTCAGCGTCGTCATCCAGGAGGCCAGCTAGCTGGGTGGCCGTGCCCTGGGACGCATCCACATCAATGGGGGGGGGGGGGGGCGGAGGGGCCTCCGCTGCGCGCGGAGCCCCAGTGTCAAGGGCGAGTGAGGCAGCACTGGGTTGCTCACCCGGGGCATGCCCAGGTAGCCGTCCTCCTTCGAGGGCTGGCTTCGCAGCAACCTCTCTCGCGTCCGGGGGAGCCTACTGTGGGGGGCAGTGGTCGCATGGGCTGGGGCGCCAAAAGCGACAGACGTCACACAAATCCAGGGTTTGTTCCCCTGGGGGGCTGTCTCCCAATGGGGGAGCTGAAGCCTCAGCACCTTCTGGGGCCTGGGGGGCCAGGGCCGGTTGGTGGGCGCCGGGGGGTGCGCCACACGGGCCGGCGGGGCGTCTGCGAGAGCCTGCCGCGGGTCCTCCGCAAGGACACATGTGTCCAAGAGCTCCTGGGACATGTCCACAATCGTGGACTTGGGGGGCCCATGCTGGGGGGGCCCTGCCTCGGCGTGCGCGGTCGCCGGCCTGTCGGAGCCGCGCCCAGCGTCGGGGCCGCAAGGTTGCCCGGCAGCTGCCTGTATGCGCCGGCGGAGCCGGCTGGTTCGGCTATCGGTGGCCACCCTCTGCTGTGCAGGCGGGCTCACCTGGGCCGCGGTGGGCCGTTGCCGGAGCTCCGGGGCCGCCGCCCTGCCCTCAGGCCTCACAGGGCCCAGCTCCCGGGAGGGGGGCACCTGCTGCGCTGTCGGGCGTGCCGGGGGGGGGGGGGGCTCTGAGGTAAGGGGCAGACGGTGTCATCGGCCGCGTCAGCCGTCGGAACCCGGGGGGGCGGCTGTGCCTGTGTATGCAGCTCTTGCTGTGGCCGGCTTACGGCATCGGCTATAAGGCGCCGGACATCCGCCTCCGTGAGAGGGGGGCTGTTCGCGTGCGGGGAGGCATCCCGGGGGGGGCAGCGTGTCTTGCCGCTCCTCGCCCAGGGCGTTATGCCGGGTGTGCACGGTGAGGCCTTTTACGACACCGTGGCTCACACAGTGGACGGCCGCCGGCAAGCGGCCTGGTGGGGGCGCCACACTACCCAGGGCAACGCTGACCACCGCGCACGCCGCCAGCGCCTGCGCGGAAGTGCGGAAGGTCACGTACCCATGGTTCTCCCCCCCATGGAAGGCCTCCGCTACCCGCTCCGCTTCAGCTAGCCACATGAAGCGGTCTGCGAGGTGATGGCGGGACCATCCAGTGGGGAGGGGCCGGATATGCAAGATGGTCGGTGGATCTGCGGCGCTGGGCCGCTGAGGGGCTTGTGTCGCCCTGTCAGGGGGGGGCATAGCCCGGGTCTCGGAGACCTGGGGTGGTCTGCGTTGTGCCGGCACATTGTTTCTGGGGCGTGCGTGGGCTTTCGTCCCGGGGAGGCCGTGCCTGCTGCGTACGGGGGGCCAAGAGGCCTGGCGTTGTCTGCGTGCCCGCAAGAGCCTGTGTCGGCGGCCTGTGCGGGGTGCCCGCGGGTGGCTGTGCTGCAGGCTGCCGGTCTTTCTTATCCTTGCGGTGGCGCTTGCGCGGGGGTTCGTCCCGCGGCATATGCGGGGGGCGGGCGTCAGGAGCAGTGCGGGGCTCCCATTGCGCCCGGCGCCCCGTGTCCGGCGCATCATATCGCAAGCGCCTAGCTGTATCTGGGCTGGGGGATCCGCGTCTGCGCCGGTCGTCAGGGTCTCGGCGCCCCCGGCTCGCGCCGGGGGCGGAGCCAGGCGGGTCACGGCGGGGGCGGTCATCCCGCCGGGCGGGGGTGTGGTCTCTTCCCCTTGCGGTGGGGGCTCGGCCTCCGGAGGCACGCTCCTCGGACCGGCGCTCATAATACCGCCCAGGGGAGCGGTAGGGCCGGCCGTATCCCGTTCGGCCATCTCTGCCGGGGCTCTCGTAGCCGTGGCCTCGGCGACTGTCGTGTTGGTCCCGTTGGGGGAAGCAGGATCGGCGGTAGGTTGTCCCCGTGGGCCGGCGCGGCGCCTCTGTAGGCGCTGGGTGACGACGGTCCTCCCGGCACTCCGTTGCACGCATCGGCGCCGCGCGCGGCACCGGCGCCGCCTCGCCGACCACGTCGGGGGCAGGGCCCTGTGGCGCCGGGGGTTCCCGCTGCGCAGCCCCTTGGGGGGGCGGAGGGTTCTCAGTGCGGCAGTCTAGGCTCGCCACGTGGCCTCGTAGGTAAGCCAAATCCAAGTCGCGGTGGTCCGGGGGCGGAACAACCGGGAGCGGCGAGGGCGGAGGGGGGCGTTGGGGCAGCCCATATCGTGGTTCCCGCAGATAGTATGCGGGGTAGGTCGGCTGGGAGTGGACCTCTACGAGCGGATGGTGGGGCGTGTAGGGACTGTGGGTATAGTGGGGCGGGGGGGGGCATATGCCGGGGACCCCGCGGGGTGCGGTGGAGGCGGGCCCCCCGGGGATGGGAGGGCGCTGCACGCAAGGGGTGGCCGGTGTGGTTGGGAACACGCTGTGTCACTGGGCTGCAGAGCGAGAGCAGCGGGTTGCGGCCGGAAGTCCATGCATGGGCACTGCGCTCCCTGACCACCGGGCCGCCCAGTGCTGGGGCGCCGGCACCTGCCCTTGCTCGCGCGTTGGTGGCCTCCGGCGGCCGGCCTTACGGGCCCGCGCATCAGCATCGTGTTTGCGCCGCGGCCCCGCGCACTGCATGCAAGCCTCTAGCGCGGCACCCAATAGGGGGGGAGGGCACCCATGATGCCCTGTGGGGGCGGTGCCCGCTCATCGGGAGGGGGGAGGGGCGGCTACGACGGGGTGCCGCCATCTGTGGCGTGGTCGGACTGTGTTCCTAACGCTGCCCCTTCTCGGGCAATCCGGCCCGGGGGGGCGGAGAGTCGTTCCCAGGGGGCGGTTGTAGTGCTTTGTGTCGCCCTTGGGGGGCGGAGTCCAGCCCAGGGGGTGGTCGGAGTACCCTTCAGGGCCCACGGGGAGGCAGCATCATCCTACAACCGGGCACACCGGCCTAATGGGAACGGGGAGTCCAGCCCAGGGGGTGGTCGGAGTATCCTTCAGGGCCCATGGGGAGGCGGCATCGTCCAAGAACCGGGCACACCGGCCTTGGGGGGACGGGGAGTCCAGCCCAGGGGGTGGTCGGAGTATCCTTCAGGGCCCATGGGGAGGCAGCATCGTCCAAGAACCGGGCACACCGGCCTGGGGGGGACGGGGAGTCCAGCCCAGGGGGTGGTCGAAGTATCCTTCTGGGCCCATGGGGAGGCGGCATTGTCCAAGAACCGGGCACACCGGCCTGGGGGGGACGGGGAGTCGAGCCCAAGGGGTGGTCGGAGTATCCTTCAGGGCCCATGGGGAGGCAGCATCATCCAAGAACCGGGCACACCGGCCTCGGGGGTTGGGGAGTCCAGCCCAGGGGGTGGTCGGAGTGTTCTGTATGGCCCTTGGGGGGGAGGGGGGGGCACCCGCCCTCCGGACCCGGTCACTCTGGGTTTGTGGGAGGCAGCTGCCCGTGAGGCCCGGGCGCACTGGCTCGGGGAGGACAGCGAGTCGTGCCCAGGGGGCGGGCGGGGCGCCCTGCAGGGCCGGTGGGGAGGCAGTCCCGGGCTGGGTCCTCCGGCCGAAAGGCCGTACTAACTCCCAGCCTCAGCGAGTCCCGTGATGGGGTAGCCCCCCATCCCTAGACCTACTACGCTATGCAGCAAGCAGGCGAGGTAGGCATGCAGTACCGGAGGTCATAACTCCGGGAAGCAGTAGCAGGGACTCAACGTGAGTCCTCTTAACCAGAACAACCCTAAATCCCGCCGGGGCTTAACTCCCGAATGTTACGGAATTTAGGGCCCCCTTGGGCAGTTTAAGCCTGCAGGGTGCGGAGAGGTGTAGCTACCAGCACTTAAAGTCTGGCCTGCTATACCCGGATAACCGGGCCCACCTCAACGCGGCCGGTCAAGTCCGGCTCTGTGGGGGCCGCACTGAAGTGGCCATGGGGGAGGCCTGTTAACCCTTTAAGCATTAGATTACAGCAGTAAGGCCTACTTGTTAAGTTATTAAATATGTACAATGTTTACCCCGCAGACATGCCCCATCCGGTGGTGCGCTCACCATTGGGACTGCCTTTGGGGGGTTCGGGGCTTTTACCCGGTCCCCCGGCCCTCCCTTGCTGTTGGCCGGGGGCGTACATTATACAGGTACTGCGGTTCTTTGTTTATACTAACATACTTTACTTGATACATACACATCACATAGGTCTAGAACGCAATCTTCGTCAATCGGATCGAGCTGCCGACTTGGTGCTGGGTGGCGCAAGGGCGGCACGGCCTCGGACCGCTCCACCAGCGGGGCCATGCCGCCCATTCCGGGGGGTTGCGGGGTCGCCTTCCCCTTTCTGTTCCTCCGCTCTAGCTGCTTCAGGGCAGCGAGTCTTGGCAGCCTTCCGGGCTTTCGTTTAGTGCAAGGTCATCTATGGCGCAGGGGGTCATGGTTGAGGCCCCCCGCGTGTGTCCGAGCCGCAGGCCTCCAGGGCGCTGCGGTGCCACTCATCTCACTCTGCCTATCAACAAAGAAAAGGAAACCCGAAGGAAAGGCGCTAACAGGCCCGAAGGCTCCTGCATGAGGCTTGCACCCCTACAGGCAGTCGCGCAAAAAACAGGGAGGAAAAAACAGAAACAATAGAACGAGAACAGGAAAATACCGGCCCCGGCGCAGGCCGTCCCATTGGGGTCCCACTCTCTTACGCCTCTCTCTCCCACTCACACACCCGCCATACCCGTCCTGGCCCCGCCGTGTCGCTGAAGCCCCGGTACGGGGGCCTCCACGTCGTCGGCTGCCACACCCGAGGCTGGGGGTGTCCGCGCGGCCGGCCGCCGATGCGGGGCCCTGGAGGCGCGCCGCTCGGGCGCTGCCAGCCTGCGAGAGGGGCAGGGACAGGGAGGGGTGTTGGGGCAGGTGTTGGGGCAGGGGAGGTGGCAGGGAGCGATCGGGGGAGGTAGTGCATGGGGGGGGGGGCACTGGGGCGCGCGCTGGGGCGGCGGCGGGGGGGGCGCATGCCTGGGCTCAACTGAGGGCCCGGCGTGTGGGCGGGCGTGCAGTGAGGGAGAGGAGGGGGAGGCCAGGTCAGCCGTCCTCCACTGGGGGTCGCTGAGCGTTCCCAGGGCCGGGGCGGCCGGTACTAGGGGCCGCGGGGTCCCTGGGGATGGTGCTTGGCACTGGGGCGTGCTCGCACCCGGCACTGTTAGTACACTGCCTATTGGCAGTGCCCGGGCCCTGTCGTCCGGGGCTTCGCACCCGGCACCCAGCCCGTGGGTAGAGCTGGGGAGTACTCAGTGCGTTGTGTTGTGTTGTGTTGTGTTGTGTTGTGTGCTGTGCTGTGCTGTGCTGTGCTGTGCTGTGCTGTGCTGTGCTGTGCTGTGCTGTGGTGTGTTGTGTTGTGTTGCGTTGTATTGTGTGCTGTGGCGTGCTGTGGCTCACACGTGGTGGGAGTGGAAACCTTGACCTGAACAGGAGGGCAAAAAGCCAGCAAAGCTGATTGCGCACGCATTCTCCTGTTATCAAAGCGAGATGTTTGTGAAGACACAAACAAAAGAAGAATTCAAGGGATCTGGAGGGCAGGAGGAGGCAAACTGTGCTCTGGACGGTCTGTAGGATGGTGGCGTCGGGTAGGGAATTGGCTGAAGTAATCCAGTGGGGCCAGCCCCCCCCAGTATAAATCAGAAAATGAGATTCAAATCTACCAGCTAGGCAAAGGTCCTCTGCAACAGTGGGGAGAATAACTGAAACATTTTTTGGGCAGAGGAGGTTGTCAGAACAGGATAGCGTCAGAATCACGATGCACCCAGACCCAGAGTATTACAGTACGCCAGGGCAAACGAAACGAGTGGCCAAGGGGACGGGGTAATAAGGACCTGGGAACAAAAACAGAGGCGATGGAGCATTCTGGTTTCTGCTGGATACGTCTCACAGCACCACAGAGGGGGGTGGCGCAGTATGGCCTGCTACCCACAGCACTACAGAGGGGCGGGTATTACGTCGCATGGGCCAGATGTCGCCCTTTTTGCAGATGGGCAAGCCAAACCAATGCGCCAAAGATACCAATCAAAGGGTCTCTCTTCGGGTTGCTGCACTACCAGTGTACGCTGCATGAAGGCAGCAGCGGAACTGATTTTCCCTCCTACACGAACACACGCGCCCTGGGCCTTGGTTTGGCTTTACCTGTACTGAACTGGAAGTTGGTCAACATTTTAGTCTGGGTTCGTTTTAGACCACCTCAGGCTGCTTTGTCGGCCAAACATGCCGCTGGAAGGACAGGAAATTCCTAGAGGCTTTTGATCTCAGCGCTGCAAATGTTATCCTCAAGGAAACCTGTCTAGCTCTGGATTAGCCCCATTTCCCCAGTCCCAAGGGGATGGTATGCAGTGCCCTCCGAACCCGTCAGTAGATTTCCCATGCCACCTGGGGTTTGTGCTCCGAAAGAAGAGGTCGGGGTTGAAGAGAGGGGGCAGGTTCTCGAGGAGAAGGGGAATCCAATCCAGGGATTCCATCCTGTTCAGTGAGCGGACCACCAGTGCTGTTTGATGTCAATGCAATCACACAGGGAGTTACTGCCTGATCCTTAATGAATCCTTTTCATAAGGCATACGCATGGGGGGGCGACTACAACCGGTCCTGATGCGACCCAACCCCTAACTATCTTTCAAAACTTGGGAGGGGGGGGGGGCTGTTGGGGGGGGTCCAGCCGGGGGTCGGGGGGGGGGGGGTGTTCCTGCCGGGGGTCGGGGGGGAGGTCTGGCTGGGGTCAGGGAGGCGTCCAGCCAGGGGTGAGGGGGGAGGGGGTTAGGGTTAGGTTAAGGTCACCGAGCTGGTGGAACCAGTCTTGGTTTTATAACTCTTTTTAGTGTCTAGGGTGGACCTACCAGGTTTAGCAGCAAGCAAGCAAGCAAGCAGCAAGCAAGCAAGCAGCACACGCGAAATGGGCAAAAATCAGAATTCCGTCGTGGTGCTTTGGATTCGGCTAAAATTTTGGTGGATGATACCTATGGGTGTGAAATACAATCACACAAAGTTTGAGCAAGAAACTCAACGGTGGCGGCCGGGAACGGGATTCGCAAGTGGCGGACCTCAGTTTCAAAAACTGCAGTTTAGGGCCAAAAACAGCCATTTTTGGGCCAAAAAAGGCGTGGAACGCGGCCAAACGAAGGGGAACGGTGGGTACACTCCACGTGCGGCTTGACTTCCCCGTGTCAACGAGCTCTTTGCGCCCCTCTAACTCTATGATAAGTCCTGGAAACGGCCCAAAAAGGCCCCCAGAAGCTCCAAATGCCGACAGCCACAAACCAAGAATAGGCCATATCTTTGGCTACATGGCTCAAAATGCAATTCCGAGGGCACCTACTCCACCCGCAAGCCCCCACTTTTTGTGGTTTCCACCCCTCAGAATTGCCCAAACGGACGCCTAGACCCCAATACCTAGGCCCACTAGGCTGCGGCAAGCTGCAAGCTCAAGCCCAAACAGGTGGGTGCCCAAATGGGTCAACAGGGTCCAATAGGGGCAGAAAGATGACTTTTCTAAAAAATGATCCTAGACCATGTGCAACGCTAAAACAAGTGTTTTTGGACCGTTTTGAGCTTGTGGTGGCCCATTTTGGTCCTCCGAAAATCCCAAAATGCCTTGAAAATGGGCTGTTTTGGGACCAAAAATGGGTCAAAAATGGGTCAAAAACGCATATTTCCAAAAATCATCCTAGACCATTTGGGGTGCACCAACGGGTGAAATGAGCCCATTTTGAGCCCATTTTGGGGCATTTTGGCCCCTCAAGAGGCCCAAAAAGCCCCGTGGTGATGGGGTTCACGTGCAAGCTGATTTCACTTTGTCAAGAGCCATCAATGTGTGAATCATTCTTGATGTCCCTCACCAATCATAGCTGATGTTCCCTCCCCCACCAGCTCAGTCCCGATATTCAGTCTTGACTAGGGGTAGGGTTAGCCCTAGGGTTAGGGTCACCGAGCTGGTGGAACCAGTCTTGGTTTTATAACCACTTTTGGGGTCTAGGGTGGACCTACCAGGTTTAGCAGCAGCAGCAGCAACAGCAAGCAGCAGCAAGCAGCAAGCAGCACGCGCGAAATGGGGAAAAATCAGAACTCCGTCGTGGTGCTTCGGATTCGGCTGAAATTTTGGTGGATGATACCTATGGGTGTGAGGGACAACCACACAAAGTATGAGCCAGAAACTCAACAGTGGCGGCCGGGAACGGGTGTCGCAAGTGGCGGACCTCAGTTTCAAAAACTGCAATTCAAGGCCAAAAACAGCCATTTTTGGGCCAAAACATCCCTACAACCCATTCAAAACGGCCAAACAAAGGGAAAGTGTGGGTACACTCCATGTGCGGCTTGACTTTCCTGTGTCAACGAGCTCTTTGCGCCCCTCTAACTCCACCATATGTCCCGGAAACGGCCCAAAAAGGCCCCCAGAAGCCCCAAAGTTTGTGTAGATTGGCTGGCGACAGCCACAAACCAAGAACAGGCCATATCTTTGGCTACATGGCTCAAAACGTGATTCCGAGGGCAACTAGTCCACCCGCAACCCCCCACGTTTTGTGGTTTCCACCCCTCAGAATTGCCCAAATGGACGCCTAGACCCCCGTACCCAGGCCCATTGGCTGCGGCAAGCTGCAAGCTCAAGCCCAAACAGGTGGGTGCCCAAATGGGTCAATAGGGTCCAATAGGGGCAGAAAAATGACTTTTCTCAAAAATGATCCTAGACCATGTGTGATGCTAAGGCAAGTGGCTTGTGGTGGCCCATTTTGGTCCTCCGAAAATCCCAAAATGCCTTGAAAATGGGCTGTTTTGGGACCAAAAATGGGTCAAAAATGGGTCAAAAACACATATTTCCAAAAATCATCCTAGACCATTTGGGCTGCACCAACGGGTGAAATGAGCCCATTTTGAGCCCATATTGGGGCATTTTGGCCCCTCAGAAGTCCAAAAAAGCCTTGAAAGTGGGCCTCGTGGTGAAGGGGATCACTTGCAAGCTGATTCCACTCTGTCAACGGCCTTCAATGTGTGACTCATTGGTGTCCCTCACCAGTCATAGCTAATGTTCCCTCCCCCACCAGCTCGGTCCCAATATTCAGTCTTGATTAGGGTCACCGAGCTGGTGGAACCAGTCTTGGTTTTATAACTCTTTTTAGTGTCTAGGGTGGACCTACCAGGTTTAGCAGCAGCAGCAACAGCAGCAGCAAGCAGCAAGCAAGCAGCACACGCGAAATGGGCAAAAATCAGAATTCCGTCGTGGTGCTTTGGATTCGGCTAAATTTTTGGTGGATGATACCTATGGGTGTGAAGTACAATCACACAAAGTTTGAGCAAGAAACTCAACAGTGGCGGCCGGGAACGGGTGTCGCAAGTGGCGGACCTCAGTTTCACAAACTCCAGTTAAGGGCCAAAAACAGCCATTTTTGGGCCAAAAAAACCCTGGAACACATTCAAAACGGCCAAACGAAGGGGAACGGTGGGTACACTACACGTGTGGCTTGACTTCCCCGTGTCAACGAGCTCTTTGCGGCCTTCTAACTCCATGATATGTCCCGGAAACGGCCCAAAAAGGCCCCCAGGAGCTTGGCTGGGTTGACTGCCGACAGCCACAAACCAAGAATAGGCCATATCTTTGTCTGCATGGCTCAAAATGCGATTCCGAGGGCACCTACTCCACCCGCAACCCCCCACGTTTTGTGGTTTCCACCCCTCAGAATTGCCCAAACGGACGCCTAGACCCCAATACCTAGGCCCACTAGGCTGCGGCAAGCTGCAAGCTCAAGCCCAAACAGGTGGGTGCCCAAATGGGTCAACAGGGTCCGGTAGGGGCAAAAAGATGACTTATCTCAAAAATGATCCTAGACCATGTGCAATGCTAAAACAAGTGTTTTTGGACCGTTTTGAGCTTGTGGTGGCCCATTTCGGTCCTCCGAAAATCCCAAAATGCCTTGAAAATGGGCTGCTTTGGGACCAAAAATGGGTCTAAAATGGGTCAAAAACGCTTTATTTCCAAACCTCATCCTAGACCATTTGGGGTGCACAAACGGGTGAAATGAGCCCATTTTGAGCCCATTTTGGGGCATTTTGGCCCCTCAGAAGTCCAAAAAGCCTTGAAAGTGGGCCTCGTGGTGATGTGGTTCACTTGCAAGCTGATTCCACTTTGTCAAGAGCCATCAATGTGCGAATCATTCTTCATGTCCCTCACCAGTCATACCTGATGTTCCCTCCCCCACCAGCTCGGTCCCAACATTTAGTCTTGATTAGGGTCACCGAGCTGGTGGAACCAGTCTTGGTTTTATAACCCTTTTTAGTGTCTAGGGTGGACCTACTAGGTTTAGCAGCAAGCAGCAAGCAAGCAGCACACGCGAAATGGGGAGAAATCAGAACTCCGTCGTGGTGCTTTGGATTTGGTTGAAATTTTGGTGCATGATACCGATGGGTGTGAAGTACAATCACACAAAGTTTGAGCAAGAAACTCAACGGTGGCGGCCGGGAACGGGATTCGCAAGTGGCGGACATCAGTTTCAAAAACTGCAGTTTAGGGCCAAAAACAGCCATTTTTGGGCCAAAAACAGCCATTTTTGGGCCAAAAAGAGCGTGGAACAGGGCCAAACGAAGGGGAACGGTGGGTACACTCCACGTGCGGCTTGACTTCCCCGTGTCAACGAGCTCTTTGCGCCCCTCTAGCTCCATGATATGTCCCGGAAACGGCCCAAAAAGGCCCCCAGAAGCCCCAAATGCCGACAGCCACAAGCCAAGAATAGGCCATATCCTTGGCTACATGGCTCAAAATGCGATTCCGAGGGCACCTACTCCACCCGCAATCCCCCACTTTTTGTGGTTTCCACCCCTCAGAATTGCCCAAACGGACGCCTAGACCCCAATACCTAGGCCCACTAGGCTGCGGCAAGCTACAAGCTCAAGCCCAAACAGGTGGGTGCCCAAATGGGTCAACAGGGTCCAGTAGGGGCAAAAAGATGACTTTTCTAAAAAATGTTCCTAGACCATGTGCAACGCTAAAACAAGTGTTTTTGGACCGTTTTGAGCTTGTGGTGGCCCATTTCGGTCCTCCGAAAGTCCCAAAATGCCTTGAAAATGGGCTGTTTTGGGACCACAAATGGGTCAAAAACGCATTTTTCCAAACCTCATCCTAGACCATTTGGGGTGCACAAACGGGTGAAATGAGCCCATTTTGAGCCCATTTTGGGGCATTTTGGCCCCTCAGAAGTCCAAAAAGCCTTGAAAGTGGGCCTCGTGGTGATGGGGTTCACTTGCAAGCTAATTTCACTTTGTCAAGAGCCATCAATGTGCGAATCATTCTTGATGTCCCTCACCAGTCATAGCTGATGTTCCCTCCCCCACCAGCTCGGTCCCAATATTCAGTCTTGATTAGGGTTAGGGCTAGGGTTAGGGTTGCTGTTAGGGCCTGCAGCCCTCCTGTAGCCCTCCTTCAGGTCAAAATGTTTTCTTGTTGTTTTAACACAAATATGAATTCTCTGCAAAATTTTGAGTATTTTCAGTATAAACACATAGTAGGAAAAAAATTTTGGCGCCTTTGGCGCCAGACAGTTTTCTCTAGAGACACTTGTTGGTGGCCAACCCGGCACCACTATCTTTCAAAACCCGGGGGGGGGGGGGGTGGGGGGGGGTCGCATACAAGGACCCGGCCCGGCCGCCCCCCCGTGGGCATAAACTCCAATCAAGCGCACATATGGACCCAGCGAGCCCATCCAATGCCGGCTGCAGGATTCCTTGTTTCTGTTCTCAGGCGATGTGGATGCAGTCAGTCACAACTGTGGTACCCTCTTGTCCCAGTGCTGTGAAGCAACAGCCCTGCTATGAGACTGAAGAGACCAAGCGCCTCTGCAAAAATGAGGATCAGGACCATGGCCACAAATACGCGGTCCTGCTTACCATATGCACGGACACATGCATCTCCAACAGTTCCGATGGCCAAACCTGCGAAGAGTGAAGGCAGTTGGACGGACTTATGCAATGCTACTCAGAGATACACCGACCGATTTGAGCAACAGCAGCCATTAACTCACATGTAGTAACAAAGTTTTTGACCAAGAATCGCCAATACTGAAGCTGAAACCACCCCAGAAAACACAGCTATGCATCTGTGAAATCATCAGCAATCCAACTTCCCCCCAGCCTCAGGGATTTTGGGGGGTGAGTGTAACCACGTCACGATTCAGGTTTTTTTGCATGCATTTGGCGAAGAGAACATTTAGCCGAGTCAGTCACACCGTAGTGGAACCTTTGGGACTATGTCCTCAATGTATTGGCCAAATTTCGTACCTTGGGACTCTGGGGGGCCCAGCATCGCAGTTTCCCATGGCGTCAGTCTGCTCGTTGCTTCCAGTGTTCCAAACATGCCTTCAGCACAGCAGCATCATCACCAACAGACCAGCAAAGAAGAGTGGGTCTCACTTGATGAATTCGGGGGGTATTCCACCTGTTCCCTACTAGCAAACCTTTCCGCCTTCATTCCAATGGCATCATGTGGGATGGGGTGTCTGCTCGGGCTCCATGGCTCATCAAGTTTCCCTGCTTAATTTGCCTACTTGTGCATGTCTGCTCCAAGGGGCGCAGCCAAGTCGGATGGGGAAAAAGCCGAGGACAACCCACACTGTTGGAAGGGGTATCAATGATCCAGAATTTTCCACGGCACTTCAAGAGCCTTCAGAACCAGAACATTCCAAAACACTGCATGATCCACCGCAACACTCTACAACACTCCACAACACTCAAGAGACACTTCACACCTTTTCACAACACTTCACAGGAGTCCACAACACTGCACGATCCTCTACAACACTGATTGTGGAGAATGGTGACTTGTTGTGGGGGATCATGCAGTATTTTGGAGTGCTGTGCAGTGTTATGGAGAATGGTGACTTGTTATGGAGTGCTGTGGAGTGTTGTGCAATTTTGCGGATTGTTGCCGGAATCCTGTGGCATTTATTGTGGAGTTTTGTGCTGTGCAGTGTCAGGAACAGTCATGCAGTGTTGTGGAATGCTGTGCAGCGTAGTTGAGGCTCATGCAGTGGTGTGGAGGCTCATGCACACTGAGCACTGCGCAAGCCTGTACCACGCTGCACAGCAGTCACAGCACTGCATAAAACTCCACAATACACGCCACAATTCTCAAAAAACAATCCATGACGTTTCACAACGCTTCACAGGACTCCACAACTATTTATGGTCCTCCATTATGCTGCACCGCACTGCAAAACAATCCACAACACACCAAGACACGTCATGATCCTCCGCAACGCTGCAAAGCACTCCACAATACTCCACAATGGCCCTACAATACATTCCAAAGTACTTTGGAAACAATCTGCAATATTTCACACCTCTCCATAGCCCTGCAGCGGTGAAGCATCCGTGGCACACAGGCGGGACCCCTCTGGCGCCGGATGCGCGTCCATGCGAAGCATGTATGGGTCTGGCAGGGCTCTGCAACTTCACTCAGGCTTGTCCCTTGTGCCACCTCTGTCGCATGGCGGCACACACCCAGCGTGCTTACCGCTTCACAGCAGTGTGCCTGGTGGACCTAGCAAGCTGTCCGGGAGTGGGGTATTCTGGTGCTGTACAGCGTGTGTTTTTGGTACTCACCACTGAATCCTTGATCTTGCACGCGCAGGGGACAGTGTATTTGGAGCATACCGTGCACTGAACTGACTGACAGGAAGATCCTGTACAACATATAATGCGGGGCCCCACCCAACGTTTGGTGGCACTTCAGAACCCTTCACAACGCTACGCCACGCCGCACCATCCTCCACAACCTTCTACAATCAGAGGGACCCCACAGAACTCCACAACAATTGACAACACTGCAGAACACTACACAACACACTAAAGCACTCCAGAACACTCCCGAGGCGTCCTTTCTGCGATTTGTCCACATTAGTGGCCAGTGCGCCCATGTTGGGCAGCCTGTTTTGGAATTGGCATTCCGGGCAATGGCAGATGTGCACCCTCTCTGGGCTGTACACCCATTGTATCCGTTCTCACATACTGGGCTGCTGTTAAGAGGGTTGGAGAGCGAGCCAAGCGCTAGGGGCATCTGATTTTCGAAGAGGGGACAGGAGGGCTGAAATATAAACATACCTGATGCAAGACACCCAAAGCCCACTGCAGTCCCAGCAGCGAGGTCCAGAAAGCCCGAGAAGAAGGTGTATTTGCTGCTGTCAAGACTCAGCGCAATAATGAGGCTGTTGACAAAGCCATATACTGCTAGCAACTCCGCCATCACAACGGGGGTTGTCCCCCTAAGCAGCCTGGGGCAGAGAGCAAAGGCACCAGGTATGTAAAAAAAAAAAGGAAATATGGTAGAGAGCATGTCTAATCGGAGGGTAAAGGTAAAGGTAAAGTGCTCGGGCGCTCTCCGAACTCCAGCGTAACCGTGATCCCTACCTGTCCCTCGCAGCTTCCCTTCCGGCTCGCGGGGTCACAGACACCCCAGCGCCTAGGATACTGCGTTCCGACCCCACCGGGATTCGAACCAAGCACCTCTAGTCCAGGCGTCACGTGCATGACCGCTGAACTACGCGACCTTCTTGTGTCTAATCGGAGGGGCGCCAACCAATTACAGTCCATTCTGTTGTTGTGCATAGGAGGCGTAGAAAGGTGTGTAGCCCTAATGCCCCTGGCTACCATCGCCCGTGCTCACATCAATCTGTGAACTTGAATGAGGTTGTATTTGGTGGGAGCACATCCACACATGGCACACATTCAAAATGCAAAAACGCCAGCACCAGGTTGCTCAAAGCAGGCGGTAGAGACGTTGGGCCCAACTCATTTTCAAAGAAAGTGCTTGACCCTGTGGTGGTTTTGGCGTCCCGAAAGGAGCTGGTAAAAGGAGAGGTTTCTAAGGCTTGCAAATTGGTACCTGTAGTGTTGGGGGATATATTCTGAAATGTTAGCTGTTTGAGGATCGTTTGAGCGGCATGCCAAGGGATTTGTTTGAAATATGAGCACTTTCTTGCCTTTGAGGGGGGGGGGGGCTTCCTGAGGACAAGAAACCCCTTCCAAGTAAAGCATTAGAAAGGGTTAAAAAGCCCACAGATCACAACTCACAAGTCACCAGTCACACATTGATCAGTTACAATTCGAAAAAGAAAAAAGCTGCACAGCTACCATTCAGAGGTTAGCCTTGTTGAACTCTGGGGTGGTGGAGGGCTTGAGGGGGCCTGAAGAGCACCTACCACTGCCAAACTCACCACAGCCAACACCACCCACATACTCGCTCCCCATTTCCATTGATGGGTGGGGATCAGGGGTCATGTTCCTCTACACCATTGCCCCATGTCCCTTAGAGCCTACCCTTGCTCTGCCCCTCACCCTGCTCCTACCCATGCCCCTACCCTTGTTCTTGCTCCTTCACCATCCCCATTCCCACTTCCCCCACCCCCATCATCATTATGATTCACACCCTCAGTATCTTCCGCTCTGCACAAACGTAGTTGCAGTTAAAAGCTTTCCTGAAGGCTTGGTGGCTTTTGGGGGGGCTTCTGACACATGCAAAGGTACTGCCTGTGCAAGCAGCGCCCAAATCTTGTTCATCCTGGCGATTTATAGTTGCTCTTTTCGTGCTTTGCTGTGCCTCGACCTTGCATTCAGCAGCCCTCTTTTTTCCATGCTTTTGCCCAAGCCTTTTGAGCCCTTTCACGGTCATCAATTGACTCCATTTTTTTCATGAGCTTTTGTAGACACCTCCACAACTGTAACATGCCACTTTGGCAGGTGCATTTGCACTTCTTCACCACGGTATGGGCTAATATAACACTGTCTTGCACTCCTTGAACTCTTCGTGCACTTTA